>JAESUZ010001077.1:0-600000 GCA_017311185.1 Proteles cristata cristata | reverse complement strand
TAAACATCAACAGATGAACTATTGGAGGTGATGAAAAGAATTCAGCAAGGTTGCTAGTTAAAAGAGCAATATATAAAATTCGGTGTTTCTTTGCCTATGTTTCAGCAACAACAAATTTTTAAAAAATCAAATTGAAAAAAATCAGTGAATTCACAATAGCAGCAAAAACTAAAGAAACTAAGGAATACAGAGGCGCCTGTATTCCCAAGACTTCTTCCAGGCCAGAGTAGAGCATGTGACTCATGCCGGCCAATCAGACGACACCGGAGGCCTCAGGTGGAAGTGAGGAAGCAGGCTGGCTCTGCCTCTGTGGAGCTGGATGGGCCAAGGTGGTGCTGTGCTAGATCTGATAGCAGATTCCTGAAAGAGCTAGGTTGTTCTGGGAGTGTTCCTTCCATTGAGGCCGAGACATCTTTTCCCATCACACCCAAATTTACAGTCTCTTGTAAATTTCTTTTCTGCTTAAACCGGTCGGACTGGATTCTGTTGTTTGCAACTAAGAGCAAGAACTGATATAGAACCCCACCTTGGACCTAAAAACATCTTCATAACGAAATACACCATAATCAAAATTAGAGATAATAATACTTTTAAAAAAAATCATTGGAGAAGAGATTTGTGAGATCCATAACAAAATAATTCATAAATATGTTTATTTTATCATATACTTTATATCTAATGGAGAAAGCATCTAAATAAATAAGAGAATGGAAACACCCCAGTAGAGAAGTGGGAGAGAAATAAGAATAGGTAATTTTCTTTTTTTAAATTTATTTTATTTTTTTTTATTTTTGAGAGCAAGAGATCACAAATGGGAGAAGGCCAGAGAGAGAGGGAGACACAGAATCAGAAGGAGGCTCCAGGCTGTGAGCTGTCAGCACAAAGCCCGACGCAGGACTCAAACCCACAAACTGTGAGATCATGACCAGAGCTGAAGTCGGAGGCTTAACCGACTGAGCCACCCAGGCGCCCCAAGAACAAGTAATTTTCAAAAGTGTAAACCCAAATGCCTTTATTATATATTTTTTCTCATTTAAAAAGTTACATAAATAACATTATGGTTTTCATATTCTGTAAATTTTTTCACTTGAGGAGAGCATTTATGAGAGTTCAGTTGCATCTTGAGTGCAAAAACTTGTAGAATATGAACACCACAATCGTATTTACATAAGATTTTTTAAAAAGCAACATTATATACTATTGATGATGATGATATTAAAATGCCAAAAAAAAAAAAGGTGAGAGGCTGGAAGTTTCTACAGTAAGCTATGACAGTGATGTTGTTTGGTGGTAGAGAGAAAGGTCACTGAGTGTGTCAGTCAAAGAACACCAAAGATTTACTTGCGTTTTATTTCTGGGGGAAAATGTTGGCAGTTGTTAATGGTCAGTCTGGATTCTTCTACTCCATTTCCCTCACATTTACATAGAAATTACCATTTGTTACATGTGCTCTCTCTTTTCTTCTTCTTTTATAAAATGTAAGAAAGACAAAACTCACCATTTCATGTGTCCATTATAGGATGTTGTGATAACATGATGAGAGAAATAACGACATACTCCGTGTATGTAAATTACAGAGGGAAACTCCATGTTGAATACCCTCCAAAAAATAAGCTTAAAAAAATAAGTAAATTTCTGTAGCTTTATTTTCAGTTCAGTTTTAAATTATAAGTGGACTTCATCTTTGTGAAATAAAGATAAAAGACCATGAAGATTCACTAATAATGATTTTAGGTCTTTAAAAATAACGAATGGTTGTTTTTTTTCTGCTGGCACTGACATGTTCTTTTAACCTATTCTGTACTTCTGTGTGGCCATGAATCCAAGCCCCCCAAAGGCACAACTGACATGTGCTTGTCATTCACAGGCCAAGCCACAGGATGCCACTGTTGCATTTGTGCAACAGTATAATAGACTTCTACGTAAGTTGAGATGAATAAAGAAAGGGGGAAAAAATCTCTTCTGTTATAAACAGACACATGATAACTACTGAAGTTTTAAGATTCAAATCTTACTAGTTCTAATCTTTTAAATCCCTTTAAGTTGGATTTTAAATACCACATGCTGAAATCACCTGAGTCTTTTAATGATTACAGTCCAGAATCACACAAAAGCAAATTATTTTGGAACTGTTAAAAAAAACAAAACAAAGCACTTGAGCACCCACAAATGCTTAGAACAAAGTCCTCTGAGAGTTAAATTTTCAAAAGTAGTTTCTATGCCAGCTACCTGGGGTCCGTTGCTATATTTATATTCATGAGATCTCAGTGATATGTTGCTTGCTAAAAAAAAAAAGAAAAAAAAATATTCACGAGTATTAAAACCTAGCTAAAATTATTTGTTTTTTAATGGGAGCAGCATATTTTTGAAATCAAACTGTGGGGTAATTCAAGTAATGGGTTTTCCTTTAATTTACCCAAAGGTACTTTATTTCATTTCTTTTTTTTTTTTTTTAAATGTTTTATTTATTTCTAGGAGAGAGAGAGAGAGACAGCGTGACCAGGGGAGGGTCAGAGAGAGAGGGAGTCACAGACTGAAACAGGCTCCAGGCTCTGAGCTGGCAGTCAGCACAGAGCCCGACGCGGGGCTCGAACCCAGGAACCGCGAGATCATGACCTAAGCGAAAGTTGGACGCTTAACCGACTAAGCCACCCAGGCGCCCCCTTTATTTCATTTCTAATTGATCCACAATTGATAATGATACTTGACACTTTAAAATTTCTTTCTGACCCCATCCCAGACTCTAACAAGTAATTAAAGGTTTATAAATGGACAATTACAGGTCCCAGAGAAACTGATATTTAAAGGGAAGCATTCCTTTTGTCTTATGAGTCCATAAATTGTACAGGAAGGCATTCCCAACATAGAATACATCCTATTAAGAAGTTATGAATATGTGGTCTATGCATATAGGAAATAAATTGTGATCCCTCAAAGAGACTGTAGTCTAATTAGGGACACAGGACACGTCGTGTAAAAAAGAAAACAACGCCATTAGGAATATGAAGGGCCAGAATAGTTTAAAGTGCCCAGTTCTGAAGAGAAGAGTCCCCGAGGACTGGAACAGCCAGGAAGGGCTTTGGAGGAGGCCGAACTCGTGATCGTCCTTCTCAGTGTCACCTTCTCGCAGAGTCCCCTGTCCTCTACCTGGCCCAGCCTTCCCTCTGGCGACTCAGTCAGTTCTTGCCTTCTGAAGATTTCCACAGCTCTCTGCACATGTGCTTGGTCGTAACTCTCAACAATTGTTCATTTCTGCATTCGACAAACACTAGGCACAGCGCATACGGCCAACATGGTCCCTGTCCCTGGAGCTTCTGGTCTAACAGGCATGGCCATTATTCCCTCACTCGGCTCTCTCTCCTATGGGCCTGTGACCTATGCAGTGTCCCTGGCGGGGAGACAGAGCAGATTGCGAATAAGCTTGGTTACATGAATGGTGTGCCAGGGTGGGGCGGAGGCCAGAAGATCGGAAGTTAGCAGAGTTATCCAGCCAAGGGGTGTTGGGAGAGAAGGGACAGTTAAAGAAGGCGAAAAAGCAAAAGAACATGGTGTGCCCCACGAGCAGTGAGGGAGGGGACGAAGCCGAAACGAACTCCCAGGATGGCTTTGTGTCATAGGCTTCTTTGTTTGAGTGTTTCTTCACCCGTGGCATTGGCCGCCTTTTTCTGTAACAGAATGAACCATGTGCGAGCCTAGTTTTTGAGAAATAAGTTTGCCTCATCTGCAGTAAACTGTGATCGTGCTTTATTTTTTTTTTTTAATTTTTTATTTTTTATTTCTAGGAGAGAGAGAGAGAGAGAGAGAGAGACAGCGTGAGCAGGGGAGGGTCAGAGAGAGAGAGGGAGACACAGACTCTGAAACAGGCTCCAGGCTCTGAGCCGGCAGTCAGCACAGAGCCCGACGCGGGGCAGAACCCACGAACCACGAGATCATGACCCAAGCGAAAGTCGGACGCTTAACCGACTAAGCCACCCAGGCGCCCCTAAACTGTGATCCTGCTTTAAAGGGCAGGCCCTTGAAAGATCAATGCGGAGTGGCCCTTGGTCCCTTCTGGGCAACGAGCTCAGCAAGGAGACGGGAGGCCGCTCGAGGTGCCTGAGCCAGGATGCCCTGGTCCCAGCTCTTCACGCCACAGGTCTTCGCTGATTTAGAGTTCGAGGCAATTCTTAGGGGGTCAGCGTGACTCATAGGAGCAGGAGAGCAAAGTGATGGGCTGAGCAGTTATAAGGTCATAAATTGTGAAACTTAACTAAAATAGCTCAAGTCTGAATGCAGGATATTGGTTGCCTGAGCAACAGAGAGGTTAAAGTGGCAATAAATTTCGGCCGGTCTTCTCAAATAGAGCTGTTCCCACTTTACGACAGGGTGACACAACACCTCGGTGCTGGCTGCCACCCACACTTCGGCATGGAGAAATTATCAGCAAGTTCGTATCAAAGGAAAACTGACAACCGTGACCCAGGTCCAAGGCCTGAGCAGAATGAGATCTTAATCTCGGACAGTTTAGAGAACAGAAGGCACGTCCTAATCTCTGCCCTTCCTAACCAGGCGACCTGTGGGCGGCTCACCCTGCCCCCTAGAACCACAGGCTCCCTCTTCAAGAAAGAGATGCTGGAAGGCTCCAGTGAACTGACATTCATGAGAACACTCCTAAAACAGGAGAGGATGCTACAAAAAAAAAAAAAAAAGGGTGGTGCTGTCTCTCAAAGAGGAAAAACAAAATTAGTTGGGGAAGAACATCAATAAAGCTATAACATCTTAATAAAAAATTTTGTTCAGCTGGGTAAGATCATCTGAACAAATCTCCACACCTCTAACAACTGTAAACAGTCATCTTACGTTCACACTCATACTTGACCGTCAGAGACCCAGTGTTCGGGGTGAGGGAGACGTTTTTGGCAAGGCCCTGGGTGGAGACTCTCCGTGCCAGAGTCCTTCTCCTCGGTCGTTTTCCAGTGTTTGAATGGTTTTGCTTGTGCCCCGCCTGTCCAGATGCCTCTGTCACTCAGTGGTGCCTTTCTCACCCCACACTGCTTTGAACATTCTCTCTCTTTTTCTCTCTCTCCCTTCCCCCCTCACCCCCCGCCCCACTTCTGCCTCTCAGCCCGCACATGAGTTCTGCTTCTAGCCAGATCGACTTCCTCTCTCGTATGCATTCCTCACTGTCCTTCTCTCCTCGAAGACCAGGCCAGAGTATCAGCCACCCAGTGACATCCACCCCCATATAAACCGCCTTTGCTGTATGGTTGTGGTGTTATCCAGCTCTCTGTCCCTCTATAGACTGCGAGCTCTTTGAGGAAGGCCCAAGAGGGACCATGTTTATTGCTGATTACACCACAGTCCCTGAGAGTCCACTTAACACAGGTTGACTGAAGAGGAAGGGGAGGGCAAAGGAGATGCAAATGGCAGTGAGCTCTTATCCCTCTGATATGTGCCACAGGACTTAGCATAGTGCTAATCTCCAAACATTCCTTGATGAGACCACTTCTCTTTGGTCTGTAAGAACTTGGGGACACATGTGTATTAGGGAGCTACCAAACACGTGGAGTGGATGAGGTGTGGGGCCAGGGAGGACCCTGAGGCAGACAAGGAGGGGAGCCAGTGGCTGCATTCTCTCTCTTCTCTATACCCTGAGACTTGGAGGACAGGGACAGGTGTGGGGAACACTCACATCTAAAGATGATCAGCGCATCTAAAGATAGCCGTGGAACACAGTAATTTGTGTCCAACAAATGACTGATTTCACCCTTCTTCTGTCCCAGATGTAACAAGGATTCAAAGACCAACACCTCTGACTTCTGTGTCACACAGAATCCACATCAGCAAGCCACATGAGGAAGGCTTTCAAAAGATGGAAGGAAATGTGACTCCTTGCGCTTGTTGAATTTTGTCTTCATGGTCTATAGTGTATCTTCATTTGTGAAATGGCTATTCAAGTCTTGCACATTTTATTTATTTTCAAAAAATTTTTAATGTTTGCTTATTTTTGAGAGAAAGAGAGACAAAGCATGAGCAGGGGAGGGACAGAGAGAAAGGGAGACACAGAATCCAAAGCAGGTTCCAGGCTCTCAGCTGTCAGCACAGAGCCTGACGCGGGGCTCGAATCCATGAACTGTGAGATCATGACCTGAGCCAAAGTCAGACACTTAACTGACTGAGCCACTCAGGTGTTCCTATTTATTTTTTAATGTTTATTTATTTTTGAGAGAGAGAGAGAATGCGTGAACAAGAGCAGGGGAGGGGCAGAGAGGGAGACAGAAGATCCGAAGCAGGCTCGTTGCTGACAGCAGCGAGTGAGCCCGATGTGGGGCTTGAACTCATGAACTATGAGATTGTGACCTGAACAGAAGTCGGATTTTTAATCAACTGAGCCACCCAGGCACCCCAAGTCTTGCACATTTTAAAACTGGATCGTTCATCCCTTTACTGTTGATTTATAAATTCTTTGAGTTCTTTATATATTCTGGGTTCAAGTCCTTTGTCAGATTTTTGTGCTACAAATATTTTCCCCAGCCTGTGCAGGCTCCTCTGTTCATTTTTTAAGCAGTGCCTTTTGATGAGCAGAAATTCCTACTTTTGATAATGTCTAAGTTACTGGCTTTGTTCTTTGATGATTAATGGTTTCTGGGTTCTATCTGAGAAAGCTTTGCCTACCACAAGATCATAAAGATAGAGTCTTATATTTTCTTCCATTAGCTCATAGTCTGGATTTTATATTCAGGTCTGTAATTCAGCACAAATTAATTTATATTTGTGGAGTAAGGTGGGGTTGGGGGTTTATATTTTTCCAGATGATGTCTGCTTTTCAGCAACATTTGTGAAAAAAACCTTTCACCATTGGACTGACTTGGCAAAATTAACTAACTTGGTTAAAATTCTATCGACTGTATATGGGTGGATCTGTTTCTAGAGTTACTCACCTGTGATTTTTGAGCAACATGCTCACCTAGAGAGTGGGCCTTTCAAGATTTCTTCATGCTGGTGTTTTATTTTGAAGAGACTAAGAAAGCGCGCCTGGGTGGCTCAGTTGTTTAAGTGGTTCAGCATATAACTCTTGATCTCTGCTCAGTCGTGATCTCACGGTTCGTGAGATCGAGCCTCATGCTGGGCTCTGCACTGATGGTGCAGGGCCCACTTGAGATTCTCTATCTCCTCTCTCTACCCTCCCTGGCGGGCAGTCAGTCAGTCTCTCTCTCTCTCTCTCTCTCTCAAAATAAATAAATAAATAAACTTAAAAAAATAAAGAGACTAAGGAAGAATTCTTGTTTTGAGAAAACAAAGCACAACATGTTGAATTACAGTTCTTTGGGGAAAAATATTTTCAGACACCATAAGTAAGCAACGTGGCAGGCATAAATTTTCCTCTGCAAATAAAATGAAGGACACATTTGTTTTATTTTCTTGAATTAAAATCCAATTTGTCTTTAAGGCCTTGTACCTCCATGCTGGTAAAAAGATCATTCTAAGTCTTTCCTGAGATTTCCCCCTCCCTGTGGGGGCAAGAGAATCTTTTCTCAGGAGGTTGAAAAATGATGGGAGAAGAAGGGGGCAGGGTGAGAAGCAGGACCTTTACTCTCTTGTCCGTTAAGAGGACAATGATATCCCTAAGAATCAAGGCTGAACAATCCCTTAACGGTGAGCTGGAGTGTTATAGAGGTTGGGGTTCATTTTTTCCCATATGGGTATCCAGTTGGTCTGGCTCCTCTGCCAGATGGAACACAGAGATCTCTGAATAGGCTGGGAGTCTCTGAACTTCCATAGACTTCCCCTTACTGGGGTTCCCCTCAGATGCTCTATCTACCTGTTAGCTTCTATGGAATATGGCAGGGGATATCTGATATTTTCACCTGCCTGGTATATTTCCCTTTCTTCCAGCCGCTGCACTTTAATCTCTCTTTGGGAAACCACTCCTCCCACCCCCACCCCACCCCACCTCACCCCCAGAATATATGCGGTTAATAAGTGATTGCCTTAGCTCCTGACCCAAGATTTAAGCCAATCTGAAACAATGAAAGTCAGCCCCTGGGATTCCTCTGTGGGAATTTCTGTCTGTTGGGCTTCGACTTGGTGCCCTGTAGACTCTACTTAGTGGATTACCCTACAGGGAAAGAATCTGACTGAGAATGAAGCTAGTGCAATAAGCAGCCAGGCCAGGTGAGAGATCCAAACACATCAAGTCCTTCTGAGCAACAGGGTTCAGCCATGCCTGAAGCCAGATCCACAATTTCATGAGCCATTAAATTCTCCTCACCTGCCTGCCTTTTCATTTTTTTTTAAATATTTTTTTAATTTATTTATAGGAGATAGAGAGAGAGACAGCATGAGCAGGGGAGGGTCAGAGAGAGAGGGAGACACAGACTCTGAAACAGGCTCCAGGCTCTGAGCTGGCAGTCAGCACAGAGCCTGACGCGGGGCTCGAACCCACGAACTGCGAGATCATGACCTAAGCGAAAGTCGGACGCTTAACCGACTAAGCCACCCAGGCACCCCTCCTGCCTGCCTTTTTAAATTGGAGTCTATAATAGCAGTGAAAAGAGTCCTGATGTACCACAACCGCTCTTCCTAATCCAAGGCTCTCTCCCTTCTTTTCCACACAGATACTACTACTAAGCCCTCAAGAAGAGCAGTACCCAGGAAGTGGTTGTCTTGAAGGAGTCCCCACTTTCTTACCTGCCATGCTGACTACCTTCTGGGAATAAGGGTAAGGAAAAGTCAAAGTGAGGATAAGCATAAATTAGTGTCTCAAAGGAGTCAGACTGCCACAGAGATCTCTTTCTCTGTCCTGCTTTCTTATCACTGATAAGTTTTCTTGCCTCCCTTTCCTATCCATTTGCTCTTCCTCCCCAGTAGTCTTGTTTCTAAGCAAGTTTGTGCCCAATACTGTTTGGAATCTTAACACATCGCCTCGGCCCTTGGAAAGCTCAGGTGTAATGAAGGAGAATTGGGAGCCAGGACAGAATAAGTTAGGGAGCCTCGGTCTAGAGGACAAAGGGCAGAAAAAGTCAACACTTCAATTCTGAAGCAGGTGATGATGCCATTGGATGAGTCCTTCATGGGCAAGAAGGGGGCTGGCTTGGATAATGGGGAGATAGTCAGATGAGAGCCCTCTAAGCTCCAGATTCTGAAGGAGAAGACTTGAGAGTCCATTAAGTTATAGAACGCTTTTTGTTAAAGCCTGAGAGGTGATCTAATCTGACGCAGGTAAATCCTTTTATTTCTTTTAAGTAAAATTAAATCCAGCCCTAAACCTTAATTTCATAGTTTAATAAACGAGAGAATGAAGCCAGTAGTTTGCACAATAGGCAGGGGCCATGTATGTCCCCAAGGTCCTTCAGGATTTGCCTACCAGAGGAACTTGGCTCTTAACCTGTTTTATTAATTCTGCTTGCTCATGAGATTTTTAAAAACAAAAACTGAAATAAGTTTGAAAACCTGAGGATTAGTTTACTTCCCGTGCAAGTACTAACATAATTTCTTCCTTGAGTCCCATCTGCCCCGCCCCCCACCGCCCCAAAACGTGGATTTAAATTCCCTCTCCTGGTTCCCTACACCCCTCATTGTTCACCAAGACTCAGAACCCAGATCTCAGCTTTTTTCCCCTTGGTCTCCTTTGCTGCCTTTAGGACATCACCTCTCATTTCTGAGCCAAAGATATCCAGATCTGTCAGTTCAGCCTGACGTCTATTCTGTGCTTTCACTCAGTGTAGGACCTTTCTGTCCCCAACTCCTCCATGAGAAGCAATGAGAAGAAATCACAGTTACCCATCTCAGTAGCAGAAAAATCATCCTCTTGGAAAAATAACAGTAGTGGTGGCCACTGGGTGACTAGAAATACCACCATCATTATTATCTTCTTTTTGCTTGACTGGACCTCTTTTAATGTAATGAACCTCAGCCGATTTTATAAAAATAACAATAATTTTAAGCCAAATATGATAAAATAGAAACAAAAATCATCTGGAACTTTTCAGCAGTTAAGTGCTTCTTTTTTTTCTAGCCTGCTTTACTTATCCAGGAATATATTCATGAAATTTTGGAACTGGGAAAAATTAAATATCACAAGTTACCAGTTCGCATTTTAAAAGTTTTTGTGCATAAGATGAAACACCTTTTATAATTTATTTAAGCAATCCACTCTTGTTAGATGTTGAGTTGTTTCCAACTAAACTCCTATTGTTGGACATTTTGGTTGCTTCCAACTTGGCCTCGACAAACCAACACAGAGCCAGAATAATTGGATGAAAATAAATTACAGTAAAGGAGAGGAGGGGAAGGAGGAAAATGACTGGAGAAATCCTGGAAACATGGGCTAAATTGCTTTAAAAAATAGAAGTTTTTAAAAATGTCCTTTTGTGCACAAAGTTTGCCAATATTGGTAAGAAAAAAGGGGAAAAAAACACAAAACCAACAGTGATTAGAGATTATTCATTTTTTTAATGTTTATTTTTGAGAGAGAGAGAGAGACAGTGCATGAGTGGGGAGGGGCAGAGAGAGAGAGGGAGACACAGAATTTGAAGCAGGCTCCAGGCTCCAAGCTGCAGCACAGAGCCTGACGCGGGGCTCGAACACAAAAACGGGAAAGATCATGACCTGAGCCGAAGTCAGACACTCAACGAGCCGAACCACCCAGGTGCCCCATAGATTATTCACTTTCAACCAAATTATTATTATTTTTAGAAATTGGCTCAACTAAGTTGTTTCAAACAAAATCACATGCATGTTCCCCCCACCCCCACGCCGGAATAATGCTTATGCAGCCAATTAGGTTGTTCATGATCATCTAGTGTTATAAACTGCAGGAGGGTTTTTATTAATATGTGCAAGATTGCCTTCTAAACCTCAGTGCCTTTCTTTCAGATCCGGTGGTAGTCCTGACTTGCTCCTGACTGGTCCACCAACAGTGCAACACCTCGCTGGGTCTCATTCCTGGCCCCTCCTCCTCTGTGTTGATCACCAGCCTCGTGGTGGCCTGTACAGAAGGGGTAGGAACAGAGGCTTCCTGGGCTCTCGCATCCAGGGCTTGCCTGGTACCTGTGAGAAGTGGAAAGCCGTTCTGAAAATAAGTTGTTTCCTCCCGCTCCCAATCCGTCCTCAAAATAGCAAGAAGATGCTGCATAGTTTTCAAATGGAAATGGAAATGGTCACAGCAGCCGGAGACCGTGGTCAAAGTGTCCACCACATTGGCCTTGACTTTGACAAGCCTTAACCTGTCTTCCTCTGGTCTTCTGAAACAGGACCGAGTTCAGAACGAGAAATGAAAAGAAGACCCGCCACGTGTATTTGTCCATCAGGCCACTATTAGAGTCCTATTTCCAAGGGAGACAAATTTACTTCTGGCACCTGAAGTTGCTTATCTGGTTCCTTAGAGCTGTAGCATTGAATTCACTCCCAGGTATGAATCAAACCATCAAATATTCTTTACATCTGCTGCCAGGAACAAAGGGGAAAACAGCTCAGGTGAGTTCTGCACAATATACTCGATGCTTCAGGAACTCTACAGCCCGTCCTCTCTCTTCCCTAGACAGCATATTATTTTTCTTTTAGAAACGTATGCTTTGGCGGAACCATTTGAAAGTTTCAGACATCATAACACTCCCCCCTAAAAACTTCGGCGACCATCTACCACAAAGGACATCCTCCAGCACCAGAGCAGTGTTATCACAGGGGGGAAAGCTAACATTAATTTAATAATATCTGACTACAGTCCATATTCAAATACCATAAGAGTCTTTGATAAAATTTATCACTTAAAAACATTTCATCCCACAGCTGTGGCTTATCACTGCCTTTGGTTGTCACGTCTCTTGCAGCCTCAACAAATTTTAACTTAGAGTAGTCCCTCTGGCTTTTGGTTTTGTCTTGTCTGTTTTACATTACTTGATTAAAATTTTTTTTTAAGTTTTGAGAGAGAGAGAAAGAGCGAGAGACCAAGCGTGAGCAGGGGAGGGACAGAGAGGGGGAGACAGAAGATCCAAAGCAGGCTCCACACTGTGAACACAGGACCCGATGTGGGGCTCGAACTCACAACTGTGAAAGCATGACCTGAGCCAAAATCAAGAGTCGGCCGCTTGACTCACTGAACCACCCAGGCACCCCTGACTTGAATTTTTTTTTTACTCACACCAATTATCTTGTAGAATTTCCCACATCCTAGATTTGTCTGGCCATTCCCTGATGACTAGATTTAGGTGAAACATTTTGGGCTAGACGTCTGTCCAGCGATGGAGGCTGTGTTCCTTCTGCATCATATCAGAAGACAGGTGACGTTTACACTGCCCCGATGCTAAGTTTGATCACTCTGTAGGCAACTCCTTTTTACAACATAAAATTAAACCACACATGAACAAGTCTATATTTTCTAATTACTTCCCTGCGATGAAAGCCCAGCACATCTTTCAAAACAATCTTCATGCACAGCAGCTTTTGTGATTTTTTAAAAAAAAAAATTCAGCCCCAAGTCACAAGGCTTCTCCTTTTCTGTGAAGCTGATGTTTGAAAAGCCTGTGAGCTAACACTGTTTATCTTTCACAGAATCTGGAATTTCTTCTACCAAGACCAAAGCCAAACCAAGCAACACCAGCACCTTGCAAACCGAAAAACCCAGTCTTCACAAGCTATGAGTTTTCAAGCCAAGGTTCCAAACTGAGGACAGGAGGCAGTGGGTTTGCACGTGTGGCCTCTGTCCTTGGTCCAAAGGGTCGTGGGCCACCTCGCCCAGGCTCCTCTCACTCACATGATGGGAATCCTGCACCCGCTGCCGGGCAGGCCCCACCAGGAGACCCAGAGCTGGGTGCTGCTTCTGTTTGGGAAATCAGTTCAGGGGCACCGGGGTGGTTCAGTCGGTTAAAGGTCGGTTCTTGATTTTGGTGCAGGTCATGATCTCACACTTTGTGGGTTCGAGCCCCGCATCGGGAGCTCTGCTGTGAGCGCAGAGCCTGCTTCAGATATTCTGTCCCCCCTTCTCTGCCCCCACCCGGCTCATTCACTCTCTCAAAAATAAATAAACATGAAAAAAGAAAAAAAAGAAATCCTGCCAGCTGAGAAACAAGGTAACTTCTAGATCCAGAACAGTCTATGGGCTTGCACCCAGCTGTTGTCTTTGTACTAAGAAGAACTGGAGGGTGTGAGAGGAAAAGGAGATTTTTTTTAATGCACTTTGAAATGGCTAGAATCCTTGTTGAAATTTTAGACTTAAAGAACCATTTTCAGGAAGAGAAGTAATTTGTCTGAATCAGTTGAGTGTGTCTTATGATTCTGAGTTTGATGAGAGATTTTGATGACCGACTATACAGAGGAGACGGTTTCTCTTTGGGCGGAAATCTCCAGACTTCCGGCATCTTTTCCTAAATGCAGACCTAGTTCTGTCAAACCTGATGGATATTTCAGGCTGCACAGCTTCTTATCACTGGTTTTCATTTTGGGGAGATGCCTAGCTGATAAGAAAATGGGCGGAACATCTAATCGATAATAATGACATAAATCTTCTCAGGCTATATAAATAAAGCTGCTTTTACATGAACGGTATTTTCAACCTCTGGCAGCAGCGACTTTAGCAAATACCCTTTTGGGAAACACCCCCCCAATAAATATTACATTTGAAAAGAGTTTTGTGAACCGAAGACTCCCCGCATGAAGTCACAGAAGGCAGATCTTATTTAAAATCGGTTTTCAGCTGCCACTTCTGGTTGCAAGGTAATGAATTGTTCTACTAATTAAACTTGAAGTTCACCTTTCAATTATGAAGCCAGCTGCAGAACCCAAGGACGGGCAGGTAGAAGTGAAACGATGAGCAGTCATGTTGAAACCAAAGTCCATCATCTGTGGGCACAAGAGCTTTCCGTCCTTTGGAAATGCCCCTGGTATAGAAATCTCAAACCATCGCAGGGGTGTGCCTAGGGAGAGAGAGAAAACAAGAGAGGGAGAGAGAGACTCTTCTTTTACTGCATTTCCCTTTATTTTCTAATATGACATGAGAAAACGGTCTTCCTGTGACAGAATAAATTAAAGAAGCTTGTGTTTACTCTCTTCGGTGTTGACTCTCAGGGAAGTTGAATGGAGTGGTGCTAAATAACTATATAATTGAAATCGCCCTGCTTTCTTATTACCCTACAAGGAGACTGTTGCGTGCAGGCTTCAGATTTATTGAGACAGATTACATCCCTGGGTGTAAATCACTTTGTAAAAGTAAGTCAGGCAGTTTCCATAACTCCCTTAGGTGTCTGGGGTACAGTTGAATACCCTCAGCCATAATTTACTATTAAGGGGGACCCTCGGGGTGACTTTCCTGGGGAATCGTCTTCTCATTGGGAGATTCACTCATTATGCTGCTATGAACAAACCTCCCCCATCTTCTCGCTGCCTGGCCCATCTCTTGCTTATATGTCCAAATGGGGAATGTCCAGGCTCAGGTGTGGAAGGCAGAACGTCGCGTCTTGTGTTTCTGGGACAAGGAGATACTATCTGCTGTCTGGAACACGAGGAGAGGCCCCACAAAGGACACCGTCTCTCCCAGTCCAGGTTCCAGCAGGACTTGCCCCCCTTCAACCAGCCGGCCTTTATTTAGAAAGGCCAGCCTGGGACCTTGGCACTCGGTTTCGTTCGGAGGTTTTCAACATCAGACGCTGTTTCCTTAAGGTATTTCTCAACGACTGTCTCTCTAAAGCACTTAATTTGCATTTTTGTTTGATTTAGGATATGGCCATGTTTTACATGTTTCAAATTCTATTTCTGATTTGCAAAAATAATAACCAAGTGGTCTCCTAATCCTTAAAGCTTAAAAGGAAGAAGTAGAGTATGGGGGCGGGGGTGGGGATGATAAGAGTTCAATATGGCTTGAGTTTATTTAAAATGTAATTGCTTTTGGCCTTTGTAATTTTGTTCCTCTTTCCCAGACGATGACAAGAATTCCACAAACAATGCCAGTCCGTGGAACCTAATATGCAAGAGAGGATTTGGGTGGTTCAAGGTGAAATTAAATCACCTGCATGGGTAGGTGCATTATAAGCAGTCTCCAAGCTTCATTCTCAATTTTCTAGTTTCTGGTTTCCTTCTGCTGCCACCGTGGTGCAATTCTGCTCCATCGGTGGCCAGTGGTTCAATTGCCACCCTGATGACCAATCTCCTAATAGCTTTGTAATCCTTCTTTCACACCCACATTTTCCCATTTCATTATTAAGTCAACAGGATTTAGGTAGCCTTTCTCCCGTGCCTCTTTTCCTCTTCTCACGGCTCTACTGTTTTACTTTTCAATTTAATTTCTCCTTTCTAGCAGTCTCTCATTATGTAATTCAGAGACTAAGGGTGCAGAAGACTACTCAGGCGGGCACACGTGTTTACATTTTTATTTAAAAGTCCTACGAGACACTTCCTTAAGCAACAGTAGAGGGGTATGTTTGTTAAGAGTTGCAAATTGTCCTGAGATGCTTTAGAAACTTGGCCTTTAAAAAACAAATTTAATATGTTTTTAAATTTGTTTATGTTGAGAGAGAGAGACAGAGAGCATGAGTGTAAGAGAGAGAGAGAGAGAGAGACAAAATCCGAAGCAGGCTCCAGGCTCTGAGCTGTCAGCACAGAGCCTAGCATGGGGCTTGCACCCACCAAATCGGGAGATCATGACCTGAGCCAAAGTCGGACACTTAACCGACTGAGTCACCCAGGTGCCCCAGGAAAACTGGTCTTGATTATAGTGGAGATGTTTAAGAAAGTAGCAAAAGGTCCAGAAAATGAAGCTCCAAATCAAACCCTGATTTGTAAATTTATCCAAATCATCCCTGCACAGAGCAGTAGCCCTGGAAACCCCGCCCTGTCCAGCCCCCTCTCAGGAGGTGCGCAAGCCTGGGACAGGCTGTGGACCGAGCACCCGCCGGAAGCTCTCCTCCTCCTGTGGTTGGCTGACTGTGCTGGAGCCCACAGAGGAGGTGAGAGACCCAGCCAGGGAGGCAAAAAGATGCCCACTCATCAAGAACATTTTCTGGAGAGACAAATCAGAAAGCAGGAGTGGCATCGGCCACACGTCCACCAAGACGAGAAGAAATCCAAGAAGTCAGACACACCCAAGGCAGTAGCAATTTAGAAATATCACTTCCGGGTTTATGGGGAAGAGTGGGGTGCACACATGTATTGGATTTGTCAGATGGAAAATGTACATATATACATGAACACATATGTGTACTTGTGCACACACATATACACGTGGATGTTCTAACTTTGGCAGCAAGGCCTTCAGGCCTAAGCATAGAACTCTGGCATCACATTGAGGGCTCCTGGCAAGTGGCCCCTAAGGGTGTTCCCACAGCTTCTCATGTGTCCAGTGTGAACCTGCTGGCCACAGACTACTTATGAAGTTCTCAAGTTATACTCTGTTGAATCTCAGTTCCATAGCTCACTAACCTCGGTTTCCTCATCTATAAAGTGGATATAACGTGAGTTATATTGGGTAGGCTGCATTAGCCACCTCATCAAAAGAGAAAACACATATAATAGACTTAACAACTAGAAAACACTCAACAAATGGCTAGTTATCATTACTTATTATTATATTCCCTTCTTAACCTTTGTAATTGATAACAATAGAATTATGTCAAGGGAGGCACCTGGATGGCTCAGTTGGTTAAGCGTCTGACTTCTGCTCAAGTCATGATTTCACTGTTTGTGGGTTCAGGCCCCACGTTGGGCCCTGTGCTGACAGCTCAGAGCCTGGAGCTTGCTTTGAATTCTGTGTCTTCCCCTCTCTCTGCCCCTCCCCTGATCGTGTTCTGTGTGTGTCTCTCTCTCACACAAGTAAACATTAAACAAAACAAACAAACAAAAAAAGAATTTTAAGTCGGAATTTTCTGTATAATATACAGAGGCTCTGTGACCTAGGATTTTCTCTACATTCTTTATTCTTAGTTAAATGCAATAGAACATGGAAATATAACTAAACATCAGTTATTACATGACCAAAACTCCAGGGCAAACTTTTGGATAGTCGTAAAACTGTTGCCAGCTATGAATAAAAATGTCCTTAAGACTTGTAAAGGTTTGGCAATTCCTTAGAAAAAGATCACAATCGGGGTGCCTGGGTGGCTCAGTCAGTTAAGAAAAAGATCACAATTTTCAAGTATATTTCCACAATGTAAATGTCAGATACTCAATGCACGTGTTTTAAATATAAAAAGGTAAGTTGAGAAGTCAAGAATAACTAGATAATATCTTAAGTTTTTCTTTTAAAAAGGTCCATCGATTCTGAAAAGTGTACAGGCCGGTTTTTCTCAATCTCCAGAAGGTTAAGACTTTCCAAGGGATTCGTAAGACCCAGATTTGGGACCCGGCTGATTCCCGGGGTGATGGTGGCTGAGGGCCGTGTGCTTGTAACCGGTCTTCAAGGTTAGTCTGCTCACTGGGGTGGTTAGGAAGGCATGTTTACATGGTGTGACCACTCTCCGGGCTCAAAACTCCCAGAAATCAAGGACTTAGAGATCTGTTTGCAATGCTCCAGACCTGGCAATATGATTTCAGCAGTTCTTTGCCCTATTTGCTTGCATTTTTAACTAAAATGATTTTTTCTGATTTAAAAAGTTAGACGAAAATATAGGAAATACATGTGGTGCCTGGGTGGCTCAGTCGGTTAAGTGTCTAACTCTTCATTTCAGCTCAGGTCATGATCTCATGGTTCATGAGTTTGAGCCCCAAATTGGGCTCTGTGCTGAAGCACAGAGCCTGCTTGGGATTCTCTCTCTCCCTCTCTCTGCCCCTTCCCTGCTCATGCACTCTCTCTCTCGCAAAAGAAAAAAAGAAAAAAGAAAAAGAAAATATAAGAAGTTCAAATGAGTTGGGGCGCCTGGGTGGCTTAGTCGGTTAAGCGTCCGACTTTCGCTTGGGTCATGATCTCGCGGTTCGTGGGTTCGGGCCCCGCGTCGGGCTCTGTGCTGACTGCCAGCTCGGAGCCTGGAGCCTGTTTCAGTCTGTGACTCCCTCTCTCTCTGACCCTCCCTGCTCACGCTGTCTCTCTCTCTCTCTCCTAGAAATAAATAAAACATTAAAAAAAAAAAAAAGAAGTTCAAATGAGTTGAAGGAAATTGTTATAAAGTCATTCACAACCCAGATATACTACTGTCAACATTTTAATGTTTTTAAAATTCTTGTTAAAACGCATACATATGTATAGTATATGATTATTATACATTTTATTTTTCAAAAATGGAAATATGCTGCGTGTACTATTTATAGCCTGCTTCTTTTTCCTTAATAGTATATTATGAACTTTTTTTGCATATGATTAAATGCTTTTAGCACCTTTTCATGATTATATATCATTCCATCTTATGAGAGGTCCGTCATCTAGTTAACCATGTGAGTTTTCCCAGCCTTTTCCTATTTTAAATAATATCATGTGTGTGTACTTATGTACTTACGTACCATCTTTGTTCCTGAG
Organism: Proteles cristata cristata; assembly: GCA_017311185.1. Taxonomy (NCBI): domain Eukaryota; kingdom Metazoa; phylum Chordata; class Mammalia; order Carnivora; family Hyaenidae; genus Proteles; species Proteles cristata. Next base: position 581,585 of record JAESUZ010001077.1, on the reverse strand, counting down.
CTTTCTGGCTTTTTTATTTCTTTCTGCGTGTTGTGTGTTGAAGCACTTGGCTGGCAGAGATGTTGCCCAGAGAAGCCAAGTATATGGTTTATCTCACCAGTAAGTGACTGGGGACTAAGAATGATCTCAGGAACCCACACACACTGATTTTACAGATAAAATGAAGGCTTAGAGAAGCTAAGAAACTTGCAGAAAGCATCCTGGCAAAGGCTGCATGAATGCGAAGCAGAGACCGGAGTCTGGAATACCACGATTCTCGTTTGATGCTCTTTCCACCCCCGCCCGGATCATAACCCACAGTGCCCTGAAGAGTGATATTCTTGGGGTCCTGTAAATGCAAGTCATATAAATGTGCGTGTGTATATATCACACATATAAATTTGTATACATGCACACACATACACATATATATTCTAATTTAGAAAGAATTAAGTGTAATCTACAATTAGTTTATTAGTTAATTTTTAAAAATTTATTTATTGATCTTTGAGAGAGAGAGAGAGAGTTTGTATGCCCACCAGCAGGGGAGGGGCAGAGGGAGAGAGAAAGAGAGAAAGAATCCCAAGCAGGCTCTACGCTATCAGCACAAAGCCCGTCTTGGGGCTCGATCTCACAAAACGTGAGATCATAACCTGAGTCAAAATCAAGAGTCAAATGCTTAACCAACCGAGCCACCCTGGTGCCCCTATTTCATGAGTTAATTTTTTTTTCATTTTTTAAATATTTATTTTTGAGAGAGAGAGAGAGAGAGAGACAGAGTGCAAACAGAGGAGGGGCAGAGAGAGAAAGAGACACAGAATCTGAAGCAAGCTCCAGGCTCTGAGCTGTCAGCACAGAGACCGATGCAGGGCTTGAACTCAGGAACCACAAGTTCATGATCTGAACTGAAGTCAGATGCTTAACCAACTGAGCCACATCAGTTCTCACTACAGTATTATAGCATGAATAATTCTAAGCTTATCATTCATGTCTGTGAAAAATTTTCCAGAAGAGACAGGTGCAGGCAGGTCAGCCCCCAGGGCCCTGGGTCTCCAAGTACTCAGTGCATGAAGTGCCACTGAGGGTGAAACCCAGTGCCATCGCACTGGAGCCCAGGCACAGACCTATCCTCTGACTTTCCTCCTGCCCTGCCGTCAGCTCTTGGGAAACGTGAGAAGACACCACAACAAACGTTTGTCCAAAAGCCAACGAAGCAATGAAGCAGCCAAACCTTGGTGGCTTTTCACAAGTGTCGGTGCCTTTAATATTGCTGTCCCGGGCTCACAGACTGTAACGATCACAAAAATATGCTTTGAAGCCCAAGATGACGATCTTACATAATTGCAGTGTTGCCAGTGTTCAGAAAGTTGCCAACATCCCCCGGTCTCAGCCTCAGGCGTGGTGTTACAAAGCAGACGCCCCTTTTAGCTGAGACTCTTTTTTTGGGGCGCACAGCCTCCTCCTCTCAGTCTGAGCAGCCACATTTATATGCAGGGGGATTTTCCAAACGATCCCAGAGGCGAGTCGGGTTTGTATTTCCCTCTGGCTCAGCCTGAGTGTAGAACCAGCACCAACATGACTTCAGCAGGGTGGACAAGCCTGGTGACATCATTTCTCCATGTCAGCTGAGACTTTAGCTGGTGTTTAGTCGTGTCGCTGCATCGAGAAAATAAACCAGCACTCTGGGACTTGGAGTAGGCAGATCGTAGAAGTCTCAATTGCTTTTAGATCTTTGCAGTTCTAAAATTGCAAGCCTGGGATTTTTCAAATACCTAATAATACAGTAGTATTTTACATAATTGCCTTCCCTAACATTCGTAGAAAACTATAAATAGTCCTCTTAATATGCACAGAAGTGCTTATATTCCAGATGTTCCCGCGGTGAGGGGACTTGAGCTATAATTTCCACCTATTTCAGAAGCACTGGGACACGGAGACTTGACAGGCACATTCTTTTCTTGTGCCTCCTACGGATTCCTGCATTCCCATCCTCCAAGAGGGTTGGATTTGAACTGATCTCCCAACACTGCTGGCCTCAAGGGCGTCAGCAGGATTCCTATGCCTTTTTAGCTCCATCCAATATAAACCTGGCTCCAGAGCTTTCTGGGAGAAGTGCTGTAACCTCTGCTCCAGGAGAGAGAAGTTTCGTGCTTGTTTGCTTTCTTGTTTGTTTTTAAAGACTTCCAAAGGCGAGGTGAGCGAAGTCTTCCCTGTGTTACTTTATTGGGGTTCCCTTTTCTTGATTTCTGGATTTTCATGCCTGATACCGAACCACTGATGTGTGAACTAGCAAACGGTGTTTCTCCACAATTTGAATTAGAACCTTCACCAGTTAAACTTTGGACTTTCTTCCGTAGGCTGAGCTAAAATTCGCAGTGCTATTTCGGTAGCCTTGTCTCCTAGAATCAGAGCCTGTTTGAATCATTGGTCCCTAACTTGCACCTCTTGGTACATTGAAATGAATCTTCAAAAGGCGCTGTGGACCTGATTGTTCCCCGCCCGGGGCCCGGGGTTGGAGAGGGTGCGGGGCCTGGCGGCCCGAGGGGCATCTGGGCCTCATCCGCAAATGTTACAGGATGTGTCAGCAGAAGGGCCACTTTCTAAGCTCCTGAGTGAGTGGTATTAGAAACTCTGTTAGGTGGGTCAGGACCAGGAAGAGTCCCAAGGAAGCTGGCGATCTGGGGGTGCATTTTTTTTCTTTTTTACAATGTATGTTAGAGAGAGAAAGATAGAGAGTGTGCACGAGTGGGGGAGGAGCAGAGAGTGGGAGACACAGAATCCGAAGCAGGCTCCAGGCTCCAAGCTGCTAGTCAGAGCCCGACGCTGGGCTTGAACTCAGGAACTGTGAGGTCATGACCTGAGCCTAAGTCGGATGCTTGACCAACTGAGCCACCCAGGCGCCCCTGGGGGTGCATTTTCTTAATCCAGCTTTCACTGGAATTCTTTGGGCTCCTCAGCAGTAGAAACTCTGGAGTTGGGTTAATGCAAATGGAATCCCAAATCCCCAATGTCCTTGGGAACCTGCCTGGTAATGACCGGTCTGAGAAAGAACCAGCTCTCATTTGCCAGTCTCCCCTTCCAACTGCCCTTCCTCCTCCTTATGGAAGAAAAGCACACTTCTCATGTGTGTCTCAGAATGTAAACACTTGGCTACACCAAGCCAAAGCCATCTGACTTACTAGTGTTGAATCAGGCATCATTAACATGCTGTCTACACATATTTCTGTTCAAGGAAACCACAGCTGCAGAGCTGGGGGATTTAGTCCAGATTAAGTGTTTGGACTATTTTAAGGATATCTCCTCTTTTATCCCCTATTGGCATAGCACTTGCCTCTGGAACATGAGCAAGGAGGAAAATAGTTGGTGGGGTCTATGCCTTCTTTCCATTGCTCTCTGTGTTATCCCAGAGATGTTTCTGAACACATTCATTTGAATGGGTGAAGGAAGGCAAATTCTTTCTAGCAGAAAGCTGAAGTCTAATTTGGCTGATTGATTGGATAATGAGGACTGTCTTTGTCAATTCATTTATATGACAGCCATTTTTTTGTAAATGAAATGAGCTAAAGGGTTGCTCCAACGTCCTGAATAAGTAGGTTTAAAGCCCTTGATGAGGTAAGAGCATTCTATCAAAAATATTCTATTGGTAAAGGCATAGTGAAATTAACAGTATTTAGATTTTTAAAAATCTTGTTGGTAATATTGGGTGAAAAAAAATGCCTAAGTGAAAGAATAATGAGTATAATTAATCATCATTTACTAAGTCTTAGTAGAACCCATTTGGTTTTATTTTCCCAAAAATGACTCCAATGACTGAATAACAATTTTTTTTTTGTAAATCAGATGGTTTCTTTTCCTTTCCTTTTCTTTTTCTTTTTCTTTTTTCTTTTTTCTTTTTTTTTTTTTTTTTTTGTTTGGCTTTTAATAAAATTGGAGGAGGACCTAATTGAGTTGTCAAGTGATAGATTAGTAAAAGTAATTTTTGAAGATGGATTAGTCTGTTATTTTTGAAATATCCCTTGGAAGGAGTTCAAAGGATGGAGTGTGCCATTGCTGTAACAAAATGCCTGCTATTTATTTATCAGAACTGTGAGTTATAGAACTTACGTATGTGAGAAAACCAGGAATGGAACTGAAGCTGCACGCTCGCTTGCTCCTATAATCGGTCATGTTCACTATGGCTGAATCCATCTCTTTAAGAGGGACATTTTCAGCCACACTTTACTTTTATATGTAATGATTACTTATCAACATTTGAAATGTATTTATGTTCTTTTGATCAATTGTGAACTAATGATACTTGGGGCAATAACTCACCCCAGATAGAAAGGAATGCTTAGGAACTCATTGCACTAGACATTTAAAGAGTATAAAAGTCCAATTTGTATGCACACACCTGTGTCAGGGACGCATAATAGGGTGATCAGTGACTACCCTGAAGCATGCACACATTACCCGGAGGTAAAATTCTGTGGGAGAGATAGAATGAAAATGTGGGTTCAGGGAGAAAAAGGAGTGATACAGGTGTTCCAAGAGGTAAGCAAGAGGGATTCACATCCTTTTTAAATGAATGATGGAGGCTTTCCCCTCTTCTCCCACTCTACGTCCATACTTAGACTTTGTTGTATATATTGAAAAGAATTTTGTAACCATTTGTTTTTCAAATGCCAATGTTTACAACACACTGGAAGGCACAGCTTTTGTGACTCTTGTAACTTATAATGAAAATTTTAAATGTCAGGACGCCTGGGTGGCTCCATTAGTGGAGCGTCTGAATCTTGATTTTGGCTCAGGTCATGATCCCAGGGTAGTGGGATTGAGCCCCACATAGAGCTCTGCACTGGACATGGAGCCTGCTTAAGATTCTCTCTCTCTCTCTCTCTCTCTCTCTCTCTCTCTCTCTCTTCCTACCCCACCTCACAAGCATGCATGCTCTCGCTCTCTCTCTCTTTCAAGTAATTAAAAAAATTTTTTTTTACATTTATTTATTATTGAGAGACAGAGCATGAATGGGGGAGGGGCAGAGAGAGAAGGAGACACAATCTGAAGCAGGATCCAGGCTCTGAGCTGTCAGTATAGAGCCTGACAGGGTGCCTGAACCCACAAACCGTGAGATCAAGACCTAAGCTGAAGTTGGATGCTCAACCAACTGAGCCACCCAGGTGCCCCTCAAGTAATTTTTTTTTTTTTTGAGAGAGGGCCCAAGTGAGCAAGGAGCAGAGAGAGAGAGAGAAATGAGGCTCACCCAATGCAGGGCTCAAGCTCATCCAAGGTGGGGATCAAACTGATGAACCATGAGATCATGACCTGAGCCAAAGTCAGGTGCTTAACGACTGAGCCACCCAAGTGCCCCTCGGATAATTTTTTTAAAAAAGAAAATTTTAAATGTCAGCTAAAAAATGTGTGAAATGAATGTTTGGTTTTAATATTATAAGCCTACTAGAGAAAATTTTGAAATCCATGGCTCTAGGAGACCCAGATTTCTTGATATACGCCAGGACAGATTTTCTCTCTCCTTCCTCTGTGCTTCTGTTAATAAGCAGCCTGCCTCTGGGGGCCACATGGGAAGAACGTCCCCTTGCCTGCTGAGTGTGTTTAGGCTTGTTAGGCTTGAGCAACATTTGGACCCCCTTTAAAGGGAAATAGCATGTGGATCCCTATTGTCAGGTTAAGTGTTTCTATAGTAATGTTACTTTCAACTATAAAATGCCTTGTAACTCCATGGCTCCTGTACGTTGATTCATAAAAACAAATGTACAAATCAAAAATAAACCACAAAACCAACAAAATTGACATTTTAGTTAACACAGCGGTTGATATCACCTGCTAAAGGAAACTCGCTGCTCTCCTTGGGAATGTGGTGCCAATGGCCATGGCAGTGGCTTGCTTCCTTGTTCAGCTTTTGTTATAACAAACCATATTCCTCGGGGCCACAGAATCACTCACTCATTGCCTCACCTTTACTCTGTTCAACTACTGTGAAGTTTTTGTGGACAGTCTCCCAGGTTAATGTTCCTGGTGATGTCACCAGGTGCTGTCACTGGGCTTCCCCTGGTGAGGACCCTCCTTACAGACCCTACTTGTATATCAGTAGTCCACATCACTTGGAATAAGGAGATTCTATTAGACTCAAGAGCTGAACATCGTTATTTGGGCCTTAGGACTTTCTGGTTTGCAACACTTTGAATTCTCTCATTCTTTATTAGTTCTTTTTTCATTTTTCTTTTTTTTTTAATTTTTTTTTCTTCACCAAAATGGTACTTTTATTTTTATACCAAGAATGAATGTATACTGACACATCATAATCACTCAAAATCCATATTTTACATTAGGGTTCCTTCTTGGTATTGTATATTCTATAAGTTTAGAGAAGTCATCATTATAACAATACAAAATATTTTCACTGCATTTAAAATCTGGACTCTGCTTATTCATCTCCCCACAGTGAAACCACAGATCTTTTCATATTCTCCATAGTTTTCCCTTTTCCAGAAGGTTCTATAGTTAGAATCATAGCAGTATACAATCTTCTCAGATTGGATTCTTCCACTTAGTAATAAGCATTTAAGTCTTCTCTGTATCTTTACATGGTTTGATAACTCTTGTTTTTTTTTTTGAGCTTTACGTAACATTACATTGTCTTGATGTACCACAGTTTATTTATCCATTGCTGAAGATCTCTTTTTTCATTTTTAAAGACAAGATTGTACTTTTCAAATTTTAAAAAAATTTATTTGTTTTGAGAGCTAGAGAGCAAGCAGGGGTGGGGCAGAGAGAGAGGGAGAAAGAGGATCCCAAGCAGGCCTCATGCTGTCAGCGCAGAGCCCAACATGGGGCTGGATCCCCTGAACTGTGAGATCATGACCTGAGCCTAAACCAAGAGTCAGATGCTTAACCGACTCTGTCACCAGGTGCTCCCCAATAAGATTTTACTTTTCAAGTATGGAACTTTTGAAAGACTCTGGATTGAAATCTCTGAACCCAGAGGGGGGACAAAGTGGATGGAACACAAAGGAGCACTGAAGACATGAGTTCCAGCTTCAACATTGCACAGCTCGGCTGTGTGGTCTTGGATAACCAACCCCCCTCTGAGCCTCAGTTTCTTCTTTTATCAAATGAGAGGCTAGACTCCATGAAATTCAAGGTTCTAAGCTCCCATCATTCTAAAAGTGACAGGCAAAATCGAATCCCAAAGATAAAAGAATTAAAGTGTTTATAGGGCCCTACAATTTACAAGGCATCATCTCAGTTGATTCCTATAACAATTGGAGGTGCTATGAGGTATCAGTATTCCCATTTTATGGGAATTTTTTTTGCAACATTGAGAGGCGAAGTGCAACTAAAGTTACTGAACTAAAGAGAGATGTGGGAACTTTGTGTCTGAGATGTTGGATTTCTTAATTTTCTGTAAACATACTGCTATTTGATTAGAGGAGAAGTTTCTTTATACTTGATGTTCCAGAAATGCTCTTTATCCTCACGAGTGTAAAGCCTTTCTGTTCACATGGCTGTGGGTTGTATGGGTTATATCATTCATTCCTTCATTCATTTACTCATGTGATCAGGATTTATTTACTGGCCATGTCAGCACAGCATTATTCAAAGTGCTGTGTGGGGATATAAGAGAACCCATGAGCATCAGTTGTTCACGGGCAACTGGGGAAAACAGCATACAGCATCTAGGTCTCTTTTTTTAAAATCTTAATGTTTATTTATTTTAGAGAAAGACAGAGTGCAAGCCGGTTGGGGCAGAGAGAGAGAGAGGGAGGCACAGAATCCAAAGCAGGCTCCAGACTCTGTGCTGTCAGCACTGAGCCCGATATGGGTCTCGAACTCACGAACTCATGACCTGAGCCAAAGTCGGATGCATAACCAACTGAGTCACCTAGGCACCACTCTCTGTCTCTTTTTTTAAGTCTTTATTTATTTTTGAGAGAGAGAGAGAGTGAGTGCACCCTGGGGATGGGCAAATAGAGAGGACAGGGCATGGGCGGTGGGCTCCACACTGACAGCAGCAAGCCCAATGTGGGGCTCAAACTCACGAGCCGTAGATCATGACCTGAGCCGAAGTCAGACCCTCAACCAACGGAGCCACCAAGGCGCCTCACATCTAGATCTCTTATTCACTGATACAGATGCAAAACTTAGAACAGTGCCTGGAGCATGGTGGGTAAATGAGTGAATGAAACAGGCACTCAATTCGGGGATCATATAATTGTGATCAACTTCTTCTAGGAAACTTTCCCTGCCGATGCACCACTCAAGGCTCTGTGCTTCTTCCTCTCCACTCTGTCTATTAGCACTTACCACTGTGCTTGTTCTCCTTCAGTTTAAAATTTGTGATCAAAGTCATATGTACATAGAGTTGAAAATCAAATAGTTCCCAAAGGTTGGTAATAAATCACAGCAATCCTTAACCCCTTCTTGCCCCTTCTTGCGCACTCAAGTTCTGACACCTGGCGGCAACCACTTTGAACTCTTGGATCCGTTGCTTCTGGCAACTGCCCTTTCATTAACTAGGTAATATGCATACATGACTTGTTCTTGATGTATCCAGTTTAGATGATATCTGGTATCTGTTATGATGGATCACTATTTTAAATTAAATCATATGAGTATGTGGATATTACTCATTTTGTTTCAAACACTCCATCAATTCTGTCATCCATCTGCCTTTTATCTTCTCCTAGTGACTGTCTCGAGTATCTTGGGGAGTCCCCCTTTCTCAGTCTTCTCTCCGCACATTCCTCCTATTCCAGGTTGGCCATAATGCTCTTCTGTCTCTCTGAAATTCCTCCTCACCTGTCTCCTGGGTTACATCCACTCCTTCCTGGATCCACTTCTTTGTCTTTCTTGGTTTACTCCTTCATCTTTCCAGAGCATAAAGCCCACTCACTTCCTATGACAGAAGAAATGGAGGGTAGAGATTCTGAGTCCTGTAGCATGTCTGGAAATCTGTTTTGTCTCATATCTGAGTGAGGTTAGTAGAGAGTCAAGTTCTAGGTTGAAACCATTTTCCTCAGGATTTAGAAGGCATTACCCATCCCCACTCTCTGTCCCCATCTTCTGCACCCAATGTTGAGAAGCCTGATGCCAAGCTATTATTTTTTCCTCCTTGGTGAATTTTTGGGAAAATTCCTTTATCTCTGTTGTCAATAGCAACATGCCTTGGTGTGGATCTTTTCCCTTTGTTGTTCTGGTTACTCCATCGGCTCCTTCAATTTGCATCCCAGTTCTAGAAAATGCTCAATAATTATTTTCCTGTCCTTCTTCTCTGTTCTCTCATTCTGAAACTCCTCTTAGTCAGATGTTGGACCTCCTGGAATAACCTTCCTTGCTTCTGATCTTTTCTCTCATATTTTTCACCTGTTTAGCATTTGCATTAATTTATTCAACATTACCTACCAAACCCTGTGTAAAATATTTTCTTTTGGCTGTGGTCTGTGTTTTAAATCTCCAAGAGCTTATTTAAAATTTTTTAAAAATGTTTATTTATTTTTGAGGGGGCAGTGTGGGGACAGAGGATCCAAAGCAGGCTCTGCACTGTTAGCACAGAGCCTGATTCGGGGCTTGGAGGCACGATCTGTGATATCATGACCTGAGCCAAAGTCAGACACTTACCTGACTGAGCCACCCAAGTGCCCCTCCAAGAGCTTATTCTTAACCCCTAATTGTTACCATTGTATAGTGCTTTACCCTTGCTTTAAAGCTGTAGTGTTTTCTTTTAAAAATATTATTTGGAGCTATTATTCAATGATCCATCCTCCCTGATTAGTTCCATTTCCTCTGGTTTCATTTTTTGCAGTTGTTTACTTTGACCTTCTTCACATTGGAGGCTCTCCTTGTGTGTTTGAGGATCCTCGGTTGTTCAGTAGTCAAAGCCCTAAAAGGCTGATTGGAAGCTCTAAGATTTGTGATGGTTCCTCAGAAGGACCTAACCTTGTGGACACCTTGCTCTTGAACTTCTAGCCACAAGGACTGTGAGAGATAAGCCCACCAGCTGGTGGTACTTTGTGTGTCATCCCTAGAAAATGAATACAACGGCCGTGCATTACAATGTCTGTGTTATATTAAATGCATGCATTACGATATGTTTTTTCGCATTAGAAGGGGAAGGTTTCACATGTAGTCATTCTACCAACTTAACCAGAAGTCTATTGCGTGACCTGGTTTACTTTCTGTTTGCCTATTCTGTACTCTTTTGGGCCCAGGGCTTTTGTTAAATTCTCCTTCGTAGCTACAGTGCCTGGTCTCTAGAAATTGTTCAGTAAATTTTTTTGTTTTTTTTATGTTTATCTATTTTTGAGAGAGAGAGAGAGAGCACGTGCGCACATGCAAGTGGGAGAAGGGCAGAGAGAGAGAGAGAGAGTGGAAACCCAAGCAGGTTCTGCATTGTCGGCACAGAGCCTGACGCAGGGCTTGTACCCACAAACTGTGAGATCATGACCTGAAGTCGGATGCTTAACTGACTGAGCCGCCCAGGTGCCCTGTCAATGTTTTGTGAATAAATAACTGAGGGATAGATAGGGTGAGAATAAATAATTAAATAAGCAAGGAAAGTGAGGGACTGACCAATAACATGGATGGTTTTATTCAGGGAAGGCTTCTAGAAAGAGGTAAACACATACTGAAGAGTTTGCTCTGATACATATTTTCATAATTTTGTTTTCTAATTTAATACCCTAATAAACAATCTCTTTCCCAGAGACTCACCAACCATATTAACTAGGCTGTCTCTTCCCCCCCCACAATGGGCAGTCCTAGACTAGGCTTATGTCATAATTCTGATGTTTTGGATGACCTCACAGGTGACCTTTCTGTTCTTCCTCCACAAACTCTTGTTTATTCACAGAGTAATGAATTCTTTCAACAGGTGGTTGTGAAACAATGAGTCACAGATATTTGCTGAGCACAAACTATGTGTCAGGAACTGTCTGGTCACAGGACTTGGCTGTGAACAAGAGACACACATTCCCCCTCTCATGGACCTTAAAAAGAGCAACAAATGATTATGTTTAAAAGGCTTCAGTGACTAGATTATTTAACACCTAAAGACCATTCCTCTGGGGAAGAACAGATTAGTGTCCTTGTGATGAGAAAGTGTGACTTTCATCCAGTTTACTGGCACCTATAAGGGACAGATCCACCTCTGAGTTGCTGTGTTACATTACTGCACGATGGACAGCATAGTTGAGCAGATGGTTCATGAGTGCTAGAGTCTGAAAAATTCAGGAAGAATGGAGCTGACCCAATCCCAGGTCTTGTTTGGGCATCAGGGTGCTCCCCTGTAAAAGGGTGGGAGCAATCCTACTTCATGGATAGTCAGGAGAATCTCATGAGGATGGACCATTATGTGACCATTTTTCTGGGTTACAATTCTTTTCCTAACGTTTATTTATTTATTTTGAGGGAGTGGGGGAGGGGCAGAAATAGAGGTGTAGAGAGATCCCAAGCAGGCTCCCCACTGTCAGTGCAGAGCCAGACACGGGTATGAAACCATGAGCCATGAAATCATGGCCTGGGTAGAAATCAAGAGTTGGATGCTTAACTGACTGAGCCACCCAAGAGCCCTTGGGTTATAATTCTTAAACCAGATATGGAAAAAGTCTCTGTTAACTAGATATTAGATTAACTTCCTTAGGAAAGTTTATCAAGAGGTCTAAAAACTGTACTAGGTTCTTGAAAACGCAGCCTTGAGAAATGATTTGTCTGTTTGCATGGGAGGCAGTTTCCCACTTACCATGTGTCCAGCCAGGCCTTCATCACAAATGTCTTTGTGGCCTAGGCCCTTGATCTTGAAATCAGAGTACGCTTGGTGTCTTAGAATCATGTATATAACTTGTTTACCTTGCATGCTTGGAATTTGTAAATAGCCTACGTGGGCCTAGAACGAGGGCCTGTTACTTGTAATGCTCTAGCGATAATCCTGACCTCTATCAAATATCTTCTCCCACCTATTCAGTCCTGGCCTATGGCTGCAATGAGGACATCATGGCGAGTACCAGCAGCAACAAGAACAGGGACACCCAGGGTTATGGTCACACGAGTGACGAAGGCAGACTTTAGTAAAAAGCTTACACATTTTCGGGCATAGCCAGAGCAACCTGCTTTATTTTTCTGCTTCGTTCTAGGTATTTGGGAACAGATGAGTCATGTTTGCCGGTTGTACATACATGTGCATAAATATCTTTTCCCCTCCAGCCTTGAGCTTAAATATTAAAGATGACAACCCTTATTATTGTTAGAAACTGCAAGTAAAAGAAAATTCTCATTGTGTGTACTCAAGCAAAATGACTTCATCCATTTCTCCTTGACTTACACAAAGGGAATCTCAAGTTAAAGTTCATGCTTTAGAAAGCATTATGCAGGACCGTTTGTTTTTTCTCCCACATTGCACATCAAACTGACTTTTTATTCAACTGCGGATGATATTGGGATAATTAAGATAAGCCTCTGAAACACTGTATGAAGACAAACAGAAATTCCACTTACATAATTAAAAGAGAATTTTTCACAATGTTTATTGTCAACGAATACATTATACAGATCTGAGTCATTACAAGTAAATTATTGGCACGCATTATGGCTGTATAGCACTTTCAATTCACCCATTTCCCATAATACAGAGTAAATTGGTTCATCTAAACAGAACAAAACGAAAAACAAAAGAAAAAAGTGGGCTTAACTGCAGGTCTCCTCTTTTAGGAATGCTGTCCTTTTAGTTGCAACTCAAGTAAAATTAGAGGGTGCTGGGCTTGCTTTATGTTTTTTTTCCCCCTGCTTCTTTAAGGTTACTTAAGTTTTCAGCTGATGAATCTGGGTGGCATGGGAAGGGTTTGGAAGTTTGGGAGTGAGTGTTGAAAAGAAGCAGCCCAGAATACAAGATAGAATTTGTCAAAAAAGACCCTAAGACCAGTGTACAGGGTGATAAGGCCTTAAGGCCTCCCTACACAAATATGGACCAGCACATCTACATCTCTTAGAGAGTTTACTAGAAATGTAGATTCTCAGACCATTGAATCAGAATCTGCATTTTAACAAAAGTCCCATTAACTTGTGAGAAGCACTGCTTTACAGAATATTTAGGATCAGCTAATTCACACATTTTATTTAAAAAGGGAAGGACTGGGGTGCTTGGCTGGCCCATTCGGTGGAGCAGGTAACTCTTGATCTTGGGGTTGTGAGTTCAAGCTCCATGTTGGGTATGGAGATTACTTAATCAATCTTTAAAAAAAAAAATCACAGAAAACCTCCTTAAAAAGAAGGAAGAATGGACTTTACCAAGGTGACTAATTGGCAACATGACCACTCATTATCACTTATAATATCTGTTTAATGTCTGTAGCACCTTTGAAATTCCTATTACTGTTATAATCCTTTTAAAATTTCTATTACTATTTGTGCTTTTTTTCCCTTGGTTAATATTGTTGTATTCTTCCCCCCAAAAAACAACGTTTGGTTTTGTAGATGCTCTCTAATATATATTTTCTATTTCATTAACTTCTGCTTTTCCCTGTATTATCTTTCTTCATTCTTTGGGCTTATGCTATTTTTTCTTCTCATTCTTAAGTTGGCCCTTTGGTTTATTAAGTTTAGATCTTTTCTTTTCTAATATAAGCATCCAAGGCTATAAACTCTTCTCTAAGTACCACTTTAGCTGCCATTGGACACATTTTGATACATTATTTTTAGTTACTGTGTAGTTCTGAGTACTATTTTCTAACTTCAGTTACAATTTTGTTTTTAGTACATGAACAGATTTTAAATGTTTTATGTATGTTTCCAAACCCATGGGGCTTTTTAGTTCTCTTTTTTATTTCTAACTTGTTTTTTAAGATTATGGTCTTTATATCAGCCCTTTGAAATACTTACCAAATAGGTGTGTTAAAATTTCTAAGAGAGATGGTGAATTTGGTAATGTCTCTCATAGAGCTATCAATTTTTGTTTTATACATTTGAAGTTCTGTTATTAGTTGCATTCAAATTTATGATTGTTATATATCTCTGGAAAATTGGACTTTTTGCCATTCATTATGTTATGACCTTTTTCTCTGGTAATCCTTTTCATATTAAAGTTTACTTAGTCTGATGTCAATATTACTACTCAATTTCTCTTTTGGTTAATTATTTTTCTTGGTTTGTGATTTTTTCATCTTATGACTTTCTAATCTACTCTTACATTTAAGTATCTCTTTCATTTATTTTTTTTAAGTTTATTTATTCATTTTTGAGAGAGAGACAAATGAGTAGCGGAGGAGCAGACAGACAGGAGAACAAAGGATCCAAAGCGGGTTCTGCACTGACGGAAGAGAGTCTGATGTGGGGCTCAAACTCACCAACCATGAGATCATGACCTGAGCTGAAGTCAGAAACTTAACTGACTGAGCCACCCAGCAGCCACAAGAAGTAGCTCTTTTAAATAGCATACATCGGACTTTATTTTTTTTGTCCAGTCTGACAATCTTTGTCTTTTCATTGGAGTGCTTAGTCCTTTTACATTTATAGTGATTACTGATATATTTATTTGGATCTCTGTGCTATTTATTTGTTCTACTATTTTCTTTGTTTTGTTCTTTTTAAAGAATGTTTTTCTTCTTTTTGTCATTTTATTTCTCCTCCATTTATTTGGAAATAATGTGCAATAGATCTTTCTTTGGTGGTCACTGCAGTGTTAACATGCATACTTAACAAAACTTAGTAACTCTGAGGTACTATTGAGAGCTTAAACTCCAGTCGTGCACCTCCCTATTTGTATGCTATTATTGCCTATTATTTAATCCTAGCCTTTCCCCCACAAATTAGATGTTAATATTATCAGTCAACTGGAATCGTTTGTCTGTGGGTGGACAGAATGTAGAGAAGCGTACAGAAACAATGAAGAAATGGTAAACATCAGGAACGGGGGCCAGTCTCAATAAGTTGAGACTTAATAAGGGCTTTGAACTTTATCTTAAAACTAGGAAGCCCTGAAGGGCTGTCACTGTCCACATGGTCACATTTGACTTTGAGAAAGCTTACTCCAGCTGGACTATGAAGAGCGTGAACGTGAAGACTTCAAGAAAACCAACAGGTGCTGTAACCCCTGGGATGAATCTGCAAGGTGATGTCAGGACGGAGAGTGTGACAACGTGGTGCCCAATGGCCTGGATCTGATGACTGGCTGGATGCGGTGGGTGCACGGGAAGGAGAAGCGAAGGCCGTCGCGAGATTTCTCATTCGGGTGGAAATCATGAAATACGGTGAGAAGATGAAGAGTTGACTAGATCTGTATCTCCTTAGGCTTGTGATGAAACCGAGGAGATTTATGGGTCTCTGTAGAGACTCCTACGAAGCCCTTTCAAAAATGGTAGCTCCCTGCAGAGGACGCGTTATCTCCGGAACCCTAGGCGTCAAAGCAAAACCCTTGGCCCACAGAGCGCCCTGGCCGCAAGGCAGCGGCGGGGCAAGGGCCGGAGTCCTGCGCGCTCCGCCAGTCGCACCTTGTTCTGGGACCACCGGCCTTTGGAGGCGGGGCCTGCCTCACGGGGCGGGCACGCGTGTGCTTCGCGTCTGCGCAGAGCGCGGGCGGGGCTCCCGGCGGCGGCGGCGCGCGCTGAGCGCCGTGGACGCGCCCTGCGCGCGCGCCCGCGCCCCCGGGCGGCCGCCGCGCCTTCCCCGAGTGCAGCCTTTGTTGATCTGCGAAAACGCGCATCCAGGAAGAAGAGAGGGCTGCGGCCTGAGTTGTGTTAGACGCAGCCATTGGCGGGGTTGCGGTGCCCTGGGAGCTGTAAGTACCAGGATTTTCGCTCGAGTGGCACCCGCGTCCTGACAAGGCTTGGAGTTCTCAGTGTCGGAGAGGGCAGTGTGGGCGCGCGGAAAACTACCCTGCTGGCGTGGATGAGTGGATTTCAACTGTCAGGCTCCACACCACTTTTTAAAAACCTTTGTCAGCTTCACTGGGGTATAATTGACCCCAAAAATATGTGTGTGTTTGAGGAGTACCGTGTGATGGCTTAATGTGCTACACATGGTGAAATGATTGCCCCCTGAAGCTAATTCACGTTTATTACCTCGCAGCTTACCTTTCTTGCGGCGCGGTGAGAACACCGGAAACCCCCTCTCTTAGCAAATGTAAAATATATAATAGAGTGTGGTTAGCTGAAGTCTCCCTGGAGCTCATTCACCTGACACCCAGACGTCTGTAACCCAAAGCCCAGCTTCTCCCTACTTCACCCCATCCCTGGCTCCTGGCCGCCTCCATTCCTCTCTCAGCATCTCTGAATTCTAATTTTTATGGCTTAATAGTATTCCGCTATAGGTAGAGAGACCATATTTGTCTGTATCCATTCGTCCACTGGTGTACATACCAGCTGTACCTATTTATGGACTGCCCAGCATAATGCTGCAGTGAATACGGAGTGCAGGTATCTCTTACACACTGATTTCACTTCCTTTGGATAAATACCCAGAAGTAGGATTGCTGAAGCATATAGGTAGATCGATCTTTAATTTTTTGAGGAACTTCATACTGTTTTTCCTAAAGGCGGTACCGATTTACACTTCCACCCAACAAAGCTCACGTTTTTCCTCGTCTCCATATCCTTGCCAGCACTTTCAACACTACCTCATTATAGTAATAAATATGTCACAATAGCCCCTTTTGTTCACCCCAAATTAAATTCATAGGTAATATATTTATCCAAGTGCATATTTTTTAAATTGAAGAATAATTGCTATAACAGTATATTAGTTGTAGTTTGTACCACATAATGATTCAGCCTTTGTATATATTGTAAAATGATCATCATGATAACTACTTGACATTACCTTACCTACTTTCAAAACGGACTTTTTTCCTTGTGATGAGAACTTTACAGCTCAGCTTTCTTAGCAACCTTCAAATATGTAATACAGTATTAACTACAGTCATGCTGTATACCTCCCCATGACTAATTTATTTTATTTAATTATTTATTATGACTTATTTATTTTATAACTGGAAGTTTGTACCCTTTCACCCCCAAGTGCACAATTAAAAGAACAAAGGATATGATGGCCTGACTATAATATAAACAAGTTAAATTAGACTTAAATCCTAAGTGTTCTTTATCCTTTTTGTATTCAATCAGAAAACAAACCACTCTAAGTATTTTCAAGCGAGCAAGGTCATCTAGGGAACTGGTTATAACGGTTTAGGCAGGGCTGGGTGAGCTTATAGAGGAAGATAGGGTTATCCAAGATTAGTAACATCAGTAACTCATACTCTCTAGAGCTGGAGTCGCGAAGGGGGAAATGATGTCACCCAGAGCCTCCAATTCCAAGACCACTGTGGCTGCCACCGTGCACACCACACCAGGCCCACCACACGACCCAGAAGCCAGGGGAAAATGGCGTCTCCCTGATCTCTTCCATTCCCCAGTGCTTCCCATCGGCAGACCCTCAGAGAAGCCAGAAGGGAAGGAATCTGGAAGCTGTAACTTGGAAGTTTCTAGCCCCAAAGTGGAGTGCAGGGCTCAGAAGGGATATACAGAGCCAACAGACAATAGTTTCAATTTGCAAATTTTTAGGCACAACTACATTTGAAGATATAATGAAGAAGCCAGATGCTTGAATCTGCATTTAAATAAGTTAGGATTTAATAGAAGTAAGACAAAGTTCCCTTAAATGTTACAAACACGTTCTGTATCTGACTTGTGGAAAGAAAAGGCTGAATAAGTATATTCCCATATATGTATAATCACTATGAATGCAATGACTACAATACCGATCCAGGTGTCTGTAGGAGTGACTCAAATGTTAGGGGTGGCTTTGCCATTACTGATGAGATTTCAAAATGGTTGAGTTGAGTTGACAATTCATTGTAAAAAGTATAAACAACACAAAACTCAATAGTTGCATTGTTATAGAATTCAGCGTATATTATACTAAAATCATGCCCCAAAGCCTTGTGTTTATATGTCAAATGGAGTTAGGTCTTGAGCTGAAATCATTATGAATGGTCTTTTCCCCCATCTTCATGAATATCTATCAGGACACTCAAAATTTGAGCTGGACTAAGGATTTAAAAAACAAAAAAAAAACTTAATGTTTATTTACTTTTGAGACAGAGAGAGAGCAAGAGCTGGGGAGGGGCAGAGAGAGAGGGAGACACAGAATCTGAAACAGGCTCCAGGCTCTGAGCCGTCAGCACAGAGCCCGACGCGGGGCCTGAACCTGCAGACCACGAGATCATGACCTGAGCCGAAGTCAGACGCCTAACCGATTGAGCCACCCAGGCACCCTGAGCTGGACTAAGGATTATAGAACATCCAATTTCCTGGTCTCTTCCCTTCTAAGTGCCCTTTGCATACCCCCACCCCACCCCCCACTTCATCCTCATTATTGTAACAACCAAAAATGCCTCCACAGATTTTCAGTCCTCTCTTGAACAGCAGTACAGCTAGAACACAGATGTAGTTGTGCTTTTCTGATACAGAAGTATTGTGAGATGGGCGGGGGGGGCGGGGGGCACCTGGGTGGCTCAGTCGGTTGGGCGTCCGACTTCAGCTCAGGTCATGATCTCACAGTTTGTGGGTTCAAGCCCTGCATCAGGCTTTGTGCTGACAGCTAGCTCAGAGCCTGGAGCTTGCTTCAGATTCTGTGTCTCCCTCTCTCTCTCTGACCCTCCCACGCTCATGCTGTCTCTCTCTCTCTCACAAATTAAAAAAAAAGTATTGTGAGATGTTAAATAGAAATTAAGTTATAGAATGGTATTATACAATTGCTTTTCATTATTTTAGGAAGTATTTGTCCATACCTATGAAAAAAGGACTTGGCATATATAAACCAAAGTGTTAATAGTGGTTATTCCTTTTCTTGGAATTTGAGGAATAATTTGCTTTGTTTTTATCTGTTTTTAAAATTTTTTCTACTTGAGAAATTTTAGAATGCATTCAAGGGGGAAAAAGAAAGGTTAGGTCAGGCAGGTGTATCAGTGAGAATCCTTCTGGGCTCATAGAAGCAGCCAGACAGACCCTAACTCTGTTAGTGAGGCCTGGCCCAAGCACCTGATATAAGCACTTGCTCAGACAAACTCTGGTTCTACCAGAAATGCCACCTCCTTCCTGCACACAAACCACTCTTTGGTGCTTACTGTTCCTTCAGGATGGTGAACAGAGCATTTCCCTTCTGATGTTGGTCTAAAGTGGGCCATACTAGATTTTTGGCTTCATAGCACAGCATTTTCTTTAAGAATAGGAGCCCCCTGGGGCACCTGGGTGGCTTAGTCGGTTGGGTGTCCAACTTTCACTTTGGTCATGATCTCGCGGTTCGTGGGTTCGAGCCCCGTGTCGGGCTCTGTGCTGACTGCCAACTCAGAGCCTGGAGCCTGGAGCCTGTTTCAGTCTGTGACTCCCTCTCTCTCTGACCCTCCCCTGCTCACGCTGTCTCTGTCTCTCTCCTAGAAATAAATAAAACATTAAAAAAATTAAAAAAAAAAAAGAGTAGGAGCCCCCTGAACTCATCCTCATGCCTACCCCATAAATCTCAGGTATAAATCCCCAAACTGGGGAGACTGAGTCCCAAGCTTGGACAACATTTTCCATCCTTGGGCCAAAATGGGGGGCATCAGGAAGATGTAGCACGTTCAGTGGGTTGCGTGCTGGAAGCTCATGGCAGGCCTGGCACTGTGGGCCCTGCCATGAAAACCAGAGAAAGATGATAGAAAAGGGGCACCCATGTGTTGGCAGGTCCTACCATTTTCCAAATGACTTCCCATTGGGATTGAACCCAACACACTGTCTCCAGTCCAAGCTGCCAGCCTCCAAGACCTCCGTCCTGCACAGGACCTTGTGTGGGGATCTCTAGGCAGGGCGAGAGGGTGCCCGACACACACACGTCTCCCAGACCTGAACGCCTGGGCCAAGACAAGGGATAGTTTCCAGATGTGGGCTTCACATCTGGGCCAGCCATCAGAAGGCTGCTTATTTGAACAAAGACTGCAAGTACTCAGAGAGCCCTGAGGTCCAGAGAAGGCTGCCAAGAGCTGGCGAGCAGATGAGTGTAGAACAGACCTTAATTTATGGTTCCAGGAGAGGAAGAAAGCCGTGCTTTGTGGTCCTGCATGGATACATGTGAAGCGAACATTCTCCTTCAGGATGGGCAATGGCTCCATTTGCAGGACTGAAATCAGGGGCTTCGATTCTAGGATTAGCAGAATTCTGGACTGAGGGTGGACTTCCATTTCCAGTGTGGCACCTTGACCTTCCCCCCGCCCTCCCACATCACCTCCTTGGTATTCTCTGGAAATTCTTTGGAAAGAGAAAATCTTACAATGTTATAGCTTGGTGGGCCCTTTCAGCCCATCGCCCCCACCAGACACACTTCCTTTTTTAAAAAAAAGTTTTTAATGTTTATTTATTTTTGAGAGACAGTGACAGAGTGTGAGCGAGGAAGGTACAAAGAGAGAGAGGGAGACACAGAATCTGAAGCAGGCTCCAGGCTCTGAGCTGTCAACACAGGGAGACCGATGCAGGGTTTGAACTTACGAAATCTTGAGATCTTGACCTGAGTTGAAGTCGGATGTTTGACTGAGTCACCTGGGCGCCCCATTTCCTTTTATATGTAACTCTGTGACTTGGGCATGTTCCCCACTTGATGGGAGGAGCTGAGACTAGATCTGTTAGCAGTCCTCTTTGGAGGATGTCAGCGAGATTGGCACAACTTGGAGCAGATTCTTACGCTCCTACAAAGCACAGACGTGTACTCCTCGGGCTGAGTCATGTTGGGCTGAATCGTCTGTCCCGCCCCCATTCCTACGGTGAGGCCGTAAGCCCTCAGTACCTTGGAATGTGACTGTATATGGAGATAGGGCTTTAAAGAAATCATTAAATTAAAGTGAGGTCGGTTGGACGGGCTCTCATCCAATCTGAGTGGTGTCCTCATGAGAAGAGATTGTGCACACACACGCACAGAGGGAAGACTATGTGGGGACCCAGGGAGAAGGTGGCCATCTGCAAGCCCAGGAGAAAGTCCTCAGGCAAAACCAGCCCTGATGATACCCTGATCTCAGACTTTCAGCCTCCAGGAACGTGAGAGAATCCATTTCCGTTAAGCCACCCAGTCTGCGATGCTTTGTTATGGCAGCCGAAGCAATCCAACATGGAGGTTGGGGGGTGCGCTGACCACGGTGGTGGCTCCCAGCCGCCTGGCTCAGTGGGGAACCAGGGACCAGGCCAGCAGGGAGGCCGGGCAGGACTACGCGGAGCCCTGGGGCGCAGGTCTGAGCCTGCGGATGTTGGTAATTTATTTTCCGGTTGGTGCTTTCATGATCCCCACTGTCAGGAAAGTTCTGTTAACTGTCGCTGCCCAGCCTCTGCTTTGTGTGGGGCATTAAAAGGGTCCTCGCTGAGGGGTCTGGAGGACAGTTTTGCCACAGGTCATCAAGTCAGACTCAGGAAGGGGCAAGAGGGCGCCCACTGGCAGGGGCAGCATCCTCAGGGCATCAAGACTAGCGTGTGGATCGTTTGAGGAGAACTAGCTTCCTCAGGACGCTGGCGCACGCTTGCACCATTATCCCTTGGGTTACAGGTCGAATCTGAATTTCACCAGCCATGCTAACCTTAGGGAAGTTATTTAAACTCTCCGGTCTTGTTTTTTGGCCCAGGGATAAGTGTGCCTTCGTAGAGTGTTACCAGGATTAAATGATGCCACAAGTAGAAAGGCTATAGAAGCACACAGCACTTTCTCTTTGACGCCAAGTATTTCTTGAGTACCTACTATGTGCCAGGTACCACCTTATGCTTTGAGGATAGAATAGAAAATAAGAGAGAAAAAAATGCCCCTGCTCCACAGAACTTATACTGCAGAGAGGAAGCAACTATAAACAGAGGTGTAGAGTGACTCTAGAAAGAAGAGGGGTTCGTTGGGTCAGAGGCCGTAGCAAAGTGAAGGTAAGGAGATGAAAGGGCCCGTGCGCAGGTGCTTGCATTCCACTCGCTGGCCCCGTGAGGTGGAAGGTGAAGCTGAGCCCTGCACCAACGAGACATTGGAAGGGCTCCTGCTTCCTGGAGAAGGGGCTGGAAAAATCTGCCTGTGAGCCCTGGGAAATAATTAGGAAACCTATTTATGCCCAGGATCCTGAGGGAAGGAAAAAAAAAAAAAAAAACCCTCTCCTGTTTAAAACTAAAGTGAGTTTGGCAGCTCCTCAAAATGTTAAACATAGACTTGCCATATGGCCCGGCAATTCCACTGTGAGGTGTAGACGCCAAGACACGGAAAACAGGGTCTCGGGCTGATCCTTGCAGGACGACGTCCATGGCGGCACTGTCCACACTGGCCCAGAGGTGGGAACGGTCCATCCACATAGGGCTGAGTGAGCAAAGTGTGGTAAGTGCACACAGTGTTCTTGAACTTCAGTAAGGAGGGACCCCCTGCTCCGTGCTCAGCGTGGAGGAGCCTTGCAAACATGAGGCTCAACGACACACGCCAGACACAAGAGAGCAAGTAACCGCATGATTCCGCTCCCATGAGGGACACAGGGCAGTCTGATCGTAGCCATAGAAAGTGGAACGGGTGTTCCTAGGGGCCGGAGGGGGTGGGGGGGCGGGAAGAGGAGGAGTCACTGTTTACCAGGTACCGAGTTTCTATTTGGGATGATGAAAAGTTCTGGAAATGGACCAGAGCGGTGGTTACACAACGTCGTGAATGCTCTTACTGCTGCTAACTTGTGCACCTTACAACACACGAAAATAGTAAATGTTATGTTAGGTATATTTTACCACAATAAAAAGAAAGGAAGGAAAAGAAGGTTCTTTGCCCCAGGTCGCGGAGCTAGGGGAGCCCAGTGCTGAGCCTGGCTTCTGGGGGTCCCTTTCCCACCCCGCTTGCTCTCCCAGCAGAAAGCCAGCTGCTCACAGTGGCCGAGGATTGACGGCAGCGGCAGCACCCGCACCATCCCCCACCCCCCCAAACGGGGCAGGGGCCTTCCTCACCTGTTGCTTGCACCCGTGTTTCTTTGCGACTGCCCTTCCCATCTTCCCTTAAAATCGTACTTTCTCTTCGGTTTCGAGACTTAATTAACTAAGGCCGCCCTACCTGCTCGGGTCCCCCGAGCCAGGCTGCACCCGCTTCAGATCTCAGCTCCGCTGCTCACTGGGGGCTATTCTGGGGCAAGTTTCTTCCTTCCTTCCTTCCTTCCTTCCTTCCTTCCTTCCTTCCTTCCTTCCTTCCTTCCTCCCTTCCCTCCTCCCTTCCCTCCTCCCTCCCTCCCTTCCTTCCTCCCTTCCTTCCTCTTCCCCTCCTCCCTTCCTTCCCTCCTTCCTCCCTTCCTTCCTCCTCTTCCTCCCTCCCTCCCCTTCCTTCCTTCCTTCTTCCTTTCTTCCTTTCTTTCTTTGACAGCATGAGCAGGGGAGGGTCAGAGAGAGAGGGAGACACAGAATCCGAAGCAGGCGCCAGGCTCTGAGCTGGCTGTCAGCACAGAGCCCGACGCGGGGCTCGAGCCCACGAACCGCGAGATCATGACCTGAGCTGAAGTCGGACGTGCAACCGACTGAGCCACCCAGGCGCCCCCGGAGTAAGTTTCTTAAACTCTCTGCCCCTTGTTTCCCCACTTGTAAGAAGCAGTAAGACCAGGGGGTGGTTGTGGAAATAAAGTGAAGTCACACATGTGAGGTGCTTGGAGCTAAGTGCTTTCAGAGTTGGGTGTGTTCACCGGTAGCACACTACCCGGCTGAGGGAGCTTAGGGTCTACGGCCAGGCCAGCGTTCGAGCTTCTCGAACTCTTAGAATCCTTCTGCAGGATCCTTAACGCCCCAGGACTCCCTCCTAGAATGCTGCATCAGAGCCAGGAAGAAAGTCAAAGACCCACAGGAAGTGTTGCCCACGCACGTCATTACTTACTCGGCGGTGTGGGATGATCTCTGCATCTCTGTAGGACGTGGTTTATAAATTACCGGGCTGTGGTCAGGGCAGCCTAAAATCACTGGAAGTGTGCGCGTGATCTCAGCGTGGCTGCTTTCCTTCGGCAGTGCTGCCCCCGGTGGGCGGTCCGCGTACTGCAGCCCAAGTCACGCCAGCCCGCTGGGGGCGGGGAGGATTGCGGGGGCCAGATGGTGTTAGGTTTCCCCTGACATAAGCCCAGACCCGATTCTGTTCCCTCTGCTCCCTCTAAATGGATCTGTGAGATCCTTACAGCGCTCCTGTTCCCATGAAATGAGGCTTAACAAAAAGGAAAGAAAAAGGCAGCCACCTCTGATAACCCAAGGAGATGCAGCCCCCGTGTGTGATACGGGGCAGTCTGTGGGTCTCAGCCAGCAAATGGGCTCCTAGAAGCTCCTAGAAAGTACGATGTACTCTCGCTGAAGAACATCCCAGTTTCACATTTTTTGAACCAAGACTCAAAATCCAGGGGCACAGTGAAAGTAATATGTTCTATATTTTTTCTATATTTTTTTTAAAAAAAAAAATTTAATGTTTATTTACTTTTGAGACAGACAGGCAGGCAGAGCACACGCAGGGGAGGGGCAGAGAGGGAAGGAGACGCAGAATCTGAAGCTGGCTCCAGGCTCCGAGCAGTCAGCACAGAGCCGATGCAGGACTCAGACTCACCCCCCATGAGATCATGACCTGAGCCCAAGTCAGACACTTAACTCACTAGATCACCCAGCTGCCCCGAGACTAATATGGTCTATATTTTTAAAACCTTGTGCACAGAAAGGAAAAAACAACCATATGCTAAATTTTAGAAAATGAAACATGAAAAGAATAGTTTTGTAATTCATGTGACAAAAAAAGGCCTACTCTTCCTAATACATAAGGAGCTGCTAGAAATGGAAAGAAAGAAGGGAGGGAGGGGAAGAGGGAGAGAGGAAAGGAGGGAGGAAGGAAAGCAGGAAAAGGAGAGGAGAATTAGCAAATATGGGCCACATTCACAGAAAGCAACCCTGAAATACCATTTTCAACGGCTGAATTGGCAAAAATCCTCATGTTCAATACCACACTCCGTGGGCTAGTCTGTGGAAGGACAGGCGCCTTGGAACATTGCTAGTGGGGATGTGACTCCGCATTATGGAAGGGGGTATGGCCCCTCAGTCAACAATTACAAATATATGATTCCGCTTCCGAGACTCTATCCTATAGCTGCACGTGTGCATAGGGAACATACATTGCACTGAGATTGTTCATGGCAACATTGTGTTAGAAAACAATGGAAGGGACAGATGGCTCTTCCCACATTTACCGCCTCCCTGGGATGAACTCTGTGCTGTGAAAAAAAGAAATTTGCTCTCAGTATTGACATGGAAAGAACTCTTCCATATTTCATTAAGAAAAATACGCAAGGTTCTGGGGCGCCTGGGTGGCTTAGTCGGTTAAGCGGCCGACTTTCGCTCAGGTCATGATCTCACGGTTCGTGGGTTCGAGCCCCGCGTCGGGCTCTGTGCTGACTGCCAGCTCAGAGCCTGGAGCCTGTTTCAGTCTGTGACTCTCTCTCTCTGACCCTCCCCTGCTCACGCTGTCTGTCTCTCTCTCTCCTAGAAATAAATAAAACATTAAAAAAAAAAAAGAAAAATACGCAAGGTTCAGGACAGTGTATTTAATCTACTACCTTTTTATCTGAAGGGGTGGAAGATAAGAATTTATTATTTGTATTTCCATGGTTTTGCCTTCACAAGGTTACCTGAGGAGCACCTAGACTGATGGGGATAAGGCTTGGAGTTATCCACTCCCCTGACCACTCCTTCCAGACTTTCCAAACTCCTCTTTCTGTGTATTTATTGTTGAAAGGATGAAGGTGTTAGCAGTGTACACTTAAATAAATATATTCTTATTAAGAGAATATATATATTCTTATAGGGAGGATTCTCCTATACTACAACAAGAATAAATAGTCCAATCTTTCTGAGATGCAATTCGGCAATATGTATGGGCACAGAGATTTAACTGCTAGGGAGGGTCTTGATCACACACTGTTTAAAGGGAAAAATTCCAAACTTTTGGAAGATGAACGTGTTAAAAGTAAGTGATACATCCATAGGACAGAATACTCAAAGCTAATTCAAATATCGCGAAGTATATGTACTGGCATGGAAAGTTGGCCATTTATTATAGAATGGGAAAGCAAGTAACATATTTGTATATAAGGTCTGGTACGATATTTGTAAAATATAGAAATATAAAAATAAGTAAATTCTGTAAGGATAACACACCAAAATATCATCAGTGATCATAGCTAGATAGTAGGTCAGGATCCACTTTTGTCTTTTATTCATCTGACTTTTCTGATATTATGTATTAACATTATAAGTAAAGTTAATTAAAAATAATCTTCCAGCTCTATGTATATATATGAAAATATAGTTTTTAGTAACAGGATCAGTAGCATATATCCTGGTACAGCACCTGGTTTTGCATCTTCCATCATCACTCATCATCCATATGTTTCCCAGTCAACAAATGCATCTCAGGGAAATTAAGTGGTCAGACTAAAATGATTTTATGATTGTTTGTTTTAGTTTTTTTTCCTCAGTTGGATCTCCTGATTTTTCTACTGTCAACCTTTATTATTTGTGTAATTAACAAATAATAAGCACTCTTAAAAAGAAATACTTCTGTCTAATAGACTGGTGGTTTTGAAAGCTCTTTTTACTGACTGTTTGTACACAATGTGTGCAAAACCCGGCGGAGCCGTGATAACTCTCTATGGAGAAACAGAGACGGAGGAGGTCATGAGATTTTCTGGGAGCTACCAAGCCAATAAAGCAAAGCTGGACCACTTTGACTAACACATGACCCAGAAATACTTATTCTGCCTGCCACGCACATTCCCAGAATCCTCCTTAACATCTGGAAGGCTTGGACTCAATTCCTCTTCCACCAGAAAAGTGGACAGGGTCATCTCCAATACCCAATAAAAGTCCACAAAAAGAGGGGCTAACCAACAAGAGAAAGCATTCCTGGAAAGACACTTGCTGGAGGGCCCCATACTGAATTGCAATAAAAGCCTCAAGAATTCTCTTTCCACTTTTCTGTGAGTATGCTTACCACTGAATGTGGGAAGATTCACACATATTTCTAGAGAGAATGATTCCCATTAAAATAAAAAGAAAAACAGATTATCCTCATTTATGGGTTGTTTAAAACTGTTATTAAAGGATATACTTACTGAGGGTAAAATTAGTACCTCTGTATTTCAGTGCTTAGTTATCCCAGCGATACTCAGTAGGTCTTGGATGATTGTGATAAATGGTTGGATGGATAGATGGATGGGTGACTGAAATGCATTAATTGAAAGAGGGAAAGAAGGAAGGAAGGAAGGAAAAGGGAGGAGGGGAGGAAAGGAATAAAGAAAGAAGGAAGAGAGGCTCTTTGGGTTGGTTGGATAAATGAATGGAAGGCTGGTTGGGATGGAAGAAAAGAGGGCTGACTGGCCAGCAGGTGTGATGGAATAATGGGTGGAGGGCTGGAAAGATGGACTGATGGATGGAATGGATGGGTAAAGCTGCAGTTGATGTTAAAGTCTAACAAATACTCACGTACTGTGGGCTGCTTCCATTTAGGGACAGAGATGTTGCTGACATAATTTTCTTCTCTTCTAGGAAGGATGGAAATATCTCAGCTTTTTATGCCAGTCTCATTAACAGCCGCCAACACAGATGTGAGGCTCTCAACTACAGTCCTTCCTCATCACGTCCATAGAATGGCAGAGAAAGTTAAGAGGCTGAAATGAGGAGGCACAAGAGTTAGCATCTTTATTTTATAGGTGAGCTAACTGACTAAACCCCCGCCCCTTGCAAATAATGAATGTCCAAGCTATTAGAGACCTTATAAAATAGCTGGCATTTAAAATAAAATTGTAAACCATAGAAATGAACAAAAGAGAAAAAGCAGGGTCATTAAAGTCACTCAGTGGGGTGGGACAGGTCTCCCCATCGTGGTTACTGCCAGGGCCAAATTGCAGTGTGTAAGCCCATCTGCCCCAGTATTCTTCCTGTCACTCCTGAGAGCTTTCTATTCTACTTTATTTTAGCAGTGCCAAAAGGTGGGTTTCTAATTCTGTTCCTCTAGTTCTTTTTATATTACTCAGATCTGGGCAAATACTGGTAATATGAAATGTGTCCCCCCCTTTTTTTTTTCTGTACTTTAAATCAGCCGGAAGGTTAATATCTTGAATTCCCTGCTTCTTTCGAATTCCTCACCTGCTGTGTGCATCACAGCTGCACCTGCACGGTTTCCTGAGCACGTGTCTACCTGCTGGACCACCTGCCAGGCCATTAGCAAGGCCAGTGGACGGATCGCACACTTGGGTGTTTTTAGCTTCTGTCATTTTAATGCTAGTGAAAGCTCCAGGCTGCCTGCCACCCCTGCTCGTGTTCACAAAACAGCTCAGGAAATGCCAGCGAGCAGTGGAAAGTTCTCAAACACCTTTTACCTCTGAGGACGACAGCGAGTCATGGCCCTGAGTTTGTTGGGGTCTTTCATTTCTGCCTGTAAAAAAAAAAACAAAAAACAAAAAAGTGCATTCTCCTAAAGGCATGGACTTAAAGTGCTACAGCAGATGCCCCTGAACCCCGCCCACATTTGTGTTTTCCCTTCAGCGCTAACGGGCTAGGATTCCT
This sequence comes from Proteles cristata cristata, assembly GCA_017311185.1. NCBI lineage: Eukaryota > Metazoa > Chordata > Mammalia > Carnivora > Hyaenidae > Proteles > Proteles cristata. The sequence goes on along the minus strand of JAESUZ010001077.1, from coordinate 553,038 downwards.
ACTGCCGACACCTCATTTTGTGTCCTGGGGACTTTGTCTTGACCCGGAGCGCCCCTTTCCCACCTGTGCAACAGGCCAGAATGCTGGGACGTCAATGCCCTGGGAGCACACTCCCCACGGTGGTGAACAGGGCTGGGTGTATAAATACCCCGGCTCCCTTGCCGCTCAGGCGGGGTTGCTCCAAGGCATCTGTTCCTCGCAGACTTCCAGAGTTTTCTGAGCAGATTTAAGCTTCAGTCGCCCCCCAGTGGTAGCTGCTTTGATCCCACATGCTGCCCTGGCAGCCTCCTCTTCTCTGTCTCACATCCCTGCATCGCTGCCAGCATCTCCTGGGATCACCTTCCAAATAAGCTACTCCATCTGCAATCTCAGTCTTAGAGTCAGATTCTGAGAGGACCCCCCCCAACCCCAAGAAGGGCCACCCCCACCAGCGGGAGGCTGTTGCAGGGGATGGAGGAACTCATACGGGACATCTGGGAGATTCCCTCACAAAACCAGAAAGTGTGGCCCCTTCTATAGGCCTGAGCTCTAGTATACAGTTTGGGGCCCTCCAATGCCCTTTGGGGTTCCCCTGGCTGTCGCCTCCTGTCCCAGAAGGGGTGAGCTGGTAGAGGGGCCCAGCCAGAGGCACTCAGAACGCGTGTGTAGGGGGGCAGAGTCAATGTAATCTGTGAGCATCCTCACCAGACTCCCACCTGTGAGTAAGGAGGCCCAGAGGCGGCAGAGGAAGTGGATTCGGGAAGAATGAGCGGGAAAAGCAGAAGGCCTTTCTGCATCCTTCTTGTTTTGTTTACATTCAGCTTATTATTTTTTTTCTCCAAAGTATATTCTTCAGTGTTTCATTCAGGGAGGACCTGCTAGGGGCGAACCTTCCATTTTTATTGAGTAAAGATGTCTCTATTTTGTCCTTGCTCTTGCACAGTTTAGCTAGACTTTGAAGTCTCTATTTTCTATCAGCATGCCCATTGTCTTCTGGCTTCTCTAGCTGATGCTGAGAAGGCTCTGTTCAATCAGCCTGTTTCTTTGTATTTTAATTTCTGGTTTCTTAGTCCAGAGAAATTAAAATCCCTTATTCCCTTGCTAATTTCTGCAGTTTTATTTTCATCTGTCTGGGGCGTGCCTTTATTTTTATTTATATTGCTTGGGAGTCCTTATTCTGAAAGGCCTAAAAAGAGATTCTATTCTCAGAAAGAACCTCAGCCAGTTTCTCCTCGAGGTTTGCCGCTCTCAGTCTTTCTAGCCTCGCCTGAAATTTCTATTAAGGCAATGACGGCTCTTGTTATTTTCTCCTCCGTATTTCTTAAGCTTTCTTTAGTATTCTCTATCTCCTGTTGACTCCTTCTTCCAATTTACAAACTCTTTCTTTAGCTGTGTCCCAAGCTACTGCTTAGCGCCATTCACCAAGTGTTTCATTGAAACCATCCCATGTTTCATATCTAGAAGTTCTCTTTGTCTCTTCCTCAAATCCATTGGTCATACCTATCCTCATTACGCAGCCTCTCTTCTGTGGTTTTTATTTTAAACATATTACTTTATGCACTCTATCTGAACATTGTGTTATGTGAAAGCTATTTTTAATGTGAACATTTACTCATGGTGACTGTGTCCTTTAGTGCTTTATGATTTTTTATTTTTATTGTAAGTTGCCTCCACAGGGAAGATGTTGTTTTGTTCTGTCTTGTTCTCTGTGGGAATCCTGTGAACTTTGGAACACCCAAGTGTCCCTCCATGGTGGTTTTATCTTTGCTATTGCCCAAGTGGCTGGGGGATAGTCAAATCAGCTAAAAACATCACCACCTCTGCGTAGCCTCCTTGGGTCCCTTTCTCTCAGCTGAGCCTTGGAGCCTCTCCTCTCTGCTTACATTGCTCCTTGTACACATCTCCATGGCATCTCAAACAGCACTCATAGACCATGTGCTGTTTCTCAGTTACTCTAGAAGCCCCTCAAGCACTCATCAGGTCCAGCACTGAGCTCATAAACATTTGCTGAATGAATGAACCTGGAGAAATAAGCCTTCAGAGTCTCAGCTTCTTTGAATGGAATGTTATCTTTTGTCCTGACCTCATGGAATTTGGGGAGATCATAGACCCTCTGTGATAGATTATAGATTTATCCCAATAGACCTCATGGAATTTGGGGAGATCATAGACCCTCTGTGATAGATTATAGATTTATCCCAATAGACCTCATGGGATTTGGGGAGATGCTTTAATTCAATCCAGAAGATCACCTCATCAAGTCCTTAATTCCCTGCCCAAGATGATTAACTAGGGGGTCCTAACAAGCTGTGAAGCACTAACATCGGTACCTCACAGTGCTTTTCCACTGTGTCTGGCAACTGGTTCCCCACTCATTATTATCTGCTTCCTTTGTGCTTTGTGAGTGAGGAATGGTTGCAGTGGAAAAGATCCATCATGTAGTAACAATTTCAAACCTTTCTGATACTGGAACAAGGCTGTACCTGAGGCTGATTACCTGGGGCAGATGCTGGACTTAGAATCTCTCAAAATCAAACGGCAGCAGCCAAGAAAACAGCCGTATCAACCCTAAATGCCCACCATGTTTTCTTCCTTTTCCCAGCTTCACTAAGTTCTCTTTGAGAGCATTGACCATGACACACATCGGCTTGTGTGTTCTCATGGCAAAGTCAGAAGCATGGCGCTGAATCGTAGGTATGGGTGAATTTTGACGGGTTGAGTTGCAGCTAACAGTACATTAGGCAATTCTATATATGAAATAGCTACCTCAGAATACTGGAAATTCTAAATAATAACAAATTCAGTTTTTGTTTGTACTATACTTTTTCTTTTCTACATTCTTTTCAGTATTTTGTGGAGGGGAAAAAAGGATTGGGATTGCAGTGTTTTTTGGTGGCTCCAAATAGCTATCTTCCTCTGCCCCCTAGTGGCCTCATGATAAATTGTAGGAATCTTCATGATTCTTTCCAATTTCCCTGGTGGCTTCTATTCTTACTGTTTTTGTTACTGCTTATGAAAAAAAAAAAAAAAGATTTTCGCAAACTAGCCACAACCTCAAAGTTCCCTATGTTAAAAATTAAGTGAATGAAATATAATTTTACTAGAAAATATAGATGCAGTCAGGGGCGTCGAGAATCTAGAATTTAGGAAGTGATTCTGTCTCACTCTCCAACAGGCTCCATCCGTGGCCATCCATCTTCAGTGTTAATACTTTCTGGGACAGTTGCTTGCCACTCTGGGACCCCTTATTTGACATCTACATTTGAACCAACTTGAAATGTCCCTCCCCAGATGTATTCTAGAACCTCCGAAGTCAGACCTAAGCCTGCCTTCACGTGGTGGGGTTATCCACTTCCCCGCCTGGACTTCTGTCCAGACCAAGAACAGCACCTTCCTCATGTGCCCCAGCTCCTGGCACCTAGTTCCTCCTGCCTGTGTCCTTCAACATAACACTAGTATGGTGGAGCCCGAGAGAATTGGGTTCTCAACGCAAGCCTAGTTATTTCTGGTGAAGTACAGACCGCACAAACCATGTCTTTATGCCCCTGAGCCTGCATCAGCTCCCTTACCAAACACAGAATCTGACTGGCTCATTGAGCAAACTACCTCCCAGTGCTCCCTGGTCATCTTCACATGCAGGGGCCGAGGAAAGCTTCTCTCATTCTGCCGTCATGACAGTGGTTTCTTTGTTCAGTGTAGCTGTGGGAACTTTATTTTTGCCTCTGTTTTTTGTTTTTTTTTTTTTGCCAGGAGACTGGATCATAATCTGATCATAACCTGATCATAATCTGACTGGATCATAATAGAGAGGAATTCTAACCTGGAGGATTTGACCACAGAGGAAAGAACTTCCTTTAAGTTCTCTTTCAGGAAGAATGATGGGATGTCCCTGGGGCCAAGAATCAAAAGTCGTGTTCTTGGCCCTGACCCTGTCTGGATGCCAGACTCCTTGTCAGTAACATGGAATTTACCTCACCACGGTCTTGTAAGGATTATAGGAGGGGGGAAGGATTTCTAGAAAGAGAGAGCCTCCTCTCCTTATAATCTTGAATGGACAGCTGAAGAAAACTGTACAATTTTAGGAACTTTTTCCATAAAACCACATTGACTTTCAGGAAATTAGCTCTCCTGTCACTAGTGAGGGGAACCTCAGTTCGTAAACTCACCAGTGTGTAAGAAATACTATGTTTTTAATTTTACCCGAATCCAATTCTGAATCTCTGTTAGTTTCCTAGGTCTGACATATGGAGTACCACAGGCTAAGTGGCTTATACAATAGGACTGTCTCACAGTTCTGGAGTTCGTAGTGTTCTCCCTGTGTGCCTGTTTCCATGTCCAAATTTCCTGTCTTATAAGGACGCAGTCATAGTGGCTTAGGGACCACCCTAGTAATCTCATTTTAACCTCTAACTTAATTTTTGTTCTGAGAGAGAACACATTAGCTGGGGAGAGGCACAGAGGGGGAGGAAGGGATGGAGGGACAGAGGGACAAAGTGGGGGGGAGAGAGAGAGAGAGAGAGAGAGAGAGAGAGAAGCAGGCTCCATGCTCAGTGTGGAGCCTGACACAGGGCTCGATCCCACAACCTTGGGATCATGACCTGAGTTGAAATCAAGAAGTGGACACTCAACCAACTTAGACACCCAGGTGCCTCTGTAACTTAACTTTTTTAAACAATTTTTTTAATGTTTATTCTTGAGAGAGAGAGACAGAGAGAGAGGGAGACAGAGAATCTGAAGCAGGCTCCACGCTGCCAGTGAAAAGCCTGACATGGGGCTTGAACCCACGAACCATGAGATCATGACTTGAGCAGAGGTCGGGCACTGAACTGACTGAGCCACCCAGGCATGCCACTTAACTTTTTTAAAACTTAACTTTGTAAAGACCCTATTTCCAAATAAGGTCACATTCTGAAGTACTAGGGGTACTTCAAAATATCTTTTTTGAGGGGGGGACACAGTTCAACCCGTAACAGTCTCCATCCTGCCAAGCTAGTGGGAAACCCAGCCTTGACCACCGTTAGCTCCCTCTTCACCACACCCACATATTCTCCAGCCCAGGACTGAGTGTCTGATGTTTTTGGCCAAACCCGAGGACCTGGGAGATCCCTTTGTCTTTCAATTTATGTGTCGCGAGTGCTGAGTGCTTGGTGTTTCCAAGTCAGCACCTAGCCAGCCACGCTTTGCCTGAAAGCCCAAAACTCATCATTGACCACTCCGGTGTCCAGGGGGTTGGCTGGGCAACATGGCGCCTACACAAGCATCCTTCCTGAATATTGCCTTCCCCAGGGACCCCGGGGCTCGCTAGTCTTGGACCTATTAACCCTTTTCCTTTTCCTTCTTGAAGCCTCTAAGATGGTCTCCTCAGGTAGTTCCAAAAGAAACTGAGCCACTGACGTTAAACAGATTTACCACCAAACCTTCCCTGAGGAGAGGCTGCGCAGAGCCCGCTTACTTCCATGAAATGGAGGGAGAGAAAACTATTAGATGAATGACAAAGCTTGTATACCTGCCATGCTTCTGACAGTGCACCCTGCCCGCCCCCCACCCCGCCCCGATAAGCCACAGGCCAGTTCCCCACCAGAGGCCACGCAGGTTGGGAACCTCACAGCTGAACGTGGCCTCCTTCTCTTCCACACTCACTTCCGAGACGCTTGCCTACCTGAGCAGGTGTTGCCGGGCCCTGCAGGGGTCCAGATGTGAAAGGGTTTTGCTGGGATTGAGATGACAAAGCCAGAGTCATCTACTGGGACTTGGACACAGAGCTCAGAGCAAGGACCAGAAGGGGACAGTTTGAGAAGAAATCGAGGGGTCCGTAGTCTCTCCGGAAGGAGAAAAAAAGCGGCCACATGCTTGGGCCGAGGCTCTGTGGTGTCAGGAATATATTTGGTCTTTGTCTCAGTCCCTGGCACAGAGCTCCTAAAATCCTGGACTTTCCTGAGTGATAGACACGTCTTTGGCTCCTTGTGATCACACCTTGGTTTACGCTTACAAGGTGACTCGGAATGCAGTTGCTAGATAGCCAAAGGATGTTTTGGGTCCTGGAAAGACCCGGGATGGGGCCGGTCACTAGAAAAAGTGGTTAGAGAGCTGGAACCCCCAGTCCCACCTCACAGCTGCCACGAAGAGCAGTAGGAACTGGAGATTAAGCCCTGCGAAAACTCTTGACGTGAGAGATTGGGTGAACTTCTGGATTGGTGCACACACGTACACACAGAGTGCTGGGGTGGTGACGTGTGCAGAGGGGCCCGGGAGCCCCACCGCCAGCCCCCGCACCTTGCTCTGTGTGTCTTCTCCACCTGGCTGTTCCTGAGTTTTAGCCTTTATAATAAACGTGGTAAGCAGAAGTGTTTCCCTAGATGGTGAGCGGTTCTAGCAAAGCATCCAACCTGAGGACAGGGCTGTGGGAACCCCTGATGCATAGCTGATTGGCCAGAAGTGTAGTGGTCTAGGATTTTTGACTGGTGTCTGAAGTGGGGCAGTCTTGGGACGGAGCCCTTAAATCTGTAGAATCTGACACAGACTTCGGGTAGTCGGTGTCAGACTTGAATTCAGTGTTAGGGCACTCATTTGGTGTCTAGAGATTCGGGGAAATTGTTGGTATGGAAAAAACCTCCACATGTGTTGTCAGAGTTCTGAGTAAAAATAGTCTGGAGTCCCCATGACCCCAGAAGGCCAAGAAGAGCAGACCGATGGATTGAGGGCTCCCTGTGCTTGAGACAGAATTATATGGAGGACAGAGAGGGTCCCCCTGGGGCTCCCAGGGCCCTGATGGCCCATGTCACTTAGGTCCACAGAGCCAGAGACTCCTTTTCCCTTCACCTTGTGTGACACTCCTGTCACTACGGAGGCTTGGCAGTGCCACCCACAGAGAATGGTAGGTCCACGTGAGGCAGCCGAGCAAGGCCAGGATGGAAAGCAGAACCACTGGAAGACTTGTGCAGAGACACACAATGGCTGAAGGAGACCAAAGAGCGTCTGATACGAAGGAGTAGGTGGGACATGCATATAATAGCACAGCTGTGTACACGCGCACACGCACACGTACACATACGTACACATGCGCACACTGATGGAGCTCAGCTAACATGCGTCTCAAAAGTTTAAAATGCGGTAAGCGAATTTAAAGAAATTGTAGCCATTGGGAGATTGGAATGGGAGATCAGGCGCAAGAACTGATCTCATTAAGTCGCTGGATTCAAAATGCCCCAAATCTGTTGTATTTCTCTGTAACTAGAAAAAATACATTTGTTTTAACGGCAGCTTTTCCAACTGGGTCAAAAAAACATCAGATACCTGGGAAGAAATCTAACCAAGGACGTTCAAACCCTCTACACTGAAAACCATAAAATATCACTGAAAAAATTATCAAAGCAAATGGACAGAGATGGAGAGTTCGTGGAGAGGAAACCTAAATATTGTTAAAATGTCATTTATTCAAAATTGGTTTATAGATTTAAAGTAATCTCAGTTAAGACGCCAGTATTTTTTTTTTAACTGGCAATCTGATTCTAAAAATTCACTGGGAAATGTGCCCATTACCAGTACTAGAGAATTTTAATTGTTCCAAAAATCTCATCAAACCTTGGTATGGTCTTTTATTTTGCTTTGTTTTTTAAAATCTTTTAATGTTTATTTATTTTTGAGATTTTGTGTGTGTGTGTATGCGTGGGGGGGGAGGGGGGAGGGGCAGAGATCAAGGGAGACACAGAATCCAAAGCAGGCTCCAGGCTCCGAGCCATCAGCACAGAGCCCGATACGGGACTCAAACTCGTGAACCGTGAGATCATGACCTGAGCTAACGTCAGACACTTAACTGACTGAGCCACCCAGGCACCCCTGTTTTCTTTATTTAATTTTATTTTCTATTACAAGAATATTTATCATTTTATCTGGGAATCCCTAAGGGGAGTAAATTCGCGGGTGGTGGAGAGGGTACTCATTCTGAGTGGGCATTGTTCTGAGTGGGCGTTGTTGCTCTGCAGACAGATGATGGCAGAGTTTAGGGTGAGCTGTCCGAGAGACTCTGTGTCACACAGCGGAGTAGAGGGATTTGAGGTGAGGGCCGGGGACTCCTTCTGAGTGGACGAGAGGGAGTGGAGGGCACAGCTATGCCACACGTGGTGCCAGGGTGTTGCCTTAACATGTCCTTCTGCCAAGAGATGCCACCACGCACTCAAAGATCTCAAACCCAGAAAATACTGAGGACAGATGTTTCCATCAGTGATTCTCAGCTGGTAGAGCCCTGGTATGGCAAAGGTTAGGGCCCTTCTTCCCCCCAACTTCCCAGATCCCTGAGTAGCCGCTTGAAATCATCACCCTTCCTTAGAGCCCCATGGCGCCTGGCGGGAGAGCTGTGCCCCTCAGGCATGCTGGGGCAGCAAAATGATTGAGAACCAAGGCCCAAACAGGTGATCTCAGTGACTTCCGTAATGGAGAGGCGTATGGCTTTCCCAAGGCTCCAGGAGAATTAGAATCCCAGTAAACCCACCTGTGGCATCCGCCGGTCTTGAACCCAACAATGGCTTCCCTTCTCTCTAAGAAAGTCCCCTGCTGTGCACTCCAAGGAATTAGGGGACAAGTACCCGTGCCAAGGTCTCTGTTTGGTGTGAGTCTTCTGAAATAGCTTGAGAGTATTGCATCTTACAAGGTATTAAGTTTAAGGCTACTTACAAAACAAAACAAAACAAAACAAAAAAACCCTGTAGGTTGCCAGATTTTCATTGTCCTGTATGTATTTTTCAGAATATTTTATCTCTTCTTAATAACACTGTTTTGTACTAACTTCTAGGAAAATAAGTCCAAGGTGACATAAGCAGTGCTGCTCAGACTCTCACGTGCGTATGAATCACCCGGGGATGATTCTGATTCAGAAGGTGCAGGCAAGGGCCTGAGATTTTGCATTTTTAGGACATTCCTGGGCAGGGCTGGTTACGGAACTTGCAGGGCCCTGTGCCAAATAAAAAGGCAAGAGCCCTTGTTTAAAAATTATTAAAAATTTCAAGGTGGGGGCGCCTGGGTGGTGTACTGGTTAAGCGTCCAACTCTTGATTTCCACTCAGGTCATGATCTCACAGTGTGTGGGTTTGAGCCCCGTGTCAGGCTCTGAGCTAAGAGTGAAGAACCTGCTTGGGATTCTTGTCTCCCTCTCTCTCTGCTCCTCCTACTCTCTCTCTCTCTCTCAAAAATAAACAATAAATATTTTTTAAAAATTGCAAGGTCAAGAGAGAACATTCAACCAGTGGGTGATCCTTCTAAGTGTAGAGTCTTTCTGAACGTGGAGCCCCATGGCACTGACTGGTCACATACCCATGAGGCTGGCACTTTCCCAGGTGATGCTGATGGCTATAAATGAGCCAGGCTGTAAAACTGGACTCTTCTTTTTTTTTTTTTAATATTTTTTTTATTTCTAGGAGAGAGAGAGAGAGACAGCGTGAGCAGGGGAGGGTCAGAGAGAGAGGGAGTCACAGACTGAAACAGGCTCCAGGCTCTGAGCTGGCAGTCAGCACAGAGCCCGACTCAGGGCTCGAACCCACGAACCATGAGATCATGACCCAAGCGAGAGTCGGCCGCTTAACCAACTAAGCCACCCAGGCGCCCCACTGGACTCTTCTTTAGACTCTGAGTTCTCAGTATGGCAGCTCTGACTTGGATTCCATCAAGACAAGTTAGACCCTCCAGCACCCATTGTCAGGTGGTCTAGGGATGAGAGGCCTCAGGTATCCTACAGTGTAGGGCTGGTCCAGATCTACTTACCTCTGCCTTCAGAACTGAATGATTTGGCGGGACAATAAATATGTAAGTGATTCATAAACCACAGGGCACTATATAAATATTGGTCCCTCTACCATAAGATGCCTTCAGCTTGCAACAGGGTGAAAGAAACTAACTCGAGACCCTCTGGTGCCTTCCGGTGTGCCAGTCTCCAAGTTCAAGCTCGCTCTGCTATTTTAGGTCGCTGAAATTCAGTGTAAGTGAATACCAGAGAGAGAGGATCCAGGGGGTGCGAAGAAACCATGGTGAGGATCCTCAGTGCTTCTGGGAGGCACTGAAATGTGAAATAATTAACCTTTGGAAAGCCCGCGAGGTGACTTGGTATTTTTCCACCCCACTGAGGCACAAAGGTTAATTAGTTTTCCCTGTATGTGGGAAATAGACCTACAATTTAGATGTGATGGCCAGATGCCCCTACCTCCTCAGCAGGCGTGGGATGGGGGATATCCTCTTTGTTGGGGTCACCCCCCCCAACACACACACACAGGGCTGGAGCTCTGGGGAGAGGCTTCTATTCCCTCTCTTTCATCCTCTACCTTTGACCCCCCATGACACCCCCACGGGTGCCTCTGTGGTCTGCCAGAGGTGCTTTCTGGGACCTGCTCCGGGGCCCAGCTCTCTTCCTGCGGGTGACCTCCACAGGCGCCCCTCTGGGGCTGGTGTCATTTTCTGGCTTGGCCTTGTCAGCGTCGCCAGCCACCCTCACAGACATGGAATTCCGGAGAAGAAGTGATGTGGACCCGGCCTCCAGGCCAGCTGGCTCAGCGCCCGGGCAGCCCTGCGGGGAGTGTCCTCTCTGTTCCCAAGGAGGCTCCAGCGGGGAAAGCATCTCTCAAACCTTGTTCTTCTACTACGAATAATCAGTGGTCTGGTTTTCAGTTGACTGTGAAATGTGGCACCGGACTCCTTTCCGCACCCGGAGCTGATCACAGAGCTCGCCACTTTCTTGTCGCTCAATAACTGCAGTTCTCCGCCCTGACTGCACAACGGAATCACGCAGGGTGCTTTAGAAAACACTCACGGCTGGGCTGCCTGGGTGGCTCTCTCGGTGAAGCATCTGACTTCAGCTTAGATAATGATCACATGGTTTCATGGGTTTGAGCCCCGCATCAGGCTCTGAGGGTGACATTCTGCCATATCGTGGTTTTTTAACACTCCGTGAGCAGCTCTCCTGCGGAGCCGGCGCTGAGGGCCACTGCCCAGGAAATACACCGACGGGTCTGCTAACACGGAGCCCCATCGGAGACGCTGCTTCAGTCTCAACTGTCTGCAAAGTGCCATTTGGGATGTTGCAGTTATCCTTCATTCCCCGGAGTAGCTATTCTCTGCTGCTGTCACTTCGCCATGCTCCCTACTCCGCCCTGACTTCTGAGCTCCCCACCTCATGATCCAGCCCCCAGCACAGAGCCCAATGCCAGGTGCCCACTCTGGCCTGGATCCTGCCTCTTGTCACAGCGCTGTACCTGGGATTGAGGAGCCTCAGTAGATGGACTGCACCGGGCTCAAGACAGTGCCAGCCCTATGTGCCCCTCCACCTCGCCCTTCTGGGAGGGGGTCTCAGCCTAAATATACTTTTCCCCTCACTCCCTGCCGGTGTGGACATGCCTGGCCCAGGGCTCTCATCTGCCCCCTGTCCCCGCCCCCACTACCACCCCCCATGTCTGCAGGAATTGAAGCTGTGTTGGCTCAAAGGGCACAAAGAGCTTCCAGGATGTCCCCCGGGAAGGCCATGTCCTCCCTTCCTTTTGTCTGCTGGGACCCTATCGCAGGTGGGGGCATGTGCACACCCTAGTTGTCTCAGGGAGCGGCAGCTGTCATTAGGGCAGCCACCGGCCCCTCGGCATCTCCCCTCACTCCAGTTCCTCCCCGGGCTCCGTGGCTCCGTGCATCACTGCAAGTGACAAAATGACACTGGCATGAATCAGAGCAGGTTCTAGGCTCAATAGTTCATGGTGCAGGCTCATCAAAGACGGGTCCCTAACATGGAACTGATCGACTCAGGAATCACCGATCCGAGTAGGCAAAGAGGGCCCTACCATGGCTCCACCTTTCCCCACGGAATTCGCCTGGTTGTTTCTGAGAGCAAGCAGGGTCTTGTTACAGGAGTTCCTAGGAGAGACCCTGTTATGGGTGGAACTGAGCCCCTCACCAAATTCAGACATTCGAATTCAGTACTTCAGAATGTGACCTTGCTTGGAAATAGGGACTTTGCAGATGTAATTAGTTAAGATGAAATTGTTACTAGATTAGAATGGACTTCAGTCCAGTATAGCTAGTGTCCTTATAAGGAGGGAAATTTGGACACAGAGATACACACACACAGGGAGAAGGCCATGTAACAAAGGCAGAGACCAGAGCGCTGCAACCGTAAACCAAGGAACACCAAGGATCACGAATAACCATCAGGAGCTGGAAGAGGCAAGGAAAGGTCTTCCCCTATGTGTTTCAGAGGGAGCATGGCCCTGCCAATGCCTGCTTTCAGATTTCTAGACTCCAGAGCTATGAGAGGATGAGTGTCCACTGTTTTAAGCCACCTGGGTTGTGGCACTTTGTCATGGCAGCCCCAGGAAACCCAGACCAGGGGTAACCCCCAGCCCAGCTGTCAGTTTCCCTCTGAGTGAATTTCTGTAGGTTAGCATGCTTCACATCTCAACAACCAAATCCCATCTAATTGGTTTGAGCAACGAGGGGATTTTTTTTTCTCCGTCTCAAATTACTTGATAGAAAGAGATACCCCTGTAGATAGTTAACCATCAGATGAATGTGTGCGCATGGAGAATTCCACACGGGCCACATGTGCTTCTGAGGCAGGCGGCCCAGAGGGAAGGCTCTGCCTTTCATCTAAATGTATGCCTTCAGCTCACTTCCCGGTTTTCCTAGAACAAAATGATTCTTTCAATGTGTGTACCGGAAGTAGATTTTATATCAGAGCCAGCCTCAACAATGACGTACCAGGTTTAGCCTCTTGAGGCAAAAAGCCTCCCAGCAGGTTTTAGAATCTAGTATATTCTATCAAGATCTCAAAATTTTTCATGCTGAGTTGTAGCCAGGGCATCCAGTGTGGGGTGGGGTCGGGGGGCTAGCTGTGGGTGTATGACAGTTTAATATTGCCTTCGTAAAGAAGTCTGGAATCTGGTCCTCAGACAATGATTCTCCAATTCCTTTCCCAATGTACTTCTTGTCACTGAGGGCTTTCCGGGTGGACAAGCAGCTGGAATCAGCATTGCTCAGCCCTGCCCCACCCCACGGAACCAGAAAAATGATAAATTCCTGTGAGTCCCGGTACCAGATCTCCCAGCCTGGCAGGTACTGGCGCTGTCAGAGAGAGAGAGAGAACCACACACTCTTGCTTGGGTTTCTCCCTCTAGGGAAAAAAAAGCCGCAAAGAATCTTGGACGCCCAGCTCAGTCAAGCTCAGTGGGCATGTGTTCTATGCTAATCGATACTCAATTTTGCCATCCGGGAGGGTGCTGTTTTGAGCAGCTGTATGTCTATAGGAAATATAAAGTAATTTATATTTATGTTGAGAACTTCAATATTTGATATACATTCTATCAATATTGCCTCCCCACCCACCACACTTCTGCCTCTAATGTTTAATTGTAACGAATTGTAGTTGCAACAGATTAAATCAATTGAGACTGAAAAATGAGATGTAAAAAAAAAAAAGGTGGAAAAGCATATCTTTTGTGGTCAATGTTAATCTTGCAAAGGATTTTTTTTTCTCTAAGGAAGTCTACCAAGAGCAAAAAAGACAATGAGGATAGAAAGTGACTCACTGGATCAGCAGCTTCAGAGAAGTAGGAAAGAGATGGAATTAGCCCTTGTGTTTTGGCAAAGAGAAGAAAATCAAGAGGTTGGCTGGAGGCCCCCGGAAACATGTCCTGTGAGATGTGAAGGAGGAGTGTGTGTGTGACCAAGGGGATCAGGAGGATGGAGGGCCATGCTGCTTCAGAGGGAGGGTCATCCGGGCCTCCAACAATGTGGCCCCCACCCTGTCACACCTTAGCTCCCAGCAGGGCTCCTTCCTTTTCCTGGATTAGCTTCCTATTCCGGACTCAACGTTCAATGCTCCCTTTAAGTTGATAAGCTCTCCAAGATGTGACTATTCTCTACCTGCTTCACTTCTGCTTGGATTGTCACAGACATGACCTGTCAGAGGCTGGAAGGCCATGTGGAACCTACGTGGTGAGAAGATTGGCTATGTGGGGTCACTCACCAGGGACCCCCAGCACTTAGCTCACCAGACTAAGAAAGCTGAGGCTACAGGATGCTGTCAAAACAAAGTCTCGCCAGACTTTCTTAAGTAATCATGGCCTGGAATTGTCCCAAGCATTTTGCAACCCCCTTCTGCCACCACTCCTTGACCTTCAAAAAAGGTCTCAGTAATAAGAAGGAAGTCATTTATGTATCTGTTTCACAGTTGTCACATACCTGTGATGATGTCTGGTACTGGTGGTCATATTCAAGGATGCTTCATGAAGACAGACAAGTTTCTAGTCTCATGAAACTGCAGCCTGATGAGGGAATGTTGAACAAATAAGCTAGATCGTTTCACATGTTAATAAATTCAAATGCAATGATGTAATACAGGGTGACTTTGGATGGCCCACCTCAGTCTGATTGGTCAAGAAGACCCTTCTGCAGAGGTGACATCTAAACCGAGGTCAGAACAGAGAAGGAGGCAGACATGAGAATGTCTAAGCCAGAGTGTGAGGTTGGGGGAGAGCTGCAATGAGGGGCCTAAATGGGGAGACGCATGGTTTGTTCAGTGGGATGTGACTAGTGACTCCCAGCAGGACTGATTTTGGCCCCCAGGAGATATTGGCAGTGTCTGGAGACATTTTGGTTGCCACAGTGTGGGAGCTGCTGCTGGCAGCTCAGGGAGAGGGCCAGAGATGGCTCTAAATGTCCTACAATGTCCTTCATACACAGAGATATTTTGGGACCAAAATGTCACTGGTGCTGAAATTGAGAAACCCCGAACTAGAGGCTGTGCATGAAGGCATGGGTGGACAAGCTATGGTGGAGAGGTCATAGGTCATATTGGACCCTTGGGCGCTCATGACGAATTTGAGCTTCATTCCAGGGTGATGGCCACTGGAGACTTCTCCTTAGGAGCCCCGCATGGTCTCCCACACTTTTTTCTTTTAGTTAGGCAAATACTACCTTTGGAAAGTGATAGTTGAGGTGGGAAGGAAGTGGTACATGATTTGCAGCTGTGGTAGTTGAGAGTGTTTACTATGATCACACTCATAAATTCATGCTCGTTAAAATCAGAGACATCATCAAGGAGCTGACTGCTTTCAGATGAAGTGTGTCTGTTGCTTGCATAGAGATGTTGAAAGGATTACTTAAGCTTTGCATGGAAACTGTACCCTCTGTATGAGACTTTAAAGTCTAGTATAATAAAGGCATTGCATGATTTAAGAGAAAACATTATGCATATCTTTTTTTTTAATGTTTTATTCATTTCTAGGAGAGAGAGAGAGACAGTGTGAGCAGGGGAGGGTCAGAGAGAGGGAGACACAGAATCTGAAACAGGCTCCAGGCTCCGAGCTGGCAGTCAGCACAGAGCCCGACGCGGGGCTGGAACCCACGAACCATGAGATCATGACCCAAGCGAAAGTCGGACACTTAACCGACCAAGCCACCCAGGTGCCCCTATGCATATCTTTTTAAATAGACCATGATTGATGCATTAAGTTGTTCTCTGTAGACTGTGTGTGTTGGGGGTCTCCTTTATTTCTGCAGTTTCAAAACAGGCATTGGCATACATTTTCTTTTTCTTTTTTTTTTTTTAAATGTTTTATTTATTTCTAGGAGAGAGAGCGAGACAGCGTGAACAGGGGAGGGTCAGAGAGAGAGGGAGTCACAGACTGAAACAGGCTCCAGGTTCTGAGCTGGCAGTCAGCACAGAGCCCGACGCGGGGCTCGACCCCACGAACCATGAGATCATGACCCAAGCGAAAGTCGGACACTTAACCGACCAAGCCACCCAGGTGCACCTATGCATATCTTTTTAAATAGACCATGATTGATGCATTAAGTTGTTCTCTGTAGACTGTGTGTGTTGGGGGTCTCCTTTATTTCTGCAGTTTCAAAACAGGCATTGGCATACATTTTCTTTTTTTCTTTTCTTTTTTTTTTTTTTTAAATGTTTTATTTATTTCTAGAGAGAGAGAGAGAGACAGCATGAGCAGGGGAGGGTCAGAGAGAGAGGGAGTCACAGACTGAAACAGGCTCAGGCTCTGAGCTGGCAGTCAGCACAGAGCCCGACGCGGGGCTCGAACCCACGAACCGCGAGATCATGACCTAAGCGAAAGTCGGACGCTTAACCGACTAAGCCACCCAGGCGCCCCTTGGCATACATTTTCATTCAAAACGCGAGGTCGAAGACACAGTTTTTTTGAGAAAAGCTCTCAGCTCGATGCCCCCCCCCAAACGCATAGTTGAAAAAATTGAGGGGCATCGAGGAAACAGCGACAGTAAAGGAAGACGACAGACAGTAAAGACAGACATGCTGAGCGGTGACTGAACGGCTGCGGTGAGGCAGCACGTGGGGGAGACGCTCAGTAGAAAGCTCTGCCTGCTCCCTTGTTCCCCCCACACGTGATTCCTTTCTCCCCTTTCCCTTGGCACGCTGGTGTCACACCCTCTCCTCTGTGGGGTCCTGTCTGACCCCTACATCTCTCTTCCCCAGAGTGTCTGTCATGTTTCCCATTTCCTCATGATCTCGAGTGCAAACAGCAAGAAACTTGAATGAAGAATAAAGTAATGACGATAGGCTAATTTAATCAAGAGTTGTTAGGGGCGCCTGGGTGGCTTAGTCGGTTAAGCGTCCGACTTTCGCTTAGGTCCTGATTTCGCGGTTCGTGGGTTCGAGCCCCGCGTCGGGCTCTGTGCTGACTGTCAGCTCAGAGCCTGGAGCCTGTTTCAGTCTGTGACTCCCTCTCTCTCTGACCCTCCCCTGCTCACGCTGTCTCTCTCTCTCTCTTCTAGAAATAAAAAAAGAGTTGTTAATTTACAACATTTGCCATCATCTTCTGTGATCACGCTTGCATTCTTTAAAGCGCGCCAGTACCTGCGCAGCAGGCCACGCCCAGTGGGCGTAGACTTCCGGGAAAGGCTGAGGCGGGCGCCACTTTGACTTCCGGTCTTTGGTTGCCGCCCGCTCGCTAGGCAGGCGTCACCGATAGGCCTGCAGGGGTCAGGCAGGGAGTAAGTTAGTGACACAGACCACGTGTAAGACAGCGGTTAAAGAAATTGTGCTGAACTGGAGAATCAAGGGCCCTATGAATGCAGCACCTGCCACTCAGTTTCGGCTGTAGGCTTCTTCCGGTGCGGCCAGAGCCCCCCGTGGGTCAACAGCGGTTCCAATGGAAACTTCCTTGTGCAAAATCCCCTCAGCTGTAAAATTCAATGCAGGCCACCTGTGGGACTCCCGAGACGCCCCCTCCCCCCCGTAGATCTGGCCTCTTCCAGATGAGGAGTGGAGGCAGCGATGTTCGGGAAATCCCACGCGTCCTGCCCCGGCGCCTCCATCAGGACCCACACCTGTGTGCACCCAGGCCATGTGTGTGCACCCCCAGGCTTCGCCGGCACCCTGTTTGCCTTCTGAGGAGCCCAGCCCCAGGACCCAGCCCGTGGGCACCCCCCATGGTGTTCCGAGGAGGGAGCGTTCCCTGCTGGCGGGGCTCCGGCGAAGGGGCCAGGCCCCCACAGCAGAGCGCCGGGCGCCGGGCGCCGAGGCCGCGCTTCCGGGGCACCTGGAGGAACCAGCTCGCAGCCGCCGAGGCAGGGCCGGCCTGGGGCAAGCAAGTAAGTGCCTGCGTTTTGTTCCGTGTGTGAACAACTGTGTGTGGTTGGTTGATTATGTTGTCTTGTTTCCTACCCTCCCGCCCCCAGGCACCTATTGTGTGAAGGGCACTGAGTGGAGGAAGCCTGGATCTTTCTGGAGAGTAGTGTCCAGGATGGGAAACCCAAGAGGCCGAGAGGACTACCCAGGGCCTGAACCCTTAGTCCCTCCGGGCTTCCAGGAGGGGATTGTCCCCTGGGCCCAAGTTTTGCCGGGAAGGCGTTTCATTCGGTGGGAAAGCTGCTGGATCTGGTGTGAGACCGTCTTCCCCGCCTAGAGGGGTGCCAGGGCGAGGTCTGGGGAGCCTGTGTGTGCCCGCGAGCTGTGGGCTGGTCTCCCGCCAGCACCCCGTGGGTCTAGATCTGAGTGTGTCCGGACCGTGGCAGAGCCAGGGCACCCTCTCCTTTCACTGTCGGGGGGCTGCTCAGGCGAGGGTGACCCGGTCTGTGCTTTGCACGGCTGTAGGGGCAAGTGGTGCTTGGAGAGCCCTGAACTCAGGTCTGGAGGAGGGGGATGATGGAGGATGGCTGCGGTAGGGGCTGAGGGCCGCCGAGCTGACAGCAAAGGGCGTATGGGGGCACCCCTACAGGGCACCCCTGCCCGCCTGCTGCATGTTATCTTCCGATTTAAAAAATACAGTCCAGGGGCGCCTGGGTGGCTCCATCGGCTAGGCGTCTGACTTCAACTCAGATCATGATCTCCCCGTTAGTGAGTTCGAGCTCCGCATTGGCTGTGTTGACAGCTCAGGAGCCTGGAGCCTGCTTTGGATTCTGCGTCTCCCCCGCCGCCCCCCGCCCCTCCCCTTCCCTGCTTGTGCTTTGTCTCTCTCTCAAAAATAAATAAACATTAAAAATGAAAAAATAGAGAGGTGCCTGGGTGGCTCAGTCGGTGAAGCATCGGACTTCGGCTCAGGTCATGATCTCACAGTTCGTGGGTTCGAGCCCCGCGTCAGGCTCTGTGCTGACAGCTGAGAGCCTGGAACCTGCTTTCGATTCTGTGTCTCCCTCTCTCTCTCTGCTCCTCCCCCATTCATTCTGTCTCTCAAAAATAAAGTTAAAATTAAAAAAAAGAAAAAGAAAAAATAGAGTCCAAAAGAAATGCAGGTGGGTGGCAGCCTCTTCTACACTTTGAAATACACAGAAGGTGTGTAGATTCACAACCTTCTCAGGAGCTTCCCAGGTATAACCTGATATTGACCCCCATCGGCAGAGGGCAGGGAGAGATGGAGAAAAGAAGCAGTCCACTCTATGTTGGTAGGTGGTGATCTTAACAATACCGAAGGACGGGGTGCCTGGATGGCTCAGTAGGTTAAGCATCTGACTTCAGCTCAGGTCATGACCTTGCGGTTCATGAGTTCGAGTCCCGAGTCAGGTTCTGTGCTGACAGCCTGGAGCCTGCTTCAGATTCTGTGTCTCCCTCTGCCTCTCCCCTGCTCTCTCTCTCTCTCTCTCAGAAATAAGTAAACATTATTTTTTTAAAAAACAATAGCAAGGAAACTTACATAGGAGTCTTGTCTTGGGCAATAGCAGGATGGGTAAATCCCACACTGGCCTGCGAATCTTGTTTATAAAAGGCCCTAACTGGGCTCAGTCCCATGTACCTGCAGGTGTTTCCATCATTACCGTCTCAAGGCTATGCCCTTGGAGCAGCCTGTGGGAGCGGAAAGGCAAGTGGATCCCACACTCCCAAGGAGAGGGGAGGAGGGGAGGAGCCTCTGTGCATCCGGGTCCAGCTCCCGGGTCAGTCAGTGGTCAGGTCTTTTTGATCACTTTCCCCAGAGAGGTGACCGTATGACAGCCTCTTGGGAAGCCCGAATGAGTTTGGAGGAGCAGAGGCGATGGATACGATGGTTTCGGATGCGGTTTTTAGGTGAAACAGAACTGTTGAATGGGCTGGGTGGAGTGGTGAGGGAAAGAGAATTCCAGACAATTCTTGGAGTGTTTGGCTAGAGCAACTGCATGGATGCTTTTGACATTTTTGTAATAAAAATTGAGAAAAGATTCCTTTGGAGTAGAAGACCAGAAATTCTGTATTGGCAGGATGTTTCTGATACTTATTAAATAAACCACGTGCAGAGATACAGGAAGATGCTCAAAACATAATGGAGAAAAGGATATGAAATATAGCATAACTACAGTCACACTTAAAAATAGTGCTTAGGAAAAAACCTGGAAGGGAATAAAATAATGTCGATGTGTTAAGGAGACCATGGGCCATCTCCACATTAACATTCCTATCTTTTCCAACTTCTGTGTGCATTGTTTTATAGTCAGGGGGAAAAATTATTGGTTACATTTTAAAATGTGTCCACGGCTTCTGGGACAAGAGAAAGCTTCATTCCGCTTCCAGGACCTTTGTAAAAATGTGCTAAATAAGAGTGCCAATTAGAACGCCAACAAGGTTATGGTGTTTGCAAAGTTGGCGTGTCCTTTTATACATAAAGATATGTTGGAAGCTTCTAATGAGCCAGGTGCAGGGCAAGCCCCTGAGATACAAATACTGGTAAGTCAGGGTCTCTTCTTCAAGGAGTTTACAAGATGAGAGGTGCCTGTTTGAAATCTTAGAATTAGGGGCACCTGGGTGGCTCAGTCAGTTAAGCGTCCGACTTCGGCTCAGGTCGTTATCTGATGGTTTCAGGGGTTCGAGTCCTGTGTCAGGCTCTGTGCACTGTGTGGAGCCTGCTCGGGATATTCTCTTACGCGCATTCTCTCTCGCTCCTTTCCCCACTTGCACTCTCTGTAAAGGTGTGCTAAATAAGAATAAATTAAAAATAAATAAATCTTGGAATTAGAAAAGAATGTTTTAAACAAGAGTGAACCCCAAATCCTTAAAGAGGAATACTTTGCTTTTATCACCACTTTAAACCTTTTTTCAGGATTAAACCATCCACCAAATGGAAAAGCATTCCTAAGTAGGGTCCCAAATACTTTATGCAAACCTGTCCTATACCTTAAAATTTTTTTTAATTTTTGTTCTAGTTAACATAGTGTTACATTGGTTTCAGGTGTATACAGGGATACTATTCGATACTTCTATACATTACTCAGTGCTCATTATGTATATGTATTCTTAATCCTCTTCACCTATTTCACCCCCCATCTTCCCCACTTGCCACCACTCTGGAAATCATCAGTTCTCTATATTTGAGAGTCTTTTTGGTTCTCTTTGTTGCTTTTTTTCTTAAATTTCACATAAGAGTGAAATCATATCGTATGGGTCTTTCTCTGACTTATTTCACATAGCATTATGCCCTCCGGATCCATCCATGTTGTTGCAAATGGCAGGATTTCATTCTGTCTCCTACTTTCTAAAGGTTCTGGCTGTAATCCTCTTTCTGTTTCCAGTATGTTCTACAAGATGGTAGTGGAAGACACCAGAAATTTCCTGAAAGTAGTTTGCTCAGGTGTATTCCCCCTCTTCTGTATAAAAACCACTCCCTATCCATAAATTGTATGATACTTGACTGATCTTTTCTTCCACAAAGAGCAGACGTCTGCAATGCTCTGTAATCTGTTTTGTGGTCTCCTGAACCCTCCCCTACTACAGACCACCCCATCCCACACTCGACTTACCTTCCTGAGGAGGGAGCCTCCCTTTCCCTGGATTTTACTAGGGCAATGAGGCCACGATGGTGTCACTAATGAGAGACCCTCCCTCCAAACCCCAAACTTTCTTCCTGTTCTTTTAAGCTTAATTTTGTGAATCATATCCCTCTAGAATGAAAAGGTCCCAAATTATGGATTTAATCCAATGAGGCTGCTAAGCTCGATGGAAAACTGCTACTTACCCTCATGGAAGCTCTTTTTTTTCTTTTAAAGTTTATTTATTTTGAGAGAGAGAGCATGAGCAGGGAAGGGACAGAGAGGGAGAGAGTCTCAGGCAGGCTCCATACCATCAACACAAAGCCTGATGTGGGGCCCAAACCCATGAACCATGAGATCATGACCTGAGCCAAAACCAAGGGTCAAATGCTTAACTGACTGACCCACCCAGGTGTCCCGTCACTGAGGCTCTTGTTTGGCCAGGTTCATCACAGGGCTTAATCCACTACCACAGCGCTGTTCTGGGAATAGTGACAGCTGGAGAAGACCCAAGGTCACTGTGTCCCCAGCCTCCTGTTATAGACCGAAGTCTAGGAATACCTGGGTGGTTAAACTCTTGATTTCTGCTCAGGTCATGATCTCATGGTTTGTGAGATCAAGCCCCAAGTCAGGTTCTGTACTGGCGGTGCAGAGCCTCCTTGGGATTCTGTTTCTATCTCTGTCTCTCCTCCCTCTCAATCTCTCCCTCTCTCTCTCACACACACAAAAAATAAATATTTTAAAAATTAAAAAACAACAACTGAGGTTCACAGGGCCCATGGGACTTGCCTAGATTCCCACTGTTGGGTAAGAGCCCACGGGGAACCATGGCTCCTATTCACATGGAGGGTCCTAACCCAGGAGTTATGAACCTTTACCTCTTAGTCAAACAAACAAAAAACAACCTAACTAGAGCCGGTTGTGGTGTGTGTGTGTGTGTGTGTGTGTGTGTGTGTGTGTGTGTGTGTTTGTAGTAATCATGCATGGACCACATGATGAAGATTGCCTCCTCCATGAAATGGTTAAGACCATTCTGGAGCCTGCCAGCCTGGGTTCGAGAACGCCTGGCCCGGACACTTCCCAGCAGTGACCTCAGGCTTCTCATTGGATCCCTCTGGGCCTCAGCTGTTTCTTGCATAAATAAGGATAACAGTCCTCACTGCCTAGTGCTGTCGTCAGGATTAAGGGAACTGTTGTGCGTTAAACATTCGGGGCAGCATCTGACGCTTTAGAACCGTGTGTGAATGTTAACCCTTCCAGCTTCCACAGTGCAGACAAACCCAGAGGGACGTTCTGATCGCTCCACACCCAGTGGTTCCTCTGGTGTGTCCCGTGGGCTGGACACATCTGCCCGGGGAGACCACAGCCTCAGCAGAGGCCAGCAAGGGACCCCCTCACGAGGCTGCGTGCTGGTGGCGCAGGGAGCCCGTCTGGGCCAGCTGTCCCCACTGGCCTCCCCCTGGGCCCTGCCGTGGGCCTGCTATAACCAGGCCACATCCGTTTCATCTGCCCAGAAGACTTGTGCTCACTGGGCGAACTGCTCAAGGGTGCCCCTCCTGGTTTGTCTTCGGCTCCGTGAGAAACGAGCTGAAATCGGTGAGCCCCTGGGTGCCCGCCTACCATGAGGATGGAGATGTAGGTTCATTAAAGGCAGAAATCCGCTAATTATCCGCACTGCGGTTTCCACTTGTTTTTGGATGATTTACTTGATGTTTATTGATCTTGGAGTCTGGGAAATGGCCTGTGCTGGACACAATAAGCAAAGCAAAAAATACAGGAAAACACCTAATTGGAGTCAGTCACAGGTGATTCGTAAGCACAGCGTGGAGCCCGGGGTGAGGCCGGGAGTGTGGGGTGGCGAGCTAGCTCAGTGGGACGTTGGCCACAGCTCCGAAGGACTGTGTGTACTAAGCTGGACTATTGGAGGTTGTGTGCAACTGATTTCTAGGCTACGAAAGCAACAACTGAAAATTTCAACCCGATACCTGTACCAGTGCTGTCCCAGGTCCCCATAGCGGGGGAATAAACTTCAAGCATCTGCTCCAGGCCCATCTCTCTGCGAGCCGCCTGGAAAACACCTGATCTTCTCTAACACCCCCGGCCTTGCCCACAGCTGCAGGCTCACATCACACCCTCTTGCCCTGGGTCACTGAGCCGGTAGGAACCTTCTTCCAGCTGTGGCACTCTGTCCCCTTGTACCGCACTATCCCCTTCCCCTGGGGAGCCCCAGTTCTCAGCTGTCCCCCCCCAGGGGGCGCTCTCTGCACCAGAGCAAGAAGGAGGTCTACCCCCATCAAGTGCTGCTGGGGGCAGTCATCTGGCTGACGATGGGGCTCAATAATCAGAGGCCATGGTGACATAAACCACGTTCTCCATTATCCGTTTTAACAAACTTTTTCCTTTTCTGCTTATTTCTGCCTTATTTCACCATTGGTTCAGACAGAATGGGGAGGGGGGCAAAGAAGAGGGATGCTGTTGACGTCCGCTCCCCTGTATAGCTCACCCATGCCCCTCCCTTTGGGCCTTTGCTTGTGCAGTTTCCTGTCTTTGAAATTCTCTTCTTCTAGATCCTAACTTCATTTTTATTTTTTATGGAAGCATAGTTGATACACAGTGTTACATTAATTTAGGTGTGCAGCAGTGATTCAGACACTCTGTACCCCTGCTGTGCTCACCACAATATCCCTAACAAGGCTGAAACCACACCATTAACCATATTACCTACGCTGCACCTTTCATCCCTGCAATGAATTCCAAACTGGAAGCCTCTATCTCTAATTCCCCTTCTCTCATTTTGCCCAACTCTCTCCCCTCTGGCAGCCACCAGGTCTCCATATTTGTGATCTGTTGTTGCTTTGTTGTGTTTGTTTTAAAATTTTTAGATTCCACATATAAGTGAAATCCTATGGTATTTGTCTTTCTCTGAGTTATTTCACTTAACATTATACCCTCTAGATCCATCCACATTGTCACAAATGGCAAGATCTCGTTCTTTTTTTATGGCTGAGTAATGCTCCATTATGTATACCACATCTTCTTTATCCATTCATCTATCATCAATAATTAGGTAGCTTCCATATCTTGGTTATAATAAACGATGCTGCAGTAAACCTGGAGATGCATATACCTTTTCAGATTAGTGTTTTTATTTTTTAAGGGTAAATAGTAGTGGTGTTACTGGGCTGTGTAGTATGGCTCTTTTAATCTGGGCGGGAACTTCCACAGTGTTTTCTTTAGTGGCTGGACCATTTTACGTTTCTACCAACTGTGCAGGAAGGTTCCCTTTTCTCCACATTCTTGCCAAAATATATTTGTCTTTTTGATATTATCCATTTTTGACAAGTGTAAGGTGGTATCTCATTGTAGTTTACATTTGCATTTCCCTGATGGTTAGTGATGTTGAGCATCTTTTTATGTGTCTGTGGGTCATCTGTATGTTGTCTTTGGAAAAAGTCTATTCAGGTCCTCTGCCCATTTTTATTTTTATTTTTTAAAATGTTTTATTTCTGAGAGAGGGAGAGACAGAGTGAGAGAGTGAAGGGGGCAGCGTGAGCAGGGGAGGAGCAGAGAGAGAGGGAGACAAAGAATCTGAAACAGGCTCCAGGCTCGGAGCTGTCAGCACAGAGCCTGACGCGGGGCTCAAACTCATGAATGGTGAGATCATGACCTGAGCTGAAGTCTGATGCTTAACCAACTGAGCCACCCAGGAGCCCTGATTTTTAATTGGATTATTTGGGGTTTGGGGTGTTCAGTTATGGAAGTTTTTAAATATATTTTGGATATTAATCCCCTATCAGATATGTCATTTGAAAATCTCTTCTTGCATTCTGTAGGTTGCCTTTTTGTTTTGTCGATGGTTTCCTTTGCCACGCGAAAACTTTATATTTTGGTGTCATCCATTTAGTTTATTTTTGCTTTTGTTTTCCTTCCCTGAGGAGACTTATGTATAAAAATGTTACTAAGACTGATGTCAAAGAGATTACTGCCTATGTTTTCTTCTAGAAGTTTTATGGTTTCGGGTCCCACATTTAGGTCTTTAATCCATTTGAGTTTATTTCTGTGCAGAGTAAAAGAGAGTGGTCCAGTTTCATTCTTTTCCATGTAACTATCCAGTTTTCTCAGCACCATTTATTGAAAAGATTTGTCTTTTCCTCAATGTATATCCTTGCCTCCTTTGTCATGGATGAATTAGCCATAGAAGTGTGGTTATTTCTGGACTCTCTATTCCATTATTTTTTATGCCAGTACCATGCAATTTTGATTATTATAGCTTTGTAGGAGATCTGGAAATATGGGACTGTGATATCTACAGTTTTTTTCTTTCTCAAGATTGCTTTGGCATTTTGAAGACTTCCATGGTTCTGTACAAATTTCAGGATTATTCTAGTTCTGTGAAAAATGTTATTGGTATTTAGGCGGGGATTGCATTGAATCCATAGATAGCTTTGGGTAGTGTGGACATTTTAACTATATTCTTCCAGCCCATGAACATGGAATATCTTTCCATTTGTTTGTGCTGTCTTCAAATTTTCTCATCAATGCTTCTAGTTTTCCAAGTACAGGTCTTTCACCTCCTTGGTTAAGTTTATTCTGAGGTGTTCTATTCTTTTCGGTGCAATTATAAATGGACTTGTAAATGTAAATTGTAAGTGGAATTTTTTTAAATGTTTTATTTATTTCTAGAAGAGAGAGAGAGACAGCGTGAGCAGGGGAGGGTCAGAGAGAGAGGGAGTCACAGACTCTGAAACAGGCTCCAGGCTCTGAGCTGGCAGTCAGCACAGAGTTCGACGCGGGGCTCGAACCCATGAATCGCGAGATCATGACCTAAGCGAAAGTCGGACGCTTAACCAACTAAGCCACCCAGGCGCCCTGGAATTGTTTTCTTCATTTTTATTCCTGCTACTTTGTTATTAGCTTATCCAAATGCAACAGACTTTTGCATATTGATTTTACATCCTACAGTTTTACTAAATTCATTTATTACCACTAATATTTTTTTGGTAAAGCCTTTAGACTTTTTAATTTTATTTATTTTTTGTATAGTATGTCATTGGCAAATAGTGACAGTTTACTTCTTCCTTACCAATTTGGATGTCTTTTATTTCTTGTCTGATTGCTGTGGCTAGGATTTCCAGAACTATGTTGAATAACAGTGGTGAGAGCAGACATCTTTGTCCTGTTCATGATCTTAAAGGAAAAGCCCTGAGATTTCCTTATTGAGTATGTTAGCTTTGCATTTGTCACACATGGCCTTATTATGTTGAGGTATGTTTCCTCTAAACCTACTTTGTTGAGAGTTTTGATCATGAATGGATGTTGAATTTTGTCAAATGCCTTTTCTGCATCTATTGAGATGAGCATATAACTTTTTTTCCTTCAATTGAATAATGTGATACATCACAATGATTTGTAAATATTGAACCATCCTTGAATCCCCCCAAGTAAACACCGTTTGTTTATGGTGGATGATCCTTTTAATGTATTATTGAATATAGCTTGCTAATATTTTGTTGAGGGTTTTTGAATAGATGTGTTCATGAGGGATTTGGCCTGTCATGAAGCAGGCTCCAGGCTCTGACGCGGGGCATGAACCATGAGATCATGACCTGAGCCGAAGTTGGATGCTTAACAAACTAAGCCACCCAGGCACCGCATATCTCTCCTTCAATTCCAGTGATAACATTACCGAGTAGACCAGTTTGGGTTATAAAGTTCTTCCTTTCAGCACTTTGCAGGCCAGGACAAGCATGATCTAGTCAGAGTGTCTGCTGAAAAAATCAGCTGATAACCTTATGGGGTTTTCCTTGTATGTAACTAGTTATTTCTCTCTTGCTGCTTTAAAAATTCTTTTTTTCTTTTATCTTTAACATTTTTATTTTTATGTGTCAGGGATTGTATTCCCTTTGGTTCATCTTGTTTGGAAATCTGTTTCAGGATCTTCTGTCTGCAAATAATTTTCCTGCCCCTTTTTCCATCTCTTCTTCTGGGACCCCTGTAATGCCAAGGTTTGTTTGCTTGATGTTGTTCAAAGGTTCTCCTTCTGTCTCCTCTAGGATTGTTGATTCTCTCCAGCATATTTTTCATTTCACTTATTGTGTTCTTTAATTCTGGTAATTTTTTTATATTTTCCATCTCTCTGTTGAAATTCTCACTGAGTTCATGCACTCTTCTCTCCATCCCGTGAGCATCCTTATGAACAGTAATTTGAATTCTTTACCAAGTAGATCGCTTATCTCCATTTCAGTTAGCTTCCCCGCCCCCACCACAAGGTTTGTCTTGCTCTCTCATTTGGAGCGCATTCCTCTGTCTCCTCATTTTGTTTAACTTTGTGTTTTTCTATGAATTAGGCAGACTAGCTATTTCTAAGCTTGAAGGACTGACTTGTGTATCAATGTCCCCTGCATAATCTGTGTGCTTGGTGACTTTGGCATGGCTGGAGCTGTGGCTGTCATGGACTAGGTGACCTAGGCCACTCCATGCTGGGGCTGACCTGGTGGGATGGGCAGGTGCCGATGTGGGCATGGGCTGGGGTGTTCCTGTAGCTTTCCTCTGAAAGGGCGCCCCGGCCAGACAGCTTAAGTGGAAGTGGGTGCAAGCCAAGGGATGCCTTGGTGTGGCACCTGGAGTCAGTGATGCAGGCCTGGAATGTCCAGGGCTTCTTTGAACCTGCGTCACCTCGGTGAGATCACTGGTGCGGTAGTGCTTGCTGAGTGGTGGGCTCCGGCGTGAGCCATGCTGGCCTTGCCCTGGTTGAGCAGCTGTGGCTGGTGTGGGCTAGGACCTCAGGGTTTACTGACGTGGCAGACCAGCTAGGGCCGCAAACCTCGCTCCTGTCTGCCCTATCGAGGTGGAGGGGGGAGTGTAAACTGGGTCACTTGCCAGCCCCTTGGGCCTGGAGAGAGTGCCAGCAGCTCCCTGTCATTTGGCAGAGTTCTAGTACCATCTTTTATGTTTTAGTTGCTCTTTTAAATTTTTTTTAATGTTTTATTTATTTCTAGGAGAGAGAGAGAGAGAGAGAGAGAGAGACAGCGTGAGCAGGGGAGGGACAGAGAGAGAGGGAGTCAAGACTGAAACAGGCTCCAGGCTCTGAGCTGGCAGTCAGCACAGAGCCCGACGTGGGCTCGAACCCACGAACCACGAGATCATGACCTAAGCGAAAGTCGGATGCTTAACCGACTAAGCCACCCAGGCGCCCCTTTAGTTGCTCTTTTAAACCACACGTGCCTTTCTGCACCTCAGGGAATCTGGGGTGGGAGCGGGCTGGGGGCACCCAGACCCTGTTCTTGGCTGTGCGGTCAAGGTGCTTGCCATGAGGCTTGCCAGCTTCTCTGGCTGGAGAGTTCCAGCAGCTGCCCCAGCGTTTGGCAGGGTTTTGGGTGTGTGCTTTGAAAACGCAAATTTTTTTCTGGGCCCCACGGCAGGTGAATCTGCTCACAGACCCTTCGTGGTGTCCCTTCCCGCTGCAGCTCACAGAACAGGGGGCAGAGGGTGGCACCTGGGTGGCTCAGTAGGTTAAGCGTCCGACTTTCGCCTAGGTCATGATCTCGCGGTTTGTGGGTTCGAGCCCCACGTCGGGCTCTGTGCTGACTGCCAGCTCAGAGCCTGGAGCCTGTTTCTGTCTGACTCCCTCTCTCTCTGACCCTCCCCTGCTCACGCTGTCTCTCTCTTTCTCTCTCTCCTAGAAATAAAAACATTAAAAAATTTAAAAAAAAAAAAAGGGGGGGCAGAGGGTCCCTCCATTAGGGGGTCTTGGTCTCCCTTTCTGTACGGTCGGGTTGTCACTGTGCCCAAACTGCTAGGCTTCTGCTCCTCAGGAGGGTCGCTCTGTCCGCAGGGAAGGGGGGCTCGGGGTCTGCCCTGCTGCCATTGGATCAGAACTCCTTGTCTTCCTCTTAATCGTGTCTTCGGTCAAATATTCTGTATGCTTTTCCCCTCTTCTACTTCCTTTATGTTCTTTTTGTTAAATCTGAAATGTCTTCATTAAAAAAAAAATTCTGTATCTGTGTCCTCAAGAGGGTTTAGGGAAAAGGACGGGACTTGGTGACCCGTGACCGGTCCTGCTCCGGGCAGGCTTGTGGGAGGCGCAGCTGTGGGGCGCGTTGGGCTCTTGCCGCCCGAGCCCGGGGGCAGGTGTCCGCAGGGCGGAGAGGAGAGGTGGGCGTGGCGACGGGAGGCGTGTGCTGTGCGGGCTGAGCAGGGGCGAAGGGACGCGCGCGGCTGGCCCCGGGTCCCGCAGCGCGTCCTACGCAGTGTGGCAGAGCGGCGAGTGTGAAGCCGGGGGCCGCAGGTGCCGCTGAAGGCCTGGGAGTCAGCAACGTCCAGGTCCCTGCACTAAATGGGGGGGGCGGGGGGGCGGGGACGGAAGCAGGATCGAGGGCAAGGAGTGGGCAGAGCGGACCGCAGACGCCAGAACGGGGAAGATCGTGCGTTTGCATATCGTTCGATGGCAGCCCCCCCGCCCCCCCCTCCGGCGAACTTCCCGAAGCAGCAGGAGGCTGGAGACGGCCGGCTGCGGGCTACATGCAGGGAATGGGGGGCTTGGGGCCATGGCGAGGGTCTAAGATCAGCAGCTCTGAACTTAGGGGTTTGGAGCTGCGTCCAGGGGGGGCCACATCCGTCCGCATGAACCAGTGCCTTTCGTGCTCTGCAGCCCAGGAGGATGCAACGGGGTGGAGAGTCGTGGGTGGCTCAGTCAGTTGAGCATCTAGCTTCAGCTCAGGTCATGACCTCACGGTTTGTGGGTTCGAGCCCCGCATTGGGCTCTGTGCTGACAGTGTGGAGTCCACTTGAGATCCTCTGTCTCCCTCTCTGCCTCTCCCCCACTTGCACTCTCTCTCAAAAAAAAAAAAAAAAAAGGGGGAGAGGGCTGGACAGATCTCAAGGTCATGTGCCAGGGTACCTGGGTGGCTCAGTCGGTTAAGCGTCCGATTTCGGCTCAGGTCATGATCTCACAGTTTGTGGGTTCCAGCCCGGAGTCGGGCTCTATGCTGACAGCTCAGAGCCTGGAGCCTGCTTCAGATTCTGTGTCTCCCTCGCTCTCTGCCCCTCCCCCACTCATGCTGTTTCTGTCTCAATAATATATAAACATAAAAAAAAAAATTCAAGGTCATGTGCCTTGAGGGCTTGAGGATGCTTCTAGCAAAAGCATAGCCAAAGTATCAAGGCAGCGATTTTTTTTAACTATAATTTTATTTTAAATTTATTTATTTTGAAAGAGAAAGAGCATTTGAGCCCCACATCGTGCTTTCTATCAGTGCAGAACCTGCTTTGGATCCTCTGTCTCCTTCTCTCTCTCTGCTCTTCCCCTGCTCACTCTCTCAAAAATGAACATGAAAAAAAATATGTGCACATAGAGAAGAAAAACTAAACGAAAATAGACTCAAATATTAACAATGCTATTTTTAAGTTGTGGGATTATGGGTGAATTTTTATACTGCGTGTCTAGAATTTTCTCTAAATGAGCACATACTGCCATTTTCTTAAAAAAACCATAAACATCATTTCTTAAATGGCAAGGTTTAGTCGTCTTTTATTGGTGTCGTGGTAATGATATTTCCGATGAAAGAATGCAGTATCCTTACATTCTTGAAGTCTAGCTGACACACAGTGGTTTCCGATGTACAGCACGGTGATTTGACAACTGTGTGTATGCTGTGACCCCGCCCCCCCACAGGTATAGCTGCCATCTGTCACCATACAGTGCTATTATAATGCCACTGATGAAATTCCTCATGTATAGCATTTTTAAATTCATCATAACTGTTTTTAAGATCCATGATCTTTGCAGCAGTAGCATCTCTGCTGTCTTCTATGCCTTTTTTCAAGCCCAGTGGTTAATTTTATGACTATTGTTCTAAATTCTTGTTCAGTTATGTTATTTATATCTGTTTTGATCAATTCTGGAGCTGTCACTTCTTCCTGGAATTTCTTTTGAGGAGAGTTCTTCCATTTCGTCAGTTTGGCTGGCTTTCTGTCTCTCGTCAGTGTTAAAAGCTCGTTCTGTGCTCTGCACCTGCGAGTGCTGCTGTGGTAAAGGAGGCTCCTCCCCTGGCCAGGGCCTGGCCGTTCAGGAAGTGTTCTCTTAAGGGTGTCCCCTGGTCCCTCTTGTTGTGACTTTGGTTATTCTGCTTCCCTAGTCGTAGTGATATTTTGGACTCTCCGCCATGTGTGCTTTGGTTCGTTCCTTGAAGTGACCCTGGAAAGGAAAACAGACAAACAGGGAACAAGAACATGCAAACGCACAAACAAATCCAGCAAGCAAACCGACAAAAAAACAAAACCAAACAAAACCAAAAAAAAGCAACCAAAAAACAAAAGACAATGGACAGTCTAAAAGCATAGAACCAGAAATTCCAGCTACAAATAAAGAGCAGGGTGGAGGCGGTGCTGATGGAAGAGCGTATACAAAATGAGAAACGATAGGGGTGGGGAGAAAGAGAAATGAACACTGACCAGGCAGAGAGACTGAAAGGCTGAATCCAGAGAGAGAAAAAGGAGAATACAGCAGGAGGCGAGGAGAAAGAAATGAAGATCACCTTACCCAGAGCAACTATATAGTCTGATTATTCCAGAGAGAGAGAAAGGAAGGTAAAGTGTAGAATATGCATCAAGGGGATGGATTAAATATGTCTGTTTACGCAAACCTATAACCAGAATAACCAGCCCAGAGGAGGAGAGAGAGAAGAATGAGAAAAGGGAGAATATATGTGAATAGCAAGAATTGATCTAGAGTTAATGACGGCAATGTAGCAGCGTGGGGCGGGGAGGGGCATCAGTTTCTGCAGCATATAGCAGCTCCCAGCAGCTCCCCAGCGCAGATGGGCGTGGTTTGGTGTGGGGGGGTCCCACTTCCACTGTGAATCCCGCAGGCCTATCCCTGAGGCCCCACCTTGGTAGTTGTGGGGAGAAAAATGGCAACCCCCCCAGTCCCTTCTTCTCGAACCAGGTGTCCCAAATCACTCCTTTGGATCTGTTCTTACTGTGCGTGGGCGCAGCCAAGGTGGACCAAGGTGCCCCATGCCCGGCCGCATCCCAAACTCTCACTCTGTGCACATTAATGATGCTGCACAAAATGTAATCCTGGGAGCCACGGCACTTCAGAGGAGGGGACCGGTTCCGTCTAATGCCGACTGCACCCCTGGGGCACCGCCTAACCCAGAGGGAACTTCTTTTGTCCCCGGGCATGGGACCGGGGCACCCAGTCCAAAGAAAGCTCCACAGTTAGAGATGGGATCTCTCTCCGAAAGCCCTGCAGTTAGAGATGGGATGCTAGGATCCCCCTCTGTCTCAGGTTGAAGTTTTTCTCTTGTCCAGATACAGTCCTATGCTTCCCCAGCCACTCTTTCTCTTCCCTTTGTCTCTCTGCATAAGGGGATCCCTCCCTTCTGCGCCTCTGTGTCCCAGCCGGTTTTTCTTCTCCCCGAGTTCGCAGTCACGCACTTATGACGCTGTCTTCCTAGTAGACTGCGTCTCCTTTCCTCCCTGACTCTTGGGGTTCAGAGTCCTTTGGCTTCAGCCCTTCTTTGTTTGAGAGATGTGGGCGGGAAGTATGGATCCCCCCTACTTCTCCGCCATCTTAAGTTTTACTTCTTCCTTGCTAACTTGGATACCTTTTATTTCTTTTCATTGTCTGATTGCTGTTGGCCAGGACTTCCAGTGCTATTTGAATGAAAGTGGCAAGGGTGGATATTCTTGTCTTGTTCCTGTTCTTAGAGGAAAAGCTGTTTTTCTTCATAGAGTTAGCTGGGGGTTGTGGCATTTTGGCCTTTATTATATTAAGGTATGTTCCCACAAAATCTACTTTTTGAGAGTTTTTTATCATGAATGGATGTTGAATTTTGTCAAATGCTTTTCCTTCATCTAACAAGATGGTCACATAATTTTTATCTTTCAGTTGTTAATGTGGTATATATATCATGTTGATTTTTTGGATATTGAACCATCCTTGCACCCCCAAGATAAATTCCGCTGATTGTGGCAAATGATCTTTTTAATGCATTGCTGAATTGCTGTATTGTGTTAAGGATTTTTTAGTTAATGTTTATCAGGGATATTGGCCTGTCACTTCCTTATTTTTTTTTATTTATTTTTTTTTTTGTAGTCTGGTTTTGGTATGAGGATAATGCTGGCCTTGTAGAATGTATTTGGAAGCTTTCTTTCCTCTTCTAATTTTTGGAATATTGTGAGGGAAATAAGTATTAACTCTTCTTTAAATATTTGGCAGAATTCACTTGTGAATGCTTTCATTTGTTGGGATTTGTTTGATTACTGATTCCATTTCATAACTGGTAATCATTCTGTTCAGATTTTCTATTTTTCCTGATTCTGGTTTGGGAGATGTATGTTTCTAGGAATGTATCCATTTCTTCTGGGTTGTCCAATTGTAGATAGGTAATTTACATAGTAGTCTTTATAGTTCTTTGTATTTCTGTGGTGTTGGTACTTCTTTCATTTTGGATTTTGTGTCATCTTTTTTTTTTTTTTTCTTGGTGAGTCTGGCTATCAATTTTGTTTATTTTTCCAAAGTACCAGCTCTTGGGTCTGCTGAATGTTTCTATTGTGGGTTTTTTAAAAGTCTCTTGAATTTAATTATTGCTCTGATATTTTTTATTTTCTTCCTTCTAACTTTGGGCCTTGTTCTTTTTATAGTTCTGTAAGTGTAAATTTAGATTTTTTTTCCCCCTTCAGTCAGGTCTATATTGGTATATATTTCCCTCTTAGAACCTTTTGCTTTGTCCCAAAGATTTTGGGTTGTGTTTTCATCTTCATTTCTGTCTCCATATACTTTTAAGTCCATTTGGTTTCTTCATTGTTCCTTTGGTTGTTTAGCAGCATGTTGTTAAGCTCCACATGTTTGTGTTTTTCAAGTTTTTTTCTTGTAATTTCTAGTTTCATCCAATGTGTTCAGAAAAGATGCTTAATATGATTTAAATCTTAAGTTTATTGTGGCTCATTTTGTGGACAAGATGAGCTCTCCTGGAGAGCGTTACACATGCACTCGAGTAGACTGTGTATTCTGTTGTTTTTGGATGAGATGTTTTATATATATCTGTCCAGTGTACCTAGTTTAATGTGCCATTTAAGGACACTGTTTCCTTATTGACTTTCTGCCTGGATGATGTATGCACTGATGTCAGTGGGATGTTTAGGTCTCTTACTATTATTGTATTATTGCCAGTGTCTCCTTTTTTGTCTATTAACATTTTTGATTTGTTTTTAAGTGCTCCAGTGTCGGGCACATAGATATTGTCATGTTCTCTAGGTGGATTTTATCCTTCTGTTTTTAATGCCCTACTTAGTCTCATTACATTCTTTGTTTTGAACTTTTTTTTTTTTTGCCAAATGTGCATCGCTACCCCATCTTTACTTTTCCTCCATTTGCGTGGAATATCTTTTTCCCTCTGTACTTTTAGTCTGTATGTGCCTTTAGGTCTGAAGTGAGTCTCTTCTAAATAGCTTATAGATGGGCCTTCCTTTCTTACCCATTTAGACACAAGTCTTTTACTGGAGCATTTAGACCATTTACATCCTACGTAATTATTGATGGGGATGTGTGTCTACCATTTTGTCGGTTGTTTTCTAGTTGTTTCTGTAGTTCTTCTCTGTTCCTCCTCCTTTTACGCTTTCCTCATGATTGATGAGTTTCTTTAGGTTCTGCTTGGCTTTCTTTCCTATAATATTTGTGCACCTATTACAGGTTTTTGGTTTGTGGTCGCCATGGAATTCATATATAAAATATGCATATAAAAATACATAGCAGTCTGGATTCTTATATAAAAAATGTATATAAATATATAGCGGTCTGTATTGAGTTGATGGTCACTTATTTTGAACATATTCTAAAAGAACTTCTCTTTTATTCCCCTGTCCATGTTTAATGTATATATGGTCATATTTTACATGTTTTTAGGTAGTGGGCCCTTTTATCTAATTTTTTAATTTATTTTTATTTTTTATCTAATTTTTTAGACAGAGTTGATTTTACTACTTCTTTTAACTTTCATAAATGATTACTACCTTTACTATATATTTGCTTTTATTCATGAAATTTTTTCCTTTCATAATCGTCTTCTAATAATAGCCTTTTCTTTTCCACTTAAGAAGTGCCTTAACATTTTTTGTAAGGCCAGTTCAGTGATGATGAACTCTTCTTTTTTTTTTTTTAATGTGAGCAACTCTTTTTCTCTCCTCTAGGTATCTTGGTTGTAGGGTTTTTTTCCTTCAGCACTTTGAATTTATCATGCCACTCCCTTCCAGCTGCAAACTTTCTGCTAAAAAATCAGCCCAATAGCTTTGTGAGGTTTTACTTTGTATATAATGAATTGCCTCTCTCTTGCTGCTTTTGTTTATTTTTACCAGTTTTTAAATCTTTATTCACAAATCAGTATGGTATGGGGAGTTTGAATGCCATGTGTATGATAAAACAGATTATGAAAAGTTTCATATTTATAAATATTGTTTTACATAACTGAATCATCTGATGTGCTACCTACTGCAACAGCTTAATGGACCCAACTGTACCCTGTGAATGGACCAACTTTATGATTTTCCTCAAAAGTTTTGAGGTTAGTTTCTTGCTGCTGCTTTCTTTGATCCAACGCTTAGGACAAAATTTGTGGAAACAAGCAATTAGAACCTGATCTCTCCAGGATCGAGGAGAGATAGTAATGAATAAAAGGACATATTGTCACTTCTTAAAGGTCCACAATTGGTATGCTTTGCAGGAGATGGGGGAGAGGGGTACACAGTGGAGGAGAAAAGAACCCGTCTCCAAAATTATACTGAATGTTTCTAAACTGTCAATATCAAGAATTAATTTCTAAAACACAAGTTTACAAATAGAAGCCATCCAACTAGCTGGTAGCTGAAATGCATGTGCAATATAGTCAAGAAAATACCGTGCTTACAAAACTCCATACATCTTATTTATCTCTGAATTTAAATCCTCCTTTCTCTTATGGGGTGTGCAGGTGAGCAGTGGAGAAAGTGCATCTGAAGGACCAGTTGGTGCCAAGGATTTCACCACTTCCAGAAGATGTGCACTAGAGAACATCATTAGGCCTTGGAGGGGTTCTTTTCGCTCAGCCAAGATGTCTCCCATTATTTTTATTTTTTAATTTTTTTAAGTTCATTTATTTTGAGAGAGAACATGAGCAGAGGCTGGGCAGAGACTGGGGTGTGGGAGAGAGCGAGAGCGAGAGCACGAGCACGCCAGCCAGGCAAGCTCTGTGCTCTGCACTGACCCAACACAGCTGGAACTCAAGGCTGTGAGCTGAAATTGAGTCGGATGCATAACTGACTAAGCCACCCAGGTGCTCCAAGATGTCTCCATTTAAGTCGCTTTGAATTTTGTTTCAAGCTTATGTTGTGCAACTTCTTGTCTTGGTTGATGATAGTCTCCAAATATTTCTCTGTATCTAGTCTGTTTTCATGAATAATCCTTGAATCCATGTGTATATCTAGCTCAAGGATTCTTGTAGGGGTGTAGTGGAGTTGTGAGTTTCAAAGTTCTGATTATAGTGTTTAAAAACAGTAGTAGCCTTCAGAGAATCTGGATACCAGACTCTGAGGTCCATTTTCACAACCTTATGGCGATTGCTAGTAACTGGCCATGCCTGGCCCAGAAGGTCCTACTGCTGTCCAGCGGGAAGGGGGAGGTGAAGGCACGGGGGCGTCTGGGAAGAGTTTACTGCATAGGCAGGCATGCACGGGCCTGGCTTTCCTTTTCCTGGTCCCCCAGGCATTTCGAGTCCATTCTGCATTTGCCACAGCCTCCCTGAAGTGGACCGTCACATTTCCTAATGCTCTCCGAAGAATTTTCTCAAATGAACTTTGGTTCCATATCAAAAAGGTCAGTGTCCACACCTGGTCCTTTACTTATCTGAAAAACATCTCATGCTTTCCGGTGCTGATAGAACAGTGTAAACGACATCTAATAGGGCCGCGTTGTGGATACTTGCACGCTTCTCCTCACGGAGTGGAACCAAAGCCTGAACGAGACATTCCTTCCTCTGCTGGAAGTTTACGGTCTGTTGATTTTCAGATTAAAAAAAAAAAAAAATCCCAGGTTGGAGGATTTCATCATTTCAGCCATTGGGATCATCGAGATGGTCCTCACGATAAACGCAGCAACAGTTTGTCCGTCTCTTTGCACGGCCGTCATCACCAGCAGGGCCTCTGTCTTGCTGCTTTTAAAGTTCTCTTTATCTTTAGCTTTGCCATTTTAATTATTACGTGTCACGCTGTGGACCTCCGTGCGTTCATCTTGTCTGAAACTCTGTTTCCTGAACCCACAGGTCTGTCTGCTTCCCTTGCTCAGGGACATTTTCAGTGTGTGTCTTCAGATCCTGTTTCTACCCCTTTGTGTCTCTCTGCTCCTGCTGGGTTTCCTATGAAGTGAGTGCTTGTGTACGTCGTCCGGGAGCCCCCTAACCCATCCTCATTTATGCTGTGTTTTCCTTGGGCTGCTCAGCTGGGCTCTTCTGTCACATCACCCTGTCTTCCACTGTTGATCTGCTCTGTGTTTTCTAATCTGTTGATTTCTCTCTAGTGTAGTTTCCATTTCAGTTACTATTTTTCTTCAGTCCCGACTGGTATTTTTTATATTTTCTATCACCTGGCTGAAGTTCTCACTAAGCATGCCCACTCCTCTCCATCCAGGCCAGCATGTTTCCAGCTACATTTCATTTAGCTTTGCCTTCCCCCCCCCGCCCCCTTCCCCCCGGAGGTTTTGCCTTATTTTGTTTGGTGCATAGTTTTCTGTTCATTTTGCTTTACTCTCTGTGTTCGTGTCTATGAATTAGGTGGAACAGCTACTTCTAAATTTTTAAGAAATTTGTTTTAAGAGGGAGCATGTGCATGAGCAGGGGAGGGGCAGAGAGAGGGAGAGAATCCCAAGCAGGCTCCACGCTTTCAGTGCACGGCTGAATGTGTGGGGCTCGAACTCACGAATCCTGAGATCACGACTTAGCCGAAATCAAGTCTGACCCTTAATGGACTGAGCCGCCAAGGCTCCCCTCCTTCTCCTAATCTTGAAGGAATGATCTGTGTGTGGTGGTCCCCCGGGCAGACGGCGCCTGGTGACTTGGGCTGGCTGTAGCTGTTGCAGGCTGGGGGGCTTGGAGCACTGAGTTCCAGGCTGAGCTGGTGGTGCGGCTGAAGTGAAGTTGGTGTGGGCTGGGGCAGGCGCAGGTGCGGGGCTTTCCACACAGGGGGTGGCCTGGCTGGACTGCTGAGGGGGTCAGCCATACACCTTAGTGGTCCTAGATGCAGTGGGTGCCTTGGTGATGCGGCTAGATCTGAGGCACTGGCTGGGGAGGGGCAGGGGAGAGGTCTCTGGGCGCTCCCTGGGGGGTGCCCGAGTGGGGTGTCCGGACCTGGGGTGGACATGGAGGTGGTTCCTGGAGTGCTCTGAGCACAGGGCAGCTGCAGAGGAGATGGGCCTCGGCCAGGGGTCCGGGGGTGCTCTGTAGATGGGACCTGGTGAGTCACCTGCCGTCGAAGGGGCACGGGCCTGGGGTGCTGCACTGTGCTGTGCGTTCAGGTCGCCTTGGTGAGCTGGCTGGAGCCGCCGTGAGTGCTGACCTGGGCTGCTCCAGTGAGCGCCGTCGGGGCCGCTGGGGGCCGGGGGCCAGCAGGTCAGCGAGGGCACCCAGCCCCTGCTCCTGTCCACGCTGACAGCGGGGAAGCGGGCCATCAGCCGTGGCCCTCGGCAGCCTCTCTGACCCGGCCGCCATTAGGCGGGGTTCTGTCTGCTTCCTCCATGTCTTCATGGCCCATGTTTTCAACTGTGGCTTTTCCCCCTGAGCTTCACAGAAGACGTGTCTGCTCATGGTCCCTCGGTAGTGTGTCCACTGCAGCTCCCGGTGTCGGCCTGGGGTTCCCTTCGCTACCGTCTTGCTCGCTAGCTCGCTCACTGTTCCCTGTGTGGTCTCTCTGTCTTTCGTGAAACTTCTCAGTCGGCCCTCGGTCGGCTCCAGAAGGAATTGCTCTGTCAGTAGCTGCGGATGTGGTGAGTCAACGCTGGAGGTGCGTTCAGGGTCTTCCCCGTCGCTGTGTTGGACTGAACGTCTCAAAGAGCTATTTTTAACCTCCCAAAGCGTTCAGGTAAACGTGTTACAGATGGTAAAACACCTGGAAGAGGGACTCTGCATGCAGCACTGGCTTCCCGCGCCGTTTCTGCTGGACGGAAGGTGGCTGTGAATTATGGAGCAGTTTTCTTAGAGGCCCAGAAAAGCCACTGACCTATGCACGAGCTCAGAGTCACCATCAAGGTGCAGTGTTTAGGAAAGTGATCTTTGCTACCATTTCAACGTTTTTCAATAGATAAGACGAGTAATTAGAGCAAAGTACAGTTTTTGGAACAAGACTCAAATAATAGTAATGACTAGAGGTTCCTTATAATTTCAGTTGAAAGCCAGTTTTACTTCCACCTCTTTCAGACGAGGAATGACAATGACCATAGTCTGGTTGGTTGTGAGCAGTTGGCTGTTCCCCTTTTAAACAGGATAGAACAGAGTTTCTGATTTGGATTTTTTCTTTATGTATATTGGTTTATTTTGAGAGAGGGAGCCCGGGGACGAGGAGGGGAAGAGCAGTGAGAGAAAGAATCCCAAGCAGCCTCCACGCCAACAGCATGGACCCCCACGCGGGCTCGAGCCCACCGACCGCAAGATCACAACCAGAGCCGAGATCAAGGGTCAGACACTTAACCGACTGAGCCACCCCGGCGCCCCTGTGTTTCCGATTTGGAACAAAATAGGGACTCATTAATCAGAGCCCAACAAGCTGGCACTTAAATTTAGGGCAAGGGACAGCAGGGCTTTCTATGCTAACCCACAGCCTAGAGGCTGGAAGGTGGCCTCAGGGATCCCTCTGCCCGTTTCCTCCTGTCCAGTGTTCAACCTTCGTCTTCTAGAAGGGAGGGGGCAAAAGGCAGCGTCGTCGTTCCGCCTTCGCGCTCGCTCAGACCCCGCGGGGCTGGCCCGGCCACCCTCACCCCCGAGCCCCACTGCATCTGAGGTCCAGCGTTTGGACTGGTGCGTGAAGGGCGCGGCGGCCCGGGAGTTGCTCCGTGACGGGTCCAGAGCTCTGTCTGCTTCGTGTCGTTCGTATTTTCACGCACCGATCAGGGCAGCGGGTGTGCCAAAGCGGGTCTGAAGTCGGTCGTGCTTGTGGTGCGGCGTGGGACGGGGCGGCCTTTACAGCCCTCTCAGATGTGTGGCGCCAAGAACCAGTGCACGGGAGTTGGATGACAGAAGTGAAATTAAAAGCTGCATGGATTCATCTGCAGGAAATTTATGTTGGAGGATGAACTAAAAATGAAATTTAGTGGCAAGAAATGAGAAAAGCCGATTTTGTTTGCCATTCCCTCAGCCCTGCTGCCTGGAACAAGCCCAGCAGAGGTTTCTCTGAGAGGTTTTAATTTAAAAAGGTACTTTCGCTGTGTTCCCAGGTGCCTTGCACGTGGCCATCATTGGTTCATTCACATGGGCGACAATATTCCACTTCTGTAAGGCTTTCCTCTCCAGAAACTGAGTACATTCTGCTTTGATCACTGGGAGGCAGGAAGGGCAGATACCCCAGCCCCACTCTGGGCGGGAAGTCACTTCCTTTTGTGGCGGGTGAGCGCCCAGTGCCGTCTGACCGGTGCTCACGTCAGAGTTCTCACCAGTGAGAACTGCTCTCTTGCTCCATGTCGGGCAGTGCCAGCGGGGAGCCGATTCTCGGAAGCGGTCCTTGAAGATGTAACACGTGTTATGGATTTTATTTCCCTCATCATGGGGAATGCGGAATTGGATGGATGGTGGAGCCTGACTCTCCCAGATCAGCGCGAGGATTCTGGTTACACCTCTTGATTTGTCTGCATCTCCGTTTCCCACCTTAGGAGGCATCTCCGGGTGCAAGAGCGTGGCTTAGCGCGGCTTCTCTGCCTGTGTAACGGTGGCTTCTGAGACCATGCTAAGTAACTTTGTTTCTTCTGGAAGAGTAGAGGAAGGCTAAAGAGAACAAAGTCAAGTCCATTTCTAGCTGGAATCTGATCTCACCAGCAGGTGGCGCTGTGACAAAAGCAATCAAAAGAAACCAGGTCAGATCGGGTGGGTGTCGGGGCTCAAGACAGGCCCTGGCGCCCCCCACTCCCCGAAGCCCTATTCCGTGGTTACACACGAGGCAGCATGTGGTTTACCCAAACCACTTCTAGGGCCCTTGATCGGGACCTTTGCGTCCTCGCTGGGCTGCAAGCTTGCCAGGCTTCTGCTCTAACCGCCTCGGCCCCACGTCCCTCGACCTTTCCCGATCCCTGGTCCCTGGTCCCTAGCCCCTGGCCCCTGGCATTCCTCCAGGAAGCAGGGATTGTAGCCGGGGAAGGTGGCCTCCGGCTTCAGGGACCTTCACACATTAAACGCTTTACAGGTTTACAAGCAGTTGTACCGATATTATCACATGCCTCCTTGGCGAGCACAAGTGAAAAGAAACTCCTCAGAAAACCAACGGGGGAGACCCGGTAGTGTGGTCCCCGTTGGGTCACCTGACATGTGCTCACCTGTTGGTACCTTTTCATCCACGTGCCTGTCTACCCTGAGCCCCTGAAGGACTGGCCTTGTCCCTCCCTTATCTCTGCGGTGCCTTCCACGTGGCAGGTGCTCAGTGTGATGCCGCACGGAGACGCTGGTGCTCGTGGGCAGCCCGAGCTGCAAGCCGTCCCCTCGTCGCCCGGCAGCCGCAGAAGGTCGGCAGTGAGCCAAGTCTTTCTGTGGGGCCCCTGATCCCGGCGGCCGCCCCGGCACAAGGAGCTGCTGTGGGAGCCGCGCGGGGGCTTCAGGTTATTGCTGAACGGGAGTTGACGGCACTCGGGCGGCAAGTGCCGGCGCCGCGGGAAGTGAGGTGCAGGGGACCCACGCGCTAGTCCGGTCCGGCCACAGGCGAGCCCCGCCCCCGGGGGACTCAGAACCCACGAAGTCCAAGAACTCGCCGCATCTGCTGTGGCGGGGCAGGCGCTCGCGTGAGAGCCCAGAGCAGGGCACAGACCGAGGGGGGCAAGCTGACCCGGAGCGGGTTTGCTTCCGTCTTGAACAGAGGGCTGTGCCTGGGCCCTCTGGTCCCTTATTGGGCGAAGACGAGCACATTCTTCTGTGGCCTTCGTGGTTTTCAAGGAGCATGTGCACACGTAGCCACAGAGTAAGCGTGGAATTACCGAGACCAGGTGGGTCCACGGATCTGGCCCCCAGTGAGAGGACACGCAGCCCTTCCCTTAGTCTGCATGTTGAGAAGTACTATCTGCCCTGTCGTCACTGAACGAGCCAGGCCCCCGTGTCCCGTCCCTGAACGAGCCAGGTCCCCCGTGTCCCGTCCCTGAACGAGCCAGGTCCCCCCCGTCCCGTCCCTGAACGAGCCAGGTCCCCCTGTCCCATCCCGTCCCTGAACGAGCCAGGTCCCCTGTCCCATCCCCGTCCTGAACGAGCCAGGTCCCCCTGGTCCCTGACGAGCCAGGTCCCCTGTCGTGTCCCGTCCCTGAGCCAGGTGTCGTGTCCCGTCCCTGAAGCAGCCAGGTCCCCCCGTCCCGCCCCTGAACGAGCCAGGTCCCCCCCCGTGTCCTCAGCCAGGTCCCCGTCCCGTCCCTGAACCAAGCCAGGTCCCCCTGTCCCATCCCCTGAACGAGCCAGGGTCCTGCCGTGTCCCGTCCGAGCCAAGTCCCGTCCCCAGCCAGGTCCCCCGTCCGTCCCTGTCCCTGTCGCGTCCCTGAACGAGCCAGGTCCCCCCGTCGTGTCCCGTCCCTGAACGAGCCAGGTCGCACGCAAGGGCAGACCTGGAAAGGAAGACGGGTGTGCCGGAGAAGCTGGTCCACCTGAGACAGAATGGCCACCGGCCTCCAGCACACGGTGTGAAAGGTGCAGGCTGGGGTGGGGTGGGGGCGCTGTGGTCTCTGCGTGGGGCCGGTCAGAGGGCGGTACTGGATTGCTCGGTGGTCCCCACGGTGTTACTGCTGCCAGTGGTGGAGAGTGAGGCCAACAGTTCCTGATTTTCCCTGTTGACGCGAAGGTCTAGTAAATCGCTTCTGTGGATCAAGGGGCCCCCGGGAGAACGGGGAAGGGGCTCGGCTTTGTGGGAGGACATTGTCCCCGCTGTGTGATAAGAAATAGATCAGCAGTTTATATTGTTAACCATGGGGCTGACTTCGCCCCCGGCGAAGCTGTCGGTTAACCTGTTGGGTGTTTTCCCTTCAAAAATAAACCTCCCCAGAATCAGAACTGATAGTTACACCCATTCACTCCAGACCCAAGCTGGGCGTCATCTGGTAGACACACCTGGCTCCTGGGACAAAAGCAGATGGGGCCAATACTTGTAAATTTTATATTTATTATAACAAAAATTATGACATGTTCATCTGTGCATTCTGCTTTAATAGAACTCTCGGTATGTAAATGATCTAGGTGAATGCTCTACAGTCATGCTGATTGTGGCTGCAGTAGGGGACACAAAAAGTGTCTGCAAACGTCAGGAGGCGGGGACAGGAGAGGAAGGAAAACGGTTCGGAGGCCCCTGTGTGCATTAGTGTCTAGTGGCCTGAGACCCCCGTGCGGAGCAGAAGCCCCTTAGCTGTGCAGCCTCCGCGCGGAGGGAACCGGAGGTGGGGGGTGGGGGGAGAGTCAGTTGTTTAGGCTGCGTCCTTGCGCCAAAACTACAAAACGTCTGAAGCGTCACTATACAGCACTGAGCTATTTACAATAGAAATTTCTCAATCAACTGTTCTCTCAGAGAAAATTAGTGAATCCCAGTGACTTAAGTCACCTGACAGAGTAAAGCAACTCCTAGGAGTTAGTCTCCATATTCTACAAATGTCTATCATTTTCAAGACAAAAAAAAAAACAAACCTTTCCCCCAAAGAAATACAGAATTACAATATTATTAAATCATTTAGCACTGGCAACCAGCCCTGCCCTCCCAACAAAACAAGAAAAAGCCATTTTAAAAAATATTACATTATCATTAATCGTTTCTCTGGAATATATTAAACCTTTTGTTCTTTGTCTTTACACAGGTGATGCGTTAGGGGAAGAAGTTAAACGTAAATCATGTCGGTAAAGCGTCGCTAGAAGAAAAGTGGTAATTATTTTTAAAAAATGACCGACGGCAGGAGAGCCCAGGACGAGGTGCGGAGACGGGGGAGGCCGTGGAGTGAACCCCTGGTTTAACGTGAGCCTGCGAGACTCTTGCAACTCAGTCTTTCTGGGTTAGTTTATTCGTTACATGGCGCTGGGGTGGGTCATAGCGGCGTGTCACAGCAGTCTGCCAGCGGGTCCCCGGGGCCCGGCCGCGGCTGCAGGGGCGGCGGCTGCTGCTGCTTCATCATCTCCTTCACCTCCTCCTCCAGCTCTGGGGGGATGATGAACTGATCCTCGGGGTCCGGCTGCGCCGGCGCCGCAAAATAGCCCCCGGGCCTGCGGAGAGGCGCGTCCGCGGCCACCTCGATCACGTTGTGGCTCCGCTCCTGGGGCGCCACGGAGCCGTTGGCCCGGCGGCGCCCGATGGTCCCCGCGGCGGCGGCGGCCGGGTCCGCCTTCCTGGGCGGCGCCGGCTCCTCCTCGTTGGCGCTGATGACGATGCCCTCGTCGCTGGCCTCCGCCGGCGGCCTCGGCCGCTCC
Source organism: Proteles cristata cristata (assembly GCA_017311185.1). NCBI lineage: Eukaryota > Metazoa > Chordata > Mammalia > Carnivora > Hyaenidae > Proteles > Proteles cristata. The sequence goes on along the minus strand of JAESUZ010001077.1, from coordinate 508,208 downwards.
TTGTCGCGGGCGCGGCCGCAGTGGATGTCCACCGCCACCTCCACGCGGCTGCCGTTGCTGAACACGCCCTCGATGGGCTCCTCGTCGTCGCTGTCCAGGCCGTTGTCGGAGAAGGCGCTGGAGAAGGTGGCGCTGGACAGCTGGCGCTGGAACGCGCCCGCCAGGCACAGCGGGTGCAGCGCGCAGCGGGGCTCGCTGGCGCAGGCCGGGCTGCTCTCGGCGGCGGCGCCGGGCGGCGGCTCGTCCGAGGCCGTGGAGCCCACCTCGCTGCTCATCTCCGACGTGGACAGCTCGCTGCTCATCTCGGAGGCCAGGCCGCTGCTGGAGGACGGCGCGCCCAGCCCGTCGGGCGGCCGCTCCCGGCCCGCGCGCCCCGGCCGGCGGGAAGACGCCGGGGCTGGGCGGGGGGCCCGCCGCGCCGGCGCCCAGCTCGCAGCCGCAGAAGCCGTCCTCGGCCACGCTCAGCTGCACCACGACGGCGCTGAGGCTGTCGCGGCAGCCGTAGCTCTGCGCCAGCGTGCACAGCTTCTTGGCGGCCGCCAGGGCGTCGGGCACGTTGCGCACGGCCGCCACCGCCTCCTCCGCGGACAGGCTGTCCCACAAGCCCTTGCTGCCCAGGATGAAGAACTCGTCCTGGGGGGTCAGGGCCACGCACCGCACGTGGGGGCGCGGCACCACGCTGGGGTGCAGGAACGTGTACCCGAGGATGCGCGTGGACTCCGTCACTCCGTTCACCTTGCCGTCCTGGAAGAAGGGGGGACGGTTCCGCATGGACGTTGGGGGGCGGGGAGTCCCCGAGGGCCCCACTGCGGGCCTATCTGGGACCCGTCTCCTCCTCGGCCCTAAGCTTTCCCCGCAGGTTCATCAAAAGCGGGGAGGGACGCGTCCTGTGGGCACACGGGGGGCAGCAGCCCCACACATGCGGTGTGTGCTCACCACCCGGGGGGGGGGGCTGGACTCCTGAGGCCCAGATCCAAGCCCCCCCCAACCCCCCAAGTGCCTCCCACGTGGGAGTCTCACTCCAGGGGTTCCAACAGGGGCACTGTCACCACTGAGGCCAAATCCTTCTTTGTCGCAGGGCCCCCACCTGTGCCTGCTTCCTGCCCAGAGAATGAAAGTATCTTCAGACCTGGCTAAATGGGGGTGGGGGTGGGGGTGGGGGTGAGCTGCAGAAGGGCCCCTGCTTCCTGCTTAGAAACCACTCACTGCCTTACTCAGAGGGAACGAGGAGGCGTGAACCGAAATCACAATTAGCTACATTTAGACGGACACTCACATTGGCCTTGGAAGATAACACGGATTCATTACTATTCCTACTTCACTGATGAGAAACTGAGGCTCAGAAGGTCTAGCCAACAAGTGGCAGGACCGGGGTGCTGCCTTCAGGACCTGCGGCCTCAAGCACCAGGCCGGCCCCCTGCACAGAGGGGCTCATGGGCCTCTGCGCATACAGCGCCAGGCATGGCCTGTGACCCAGGGCCCGAGAACTGCCTCCTGCCCCGCACGTTAGGGCCACACCCAGCCTACAGGAGTTGCTTTGTGACCCCCTGGATTTGGAAGTTTGCTGGTTTCTGCCCCGACCCCGGGCCCTTCCTCCCCGTGGAAACCCGTGCTCTCCTCACCTCTGTGATAATGGCCTTGTGACGTTTAATTCTCTTCAGTTCTTCTTCGCAGCTCATGACATACGATCTGGACAGAGGCAATGGCTTCCCATTCCGACAGAGAACCGTTTGGCACTTGCCCACATTAGCAGAGGTCAAGGTGAAGGACCCTCCCGGGTCCATAGGGTCATGTTTGATGTGACAGAGGACAGCAGCACCTCCAAGTTTCTGCCCAGCAGTTCCAAGCTTCCTGGAATCCAAAGACAGGGGGTCAAGCCCACGAACAACCTGTCACACAGCTCATTCAGCAGGGGCCGCGCGCCCCTGGGCAGGGCTGGGAGCCTAGAACCCGGCGGTTCCACTTAGCCTCCTCCGCCACAGCAGGCAGGCGAAGGGCTCGTGGGTTCTGACATCCCCACCCCGAGGTGTCTGGGGGGGAAGGGGAGGGGAGTATCACTTTGCCTCCAGAGGAAGCCTTGTCCCGCTGCACCCAGGCTGCTGCTTACTTACCACGCCCCAAGGGCCCCAGGAAAACGGCCACTTTGCTCTCTGCCCACCTCTTTACGTCCCCACTGCTCCCAGCAGGGGAAACTGAAGAGACCACCTAACAGGCGTAACCGTACTACCTGTGCGCATGCGCACACAGACACACACAGACACAGACACACACACAGACACACACACACGGTGTGGTGAAGGCTGGATTCCCCACCCCACCTCCTACTGCTGTGAGACTTTGGGCACATTACTTGGCCTCAGTTTCCTCATTTTGTGGAGTTGTGCTCAGGATTAAATGAGTAAAGAGCTCAGAACCGTACCTGGCATATAGTAAGTGCTAAAAAATATGGAAACTGATTAATCCAGGCCCAATGCCGGGTTCCAAAATAAAAGGGGGTCCTGTGGCCCAGGAGCTGGTGTGGGGGTGGGGAGCTGGGGAGGCAGACACGCGAGGCAGAGTCACAGTGGAGGTTGGGTAGTGGGGGGAGGTAAGGGGGTGGATCACAATGGAGTGTGGGCAGTGGGAGCCGGGGTGGGGGGGGTCACAATGGAGTGTGGGGGTGGGATCCCGGGGGGTGCTTCAAAAGGACTTGGACAGCCTCTTCTCCTTTACAAGGATGTCTACGGGACAAGCCGTTAATTACTGGACTGTTCATTTCTTGCCTTACACAGGCCAGTATTCTCTCTTCCAGAATATTCACAGGAAGGACATTCTTGTAATCAAGCTCCAAAGCGCTAGTGATAAACCCTTTTGTTCATGACGCCCCTACTCCGCGAATGAGTACACAAAGCACCTCCAAGTTCCAGCGGAGCGCCAAGAAATCCTAGCGGAAGCTCCGCAGTCGGCAAAGCCTTCCAGGCCCCAGCCTGGGCCTCTGCGAGGGCCGCAGCGTCCTTGCTTCTGTACAAGCAAGAAGGTCCAGACCGGCTCCTCTGCGTACCGTCAGCTCACACGGACCATCCGGGGCAGGCGAGCGGCCACCCCAGCCATGGAAGCCAGGGCTGCCTGCTGGGGCGCGTTAGGATGTCACGTGCCAAAACTCAGTTCCCCGAGGGGCTGAAAAGATGACTACCATCCCAAGTCGTACTAACAGGGAAAGGACGCGGCGTACAAATGACCCCGGAGATGGGTCTTTAATCTCCAACCCCTGTGGGCCCCCAGGACCCTCTGGGCTGCCCTCTCCCCTTCACAGGCACAACGGTCCCTCTTGGCAAAGCTGGAAACTGGATGGTACTTGTGAAAGGCATAGCCAGGAATCAGAGTTTAAGGTTCTTAAGTTCTCACTTCTTATTCAGCGCTTGAGTGGCTATAAAATTACAAGCAGACTTCATTGGGGTGGGGGTGTGAAGGCTGGACGCCCACGTGTGCATCTGTGTTTATGATACATACTTGCTATTTTTCCCAGGACACGATGGTAAACACAGAAAAGAAGATGTAGATGTGCCTTGTGGTTGGAACATTCTGTGGAGACTGACTGCCCATCTAGTAGGTCTTACGAGAAGCTGGCTTCACTTCTCTGTACCTCAGTTTCTCATCAGTAAAGTAAGAACAGTCACACTGGGTAAAATGTATGACCCGTGCCCACAGGCGTCTGCAGGTGAGCCCTGAAGCAAAGCCCCTCAGTGGGGCTGCCTCTGCCAAGCTCTTCCGGTGGGGCCGTTTAGGACTGGGGGTAACTTTAAAGGCTGCTCCAAACCAGCCCTCCTTAGCTGGTAGTTTTTTCTCCCCCCGTTACAAAGATCCTGCCTCCGGTAGATGATCAGGGGGAGAGATCCTTGTTCTCAGGACCTTTAGCACACTCTCCGTTTCCCGGTCCCGCACAGGCGTTTGCAGGACAGAATTAAGCGGCAGTTCCCTCACTGCCTGCAAGGCCTGTAAAGTGACCTAAGAAGGCGCGATCCTCTGAAGGAGGGGATGCTTGTAACAGTCATCCCTCGGAGTTACAAAAAACATTCCAGAGTTTCCACGGTGACCAAGAGCTCTAAAGTAAATTCCTGATACTGACCCGGCCTCCTGCAGAGTTGTCTGAACATCAGTACGTCTCCTACGGAACACGGTCTGTCCCTGCTGCTTACGCAAAAGCAGATCACCTGAATGCGCCTTGAATACCCGCACGCCACGCCAGAGCTTTGAGACTCTCGGGCAAACGCTCAGAGCAGAGCAAGAAAGCGCGGGCGGAACTGTGTTACCTTTGCATCACAATGAACGTATTGACCATGTATTCTTCTTCATTTTTTGTTTTCTGCAGCTCTTCAGCCAGAATGTCACTCATCGTACACTGGAGAAGGTAGGGCACTTCCACGTTACGGTCCCCGTCAAATACCCCGAACAGGGCCTCCCGGTTGTCACAGAAGTTGTTCACCGACAGGGCCGCAACACACAACCTGCAAAGCGAGAGTGATTTGTTCTAAGTCGACTTGTCTTTCTTTACCCGACCCTACACTATAATAGCCTTGTCTCCTCCTATGGGACCTCAGACAGGTTAACAATAAGTTAAGGTAAACTAACCCCCGCTAATTCATATCGACTAATTTTCTGTAAAACGAAGAATGATGAACGTTGATACTTCACACATGGCTCCGCCCACACCCTATCTTCTGAGTTTCAGAGAGAGGGAGACAGAAAGTGAAGCCCTGCACTGTCAGGGCAGAGCCCAACATGGGGTTCGATCTTGTGGTTTGTGAGATCATGAACTGGGCTGAAATCGAGTCAGATATTTAGTCGACTGAGCCACCCAGGCGCCCCTGATTTTATTTTTAAATGGCAGTGGGAAAGACCCAAGAATAGGAGGTGTGGCAAATACTACAAGATTCTGAGTCCACAGGTTCACACTCGTCCCTAAAACACTTATTAAGGAGAACTTTCACGCCGGGCAAAAATGGAACAGCCACTAAACACTGGGACCTTTTCCTCGTTTTTTTTTTCCAAACAACTTAAAAAGGCAGGGGGGGAAAGCTATGAAACAACTATTGAGACACTGGATGATAAGAAGTGCAGGTCAGAGAGCGAGCATGAAGCCTGCCCAGCTGCTGGCCTGGAGGAAGATTCTGGGCCGCAGCCCAGGGGGGAGGGGAGGGGGTGCAGTTCGGGCTGTGGGCACACGGCCCGCTCTGGAGGCCTGCAGAGTCTTGCATCCAAATCCCATTGCTTCCAAGAAACTTAACTGTGGCCCACAGACTTCCCAAAATGAAACCCGGAGGAAAAAAAGACCAGCGGACAAATAAAAAGCCAGGGCACTAGTGAGTGCGGGGTAACCTCCAGCAGCCGAATACACAGGGAACCGAAGTCTTCAAAAGAGCAGAGACAGGAAAAACTTTTGAAGAATTTAAGGGTTGAAAAGATTTCAAATCTGATGAAAACTATAAGTCTATAGATAAAAGAAACTCAACAAGTGGCAAGCCAAAGAAAATGAAAGAAAAGTAATAATTGCTGAAAATCAGGAGTAAAGGCGGACGAGTGGGGCGGGGGAACCAAGAGCGCAGAGACAGCTGACTTACAGAAACAACGCGAAGACGGCAGAAGGACGTTTTTAAAGTGCCACTTGAAAAAAGCTGTCAACCTGGATTTCTAAGCCAGTGAAAATTGCTTTCAAAAGTTAAGGTGCAATAAAGACCTTTTCAGATGCACAAATAATTTCCCACAAAGAGACTGGCAGTATGAGAAATACAAAAGGAATACATGAAGCAGAAGGAAATACCAGATGGAAATCTGAATCTACATAAAAGAATGAAGTGTACAAGAAATGACAAATAGATGGATAAATATAAAACTTACTTAAAGATCATTTTAGAACGGTGGTTCTCAATGGGGGTAATTTTACCCCCGGGGAAATACTTTTGATCATTGCAGCTGGGAGTGACGGTGCTATTGGCATTTAGTGGGTGGCCGCCAGGGATGCTGCCAAACATCCTGTAATGCACACACCACCACCTCCCTCCCCTGCCCGCCAACGGTCAACAATTATCTGGCTCAAAATGTCAATAGTACTGAAGCTGAGAAACACTGCTTTAGAAAATGACTATTTACAAATTATAACCATGTGTTTTGGGGTTTATAACAGAAGTAAAACATGACAATAGCACAAAGACCAGGAGAGAGGATATGGAAGCACACAGTGAACAGGGTCTTATATGTGAAATGATATATTGCAGTTTACCTTCAAATAAGAAGTAAAGGTTATACTACAAACACTAAACAAAATACAGAATGAATAAAGGAGATACAGTGGAATCATAAATAGTCCAAAAGAATGAAGAGAGAAAGATAAAGAAGAGAAAAACAGGAAACAACAAATGATAAAGATCATTTAAAATGATCTTTAATATCAATATGATTTAACCATATCAATTTCATTAAATATAAAAGTGGTCTAAACACTACCCCAAAAGACAAAGTCAGACTGGATTAAAAAAAAAAAGAAAAGCAAGATCTAACTGCTGCCTATAATAAATCTTTATAAAAAGACAAATAGGTTAAGAAGTTAAAAGACCTATGCTAACACCAATCAAAAGAAAGCTGGAGTAGTTACATTAATACCAAAGTATAATTCAGAACAAATAAGATTAAAGAAATAGTGATTTCATAATGAAAAGGATGAGTGCATTCATCACAAAGCTATGACATTCTGAATGTTTATGCACTTAACACAATGAAATGCATGAAGGAAAACTGATAAAACTAGGAGAAACTGACAAACCCATAATTATAGTCACTCAGCCATTGACAGAACAGGTAGATAATAAGTATGGAGATTCAAGAACTCAACGACATTATCAAACAACTTGACCTAATGGACACCCTACCCCACAATAACCAAGTACTCATTTTTTCAAATGCAGAGAATATTTACCACTGTAGACCATATTCTAGGCCAATAACATGTCCCAATAAATTTAAAGGTTTCAAGTTATTCAAAGTACATTCTCCAATCATATTGGAAATTGCTTAGAAGGAAATAAGCTCAAATCAATGACCCAAGTTTCCATGTAAAGAAACGAGAAAAGTGAGAGCAAAACGAAAAGCAAACAGAAAGAAAATTAAAATAAGCAGAAGTCAATTAACTAGAACACACACACACACACACACACAATATAGAGAAAAATCAATGGGGCCAAAAGCTGGTTTTTTTGAGAGTATCAATAAAATTAATAAACCTTAAGCCAACTGATCAGTATAAAAGGACAAATTACCAATATCAAGAAGGACAGAGTGCGAGCCATTACTACAGATCCTACAGATTTTAAAGGATATTATAAATAAGCTTCTGCCAAATTTGAAACCTAGATGAAAGAGATAAACTCCTCGAGAGACACAAATTACCAAAATGCATTCATTAAGAAATAGATAATCCCAAAGCAAAGAAATACAATGTGTAGTCAAAAACCAAAGAAAATTCCAAGCACAGATGGCTTTTACTGTTAAATTCTACCAAACATTTAAGGAAGGAATATCAATTCTGTACAAACTCTTCAAGAAAACTAAGAAACACTCTTTAACTCATTCTTTTTTTTTTTTTAAATGGAATTTAATTTTTTTTAATGTTATTTATTTCTAGGAGAGAGAGAGAGAGAGACAGCATGAGCAGGGGAGGGTCAGAGAGAGAGGGAGTCACAGACTGAAACAGGCTCCAGGCTCTGAGCTGGCAGTCAGCACAGAGCCCGACGCGGGCTCGAACCCACGAACCGCGAGATCATGACCTAAGCGAAAGTCGGACGCTTAACCGACTAAGCCACCCAGGCGCCCCTCTTTAACTCATTCTATGAGGCTAGCATTACCCTGACACCAAAGTCAACCACAAGAAAACTACATGCTAATATCCATCATGAATATAGAGATGAGCAACAAATTACCAGCAAATTGAATCTAGCAGCATAGAAAAAGGGTAATCTGTCACGACCAAGTAGAATTTATCCTGGCAATGCAAAGCTGACTCAACATTCAAAAATCAATGTAATTTACCATATATCAACAGACTAAGGAACAAAAATATCATCTGAATTGAATGCAGAAAAAAGCCTATGACAAAATTTGACACCCATTATAAAAACTCTTAAACTATGATTAAAAGAGAATTTTCTTAACTTGATAAAGGGTGTCTACAGAAATACATTCAGTTCTATTTAATGTGAAAGAATACATTCTCACCAAAATGGATGGATGATAAATACATGAAAAGATGATTAACAGCATTAGTCATCATGAAAAGCAAAATTAAACCACAATGAGATACCACTATTAGAATGGCCAAAACTGACACCACCACCTAATAACAAAGCATCGGTGAGGATGTGCACCTAGAATTCTCATATATCGTGCCTGGGAGTGCGAAATGGTACAGCCATTTTGGAAAGGAATTTGGCAGTCTTACAAAACTACATATATACTCCTACTTGTAGGTGTTTACCCAAGAGAAAACATACGTTCACACAAAAACCTATATGCAATTCCTTCTAGAATTTATACTTGCATTTGCTAAAAACGTGAGACATTCTAAATCTCTTTCACATGGCGAATGAACTATGAATAAAAGGAACATGGGACATCACAAATGAATGAATCTAAAATTCATTATACTAAGTCAAAGAAGCCAGACCAGGTGGGCTGTATTCTCTATAATTCCAGCTATAAAACGTTCTAGAAAAGGCAAGACCAAGGCAATAAAAACACGTCAAGAGCTGCCAACGGCCAGGGCGAGGAGATAGATGGCCACACAGGGGCACAGGAGAATTCCAGGTATGATGGACCTGCCCTAAACTCTCGACTGTGGTTGTGGTTACCGAATGATGTTCATTCATCAGCACCTGCAGAGCTGTGCTGCTACAAGGGTAAATTTTATTGAATATAAGTAATTTCTTACTCTCTAGAGAATAAAAAATTTAAGCAAATGATACAAATCATGGCTAGACAGAGATCTGAACCTGAAAAGATAATCCCAGCTCTCAAGGAGTTAGAAGATAAATAACAGTAATAACCATTATCCTTAAGCACAGCTCACTCTTAAATAGCATTTACCACATGGCAGATGTTGTTCTAAGTACTTCACACACATGTGACCTGGGATCCTTACAACAACCCTATGACGACAGGTAGGATTATTAGGGCCACTTTATAGTTGAAGAAATTTAGCCAAAGAAAGGCTGAGTAACTGTCCAGGGTCACACAGTCAAAAAGTAGGATGCCCAGATTCAAAGCCAGGCAGCCTGGCTCTTAGCACTTTGTAATTCTTGCCTCCATTTGTTAAAAATAAGTCACCCTAAGTTACATGACTATTTAAAGCAAAGTAAAATTTAATAATCATAATTCCATCTTCCTTCTATATGCTCCCCTTGTTACTCAGAATGGGGGTGCATAAAAATCTTTAAAAAATACAGTAGTTGGGGGGAGGGGGAAGATGGGCATGGAGGGCGGCACTTGTGGGGATGAGCACTGGGTGTTATATGGAAACCAACTTGACAATAAACTATTTGAAAAAAAAAAAAATACAGTAGTGATTCTTTTCTACCAAAGCTTCCTGTTTGTTCTTTAGTCTGAGAAGGAATCTAAATTACCCAGTTGTAGCTCCTGCTTGGGTTTCCCCAAAGGACCTGAAATGAGCTGATAGGGAGGCAACACTGTGCCCCCTGGGGAGGAGAAAAGAGACTAGGCCTCTGAGCCTGGGAGGCAGGGAGCGCCCCCTTCCTCCTTCAGGATGGCAAGCAGCCAAGTTCCTTGTTTACACGACCCCTTTCTCTCCTTTTCTTTAAAGTATGAGAGACAGTGTGCACACGTGTGCAACAGGGGCAGAGAGAGAGAATCCCAGGCAGGCTCCGCAAGGCCAGCGCAGAGCCCAACACAGGGCTTGAACACACAAAACTGTGAGATCATGACCTGAGCTGAGATCAAAAGTTGGAGCCTCCCAGGTGCCCCCGCCTGACCTCTTTACAACTGAAAAACAAAAAAACGCTTGAGAGACTTCTGGCAAAACCAAAGGGAGAACAAGCAAGGGGAAATGAAGTGAGGACCCGGGGGGTGGACGTTGTATTTTTTAACCTAGATGGTGGTTTGCAGATGTGTTCACTTGAGGACCATTCTCAGAGCTGTATGCTTATTTATGCACTTTTCTGTACCTATGTTATACTTCAGTATAACAACATATTTAAAAGTAACATGCAGGGCGGAGTTATGCAGGAAAAAAAATCTAGTCCGTCATTAATATATAGGAGTAGATAATTTTAACATCCAGAGGTGTTTAAAAACCAATCTTGGGTTTCACATAGCATTCTGGAATTAGAACACTTGAAAGTCTTCTAACTTAAAAAGATCCCCAGAAAGGAACTCTGGGTGCTTTAAAAGAATATACTAATTTCTCCTCCAAATACAATGATAATACAATGCAAATATGCAGAAGTAATACAACCACCAGGGCTCGGGCGCAACCTTTACTGGGCAGATGGAACAGAGGCGCTGAAATGGGGACCACCTACTGTCTAGGCCACACAAAGCCAGGGCACACCCTTAGGGGAAGAAGAAAGGGTCAATGTGTCCGATCCAGAACTTGAATTGATTCTACTTTCGGTCTTGAAAAAGAAGAAAGCAGTCAGCGTGGCAACCACAGTTGTACCTTTTGTCTTCCACGAGAGGTGCTCAGCCAGTCCGTGGTGCCCATTCCTGGATGCACATTAAAATCACCCGGGGCAGGGGAGACCTTAAAGCGTTCTGAAATCCTGGGCTTAGGTTGAAGATTATTTTTTTAAAGTTTCTCACCTGACTGATTCTAATGTGCACCCAGGGTTGAATACTAATTTAGGTATTAGTGAATCGTGTTCCACTTTCTGTTCTTTACCTATTCCCAATGTTTTGTGTGCTGATAGCTTAGCTAATTAAGACTATTCTAATTTATGATTCTTTCCTTTTCTGGCACTAATTATGAATACCTCTTCATAAAAAGCAAGCAAGCCTGAAGAGCCTGATTACAATTCTCAGGAAAATCAATATTTGCACAGAGGACAAGGAAAAGACATTGAGACGGACAAGTCCTGGTGGCCAGACAGCAGGTGACGTCACCAGGAACGAACACGAAACTCCCGCCAGGCTAATTTAGCCAGGGTTCTCTGGGGCTTTGTTTTACAATCTAATCAATACCAGAAGTGGTCGAATACGGACGATCAAGGCTACTGCTCCTTTAATACCACCCCACGTTGTGCTTGGCAAACAGGCTTTGGGGTAAGATAAAGAGGCTGTTGAAAGGGCAGGGATGTGTTTCAGTACTCACGCCTTCTCCCAACACTGGCGTCTCACCCAGACACGATGTGTCCGTTACACCGTATCCTAGCAACATCTCACAAAGGGAAGAGTATGTGATGCCAGGCAGGGCTTAACCTAGTGCTCAAGTGGAAGTCATGAGGTGGCCTCGCTTCGGGGACTCCTTGCTCAAGCACATATGACACGAGGGAAGTGTGCGCGAGCACGGAAGCTGCACAGCCGGCGGCTTCCCCGCTAAAGAAGGGAGGCGGGCCGGAGGTGCTTCTCACTCCAGAGTTTCACCCACTTGTTTTTCACCCCCGAAGCTTCGGTGTAGCCGTGGCTCCACACAGCTGGGGCTCCAGATGCGTCTCCTGCTGACGGCTGATCAATCCTGAAACAGCGGATGTTACTAACAAGAGAAAAGGAAGAGACGGGAATCATTAAAATCGAGTATGTGTGACTTGCTACCTTTATCTGAGAAATGAGAAGCCTCTGCGAAGCGCCCTGTACTTACCCCTTCTGGGTTTAATGTGTCTGAAATATTTATCAGCAAGAAGAACTAGCTACTCAACAAAGCAAAAGCAAAGGGGCGTCCTATAGACAGAGCATGAAAATTCATTTTCATCAGCATCCTAGGTGGTTACTGGAGACCTTTACACATCGCACTGGATGTGCCTGGGAGTGAGAAGGACCCCCTCAACCTTGGCATGAGAAAAGAACACGTTACGTTCGGTGTATTCTTACAGCATAAACACCGAGGTTTGAAAAGCACAAAACCTAAGCCGCAGCGATACTGTATTTGAATGCTGTGAGCAAATTCTGCAACGTTCTTCCTCACATCCAATTTCTGCCCATTTCGCCCCTTCAGATATTTCACAAAAACTGAGGACCTGCCATCCTGAAGCTTCCAGTTCTTTCCTCACTTGTATAGCCATTCATGCTAAGACTAATAACCATAAAATTATGAAAGAGGTGTGTCACCAAACCACACGTGAACTATGTGGATTTAAGCTGGGAGACAAGTCATCTCTCCTGTCACGTGCCATCGCTGGTCCACAAGGACCCAAGACTGAAATACTAAAAGTGTAAACTCTTGAATGGGGTTTATTAAAGACCACCGTACCGTGGTCTGTGCCCCCAGACAGGAAGTTCTGCAGATGTGAAATAGGTTTTAAAAAGGCTGGCTACCACACGGTGAAATTAATCCCACTTGTAAGTTGCTACTAGTTTTTTCCCTCTAATACTTAAGAGAAAAACTGTATGTATAATCTCTTAACATGAACACTTTTGTCATGACCCCAAGAATTTATCTGCTGGCATTCATTAACTCCAAAATACAACCCTTCAACTTTAAGAAGGAAATCTATATCTAACTGTATTCACTTCAATTTTGGAAATAGCTGGTAGCAATTTTTTTGAAATTTAAACATATTTAATGAAAGTTTCTACTCTCAATTGGCAGCAAACGTTAGCTTTTCCCTTTATCCTAAAAAGCCAAAAAAGCACCAACAGAAAATCCTGAAATGAGATTAATTCTTTATTTTACAGCAGGGCTATTCATCCTCTTTTCAAAAGTTTTCAGTCCTAGCAATGAAAGAGGGGCATTAAGAGTCTGCCGTTATCTGCTGCTGACATGACCGGGTAGATTCCACCCACGCACAATGGGAAGCACATGCAAATGGCTTCTTAATGAGGCACACCTAGGGGCGCCTGGGTGGCTTAGTCGGTGTTAAGCGTCCGACTTTCGCTTAGGTCATGATCTCGCGGTTTGTGGGTTCGAGCCCCGCGTCGGGCTCTGTGCTGACTGCCAGCTCGGAGCCTGGAGCATGTTTCAGTCTGTGACTCCCTCTCTCTCTGACCCTTCCCTGCTCACGCTGTCTCTCTCTCTCCTAGAAATAAATAAAACATTTAAAAAAAAAAAATAAGGCACACCTAAGGGTTTCACTGCATCTCTGCTACCTTTCTGAATTCCACGGAAAATCTGAAGGCTCATTTCTAAGGATTTTTAATACTTTTTACAGAACACAGAGCCTTCAAAGAAGTAATTCCACTTCCTAGCCTGAGTATTAACGGAAAAAAAAGAAGAAAACAAAAAGACCCCAATCCTTGAACTCTCCCGCGAACGCCTTCTGGTGGAGCAGTGGCTTCTCCTTCCCTGCCCTGCTGACAGTGTGGCTGGACAGCTGTCCGAAATGGCTGGATCGCTGACTCCTGTACGTCTTTAATGAGTCAGAGAACACGTGAGCTGGAGCGCAGTCACAGAAGTGTCAGCCGGTGCACTTAGCCCGGCACATACGGAATAAACGGGCTGTCCCTCCCATAGCACAAGAAATACAGGAGATACGGAAGCTCTTCCAAGTTATTAAGAAGCCACAGCCTCCCAGCTGTTAAACAGAAGGCATCATTTATACAAAAGTTTTATGCAGGACCCCTGGGTGGCTGGGGGGATTAAGTGTTCGACTTTGAATTTCAGCCTCGTGACGTGATTTCACAGTTCCTGGTATGGAGCCTGGCGTTAGGCTCTGCACTGACGGCAGGGAGCCTGCTTGGGATTTTCTCTCCCTCTCTGCCCCTCCCCCACCAGCCCCCCCTCCCCCTGGCTCCTGAGAACTTGCTCTCAAAATTTAAAAAAAAAAAAGTGATTTTCATTGTCTGTTACTTTTTAAAATTAAAAAAAAAATTATTTTTTGTTGCTTATTTATTTTGAGAGTGAGTGAGCATGAGTGAGGAAGGGGCGAGAAAGAGAATCCCAAGCAGACTCTGAGCTCTCAGTTCAAGGCCTGATGCAGGGTTTGATCCCACGAACTGTGAGATCATGACCTAAGCCAAAATTAAGAGTCTGACACTCAACCGAGCCACCCAGGAGCCTGTTTTTTTTTTTTTTTTTTTTAATCTTAGAACACACATGTGCTGCTTTGTAGTAGCTCAGGCCAGTCTAGTAAACATGTTCATTACAGAGACTTTAATAGATTTTTCTTACACATATGTAATAGTGGAGTAATCAATATGTAGTTTTGTATTTTTTCTAATTACATCATGAATACTTTCCTATGTCACTTTATATTCATCTTAAATATAAATAGATTGATTACCTCTGTGCCTAAAATGAATACCACATTTCTGATTATTTTTTAGAATAAATTTTTCCATGGAAAACCCTGATCTAAGTATATGATTTTTTTTTTTAAAGGCTGGATACACAGAGACCATAGCTTTTAAGAAAAGTTACATAAGGGCACCTGGGTGGCTTAGTCGGTTAAGTGTCTGACTTGACTCAGGTCATGATTTCATGGTTCATGAGTTCGAGCCTTACGTTGGGCTCTGTGCTGACAGCTCAGAGCCTGGAGCCGGCTTCAGATTTTGTGTCTCCCTCTCTCTGCTCCTCCCCTGCTCATGCTTTCCCTCTCTCAAAAAGTAAATAAACATTTTAAATTTTTTTAAAAAAGAAACAAAATTTATAGTACTCCAGTGGCACCAATTTGAGAGTGGAAATATTATTTAAATACTTAATATTTCCTTGATACTAATAAGTTTGACATGACGTTTTCATGTAACTGTACTACTTTTGTTAAATGTTAACCTTCGTCACTTAATTGCTGTTTGAGTACTTTTCTTATGAGAACATTTTCTAACGAGAACATTAATGCTTTTATTTTTCCTATTTTTTTTTTTTGCACTGTTTCTTCTTAGTTTGTCATTTGCCTTTTAGATTTACTCTTGATTTTTTTCCTGGAAAGAGATCTCAAACTTTTATGTATACAAAGTATTTTTAAATATTTAGAAATATAAAAACCTATTATATATATTGATTTCTACTCATGTAATCCCACCTTCCCAACACCCCCGCCCCCACACTTTTTTGGCCAAAAAAAAAAAAGCCATTTGATGGCTTGTGAATATATTCATGTGGTTTTTTCTTACTTTTAGAAAGCATTTCATTTTATAGAATTCTTTAATTTAGCTTTATTTTGGCATGTAATACAAATTCAACTTTTTTCTCCAGCTATTTCCATTTATTATCTAATTTTGATATAACTATTTTATACAAAATTTCATGTATTTATAAAAATACTCAAAAGCTAACTGCGTAAAGATGAAACACGTTCATCCAGCTACTCTTAGTTCTGAGAAGTCCCTTAGGACTTCCTCCTCCTCCTGTGGATGAGAAAGCTGAGGTCTGGACAGACTCGGGTCTGGGCTGAGGCTTCACATCCTGGGAAACCGTGCAGAGAGCCTGGATCTCTGGCGGCTTCAGTGACTGAATATTCAATTATTATTCAATTATTAATTGAAATAAATTAAGTGCCTAAAACAAACAGGCACTAATTAGGCCAATTCCATCCAGGAATCACAGAATCACAAAATATCACCTTGAGTGATATTCAAATTATAGCTTGCACTGAACACCTAGGATAATATTAACGACTGCTCTTCTTTTAAAATTCTACTCCTTTTCAGTTTTTCTCTAAGTCAATGGAAGAGGACTTTCAGCAGCAGACTGTATAGCAGGGCTTAAAGCACAGACGGCATATACAATGACTAGTGTGTGTCAGTGTCCAAGACTTAAGATAGGCTGCAAACAAATTCTGAATTCTGAAAATTCAGAAAAGTTTAAAGAAGGTAATGACCATCCATAACCCTTTTATCCAGAGAATAACACTATTTTAACATTTTGTTTTATATCCTTGCAGGCATTTTCTAAGTGTACACATGCACACACCATGCACACAAATTTATTTTGGAAAAAGTGGGAACCTATCATGCAAATTTCTTTGTAAATATTCTCATTTAACTTCATATATAGAGAACTTTAGTTAGTAATATAACTACATCATTTTAGGATTATTATTTTGAGAGAAGAAAGTGTGCATGTGGATGCATGAATAGGGGAGGGGCAGAGAGAGAGGAGACACAGAATCCAAAGCAAGTTCCAGGCTCTGAGCTGTCAGCAGAGTCTGACATGGGGCTCGAACCCATAAACCCTGAGATCATGACCTGAGCTAAAATCAAGAGTCAGATGCTCAACTGACTGAGCCACCCTGGTGCCCCTACATCATTGTTTTTAATAGCTACATAATATTCAATTATGAAGCACAACTTAATTCTTTTGACAGACATTTAGAGTTCTGTGATGAAAAAATTTTAAAGACATTTTTTTTTTCTAACGAGGTTTCTTCCTTTAACATTTTACACAGTGAACTTCAAACTGTGTAAATGACACCGTATGGATGAACTCTTTCCCCAAACATGATAATGTAGCAGAATCGAACTGCCCCACACCCCACACTCCCAGTTGTGTCTAAATAATCTGGATTTTACTAAATTGTTAATTTTCCCCACATCATGCATCTCTTTCAAAACCCTTTCCTAACGTGTGCATGCGGCATCACCTCCTGTCATCAGTGACTGAGAGGTACATTCGGTCTTGGTTACTCAAGGCTCTCCTCTGCGTCTTTCTTTCTACCCCCCTTTCTCTTTGTATTCATTATTCTCATTCCCTTTTTGCCTGGACACTTCCTCAAAGATTTTCTGAAAGGACAACTGAGTATCCAACTATGTGAAATTGTTTTCGGCCCTCCATTCTGGTGAACTGTGGACTCCCAAATCGCCGCAAATGCATGTGCACACAGCTAAGAAGTCAGTGGGCACTTCCTACTGTTTACTGTTTTCACGAAGCCATAAAATCCCATTGTCAGTGACCATGGTCAGAGCTGCAGGGCATCATGAAACACTCACTTCAGCAATTCCAGGGTTTTGTGATCAAGGGCAAGTCGGGGGTTTCCAGTCAGGTCCAGTTCTTGCAGTTTGGGAGGCAGGTTTTCTGGTAAAGTGACTTCGCTTAGCTCATTACAGCTCAGGTCCACGCACTGCAACAGGAAGGGGAAAGGAAGTGACGGCCCCGACAAGTGGCTCAGGTGGCTCTAAGCTCCCAGCCGTTGCTTGAGAATGAGCCTGCCCGTCCCCTGCACTGTGCTGGCCACGCGCCGAAGAACAAGACTGTCTGCTACCCTCCCATAAACATTTGAAACCGATTTTGCAACATGCGGTTAGAATGTTCACTTTCTTTGATTAACGCAGAAAACCTGTGTTCTTCATTCTCATCTCTATCCTTTGAAGTTTATCTCTACGTTGAACACAAGAAGCATGAACTGAAAATTCCAAGCATAGTTTTTCTTATTGCTCGCAAAACCTCCACACCTGTTATGGCCGTGAGGGCTAGTGTTTACAACATCGAGACGGAACTTCGAAGGGCTTCCTTAAATCAAAATGCTTGCAAGGAATACCTCGAGGAAAAGGCAGGGAAACGTTCACAATGAGAAGATAATTCAAAGGAAGCTCAATAAGAAACTGGCAGGGGACACGCTGGCGGGCCAGCCTGCGGCCTGCCCGGGAAGAAGGCAGGGGTCAAGGACGGATCCTGCCCTCCCGGCACCCGGGCCCTCCAGCAGCTGCTGCCTAACATCACTTGGAAAACAGGGACTAAAAGGGTCCGCATATTGATTAGAACAAAACGTGTGTTACCTGTGAATGCGAATAATACTTCCTTCTCACAGAACCTACGTGAGGCTGAACTGAGGTCCGCCCTCAGGGAGGGGTTAGGAGAGCAGGGAACGAGAGGAGAAGAGGGCTCACCATCTACAAGAGGGGACCAGAGTAACTGGCAATTTTTCTGGATAAAAGAACGTGTAATCCACTATTCAGCAGAATGGGGTAGGAAGCACTCAACTATAGGTGGCACCTTCTTATAATTTAAGAAAGTGCCTAAAGAAGCCTATTAAAAATCTTAAGATGGTTTGAAAGGCAAATTGTATCACCAATTTCAAAATATTTAAAGTCACAAAATTATCTTTTTTTGGAAAAAATCTTAAATAACTTAAATCTGTTATGGGTTGGGGAGGAGAAAAATATTCTCAGCTGACTTCAAACAATGTAATGTTTCCACACAAATTGTTTTATACCCTTGCTCCCCAGGAGCAGCAATGATATAAAATTATAATTTTAAACAATTACTTTGTATCCTGAGAGCATTATAACCACTTTGCAAAAAGTTGGACAAGTGGAGAAGCTTAGAAAAATTGCCCTTACATGTAGGGCCTAACATAACCAGTATGAATATCCCGTTTTTCTTCCTTATTAATATAAACAAAAAAAACATAAATGTAGATACCATTTCATCACATTTCACTTATTCCATATCTGGACTCCTATCACCTTTGATGGCAGAAGTATATACGGTCACTGAGCCTAAACATCCATAGGGAGGCGGTCATCTGTTTTTCCGTTTATAAATAATGTGGCATCAATAGTCAACTGGACTATAATGAAAAACTGCTAATACTGAGAGTATTAAAGATGAGCTGTTCCATCCAAATAGTCCGTGCACATCAGCACAGAGAAGGCAAATGGTGCTGGTGCGATGGGCTGGGGGGGGTGATGAACCACAAGCTTAAGGACTGGCCAGTGTGCGTAACTTAGACCGAGTGGTTGACAGAAACAAATTCGAGGTCAGAGCATGAACTACGGGGAAATACTATAGACATTTCAGAACATTATGGAATTTCATGAAATAGACACCATTTTCTAATTTTACCTAATGATTTAAACATTCATAATTCTGCTGGTGTGAAATTGCTCATTCTTTAAATTGCCAAATTATAAAATGAGTTCAGTAGGATATTTATTTATAAAGATGATGCTGGTGATGTCTGTATAAATAACCCTCTCAGAAGTGCTGCTGTCATCATCGCGCCCTCTGTCTCTCCCCGCAAGGCCCTTACCTCACTGCGGCCGTTCCTGTGCCTGCCCGACAGCTGCCTCTCCCGGGAAGTCTGGGCCCGCAGGTGTCCTGACTCGGCTCTCGTCTTCCCCCACCCCCGCCCTGCTCCCCACAGTGCTGTCAGGGGGACTGTGATGTGCTTTATCCCATCTGATCACACTCGGGCTTGTCTTTCAGTCGCTCCCTACGGCCTTCCAATCTGCCACCAGACTCCTCAGCATGTCAAATAAGCCCCTTCATCTCCACCTTTCAGCACCTGCTTCCCTGCACTCTGCATTCAGTGGTGTCAACGTTGATTCCCGTTCCCGCGTGTGTCACGTTCTCGCGTGTGCCTCCGCACATACTGCTCTCTGTGGCGGGGACTCTCCAGGCTTTCCTCGCCCCTTACCTGGTACGGTCTGCCCCCTTCTTGTAAGTCTCAGCTCAATGCCAGTTCCACTACGGCCCTCAGTCAAGGGATCTGCTTATTCATTCCTCCCATTAGACTATGAGCAACTAGAGAACAGGGCCTGTGGCTTCTCCGCCACGTCCTCAGTGCAGCACAGAGAACAGATGCCCACAAATGCCTGGGAATTAGTAGACAATTATTTGTTGAACAAAGAAACGAACGAATCTTACGAGAAGGTCCTCCTGTAACCCAGTCTGCTAGGATGGGAGCAGAGATACGCGTGCATAGATTAAGTTCCGTCTGGAGTAAACAGCATAATGGCAGACAAGGAGAGAAATACCTTTTCATAGTTCTGCACACCGAAGGCGGTTCCATCATGAAAATGACAGGATGTTGGTTCCTGGCCCTGACTTAACTGGCATTCACCTGCTCTACTTACAAGTACTACTTCCTATTCTTTTAATAGTTCTCAACAAACACTCGTTGACTGAGTGGTTGTAATGGCTACCACTAGGAAAATAGATAATTTGGGAGACTGGAAAAAAAATAGCACTTGCGTATTCGATGACGTTTAATGTATGGTCCTGTATTGTTTAATGCATTAAAATTCTCTTGAAAATACATTATTAAATAGAATGTTTAATCTGTCTACAACATGACTAACAAAGTTACCTTTGCCTCTTTCAGGCTATTTTAGGACACAGCTTACAAAAACTACTTGGCTATAATACAAAATTCTGGTAAGAATACTCAAAACAGAATTATCCAACCCTCGGAAAAAGTGAGATAACTCATAGTTGGAGGAACTCATGATTTAGAGGAAAATGACTGCTAATACGTTTAGCTGAGAGCATAGGAAAATTATTGGTGCGTCTTAAAGGGAACTGATCTGATTTATCGCTTAAATATAACTATCACCAAAGTTCCAATATCTTTATTATGTTTTCCTCACAAAACCTTACTAAAGACGTGGGCAGGTCACTTTTCATGGCAGTGTAGTACCTATTACCTGCCCCGTAATCACCTGGACTGCACTGAAACGCAACGGCACCTGCGACTTCTGAGCTATTCTGCATCTGCCTGCTTCCTTCAGACCACAGCCAGCCCCCGGCCCAGCCACGCCGCCCGCCAGTACGGAAGGGGCACCCCCCATCACCTCCGCACTCCCGTGCCCCCACAGGGGGAAAGCTGCTGACGTAATGAGGTCTGTAATTATTCAGAGATGTATATTGTTTACACTGCGCCACCTTTGAGGGAGCTGCAAAAGACCTTTCATTTTTTATAAAGATTTCCTTTTCTGTATTTACATACACTGTGATTTTTCTCTGAACAGGTTTACTCATTTTCATTACGAGTTCCTAACAAGCAAATAAATGCAAGTATCTATCCAAAAGAACCTTGGTTTAGCACCTACTTAGTGGCAGACAATAAGCTAGACATCAGGGATCTACAGAGATGGCCTCACAGTCCCTACCCTGGGGAGTTCCCAGGCCAGAAAAGGAAATAGAGTTCTACCTCTGGCTGAGAATCAGTAATACGTACAAGTGTGCAGGGTTGTGACAGCAAAGGGCTGCTATTAAGACTTCCGAGAGGGGATCTTTGTGAAGAATCAAAGACAATGAGGCAGATGAAAACAGGAGCGCATCCAGGGAGAGCGAACAGCACATGCGCCAGCGGGAGAGAGAACGGTGCGCGGCTCACCAGGACACAAACCACGAGTGGCTGCCGTGGCTGGGGGTATCGGAGAGGCAGGCAGGGGCCAGATGGTAAGCTAGACGCTGTGCGTCTCAGGCAGAGGTGGTCTGTACTACCTCCCTCTTTTCCAGTTAGGAAACACAGCCTTTTAGTTTACTAGTAAAATAAATATACACGTGTATTATTTCTTACTATAGAACTTTTAGGCAAATTCTCTCACAGCACTTAAACTATATTTATGCCTGATGTTGTAGAGGCTGAGTGGGGATTGCTGTAGGAGGTTCATGTAGCTAAGTGAACTTGTTCACTGGATGAGGCAGTCCAAACCTGTCAAAACAGACTCCAAACCCAAAGCTGAAGTTCTATTTTTCTATATGAAATTGCATCTGTCTGTAATTATTCAGAAATGTATATTGTTTAAACCTCCCCACCTTTCAGGGAGTTGCAGAAGAAGACCTTTAATCTTGTATAAGTCTTCCTTCTCTACATTTATATATACCGTGATTTTTCTCAACTGGATTTTAAATTTAGAAAATCTTCATTGGTTGGGGTGCCTGGGTGGCTTAGTCAGTTGAGCGTCCGACTTTCGCTTAGGTCATGATCTCGCGGTTCGTGGTTCGAGCCCTGTGTCGGGCTCTGTGCTGACTGCCAGCTCAGAGCCTGGAGCCTGTTTCAGAGCCTGGATCTCCCTCTCTCTCTGACCCTCCCCTGCTCACGCTGTCTCTCTCTCCTAGAAATAAATAAAAATATTATAAAAAAAAAAAAAAGAAAATCTTCATTGGCAATAATTTGATAACAATGACAATCAGGGTAAAAATTTGTTTTAAAAGAGCCTCGTTCCACCAAATAGTATTCCATTCCCCCAGATATGAATTTCCTTAAAGACTACAACTAAGTTCTTCGTAAAATGTGGTTAAGAAAATGCATCCTTTAGGGGCAGCTGGGTGGCTCAGTCAGTTGAGCATCTGACTTTGGTTCAGGTCATGATCTTGCGGTTCATGACTTTAAACCCCACATCAGGCTCGCTGTCAGGGCAGAGCTCGCTTCTGATCCTCTGTCCCCTTTCTCTGCCCCTCCCTGACCTGCGCTCTCCCCCAAAAATAAACATTAAAAAAAGAAAAAGAAAGAAAATGCATCCTTTATATAAACTGAGCAATTCCTTTCCATCATTACTTCTTAAAGTTGGTCATGTGTGCCCTAGGCAGGACCCAGTGGTTGATCACGAAGTTACAGGGCACCTGGCCCATGCTTCTGTGGGCTTCAATTTTACTCAAAGATTATGGACAGAAAGAGCCTTTATTTTTACATGAAAACTAACAAATGGTACAAAAGTAGAACACAAAATTAGTGTCTCATTTTAGACAGCAGAGGAAACTTGAGAGAAATTTACGTGTGATTTCCGGCCATACCCCAGATTTCCGGGCCTATCAGCTCACTTCCCTTGGCGTTAGGGGCAGAAGACTTGGAAGAGCATGATGGCGGCCACTTCACTGCCTACTTCCCGAGGACCCGGAGTCATGAGTGCTCCTTTTGTTCACCCGTGCACATCCATACCCCACTGCAGACGACGCACGCAGTGTTTCACCGGGGAGGACGTGGCTCTGAAGTTAAAAGGATCTGCTGAAATAATTTTGTTTAAGAAATATGAAACAAACTAGTCTGACTTAATTCATTACTCCGGTTTTGAAGGAGCATATGTGGTCCTGGTTCCCTGCTGTTCTGTCGCTAGTGAGGCCGGGAGGAGAGTGGCATGCACGGCCACCTGCGGGAGACGCTGCTTCATTCCTCTCCTTTGCCCTTAGAAGTGGACACAAGATTCCTGAAATGTTAGAAAATCTCCTAAATTATTATTACTGACCCAGAATCTAGGACCACAGTGATGGCCGCTCCCAGCTTGTGGTTTTTAGATACACAGTACAAATGACTCTGTGACCTTTTAAGTCTCCGAGGCCAGCTACCCCACCCAGCTGACACCTCACTGCTGCCTGATCTGTCCTCAGTTGCATTATCCTACTTTCCAAAGAATTAATTCCTTTTCTTTCCTTCGTTCTGACCCCATAGTTCCCCATGTTCTTTGTGCCTTTATCACAGAGCTGGCGCGCGCTCTCTCTCTCTCACCTTACAAACAACAGCAAATAGAGTTTGATTCCAAGGGATATTCAACTTGCTGTAAAATGTGTCCTCAAGAGTGTGGCATATTAAAAATACCCCACTTCATTTCCCAGTGAAAAGAACACAGATCCTAGAGAGGAGTCCACCCAACTTATCCAAGTAGTTTATTTACACCCAGTAATAACATGAAAATAATCTGAAGAAAATTCAAAACATTTTAAAAGACACTGCTTATCCAGTAATTAAAATCAAGATGACACCGGAACATGTCAAATTGAAAAAAGAAATCGCTGATATGGTGTTTATACTACAAATTTCATTCACCATGTGTATCCCATGTTTGTTTAATCTACTCAAACCACACTTCAAAAAGGGTTAGAAGAAGTCAACAATTGGAAGTTACTCAACTGAGAGCCTGGGGCACCAAGTGCTGAACTCATGGTCACTTTTGCTTTTTGGATTCATGAGCCACTAGAGCCTAAATGCAGACTTCGGCCTAGGGCTGATCAAGCAGAGTCTGGCTTACGTGGGGACTCTGGGGTCAGGTTTTCCTTCTAGCTCCCTGAGAGCGGATCTACATCCAGACAGAGCCTGTCTATTTCAGAACCAGAATAGAACACAACCGGCTCCAGGAATACTGACTGGAGGTAGGGAAGATTAATGTGACGGTGCTACCCAAAGGTGAAGACAGTAAAACCGAGGAACAAAAGTACTCTGCCTCTGGATACACACGGGCTCACTGGAAAATTCTAGAAAGGAAACTTTTTCCTACTACCAACTTCTGTGACCTTCCTGCCCAAGTACAGAAATTGATGCTAGCTGATGAGCAGATATCAATGAAAGTACCCACATGAGAAAAGGCCAGACCTAAATTTTATCCAAGATTAGAGGAGGGTGCATGCAGTCGTATTTTAGGGGTACAAGAATAATGACTTAGTTCTGCAAGTTAAAAAAAATATATTTTAGCATATGTATTTTAGTAGGGGAACTTCTTTACCCTTTTAAATAATAATTGGCTTTGAAGCTTTGGTAACAAAGCTGTGAATAGGCACTTTCCTTTAATGTCTTACAAAATGAGATTGCTTGGAGAGAACAAGCTAGTTAAATATACCAGGGCCTATCCCTCTTTAAATCATGTTACCTGCTCAGTTTTTATAATTGCAAGGATCTTAATTTATGTTTATGAAATACTCTACAATTATTGCACTTTACTTTCAAGAAGCAACAGGAATATAACCTAAGGTTATTAATCCTCAATAATAAAATTTTAGTACAGGCTGAGTATTTCAATTTAGGATAAAAGTTATTTTTTTTAAAAAACATGCTAATTTAGAGCTCAGTTTGCAGTGAAGAGACACATATGTATTTTATCACTTTAGATACAGCAACTCTTTTTACCAAGAATTTTCTTTTGGATGGTTTAAATGTGTGCACATACTTAACACAGCAATTTAAAAATATTCTCATTTGAAACAATGAAATTCCAACTCAGAGTTCTAAAACAACAGAACGACTACTTTTTCAACACTCTCTGTCCAGGGCTTGACACTTCTGTGCATAAAAGATATTGCCCACCAGCACTCCCATCGCAAAGCAAACCCCGACAACAAAATCTCTAGCTGCTGCATCGGAAAGACCAGATGTTATTAACAGAGAGTGCTAAGATAGCATAGCTGGGAGAAAAAGAAGAATCAAAGAACAAAAGAAAGAACTCCATTAAAAAAGAACTTCCAAAAGTAAAACCTTTAAAGGAGACTTTAAAGTCAAATACGGAGAGAAGACAACAGGGAAAGGCGTTGAACAGAAATGCAAGGCACCAAATTTAGAAACTTGGAAGCCAAGCAAGGGTCTTGGGGAGGATTTGGTTTCACAGAACAAGAGGCAGATTTTGCAAAATCTAGTTAAAACCTGAAAAGTTTAAATGTCTATCTGTATCTGTACTTTAAACTAGATACTTAAAAAAATAAACAAAAACAAACCCTAATCTACAGTTTTGAGTAAGGTAATATGAAAAGACAGGTGCAGAAAGTAAGGCCAGCAAATGGGAGGTTCATTTTGCAACTCTTCCCTTCTCGCGCTGGTGACCCAGTGGACGCAGAGCACAAGACCAGTTTAATAAGTCCTGTAAGAGCACAGCCCCCACGCCCAGTAATAGGCAGGACAGGAGCCCTGGGAAGCTTAGCTGTCAACCTTGTGTGGGTGCTGGAGGCAAAGAAGTATTTGTTAAGTAACAGATTTCCAGATTTTGATGATCATCAGCCAGAATAGTTGCTCCTCATAATCGCAGATGAACCACATCAAGGACTGTATTAATTACAGCTCGCACTACGGACCTCTTCTGTGGGCCACTCCTATTCCAGATGTTCCCACAGAGAATTTCACCTCATCCTCACAGCAGCACTGGAAAGGAAGTACTACTCTTCCCTCATTTTACATATGAGGAAATGGAGCAGTTAAGGAACTTTTAGCTGGAATAAAATTCCAGGTCTGTTTCCCTTCAGAGCGCTGTCTCTTCACCCACATGAAAGGTAGTATATAGAAAGTAAAAGTACACTATGTCTGCGAGCTTATAATCAATGTTCTAAAATGCCTGTGATGTATGAAGTGATAGTGTGCTCTAAGTAAAATATATCCTGGCCTAAAGCATGCACACACATGCACACACTTTGACAATGGCTTGTATGTACCTCAACCATGTAAATGGACAAAAACCGCTGTGGCGAAAGATTATGCATGCCATTTAAAGTATCTTCAATGGGGCGCCTGAGTGGCTCAGTCAGTTAAGCGTCTGACTTCAGTTCAGGTCATGGTCTCCCGGTGCATTAATTCAAGCTCCACATTGGGCTCTGTGCTCACTGTCGAGTCTAGAGCCTGGAGCCTGCTTTGGATTCTGTGTCTCCCTCTCTCTCTACCTCTCCCCTCCTCACTTTGTCTCTCTCTTAAAAATAAATAAACATAAAATAAAATAAAGTATCTTCATATGTCTACATAATTTCTTAAATCTGTTACATAAAGGCCCTAACAGAAAGTGCCTGAAGAGTGGCCAACACAGAGGACTTTTGTTCCTTTTTAGGAGATTAGAATGTGCTCCAAATCTATAAATGTAGAGTTATTTTTCACTAAGCACAAAACTGATGATCAGAAATGCTAAGATGCAAATGAAAAAACACAGGTAAAGAACTTACTTTTGCACCAAAAATCACGAATAAAAGCTGTTAGATGGCTTTCATTCTGGTGGACTGGTTCCCTCCTATGATCTACCCCAAAACAGAAGTCACGAGCTGCACTGTCTCTGCCACCAATCTGTGGTCTTCATGTACACAAATCCCTTCGCTTTTCAGCACCTCACATCAGATGGGAGTAATAACTGTTCTGTTAGTTTCATTAACCTGAAATGAAGGTTTGGGGACAGGAACGATGCTGGATCTATCTACGGAATTATTACTAACTGGGTGCTGTGCTGGTGGATACGATTTAATCAGGCGTGTCTGGGGGAGAGCATGCAGTTTGTCAACTTTTCCAAATTGCTGTCAGGCATCTGAGTGCCACCCTTTGAGCCTTATAGCCACCCTGGAAATAAGGAGGACAGGTATTGTTAGATGGGAAAGAGTTAGGTGACTATCTGGTTAGCCTCAATTCACACACCTAGCAGGGACAGAGCCCAGAATATAATCTTCCCAACTCCCGATCCAGAGTTTTTTATTTATCGTTGTTGGTTTTCCCTCTGCTGACTAGACCGTGTAGTCCAGTGGTCAGCAAGGGCGGCAACGTCCACTGAGAGTCGTCAATCCGACAAAAGTGCAAACGTCCTACCCTGATGAATTAGAGACAGCAGTTCTCTCCCGTGACCTGCAGCTTGGAGGCTATGGAGTCAGACCACATACCTTGATTTCTGGGAGCTGCATCACTTCAGGAAAGACTTCAATGCAATTAGAATGAGCAATCACGGTGTGCATGTGCCTGCAGTTCATGATAGTGGTCGGGATGGCTTTCAGTTTGTTCCCACTGATATCAATTTCTTCAAGTTCCTCCAGTTTTGCCATTTTACTAAAGAAGAGAAAATCCAAGGGGGAGTGGGTCATAAAATAATAAGGCAATTAAAAAATAACATATAACGAGAATAAAAAGGGAATTTAGTATGAGTCTAAAGATTCTTTAAAGATTCACTTATATAAGGTAACACTGTGTGTTAACTATATGGGAATTAAAAAAAAAAAAAGATTCACTTATAATCATCATTTTCACAAACAAGACCCAGGGCGCCTGGGTGGCTCGGTCAGTTAAATGTCTGGCTCTTGATTTTGGGTCAGGTCATGTTCTCATGGTTGTGAGATTGAGCCCCATATCAGGCGCAGAGCCTGCTTGGGATTCTCTCTCCCTCTGTGTCTGCCCCTCCCCGTGTTCTCTCTTTCTCCCTAAAAAAAAGAAAAGAAAAGAAAAAGACCATTTTCACTACTGCTTTTGAGTATCAAAGTATTTTCACACCTCCTTTCCTACTATAAAACAAAAACTATTAACTTCAACAGTTCAAATTCACAAAAAAAGAAAAGCGGATGTTCCTTTCCTCTTAAAACTGTGTGTGTGACTTTAGTTATCCTGGCAACAATCACTTTGCTATGTAGTTTAGACTGAACACCAATAAAAATCCTACTCAAGTGGGTAAGTTAGCATTAATCCCCTGAAGTGCTCTAAAAATGCTCAGTTTGAGACAGAGATGTCTTTTTTTGTCTGGCTCTGAAAGGTCAAGGGACGCAGAGGAGCCCAGGGCATTCGCTCATATGAAGACGTGCTTTCTCCAAAACCCCACCCCCCGGATTCCTGTGACATCACTTGTGATGACAAGGTGGCGGGAGTGCCATCTGGACCATCTATGGACCTGGCAGGGCTCAAAGTCAAACCGCACCCGAAAGAGATTCCTCCTCCTTCCTGCTAAACATCTATCAAGGAGGTCTCCTGCTAACCTTACCTGAATAACATGCCCTAATATACTGAACCCTTTTGTTTAAGGATATCTTTTATTGTGGGGCGCCTGGGTGGCTCAGTTGGCTAGGCGTCCTGATTTGTTCAGGTATGATCTCGTAGTTTGTGACCTCAAGCCCCGCACTGGGCTCTGTGCTGACAGAGCAGAGCCCACTTGGGATTCCCTCTCTCCTATCTCTCTATCCCTTCCCCCGTCTCCCTCAAAATAGACAAACATTAAAAAAAGAAAAAAAAAAGTTTAAAATAATGTTTTTTATTTTTCAATCTTAATCTATAGTTGATCTTAGTAATATTAACCAACAATTATGTAACTAAATAAAGAACATTTCAGTTAGGTTTCTTGCCTTTTCTGCAAATTTGGAGGGAAAAAAATCTTGTAGGGAAAAAAACCTTGTACCTCTGTAATCCTATAATAGCATCTACCACTCTTCTGACCCTTTTTCTATTACTGGTGATGCTGGGCTCCAAAAAGCACAGGATTCCCAGTAAGTACAACTCAAGCTTTGAATCATTTAGTTTACAACTGTTGATATCTCCTGTTTGCTATGGTTTCATTTGTCATAATAAGCCTTCACAAAAATTTAGCAAGAAATCCTTTTATTTACTTTCCTTTCTGTCATCTCTCAAATATGAAAGTTATCTTATTTGCTTATCTTGTAAATGAGTATATGCCAAAGATACAGTAAGAACTAAATTTTCATCTGATGACATCAGGTCTTTTAATAGCCTAAAGAGGCGTCAGGATATGTTACAAGCAACACTATGTACACAGACTGTGATGTGATCGAGCTCCAATTGCCTGAATTTGTGAGACTATTACTTGAATATGCTGTCATCATATTTGGAAAGAAATATGGAGAAATCATTTGAGTGATGGGGCATGGACAATGACTGAAAGTATAGAAATCAGGGTCAAGAAAGAAGTTATGGAAGTTTCCATCCCTTCACATACAAAAAAGGGGACCAAAGGCCTCGACCGCTTTAATTCAGCAACCATTTGTTGAGTGTCTGCCCTAGACCAGACCCCATATGTACATGGGGCTGAAGGAAACGAATCTCAGTTATGAGTCTTAAGGAACTGGGGACCTTTCAGGGACACATGTACTACATCACAATCCCTAGGGAGACAGAAGTTGTAGCAAAATGCATTTCTATGAGGTACATAAAAGATTCTCTTCGGGTGATTACAGCTGGCATGGGTCACTGGGTGCTGCTATCAAAATTTGAGTTAATGGCCATTTCCCCTTCAGTGCTTATTCACCTCTCGAATAGGATGAGGAGTCCTTTCAGAGAGATTATTGGTAGGCGAGTACCATGTTTTCTTCCAAAAATAGCATTTCCTCATTCCATAGTAAAATGTTATGGACACAGTAAAAGTACATACAAGTACATAAAAGAAAAAAGGAGGCTTGATCATTAACATCAAATGAGCAGAAAAAGTAGAGAAACAACCAAATACAACAAAGAGCCAGAGCAATACGTCAAATCCACGCGTACTTGGCCTTCCTCATTTAGTCTGCCCGGTGCTCAGCTGGAGGTGGCAGCCGGACACCAGCGGGTGAGTGCTCGCCTCCCGGATGGGCGTGTGGGTGCTCTCCGGGTCCTGCCTTGTCAGATGGACACGTGCCAATGACACGCCCGCAGAGTAAACCCTTCATGGCGGGCTGGCTGTGTAGATTCACTTCAAGATAGACACCGTGCCACGGCTCCCCAAAATTACAAGTTCGGATTACAGCAGAATTAAAAGTGGAATATTCTGAGAGCCATACATTATTGGGAATGTGACACGGTGTCTGGTCGCAGAGGCCACTGCTGCTTTTTGTACCACAGCACAAATACAAAAACTGGTAGCTAGTTAAGAACTGTCAGACTCCTGGTTTACGTTCTGATTCCCACACACCGTAATAGGTTAATTAAAAATAATAATAATTTGGTTAAAAAGAACCAAAGGAAAAACATGCCCACGAAGTAACAATACCTTACTTCAAAATCCTAAGACCGCCGTAGTGGTTGGGCCCATGGATGCGTTCATTTTAGAAAAGCTACACATCTCTCTCGGCAAATGTTAATCACAGCTTACGTGAAAGACAACCGTGAACAAGAGTCAGGGGGAAGAAGCTTTACTTTATCTGGGAAATAAACAGTTGAGCCTTTGCCTTTCCACCTGTGACTCCGTTTTCAGAAATGCAGTGGAGAGCATCCCTTTGGGGGCTTCTGTTACCTTGCTGGAAAACTCTGAAGTCGGTTATAGGCCATGTGCAGGATCTTCAGGTGGGGGTGTCCTGTTAGCAAGGGCACGCATTTATCGGTGAGGCTGTTATTCGTCAAATACAACTCCTGTAAGACACTGTTGGTCTCTTCCGAAAGAGTGGCTGGCGGAAGGGCCTCCAGCTTGTTGGCAGACGCATTCAGGAACCTCAGACTACAAGGGCAAAATGCGACAAAATCCACCGGTAAGCCAGGGCTCTAGTCCGGAATCCTCAACAAATCTGGAATTTTTCTGACTGATACCTGGCATTGTCCTAAACTGGGTTTAGAAACATGAATTTAAAAACAAGCCCCGGCTTTACTAGCCTGCATAGGGATACATGACCCTACTCTCTATGGTGAGCACAGTAACTGCCTATACATGTTAAACACAAAAAGATAAAAACCAATGTTTATGGAAGCACACAGGTGAGAGGAAGGGATTCACTTTACAGCTGATAGAGTGGAAGGGAATGTGATACGGTAAAGTTAATATTCTGTCTTAGGGACAAAAAAAAACCAACTGCCTATTTTTAAATAAAAGAGCTCTTAGGGTAACAGGACAATCAGACATGAGGTCACAATTCAACTAAATCACGCAATGACGGAGTCCTTTTCAGTATGACACCCAAACGGCAATTTGCTGACACGTGTTCCCAACTGCAGGAGATGCTCTGCTCTGCGTTCAAACACCGGCTGCCATACAGCAGCAAGAGACAGCAGCGAGAAGGCACAGGCCCCGGTGCACACAGCAACAGGAGGGGAACTCGGCCGTGGCTGGGACACGGGCTGGAAGGAGCCGATACCACAGGACACGCTGCACACGCGTCTGTAACCGTCGAACACGCAGTCAGGCAAAACTAGCGCCAGGGAAGGGAAGTAGTGTCTGGCAGACAGCTTTCTAATTTTTCTTTAAAAATTTTTTTTAGTGTTGGGGCACCTGGGTGGCTTGGTTGGTTAAGCATCTGACTTTGGCGCAGGTCATGATCTCTCAGTTTGTGAGTTCGAGCCCCGCGTTTGAAATAATTATGTTTATTTATGTTTGAGAAAGAGAGACAGATAGAGCGGGAGTGGGGGAGGGGCAGAGAGAGAGGGGGACACAGAATCCAAAGCAGGCCCCAGGCTTGAACTCATAAACCACAAGATCATGACCTGAGCTGAAGTCCAACGCTTAATGGACTGAGCCACCCAGGTGCTCCTGGGCTTCTAAGTTTTTCTAATATGACAATGTTTTGGTTCCTGATCTGGGTGCTGGTTACACAAATGTGTTCACTTTGAAAAAAAATTCATCAAGTGAATTTTTATGATTTGGCCCCTCATCTGTATTTATATTACACTTCAATAAAACTTACAGTAAAATAAACAAAGCTATATGCTACCACTTATCCAGATGACAGCGTGAAAATGGCTACAAAATGAAGAATGGTTTTACACCTTAGCTAACTAAGATGATGTAATCCTTCCACAGTGATTGTGAAACAGAAAAATGTAAAGTGCAAAGCCGGAGAAGTGACACAGAAGCCTTGCTGTGATCAGGTTCCACATCACTGGGGAGAGGGAAGGACAGAAGAGGTCCTGTGCCGGCTCAAGAGTCAGACAGGTGGCCCTCCAGCCCCACAGTGGATCTCCACAGTGTGTGCCTCGATGTGAAGCCGCAGTGTCCGCAACGTGGTGAGTGTTCAGCCCGTCGGGCTCTCCCCTGTGGTTACCAAGGTCAAAGCTGCCTTGCCTCCCCACCTGGGAAGGCCTGTTAATGAACCACCTTTCTCTTGTTTCAAAAACCACCTGGGTTTGAAATTTTCAGCATCCAATTCAGGACCATTCTGCCATATGTTAAGAAGAAAAGAATAAACTCTTCCTTAGAAAAAGAATATGGAATACAAGGTATAGCTGTTTTTAATTCCTGGATAGAAAGAAGGCTTTGTATTCACGAGTATCACCAGGACTGTCACGCCTCGCTCTCAACCCGCTAATACTCCCCAATCCTGCACCCCCCACCCCCACATACTTACACATACTCTCCAACTCCACTACTTGCCTGAGGAAAAGCAGCGTCCCCAAAATAGAACATTTTCCATTAAAGAAACACGTATTCAGTTGACATTTAAAAAAAAAAAAAAAGGAAGTTAGAAAGGGCTGTACAGACCATAAATAGTCATGGGAAATTATAGTCGTGTGTGCCACACAGAAGAAAATAAAGGCCATTCATGCACTTTCTGAAACTAGTTTTGAACTAGGAAGGAAACCAATTTTCAGCACCCTAGTTCTTTAAAGTATTTTTACGAGTCTGTTTCGTTAGGTCCCATTTATACCAACTGACTTAAATACCCTGTTAAGAATTTCTTCAGTAGCAAAGTTGAAAAAATGAAAATGTATTACCCTAAAACATGATGGACTGGGGCTGGGTGGGAAATTATAGGACAATCTCATTAAAACATAATTCTCTAGGAAATACATAGTTATGGACACAACGAAAGAGAACATTCATGAATGTTTGCTTATCTTCAGGCCGGAAAAAAGAGGGAACATTGCTTTGAAAGGAAAAAAGACAGACTAGTGAATGCTCACCAAGGAGGCTGTCACAGGGACTCTGGAAACCTCTCACACCGTGGGAATGAGGAGGAGACCGTGATTTCCAAAAAGCCTTGCCCTCTCATCTTGTTGACATTTGCTCTAGTGAAGGAGCTAAATACTCTTTTATGGGAAAGTAAGGGGGGAAAAACCCCTCATAGTCTACCCCTCCAGGAAATGAAACCAAGTTGAAACTACACGGGCTGGTTCCGAAGGATTTGATTTGAACTGAAAGGGCCTGGTTGAATCACCTTGTTAGTTAAGGGCCAGAGAGCAGACAACCAGGCTAAAAAGTTTTGTTTAAATGGTCTCGGGAAAATTCAATTCAATACCCATCCTCTTAGAAAAATTCCCAAAGCACTGAGTTTCGTCTCAACTCCAGATGATGTGATAACCTCCTCAAGCTCCGCCCCCTACAGATTTTGTGATAACTGTGGAAAACATGGTCTCGTGCGCCAAGAGATGCTTCATGCCTATAATTCTCCTCACTAGGCAACCCTCTTCTGCTAGGGAGAAAAAGCAGTAACATATGACTACCTTTTATTCATTTGTAAGGTGCTATGCTGAGACCACAGCTCTTTCCTATTTTCTATTTCATCTGATGCTCCCGTCATGCCAGAGACGGCCCCTCATGTTTCACAGAAGACACAAACTCAAGCTGAGAAAAGTCGTATTACTTGGCAATTGTTAAATAGTAATTAATGGCAGAGCCAGAAATAAAACCCAGACCTCATTAATCTTCAGAGTCCACAATTCCCTAACACATCTCTCCAAAACTCAAGTGTTAAAAATACAGTAATAAGAACACATTTTCCTGAGGACATTTTCACAGGCCGTCCTCGCAGAATATGCTGGCGGTCTAGCAGGGCACCTGCCAGGCGGTGTGGTGACCACGTGCACACAGCCCTTCAAGGTAACTCAGACTCAAAAACCATTCTTAGCAGAAAGTACAAAAGTTGTGGAGAAAGGAGTCACGGACGGCTTCTGCCCTAAAGCCTTTGGAAAGCTGCCCACAACAGCAGGGAGACAAACCCACTTCCTGCTCCTTGACCAGTTGCTCTGTTCCTCCCTGGCACGTTCTGTCCGTCTGCTCTGGCTCATCTAGATTTTGTGTTCCATTTTGTTTGGTTTGTTTGCTTTTTAGTAATCTCTAGCACACCCTTACATTTTACAGCCAAATTCTGCCCCTGGAACAAAGCACGGGATTTGGTGCCGAAACAGATTCCGCTATTTCTAGGTGCACCCAGCCGTCAGCAGTTTAATAATGTTTTTGGAGATCGGGCCTGGGACTTATATTCTATTGAAGATCCACAAGGCTGAGCCTGAGCCCAGCAAAACTCTTCTACTTTTAGACAAAGACTTGATTCCTGGCTCCCAAATGTCCCAGGAAGTGCAAAACGCTCTAAATTCCTGATCATCTGTCTGTACAACACAACTCTTTTATCAACTTCGTTGTCTTCACCAGGCTGGTAGCTCATCAAGGAAGGGCTTTCAAACACTCACAATAGTCCCGAGAGTACAAACGACATTTTACGTGACCGCCCAGCGCAGATGCAGCACACATGTATATAATTACAGGTTTCATGAAATAATCACTACTTAATCTTATGTTATCCTGCAACGGCATTCTCTGTCCTACTTAATTTCTCCAAGTGCTGGGAGAAACCCACTAAATTAATGTCCTACTCCACTCATCAAATTGAAAAACGAACCACCATTACTGTCTGGGGACACCACGTAACAGCGCCGATTCCTAGTGGAGAAAAAGCACATGCGGTCTAACAGAATGACTGTTCCGAGGGGTGTGAAGATCTGCTTGCTTGGGCAGTGAAGAGCACAAGAGGTGAAGGAACAAAATGCACACAGATGAAAGAAAGGTTGAGCAGAACATGAAAAGAATTAGTTTTAAAAATTAAGTAGAGGGGCGCTTGGGTGGCTCAGTCGGTTGAGCGTCTGACTTCGGCTCAGCTCATGATCTCACAGTTCGTGGGTTCGAGCCCCGCGACGGGCTCTGTGCTGACAGCTCGGAGCCTGGAGCCTGCTTTGGATTCTGTGTCTCCCTCTGTCCCTGCCCCTCCCCCAGTCATGCTCAGTCTCTCAGAAATAAATAAACATTAAAAAGTTTTTTAAAATTAAGTACAATTAAATTAAGAAATCATTAATTAACAGTGATGCAATACTATAAATTCATCTACAGATCTTATCCCAACTTTGTCAATTATCCTGCTGCCGTCCTCCATCTGGTCCAGGACCCAATGCAGGGTCCCACACTGCATTTTGTCATTGTGCTTCCTTAGCCTCCTGGAGTCAGTTTTATTGGTCTTCAACAACTTTAACACTTTTGAGAAGTTCTAGACAGTTATCTTGTAGAATGTCTTTCAGTTTAGATGTGTTTGATAGTTTATCATTAGAACATGGTGGTGCATTTTTGCAAAAATACAGAGTATTGATGTTGTGCCCTCCTATCAGAAGGTACATGATTCTCAATTTCAAGGCCTAGATAAACTTATTAAGTCAGTCAGGGTAAGGCTTCAAAAATCTGTGGAATTAAGGATTCTGATGACCGGCCACATCGGGTCAGCAGAACTGAGTTAAGGGCCAGGAATCTTCATGTTTCATAAGTTGCACAAGGCGTTCTGAAGACACACTTTGGGAAACACTGTCATTTTATTCTCAAAACACCAGAACTTCACAAGTCAGCTCTCTTCACTTACACAAAATAGAGTAGGCAACTTAGCTCTTAAAAATGCCAGAAATATCTGTCTTTGCCAAAAGGCACCAGTTGTCATGGTCAATTGATCACGCTCTCCAAATTCTCTGTTCCCATTTAGTCCCGTTGATATTTACACACGTTCTGAGTCACTAAAACTTATGGTCTGTAATGTGACTAATACCCTGGGGATATTTAATAATTGCCACGTACTTCATTTGCACCTGCACTCTCCTCACTGCTCCAACAGTACCTTGTACCGCTCCAGCCAGGGGTAAACACAGACCCTAATGTCCACCCACAACAAGAATCTACAACTGTCCTTTAGAGGGTCAGCTGTGGCTTTGTTAATTAGATCAGCCACATTCGGGAGCAGCTCCCCTGCGGTCAGACGAGCGTGCAGGTGTGAGATGGACGGGGAGGTGGCATCACCAAGATTTCAGGCGGTCCCGCCTCCACCCGCTCAGGTGACCCAGGGGGACTATCTGTCTACTCCACACTGCCCATTTGTTGATGAAAACTGATTATCTGAAACTCTCCTGCGGGCTTCCATCAGGAAGATCTACAACTCTAAGCAAAAAGAGGTAAGATGAGAGATCTTGGCCAGTGAGATTTGGATAAGAATATTGCCAGTTCACCTCTCATCATAAGACACAAAAATCAGAGCTTCTCGGCAACACATGGTCTATCGCATTTCATATCTGTCTACAGTTTTCGAGCTGCCAGTGAAAAGCAGGTCAAAATAAACAAAACCCAAAGATGAATACGGAGAATAAACTCATAAGCTAACCCTGCTGGTTCAAGCCATAAGAATTTTAATAAGATTGGTCTAAAGTTTTCACAGGAAGAGAAAGATTTTACTAAAAGTCACCTAATTAAGGGGTGCCTCAGTGGCTCAGTCAGTTAAGCGTCCAACTTCGGCTCAGGTCATGATCTCACAGTTTGTGAATTCCAGTCCGTGTCAGGTTCTGTGCTGACAGCTCAGAGCCTGTACCCTGCTTAGGATTCTGTGTCTCCATCTCTCTTTGCCCCTCCCCAGCTCACACTGTCTCTCTCTCTCAAAAATAAATATTGGGGAAAAAAAAGGCACCTAATTTAAAGCAGATTCCCTTCTCTCATTTGGTTATTAGATACCCTCCTGGCACCAGGTAAAGAAGATTAATACACACCACTCTAAAGCTGTAATACTTAACAGACAATATCATGTAATTAAAACCATGACATTGGTTTTTAGCAGACAAGATTCAGAGCTAAAGAAAAACTCACGAGAAAGGGAGTCAAAGTTCAGCCTCTCGCTCTGTCCAATGACGCACACGTCTCTGACAGTCCTTTTACAGCTTACAGGCATAAGTTCTATGTAGAGCATGAGCTAAACCAGGCCCCTCCTCAGTTACATAACCAAACTCAGGACAGGCAACGGGAATTTATTATCAAGGAGCATCTTATATTTGTAAGATTTGTATTATGGAGCAAACTGAAGAGGAGGATTGGAGCAAAGTCTCGTTACTACCAGACAGTATCGTGCGGCAGCCTCGCGCTGCTCGACCCCAGGGCTTACGTTCAAACTAGCCCTATCAGTTTCCTCTCTTTCACCCTCTAAAACCCACCATTTATTATGCTTTATTGGGCAGTGATTTTAAAGTCTGCATTTGACTGTTTGCCCTTTGAGGGTAATGCCGATGTTAGTCACTTCAATGCCCCGCAGTACCCAGCACAGTGACAAGTGTATCGGGTCAGCAGGATGTTGGCATGGACCGTGTAAAAGAGAACAAGTCACAATGAGGTCACCTGCAAGAGGCCTGTCACAGAGATTCTCTTCTCAAAGACCCTCTTTCATATTCTGAAGTTTGTGTTTTCTGGGCTGACCCGCTCCTGCAACTGTCAGTTCTGGGTTATTCCTTCCACCCAAACTCATCAAACCAAGTATATAGTATCTCTACATATTCCTGCATGCAAATTATGTATCAGTAAAAGATACAATTTCAAAAACATTTAGATAGACCAAACCTCCGTTATTTAGATTTTGGGATGGGGAAGAAGTATTAGCCCCTTAAGAAGCAGTAAATAGTTTAGTGAGAATCATTATAAAATGTTTTGTGTTTCTTGTCTTCCAACAAGTAAAGTAACACAAGAACGTCATTCACAAAAGGCACTCACCGGCTTCATACTGTCCCTTTCATAAGCCTATCTGCCTGCGAGAACCAAAACTCTTAACTTTTCTTTGTGACTCAGAGTCATGACTAATAACACACTGTGCTGGAGAGGTGGCTATTATGGTGGCTGGAAAACAAAGGCACTAAAATATGTCTTCTTGAAAAAGTTCATTTCAGCCTTTTTTGGTCATTTGCTTTTCTCTCATAAAATAAAGGAGGATGCTTGCTCCTTGTAATTCACTGGCCCTTTACTCCGGGACATTCCTGCGCCAGAAATCCATTTCACTTTGCCGGCCCCCCTCCCGGGATGCACAGAGGCTGGTTAATCCCCTGACAGCAGCTCCTGTTTTCCAAACTGCAGCTGGTTCTGGATAGACCCATCTATTCCGTTGATGGGAATTTCTGCCTAAATGCCTTTAGCTTACGCTGTTAACTCAGCCTATATTCTCCAGGACAGCAATGTCCTCTTTCAATGGCCCCTAATTTTCCGTGTTGCATTCCTAGAAATATTCCAGTTCATACAATCCTTCCTCTTCCAAACTATGGATTCCGTTTTGGAACCCTCCAGAATATGCAAGTGGGCAAGCCTAGATTCAGAGCGAGCTGCACAGGATCACAAAGACACCAGCGAGCAGAATCACCGATGGAAGAATCTAAATTACAGATGTCCCACTCAAATCCTTTTCTGAACATGAATACTTAGTCTCCTTGACTACACTTGTGAGCTCCCGCTTAGGAACATGTTTGCAGATCTGCCC
This sequence comes from Proteles cristata cristata, assembly GCA_017311185.1. Taxonomy (NCBI): domain Eukaryota; kingdom Metazoa; phylum Chordata; class Mammalia; order Carnivora; family Hyaenidae; genus Proteles; species Proteles cristata. Next base: position 469,495 of record JAESUZ010001077.1, on the reverse strand, counting down.
AAGCACCAAGGAGATTCAATGACTGCTCACTGACTGCTTCTAGGGAATTAAAAATATCCAGAACTGTCCTTTTAAAGTCAAATCCTCAAAAACGAATAAAGACTCACTATTATCTGTTGGAGAGTTCCGGCACCATCTATCTACTTTATTAGCCATGAAGTTATCAGACTTGGCCAGATCCAGAAATTTTATTTCACTCGAAGACTCCTAAATCTGAATCCATCTATCTGTTTCTGTAGATTCAGCAGACATCCAGGAGAATGAGTAGATTCTCATGATAAAATGCACCCAAGTTTTGCCTAGTTAGCCTTATTAAAGAGAACACAAGGTTACAACATAACTGAGAACTCTCCACAGGAAAAGAGATCAAGTCCCACAGTATTCATGATAACAAAAACCACGTGTCTACAGCCACCCACACGTGGTGCGCTGCACACGTGGCCCCTGAACAGCACAGGTTTGAACTGCATAGATTCACTTATACCTGGATTTTTAAAAATATAATACAGTATGGTACATGTATTTTCTCTTTCTGAGGATTTTCTTAATAACTCTTTTCTCTAGCTTACTTTATCATAAGAATACAGTATATAATACATACATAATGTACAAAATGTTTGCTGATTATTTATATTATTGGTCAGGCAGGTTATTAGTGGTTAAGTCTTTGGGGGGTCAAAAGTTACATACTGATTGAAAAAAAATTTTTTAGTGTTTCTTTTTGAGAGAGAGAGAGACAGAGTACAAGTGGGGTTGGGGGGCAGAGAGAGAGGGAGACACAGAATCTGAAGCAGGCTCCAGGCTGTGAGCTGTCAGCACAGAGCCCAATGTGGGGCTTAACTCATGAACCGTGAGGTCATGACCTGAGCCAATGTCGGACATTCAACCGACTGAACCACCCACGCACCCCTACACACAGATTTTTGGCTGTGCAGGGGGTTGGCGCCCCAACACCCATGTTGTTCAAAGGTCAACTGTATTTTGATATGAATGTAAAAGTAAGAATAATTCTTTGAATGATCTTGAAACGTTGCTCTTTTTGTCAAGGGAATGATAGAGCCCTGATCAATTACAATTGAACAATCCCATTTTCTCACAATTCCATTACTTCTCTATAACTATCCCAGCAGGAATTCATTATAAACTAGGTATAAAGAACAAGTGTTTTTTTAAAATGAGGATAAAAGAACACAAGGTAAAGGAAAGGAGAATGAAAAATGTTCTCTGTCCTGATCTGGGCGATGGATACAGGAGCATACGCACATGTGAAAATTCACTGAGCATTATGCTGAAGGGTTGTACGTTTTTTCCACTATAAGCTATATCTTGATTAAGAAGGATTTTTTTTTTTTTTTTTTTTTTAAGAGGCCCCTGAGTGACTCAATTGGCTAAGTGTCTGACTTCGGCTCTGGTTATGATCTCATGGTTCACGAGATGGAGCTCTGCATTGGGCTCTGTGCTGACAGCCTGGAGCCTGCTTCAGATTCTGTGTCTCCCTCTCTCTGACCCTCCCCTGCTTGCACGATCTCTCTCCCTCTCTCTCAAAAAAAGTAAACATTTTTTTTTTAAAGTTGGTTTTTTTTTTTTAAAGGACATGGAGAGAAGAAAATTGAAAATCCACAGGTGAAGGTAGTACTTAAAATTCCTTAAATTTTCTTTTGTTCATGAAATGAATATTTGTTCAGCACCCTGTTTTACTCCAGACATGCTGCAAGATGCTAACACTATAATTAAGGCATGATCACTGGACACAGCATTCATAACCTAATAGTGGGGACAGGCAAGGAGACAAGAAATTATAACACAGTGTGTGATGAGTACTGACAGGAATAAGCACAGGGAGCTCATACACACGGTCAGGTATACAAGTCACTTTAGGGGAAAGAGAGTTCTTACTGCCCGTGAAAAATCTCACATGTGGAAACATATCTCCAATGTTTATTTTAAGGCAGAAAGACCCGTCATTATTTTCTTCTTCAAAAGAACACAAAATGAAACTCAACTCTTTTGTCTTTCTCATGAGGTCTACTAAAAGTTCAATCCTTCGTATCATCTCTAAAGTTATGGCCACTCATAAAAATAAACATTAGCAGAGGTCACAGTGATGCAGGCCGTCAGGCTGGGAGCATTTCAGAACAATGCACAAGGGCTCTGAGGCAAACAAGAGGTTCCAAAGTAAGTTAACACCCAGGCAACTTAGAGCTGTCTGCAAGGAAAGGCTGCACATGGCCACTCTCACTTAACAATTTCTTCAACTACTTAGTGAAAGGAGCTGCCTAGAAAATGTCTGTTCAAAAGGACATAATGTAAATGCAAGGAGAAAACCGTGGTAAAGGGAAGAACAGCTGGTTAGAAAACAGCAGCAGGAACCAAGCAAACCCAAGGAGGATGATGCCTGTCACTCGGTCACACATACGGGAAAGCAAGAGAGGACCCTAAGGTAATTCCGCTAAGACCGCGCACACGTCAAGCCAGTGGCAGACGCCTCCTGTGTTACAGCTACACCCCCGACACGGGCATGTGCATGACTCCACGCTCTTCTCTCCAGAAAGCAGTCGAAAGAATAAGAACCTACAGTTCATGTCCTGACCCCACATCCTACTAAACGGAGAAGCGGCTGGCAAAGCCACAGCCTTTGTAAATCTCAGACGGGGGTGCGGGAGCCCCACACAAGCGGTCTCCCGCTGCGTAAGACAGGCCTGCCGACGAGAGGGCGTCCACGACTCCCGTGAACACCGAGGACCACAAGGCTGCGTCCGTTACCTGTCGGCCTTCATCAGAAGGTTCGGCGGCAGCTCCAGGAGCTGGTTGTGCTGTACGTCCAGGACCTCCACCGAGGTCCTCTCCAGCCTCTCGGGGAGCCTCGCCAGCTCGTTGTGTCCTGCCAGCAGCTTCCGGAGACCGCCGCTACAAAATAAGCTGCGCAAAGGGGGACACAGACAGAAGGCAACTTAAATAGAGCTAATTTGGGATAAAGAATAAAAAAGGAACAGGAGTCAAAGCTCTTAAAACGAGCTCTCTGAAGAAACAGATTCATTCAGAGCACCTGCAGATTCATATTAACATAAGCTCAAACTTAGAGCCCTTATATTTCAGTGCTTTACATACTGCATAGATAAATAAGTAAATAAATGAGAAAACCTATAAGCAGGAATATTTAACAAAGCAGCTCTACTTAGAGAAAGAGAAAAAGCAAGTTTCATAGGAGACCCTGAAGAGAACAGTCTACCCTCGTTAGACTCACAAGGCGAGCTTTAAAAGGCTGGAGGCTTCCCAAGGTAGGGCTCGTATCGCCTGAACACGGGTGTTTTACCCACAACAGATTCTGAATAAATACAGTCAATCAATTTTAACTATAGGATCCACATTAGATAAGGAATTCTTTGATCCAATTAAACTTTTACAAAGGCCAATGGATAAAATGTTACATTTTTCCTCATTTCCACTTCACAATTACAATTATTTCTCCTTTTCTTCAATCCCTTCTCTCTGGTTTAATCCTAGGCCAAACAGAGACCCCTCTCCTAAAGAGAAGAAAATACACTCAATCCACTATTTTCTCTTGAGTCTCAGAGAGCTGTTTGGAACCTTGGCTGTGTTTCTTCCATGGGTTATCAAAATGGAAACAAAGGCTGAATGCTTTTAAATCAAGTATAAATCCGTTTTATGACCAGTTCAGACTTCTTCACCAGTTGTAGAGAACAAAATGGGCCCTGGGGTCAAACACAGAAGGGGCGGGGGCTAGGGAGGGAGGTCCCTGTGGAAAAGTGAAGTTATAATTTGCATCGGGAGCATCTGGAGTGAGAATTCATTTGCACTGCTGTCAAGGAGCGAGGCTGCCTCATCTTCCAGCACTCTGACCTCATTGACGGACGGCCAGAGCTGTTAAAACCACTCCACGTTACGGTGTAACTTTTTTCACTTTGAATATCAAAGCTAGATCCTTTGCTCACACAGACGCAATCAACCTGTCTCAAGTTCGTGATAGCACAGGCTGCCAGGAAAGGTATCTGACACACCTGACTTTGAAGGTTTAGCTACCAGTGTAACACGCAAGGGTAGCCGGGATGGCCAGTCACAGCTCTCACAGGGGGCAGTCCCTGCCGTTCGCCTCACACCAATAATTCAGGACTTGGTTCACCAATCTTACAGTCTCTCTGGGCCTCGGGTACAGCTCAGGATTCCCAGGGTAGATGTATTATTTATTATTCTCTCTCTCTCTCTCTCTCTCTCTCACACACACACACACACACACACACACACACACACACACACACTTTACCCTTAAATAAATGAATGCCTGAAAGACAGATGAGAACATCTTTATGTTGATTTTTCCAGTTAAAAAAGTAGATTTTATAACTACAGTACAAGTCTTATCTGCTAATTACTGGACTTAGCTAAATTCTTCTGGATATTGTCTAAGCACTGTTTTCCTTTTAATACATGTCCACTTTTAAATATTAATTTGTCTTGTGAAGTCCTTCACATACAAGACTTACATAAACAAAGCTTGAATATCAAATTAACATCTAATGAATTGCTGTCTTGCCTGAATATTAGATCAGTGACAGAGCTGACAGAAAGTGTGCAAGTAAACACCACAAATACGAAAACCATGTATTTTTTGTCCTACATATTACACACACACACACACACACACACACACACACACACACACACACACACAGTTTAATTCCTTGACAATAGGGCATTTAGAATTTGTTTTGAGTAAGTATCCGTTTAGATCTCCAAAAAGCATGACTAATGCAGATTCAATCAAAGATGAATTAACTCTGCAGAAAACTGGATAAAATATCAGTTTTCTTGTTTGTTTAATTGTTGGGTTTGTGCACAGAATGTCTTTGTTGGAACCTAGTGGGAAACAGAGGCCTTAGATGCCAATGTGCTGTCTGTTGGATTGGACATGTTGAAGTGGGGAAGAGAACAGAGAAAATAGAAGAAAGGTAACATTGCAAGATTTTTCCAACAAATTTTCCCCCCATGAGTAGTGGCCTATTACGATTATTGCTGTCTGTCTTCTGAAAGGGTCCCTGTCTCTCACACTGCTGTCCCCAAGGCACATCACCAAAGTCCCCTTGATGATGGTGATGGGCCACACAGGGTCACCTACATGCTCAGAAAACACAAAACTCTAAAGAAGAAAGCATTTTCAAATAGAACTGAAATTTGAGGTACAGCATATGGCCAAGGAACAAAGTAAAATTAACTGAGCTTTCCAGGGACTGAAATGTAACCCAGATTCCTTTTATGAGATCTACATTCTAACAGCATTAACCAACAAGAAATCTAATGCAAGCCACAAACATCATTTAAAATGTTCTAGTAGCGACATTTAAAAAAGTGAAAAGAAACAGACAAATTCATTCTCACATTTTATTTGACTCAATATATCCAAAATATTATTTTGATATGTAACTAATATACAGTATTATTGAGATATTTTGCATCTTGTGTGTATTCTATACGTGAGCAATTTTCCATTTGGACGAGCCATACTCTGAGTCTCAGTGGTGACATGTAACTCATGGATACCACAGTGGACAGCACAGATACATGCTCATATAAAAGATAAACAGCATTTCTACCATCACAGAAAATTTTATAGGATAACACTGGAATAGCCTACCTTTTGTTATTAATTGCACACCTAGTCACTAACAGTCAATACTATTGTCTTCTAGAATTAGTTAACCTGAAGGTATTTGTAACCATGGATGCTAGACATGATCGCATGGCCGTCTTACAAATCTTGCCATTAAAATTTACGTAATTTATATTCAGAGAAAAGAGAAGGGAAGAAAAGTCCTTGGACCTTTACTACCAATTTCATACCAAGAAAAACAGAATCTAGTTTGCTCTTTCCAGGTCGAGTGATCTAAGAATCTTTTTTTCCAAGGTTAGGTATGAGGAAAACCAAAAATTATTTGTGGGGAAGGCAGACATGCTAAGTCAAGAGACAGAAGTGGAAGATTCTGAAAAACTGAGATTACAGAGGCGAAGCCATCGTATTGTTGGTGGAGTTCTCAACCCTACTTGTTGAACAATGCCCCCTAGGCTCGGCCCGGTGCAGCTCTGGAAAGCCTGGCTGACGAACTCTCGCCCCACGGTCCACTGCGTGAAGAAAGTTTGTGACTCAAAGACACTACAGGAGGTAAAAGATACTAAAAATAAGGTTTGAAACAAATTCTTTTAGGAGTTCATAACAACAAGCTAAATTATTTAAACACTGCTAATCTAATTTGAGATCCTCTCACTTAATCTGTAATACTCACCGTGCAGGAAGTTCGCATATTTGATTATGGCTAATATCCAAAACCTCCAGCTTTCGGCTTTCGCATACCCACTCAGGCACGTTTTCTAAGCAGTTCCTAAATATAAGAATACACATTTTTTTCTTTTGATTGGAATTTGGCCGAAAATATGGTTTGAAACTCTAATTACCTAGAATAAATAAAACTTCAAATGACATACTAAAGTATAGTGACTATTAATCACAAAGATATGTATATTCACTTTAGATTCACAAATGAAGTGTGACAAAGAATAGTAAAGAAGAAGTACTAAAGGACATAGCTACAACATTTCTAAAGTCTTAAGAAAAAAAAAAAGGTGTGTGTTTCAGAATTGTTATCCTAAATGCCTGTAAGCCCAGGCAAGTTTAGTGAGAAGATGTTTTCTACTGGAAGAAACAAATGAACAAGCAAACATACACATCCTTTCAGTTAAGTCAAATGGCATAAAATAGTTTTATTTTCCAATTACTTTTTTACCCTCAACATGTTTAAAATGCTTCCCTACACTCGTAGGCATCATGAGATCACAGATAAAATGAAAGGAATGACAGCAGTGAAAAGGTACAATGACTCTTAAGACTCAGAATTATTACTTAAAAACATTAACTGAGGCATTTAATGGGAACCATAATTACCAGAAACGAGTAAACTAATGCTGGCTTTATTATTAAATGAACTGATCACTTCTTAGACAAATCTACTACAATGAGTACCTCCCTAGTGATGGATGATTAGCCTTTTTTTAAAAATATGTGAAATGACCAGGCATAAAGAATGGAAAATGCTATATGTACATTATGAGCAGATGAACAAGTCCATGAAAATACGATGCTTGGGACGGGACTGCATTAGAGGAAAAGTGAAAACAGTTGTGATATTAAAGGTGGTGCTGGCCTTGTGTATGACTTAAACATCATGCTCTTTAATTTTGCTGGAATAGTACCTTTTCAATTAAAACACAGAAAAGGTGGCATTATTTTTTGCTCAGTGTCTGTATAGGTACACACAGTTCTGGCTTTGAAGGCCAGAAGATTGACACAATTTTTAAATTTTATTGTAGTGAACCCCTAAAACATCTTCCTAAGATAGGAGAGTGAAAGCCCCTGTCACAGTAAAGAACCTGGTTATACAGCAATAAAACTCAGAGAAGCTATAAACATAACTGGGAACTTTGAACTGGGGACTTAGTAAACACCAGGATGGAGAACAGCCCAGTTCCTGTACCTGACATAGATACAAAGGAGGAGGAGGTGAAACTCTCAGAGCTATGTCAGGGGAATCCGGTCTTCTAAGAGAAAGTCCTATAGTTGGGAGGGCGAATGAGGCAGACATGTTACAGTGAAGATTCGGGACATGAGAGTCAAAAAGCAAGATGAATAGCATGTAAGTGGCAGAATTCAGGGAAAAGCAAAAGAGAGAGTTTCCAGTTAAGTCTCACTTAGGGGTTTTAATGGGAACCATCTGCTAATTACATCCTGTAAACAAAAGGTAAACAGATTTACTCTATGGCCGACTGTCTTACAATACATCTGTTCAAGGTATTTATATATATTCATGTATGCAAACTGCACTCCAGTACCATTCTTATTTAAAGGTTGAAGATAATGCAGTGTTCAAGATTGATAGAAAAAATAATATTTTAATCAAGTAATGATCTGACTAAAAGGTTTTAAAACTAAACTGACATGAATTTAGTAGACAATGCATGTAGCACTACTCATAAAGTATTTTATATTACAAATTTATGATAAAATTGTAATTGTAATAATTCTGACACTTTCTTATGTAACTGACTGAGAACCTTATTACAATAACTAGGTTTGTGTGTTTTCATGACGAAAGGCAAATTCTGCACCTGACCAATTACATGGCAATTATATTGGATTTTATGCACTAAAATGAATTAACGGTTGTTGAGTGGGCCACCAACCCCCATGTACCATGGCTATTCAGAAAATTTTGCTTTTTTCTTTTTTCTAATGTTTGTTTATTTTTGAGGGACAGACAGACATGGACTATGAGCAGGGTAGGGGCAGAGAGAGGAGACACAGAATACAAAGTAGGCTCCAGGCTCTGAGCTGTCAGCACAGAGCCCAACACAGGGCTTGAACTCACAGACCATAAAATCACGACCTGAGCTGAAGTCGGATGCTTAACTGACTGAACCACCCAGGCCCCTCTATTCAGAAAATTTTGGATATTTCCTTTGGAGTTAAGAGTAAATTTCAGTTTTAGTGTGTTAATTCTTAAAGTCTAATTTGTATAAATACATGTTTTATGCCTTCTGGAAAAAGTCTACTATAATATTTGTGAGAACTGGAGTAAATATGACACACTGCAGTAGTGATTTTCTATAAAAGGTGAGATGGTCTGCCTGTTTGCAAATGAGCTAATAACTAAGTAGGCTGGATGGAAATCCTACCTAGGTAGGCTTAGTTGCTACTTTCTAAAGGTTCTTAGCAAGAAGATGTGGGTACAGAATAACAGAGGGAAGGAAAAAAAATTAAAGAGATATAGCACAATATGTTTTTTAATGAAATTAACATCATTGCAGAGAAAGACAGAAGATATGGTTAATATAATTAAGGAACATCTAGAACTTCCAGCCATAAACCCTCAACTCACTAATCTTTCAGGCCCAAACATGGTGGTCAAATTGGGTCCACAGGGATATAATACCTTGATTCTTTTAAGTTTAGTACACAAATAGTATTTTAACTGACAGATATTTAAATACATTTTTCAGAGGATAAGTAAAAACTATTGAATTTAATTTGTAATATTTACAGTAAAAATATATAAAACATTTTTAGGCATAAGCTCAGATAGGATCATCTAAAGAGCTTTCAAGCAGACTCTAGAGTGCTCTAGGACTTGGCTTCTTACCTTGAAACGTCCATGTAGGACAGATAATTTGGAACCGGGTAAACATCCAGTTGTACAAGTTCTAGGAGACAGGAGGAAAACACAAAGACATTACCATTCAAGTCACACAGAGACTCTTTTTGTATACAGAACATCATTACTGCGCTTTATTCTCCATTGTTTACATTAGGAAGTACAATACATCCATTTGTTAAACTTGGAAACTACAGGAAAGTACAGAGAACTTCCAATTTAATCACAAGATCTTATTCAGAGACTGAAATAAACCACTCATTCTATTTTCCTACCTTTTCCCTAACCACTCACTGTGGTTCTCCTCTTGTTATGCATGCTGAATGTTTACCTGGAAGATTAACTTTTAACATTTAGATTTCCTTCCAGAAAACCACATGCGTCTGGCTTCTGCCTTTTTCACTCTACTGAAACAGCGCTCTTAAGGGTCACAAATGACCTCCTCTACTCAAATCTGAAAACCCTTCCTCCAAACTGTATGAAATGTGATACCAGCAATCTGCCTAGGGCTTTGTTTCTTAGACAGAGTAGTTTCTAGATGTCCTTCTGCTTCTCCAAACACTTGCCCTGCAGTTCACAAGCCCAGCGCCGGACACCAGCTGTGAGGGCTTTGTGAGTGTGCTGTTGGTGCTGGCTCCTTTCTCTCTCCCACGTACCTTACTTCACACTTGCAGACACACCTCTAACAGATGAGTCTCAAACCAACATCTGTAGTCTTGACTGCAAGTTCCCATCTGCTCCCAGGAAAACCAGTCCACTGATGGGGATCAGCGGGGTGGTGAGGACTCCACTCTGTACTCTACTCTAATGGGAACAGTCTTACAGCATCTTTTCCATCACATGTCCCTCCACTTAAGCGTCTCCACGGGTTCTCTATAGCTTACTTACTGCACTAGCTTCAAAGCCATGCATCCCGTAATTACTTCTTCCCATTTTCTAGCAGGCACCTAGGAGTTCAGGATTCCCTGTCTTCTCCCATCTGCCAAACAGACCACATTCAGATTCTTTCCTCTCCCACACTCACTTCGTGCCTCCTGGCTCTCCAAATCCTATAACCATTCAGTGACAGAGACCTATCGCCATTTGAGGTTTAGCTGGTTTTTCCAGTGAGATGACAATAATTAACTCGTTTTGAAAACAGAATCTCCTATCCTTCAGAACTCCTGCAGGACATGATGCAGAGACGAGGTGCTTGATTAACACCGTTCACCTTAGAGTACTAAATACTAGTTTTCACTCGGTTTTCTGATTGCAGGGAATCAAATTCCTCCCATTAGCAAACACATGTCCACGTGATCTTTTCTTTTTTAGAAATGTCATGGTTTCTAGATTCTGAAGAAGAGAACTCATTAAATGAGCAAGACTTTTGTGGTGTCCCTGTGGAGACACAATTCAGGTCTCTCTTAGGATTAGCTCCTTTGTTAGTGGAGCATGAAATCTGAGACCCTGAATCGAGTCCAGAACGGACCTTCCTTTCCGTTCTTACTCTCCAATAGTAAATCATGGTTCCAGATTTACTATCCTAACAAGGTAGTCCAAGAAATAGTTTATTAAGGGCCTTCAAGCGGAGAAGCCAAATCAAACAAGATGAGAAAAACAAGTTGGAAACTGTAAAATCTTCTATTCTGATTCCTTTAAATACCATACCAGCATTCTGCTTTTATTATTTTTATCTCAGGAAAATTTGACACTTATTTTATTAAATGAGCTGAGGAAAATCAAAGCAAGGCATCATCACATCAAAGTGATGAGGGTGCTGAGTAAATTCTTGGAACCAAAAGAGAAACTTTGATGTGGTATACGTTACATACCATTAGAAGAGGCATAGAGTGCTTTTAGGAAGTAGCCACAGATGTTTAATGTCACCAGCTGATTCCTTTCACAGTGCAAAACTTCAATGTTGTTGAAAATCATAGCATCAAGATCACTAAGCTTATTGTCTCGCAGATCAAGCTGAGTGACGTGCTGGAGAAAGTCCACTTCATCTGCTATTAGCCTCCTAATTATGTTCAGTCTTGAGGAGAAAGGACACAGACAGAGACTATAATTAACTGCAATGCTATAAATAAATGGCCACACCCTGATACGGTGAGGTGAGGAGAAGCGGTGAAAGCCTCACTATATTCTAGTCTTCCATCATTTCTTTAATGTCTGCATCTGGACTTCCTTAACTGGCTAGATTCTTTGGCTATTTTTAGCTACAACTCCATGAAGGTCTTAATCTTAACAATATATTCTGAAACACACTTTGGACAACTTAGGCTGGACGAGAAGCACACACATCGATTTTACCTTAATTCATTGCCAGAGGAAAAAAATCCATTTAATCATTAATTTCCACAGAATTTGGTTGAAAGAACACAAGAAGCAGAACCTAAAACAACCTATTAGGCACGTTAAGACTACACTGAATATTTAAGGAAGGAGAAAGGATATGTGAGCAGGGAGATGAGCAGAATTTAAGGGAAAAGACATCGGTGGTGGGGGGCGGGGGAGAGGAAGGGAATGAATGGGAGCCACATATGCACCAGAGATAAAAATGCAAACATGTGGATCTTTGGCTGCCTTACACCAAGGACTGATTACCAAAACTATCTCCATCATTAAAATATTGCTTGAAAGAGTGAAGCACAGAAAATACTGACATTTGGCATCTAGGATTCACGGAGAAATTACAAAACAAAGGACAATTAATGGGACCAACAGATCTAGGGCAGAGCAAGGCACAGGGAAAAATGGCCGGACCTCAGCCACGAGAACCAGTCAGCGGACAGACTGACGTTGTGGCGGACAGGCTGCCAAGAAGATAAGGGCACAGTAATGGGGACGAGGAATCAATACAGTGAAGACACACTTCACTTCAAAAGGGAGAAAAAGAGATGAAAATCTCAATTCCCGGTCTGCTACCTTACCCCCAACTCCTTCACAGACAAACAAGAACCCTGCACTTCTCACAAAAGCCAGCAAAGTGCTGAGACAATGTACTTGGGCAGCAACAGCATTAACACGATGGCTGGAGCTTAGGTAGAAGCTAAAGGTTCTTGGCTGTGAAGTTCTGCCCTTTGAAAAAATAAAATGATGAAAACTGAATTATTACTAGCAATTCCATAAAGTCACTGAAACACAAGGATGAGTGACAGACAGCATGGAGCTAGGAATTGTCCATCTGAAAGCACAGCATATGGCCTCTTTAAATGTCCCCAACAGGATATTTGTTTTTTGCTTCTTTTCTTTTTTTATTCCAGGTTGTAAGATTTAAAAACTGGCCTCAACCCAGCAATTTGCCTATTTCCAAATGCTCAGTAGATTCCTAGAATATGTACACAGAATTAAAAATAAATCTCATTTTGGATACAACAGACTGTAGGAATTGAAAAAAACCGTCCCACGTTCTTCCTAATTGACACTGTAAGTAACTTTCCTATTGTGGCACCATCATCTTCATCTGAAAGAGCTCCCTCCTGTAATTCCACTCTATTAACAATAAAATAATTTAAGGGTTTGTCTAATGAGGAGGCAAAAGAAAATCTACAACGGGACGGAAATGTTCAGTTTAAATTGCCAAGTCTTATCGGGATACAAATATCAAGTTTCCAGGCTCACACAACAATATAGTTATTTAGGATGAACTTTCGAAGAGGCAAGATGTGATTAAAATTCCCTCGCAATAATCCCCTCAGCTAACAGAGCCATTTTATTTATTTCACAGATATTCACTGAGAATTACTTTGTGTGGAAGGGCATTATATTCTAGTTCCCGCTTGCTGCTCATTGTATGTGAACTTGAACAAGTCACCTAATAACTCTGGTTAAGCCTAATTCTAATCTGCATAATGGGGATAACACCTTACTTGTCCTATGAGGCAGGTGAGAAAGTCAAATGAATATATGCGCCTCGAGTTTGCAAACAATAAAAGGTCTGGCGGTGATCAGGATGATGCCTCATAGCTTTCTGTCAATAAGAGACGAATAAAACAAGGGATCTGTCAACAGATTTAGTACTTTAGCGAGGAAAGTCGTATGCTTTAAAACACAAAGACTACAGGTATGTGAGAAGTGCCACAACTGATGTATGAAATACAGAGAATGGTCAGAAAAGATGCAGTTGAGGACAAGGCACCTCATTTGAATCCCAAGGGGAGGCAGAATGTGACAGATGTAAATGGGCAAAGCAAGCAGTGCACGAGTTAGGACAGAACGGCCTCTGGACTGAAGAGACAGGGAGAGCTCCACACACGAGTGCAGGAGAGCAGGGCGTGCAAGAGGCTACAAGGAGGGGTTAGTCAATTAAGATACCAACTAAGTGCTAACACTGGCCAACAAGGATACAGCAGCTGTTGGGTTACCTGTGGTGAATGAGCTCTGTGCTAGACATTTTTTTAAATTTCATTTATTTTGAGAGAGAGAATGTGTGTAAGAGGGAGCAGGGGAGGAGCAGAGAGAGGCCTAGAGGAAAGCAGTTACTTTGGCACAATCAGTCAACATTTAGCGGGTCCCCTGTCTACTTCCTACTTCTGTTATTTAAATATCCTGTAACCGATCTCATCTAACAAGATCCAGTTAGGACTAGAAATCTAGGTGGCTCAATTTAAAAGGGCTTAAATTCCTTAATATTGAAAGTTTTCTAAGTCTAAGTGACTCAGTGACAAATATTGTTGACAATTTAGAAAGAAAGTTAAGAAGACAAAGTGTTCAGTGTCTCCTCTGTCACATTTGAAAAAGTTCTCGACTTCAGACCAAGTATTACCCTTTGTCTTCCTGTGATGAAGAACTGGTTCCCAAATTGCTAACCAACACTTCCCCAGGTACAACAGGCTTGATTTCTTTAGTCTGAGGAAAAGGGAAAGCAAGCAGATCTTTGAGGGACTGGAATAAACGGGTTGCCAAGGCCAGATTGTATGAATGAAGAAAAGGACCCAAAAGTGATGCTTTTTTATACGGACAAAAGTCGACAGGTCTGAGTGAGGGTCTAGGGTTATCAGCAGAGAGGAAAGCGGGGAGGAAGGTGAGGGAAGACCCACCTTGACCAGTGAGGAGGCATGAAGATGCCAAGAGTGAGAGCTGAGCAGGCTCCCTGAGGAGAAAAGCATCCTCAACCAGGTAAAATCACAATACCGAAGACATGCTAGGAGGAGGAGGCATAGAACTCAGTTCCTTCCCAAGCCCTACAAATTAGGTTCTGTTATTAACTGTACTTTAGAGATGAGAATGCAGCTGCACAGAGACATTAAACATCTTGCCTGAGATTTAACAGGGTGATGAGGTGGTCATCACTCCCTGGACAACGGAGGAATCTGTTTGGCTGAAAAAGTATCGTATTGGGCAAATTAGTATGAAGCCCCTAAGCCTGATACACTGCTTTGCAGGAACCCAGTCCCGTGACAGGCTCGTTTTTCCTGAAAAAAGGGAAATTTGGAATCGCTTCCTCCTTGTGCCCCGGTTCCTTGTATATTAGACACTAAAACCGATCCTCGCATACTGAAGGTCGACTGACCCTTTCATGTGGCCAGGACTGTGCTAGTGGTTTTCAGTTGGGGTTTCACATGATCAGGATTGAAAATGCAGGTTCCCTGCTCTTGCAAGGGGTGAGAGTGGGGGTTCTGGCCAAACTTGGGCCTAACGCGAGATGATGAGTTCTATATTTTTGTAAAGCACAATAAACTAAGGGCAGAGCCACCGGGGCAGAAAAATGGGAAATTAAATAAATAAGTTAAATGAATAAATTTAACTTAATGAATACATTATATTACATTAGCGAAATCAATGAAGGAAAAAAACTTAAGATGACGCTCAATGATGTTAGTGGTCTCTAGCCACAGAAAAGAAGGAGAAAGAGAGAAAACACCCACTTTGCTCTCAGTGATGATCTTCATTCACCACAAATTGCGACCAGCCAGCTTGTTTGTTTGTAGAAGAATGTCACCCAAATGGCTCTCCCTACTCTCAAATCTAAGCCAACTACTTATAAGTGGGATAGATTTCCTAAAAATAGTTACCTTAGATCCACATGTTTAATGTGAGGCATTTTTCTTAAAGCCTGTAGCCGAAGGGTCTCCATACAGTTTCCAGACATACAAAGTTTATCCACAGCAGTCAGTTTCTCCAAAACCTCTGGAATGTCAGTGAATTCGTTAAAAGAAAGACCAAGGTAACTAAGCTGATACATGTTCTCCAACTCAGGAGGTAGGGCCTGGAGAAAGTTTCCATCCAACAAAAATGTCTGTAGGCTATTAAAGAAAACAGAATTATAAAGAGAATGTGCAAATTTTACGTGTTTATTATCAACACACGAATTTGACGAGTATAGATCATATTATGAGAAAAAGAAAATGCACTATATCTTTTGCAAAAATGCAAAAGGGCAGAGGCCTGAGGCAATAATACACCAGAGAGAAAAGATCAGAGATAAGCATCTTAATCTTTTATTGAAAACCAACATATGCCAAATCTCCCTAGCTGTGATAGGCATAAATGGAAACAACATGAGTGACTGCAGTGTGAATCAGCTCAAACAGCCATCTTTCACTGTTATTTTAAATTCTTCAAATTAAACAGAACTCAGAAAGAGAGAAAGTAAGCCCTCGTCCCATGGGTAGACACGCTCATCTGTGGGGATCTTCAGTTTTAAACAAGGATATTTTAATATCTTACAAGACTCTAAAGAGTGTAAAAGCTAATAAATGAACTCTGCCGAACAGCCTGCTCTCTGGATTTGGGGCCAAGACTTACACAACCAACCTAACAAGTTAGCTAATCCCAAGTGCTACAGCCCGATGCAGCTTCCGGGGGGTTCCGAGGGACACTGTGCAGTGGGACTCAGAGTACGTACTTGGTAGGGGCGCCTGTGTGGCTCAGTCCGTTGAGCATTTGACTTCGGCTCAGGTCATGACCTCGTGGTTCATAGGTTTGAGCCCCGCATGGGGCTCTGTGCTGACAGCTCAGAACCTGGAGCCTGCTTTGGATTCTGTATCTCCCTCTCTTTCTGCTCCTCCCCTGCTCATGTTCTGTCTCTCTCTCAAAAATAAAGATAGATTAAACCAAAAAAAAAAAGTACGCACTTGTGCATAACTCCAACGGCCGCTGGGACTACTTGAAGGGCATTGCAGGACACATTCAGCTCAGTCAGGGTTGGAA
The DNA here is from genome assembly GCA_017311185.1 of Proteles cristata cristata. Taxonomy (NCBI): domain Eukaryota; kingdom Metazoa; phylum Chordata; class Mammalia; order Carnivora; family Hyaenidae; genus Proteles; species Proteles cristata. The sequence goes on along the minus strand of JAESUZ010001077.1, from coordinate 453,146 downwards.
TACTGCAGACGGCTAATGGGAATTCCCCTAAATGATTATTGGAAAGGTTAAGACTCTTCAACTTGGTGAACCTATCACAACGAAACAAAAGGAAAGAAAAGACAAATGTCACAGATGCATAATGTCACATAATTTTAGCAAGATGATCTAACTTAATTCAACGGAGGAGGAAATGTGCCCTCAGAGGTGAAGGGCACAGAAGAACTGGAGTGCACCTCTTCAGACTCTAAGGCCAGTGTTTCACCTAAAATATAAACATTATATTTAAAAACAAACTTGGGGCGCCTGGGTGGCTCAGTTGGTTAAGTGTCGACTTCAGCTCAGGTCATGATCTTGCGGTTCGTGGGTCTGAGCCCCACCTCGGGCTCTGTGCTGACAACTTGCAGCCTGCTTCAGATTCAGTGTCTCCCTTTCTCTTTACCCTCCCCTGCTCACATGCTCTGTCTTTCAAAATAAACATTAAAAAAAATAAAAATAAAAACAAACTTGTCAGTCTAGAATGAGATTGAATAAATGAAGAGGTGAGGTCTGCTGGAGTAAGTTTTGTGGCTTTCCCCGGGGCCGGCTTTGTTAACACACCAGTAAGTGCTGATGGAGAGAGGGAAGGAATAGGCAGTTCTAGCCCTTCTGACGTTGTGTTATCCTACACAAGTAAACAATCTTTCCATTTCACTTCTCCTCAAATACAAACCTGAAATAAAAAATTAATTTATCGAAACTATACATTCTCATGTAACCTAGTTCTATAGTTCCAAACTTAAGAACAAATTATCATTCTTCATCCTCAGTCCAACACTTGATACCACTAACCACACACCCCTTCTTGAAAAGTTTTTCTCATTTCACTTTCAGGACATTTTCCTCACCTGGCCTTCTCCAAAATTCTCCAAATCTTTCCTCCTCAGTTTCCTTCTTTATTCTTCTTCATCTCCTCCCCCAGGCCGCCTGCCAAGGGTAAATAGTGCTCACAGAACTGTTCTTGTCTGTTTCTTCCCTCTACCTTGCCTTCCTTGGAAAGCATTTCACTGCTCTGTGAGGAGCCCTTTCTAACCCGCCACACGCCATCTCCTGCCTCCTGAGCTACCCTGAGACATTTCCAGCGGAAACTCAACTCCCTGTCTGTCTTCCAGACCAGCACTTCTCCTATTCCATTTTTGTTAATGGCGCTTTCATTTTCTCAATTGTCCAAGCAATTAAAGAACTCATTTTTAAGTTTTACTTGTCTGTGTTTTAAATCTATCGGTCCACTGGCAACCACTGTATTTTTTTATTTCAGATGAGAATCAGATTAGTTACTGCGATTATGCCAATTATTTGTAAAACCACCCAAGCCTAAGTATGGGGCAGCGCATACGATGCCAGAACAGACACACACACATCTTTTTTTTTTTTTTTAATGTTCTATTTATTTCTAGGAGAGAGAGAGACAGACAGCATGAGCAGGGGAGGGTCAGAGAGAGAGGGAGTCACAGACTGAAACAGGCTCCAGGCTCTGAGCTGGCAGTCAGCACAGAGCCCGACGCGGGGCCCGAACCCACGAACCGCGAGATCACGACCCAAGCGAAAGTCGGACGCTCAACCGACTAAGCCACCCAGGCGCCCCAGACACACACATCTTAAAAATAAATCCAAGTCAATCCACTCAGCATGTTAAGGAAATTGTCATGTGACCTACCTGCTGAATTCTATGATAAAAAGTACTAAGCTTTGTCTTAGGTACCAACATGAAGTTTATTCTAAACAGAAAAGTGACACAGGGGCTCTTTGGTTAAAAGTATGACTTTAGTTTTTATTTTATAATAGCTGTTTTCTTGAATGGTGGAATACAGACCTAATAGTATTTCAAATTAAAAACAAAAAACAAAAAAAACCTTATCCTCCATTATGATTAAATCATCCATGATCTACACTCCACAAGTTAGAATCACAGGTTCTATTGTTCTTAGTTCAGAAGTTCTCAAAGCACGGCTGGAGGACCCTGGAAGAGGGCCCTGAGCCCCTTTCAAGAGATTCCCACAGTCAGAAGTACTTCATAACAATACTAAGATGCTATTTGTTTTTTGCCATTCTCCTTTTCTCCCAAGTGTCCAGTGGAGATTTCTAGATGGTACGGGTCTTTGTGACAGTGTACCTAACTGGATGGAGAAAAGGAGAATCCAATGATCTTCTATTAAGCTAAACATTAAAAGATTAACAGAAATATAAAACAATGACACTCTTCTACATTTTGTTTTCTAAAATAGTTACTTTTCATAATAAACACATATGTTAACAAGAATGGGCTTATTATTTTTCTAAAGAATATATATTAAAATATTTCTCAGTTTAAGTCTGTAATGCTGTAAATGTCAATAGACTTAGCCCAGATAAATAAAAACACTTCAATTTTTGAGAGGGTAAAGGAGTCTTAAAATATGATTGCCAGACAAAATACAGAACACCCAGTTAAATAAGAACTTCAGAGAAATAACAACTTTTTTTAGTGTAAAGTACACCCCAAATATTTCATGGCATATACTTATACTTAAAAAAAATTGTTGTTGTTTTTCTGAAATTCAAATTTAACTGGGTGTCTTTTTTCCCCCCCTTCTAAATCTGCCTACTCTATCCTGAAATAGATGAAAGTGCTGTTCTAGTCCAAACAAAAACAGTATCCTACTTTCTAGATATGATTCCTCATTTGGTAGAACTGGTCACAGTTTAAAAATATGCCTGCAATTAAACTGAACCTTAAAAAAAAAAAGTTCTTCTAGGAAGGAAAAAGACCCACTAGACATTAGCCAACACAATGGAGTACAAAGGCTTTTCAGAAAGTGGAGATGAAGTGATTACAGTTCCAGTACTTAAGGCTTTGGAAAAGTATTTGTCAATAACATGGGGGGGGAGAGGGGGGGAGTACATTCATCCTTACAAACGAATTTTCTAGAACCACAGCACTTCTGACAACAAGGGAAAGCAGCAGTGAGTTGAATGAGTAGAAGGCAGCTGACAAGCTTAAATGGAAAAAGAGAGAAACAAAAATAAAAAACCCCTAACAGGTACCCTCCATAGTCTTATGTATATATATTTACATTTTAAAGTGGGTGCCAGCTCTTAATATAAAGTGCAATTATTCTTTGCATCAATTCAATGATAAAAACACTACCAGACCTCATGATAAAGAGAAGCAACCTCAGTCCTAGGGGTCCAGCGCCGTACTCCCCACCCCTCCGTCCCCAAAGGAGTCTCCGCATCCAATAACAGAGCAATAGCCGTAGGTGACCAGTGAGCACCTGAAATGGCTGGTCCAAGTGGAGACGTTCTCTAAGTATAAATATACAACACAGAACAGGATGTAAACTCATTGATTTTTAGAACAGATAGTAATTTTGAAATACTAGATTAAATAATATTAAAACTAATTTTGGGGAGCCTGGGTGGCTCAGACCATTAAGAGTCCAACTTCAGCTCAGGTCATGGTCTCACAGTTCACAAGTTTGAGCTCCATGTCAGGCTCTGTGCTGACAGCTCAGAGCCTGGAGGCTGCTTCGGATTCTGTGTCTCCCTCTCTCTCTGCCCCTCCTCCACTTGCGCTCTGTCTCTCTTTCTCTCAAAAATAAACAAAAACATTAAAAATGTTTGATTTCAATTGTTTCTCCTTACTTTCTCTAATGTGGCAACCAGAAAATTTAAAAATACTTCTGTGGCTCACATTATATTTTCAAAGAGAAGCATATTCTCCATACTAAGAGTAAGCAGTTTTACAGAATTCTCTACCCAAATGACACCACACCTGTTGTCAGGACTTATGTGGGCCCTTCTCTGGGCCCCTCTCCCTCACCCGTAGACTCTAGGGGTAGACAAAACCTGAACAGCGTGTCCACAGCCCCGCACCGTGAGAAGTGAAGTTAGAGACTGAAAGAGAAGATGTCCGGGTCACTGGGGCCGATCTCCCCACGCTGCTGTGCCCAGTGTGGAACCCCCAGGGGTGTGAGGCTTCTCCACTGGGATCTATGCTTGCAAGTCAGTCTATCTGTTAAGGTAGGAGGAGGGAGCATCTTTTATAACCATTTATTAGCTTGATTACAGTAAACATTTACATACATGGGATGGGGCCTCCATTTATACTCTCACCCTAGACCTACACATCTTAAGTTCTGATTTATAAATACCTTAAATGTCTTTCCTTCCTTCTCATCACACTCCCTACATCCCTCACACTCCTCTTGATGCAGCCCATCCCCCCAGTTCTTCCCAGAAAAGAACACAGTGTCCAGCATACTTGTTTAGCAAACAAAGCATGTATTGTTTCTGAGAACCCAAGTTCTTGATCTGAACACATTAAAATTCATTTGTTTTGGAAACTCTAACCCTGACCCTTCTTAGAGTTCCACTTTTTCTTTATAGACGTGGAAGGCAGTCAGACTACAGGCATCTACCAATTCAAGAACCCCCCTCAGAGAAAGGTAAGAAGGTCCACACAGAATTTACTTCTCTCAGGTCTTACAACAGGGAAGAGACACCTAGAGGCAATGTTTAAGTTAAGAGATAAATCTAAAGGGGGAGTGGATGACCTTTCTTCCCTTTACCTTCGCTCAAAAAGAATGCAGAAGGGGGAGCAAGGTGACACAGTGTTAGGGAAGAAAAGACTAGAAAATCTCTATGTCTCCAACAAAATAGGATGTTTAGCTCTGTCACAATTATCAAACGTGCACAGACCCAGATTCAAAAAAATTAAAAAAAAAAATGGACTAGCTTTGGAAAGATACATATTTGGCAAAATATTTTAAATAATTTCATTTAAAAATGATTATAATTCTTAAACCTTAAGATTAAATCGTTAACATGAAGTTACATTATATTCATGCAGGTATACAGATATTTCCTCAAAGCTGTTCAATATAGATATGCAGAAGAGAACCAAGAACATCACAAATTTAAGATTAATAAAAATTGGGGTGTCTGGGTGGCTCAGTTGCTTGAGTGTCCAACTCTTGGTTTCGGCTCAGGTCATGATCTTCTGATTCGTGAGTTCGAGCCCTGCATCGGGCTCTGTGCTGACAGCATGGAGCCTGCTTGGGATTCTCTCTCTCCCCACCCCTGTTTATATTCATTCATTCATTCTCTCTCTCTCTCTCTCTCCTCTCTCTCTCTCTCTCTCTCTTTCACACACACACACACAAAATAAACGTAAAGAAAAAATTTTTTTAAGATTAATAAAAATTACTTTAATGATGATTGTAATAGCTATAGTGGTTGAATAAGGAATTTTTCTTGATGTTTTAGAAACGAAAGGGACAAGAAACCTGTAGTTTTGTTTTTTAAACACATCTGTTACATGTATATATGGTATATATACACAGTGCAGAGGCTAAACAAAGTTACTTAGAGGGGATGTATCTTCTTCATGTCTGAGCTTTCTAAAGTGAGACTACAGGGGCCTCTGAGATCATTTTCCTTCATTTGTTTCCACATGCACAAATAAAGTAGGCTCAGAGAAACCGTGTAAGTATCACATTACAAGCTGATTATATACTGCCTTTCAACATCAGTACTACTACTTCTCATCTCTCCTGTTCTTCTTTTATTACATCTTATTAGAGACTTTAATATAAATAGATATCAATTACTAATAATTCTAAGTCACAAGTCAAAGCGTTCTCAGACTAGAATATGGAATACACTCCTTTTTCGGCCTCACATCTCCCATTGAGGATGGCATTGTCGGCAATGCAGGACAGTGGATATTTTGAACCCCACGTACAATTCCATTGAAACCAGTTCAGGCACAGCCCAGGGCTCACAAACTACCCAAGAACCGCAAAGACTGATTTTACTCTGCAAAGCAAGCAATCTGCTTTAAGGAAAGAGCTGTAACTCCTGTCCATTTGTTCTATAATAGAGCTCAAAGTAGGGGGAAAAATCAAGTTAACATTTATCCCGAGTCTAATACAGAGTAATTTCAATTAATTCTTCAAGTTACAGGTACAGGATTATAATATGACATTCAGCTAATGGCAATGGGCACTGTGGGCTTTTAGAACTCAGGTCTCACTTAACCCAAAGTTCCAAGGTAATACTAAGTGTCACAGAAAAGTACAATCAACAAAATACATTTGATAATCTACACAGACACAAAGCTCTAATTCTTTTCACAGAGAAAAACTGAAGTCCATTTCAAAGTAGATATCCAAAAGGGCCATATAACAAGGTGCAAGGGGCACCTGGCTGGCTCAGTTGGAAGAGCATGTGACTCTTGATCCCAGGGGGTTGAGTTCAAGTCCCACGGTGGGTGTAGAGATTATGATAAACAAACAAACAAATCTTTATAAAGGGGTGGGGGCCTTTAGATTGTGGAAGGTCACACGTAGAAGACAGTAGAATGGAGCTGACACCTCTGCTCTGCCAAATTGATGATTTTTTTTTTTTTTTTTTACTGTTTATTCATCTTGGAGACAGAGAGAGACAGAGCATGAGCAGAAGAGGGGCACAGAGGGAAAGGGAAACACTGGATCCGAAGCAGGCTCCAGGCTCTGAGCTGTCAACACAGAGCCCGGCATGGAGCTTGAACCCACGAACTGTGAGATCATGACCTGAGCCAGTCAGACGCTTAACCAACTGAGCCGCCCAGGCGCCCTGATGATACTTTTTCCATTTGCACCTCCTTGTGTGTATACATCATACAACCAGAAGTCCAGTAACCTATGATCCTGTATCCAGACACAAACTGTGCTTTGCTCTCACGGGGTCTAATATAGAAATGTTCCTGATTTTTCCCTTCTGTCTTCCGCTTCACCCCGCAACTAACCAACAGCACAGGAGGACAGTACCTATCGTAAAGCTGCTCCTGACAGACTACGCTGACTGCTTACCCAGCTTCCACTTTAACTAGACAGCAGTATGATGTTCTAGAGCCTACACTCAGCCTGAAAGGATTCTTTTCCCTCAGTCACTAACATTCCCAGGTGTATAATCTTCCAAGCTACTCCCTCAAACAAATTATTTCTCTCTACAAAAGGGAAGGGTACTTAGTTTTAACTGAAAGGTTAACAAGTATCACATCCATGCATCTATTTTCCCTACCTTTACGAGATAGATATGCAGGTCTTCAACACAGATTGACCACAGCTCTATAAGCCTATTTCATTTTGGCCTCCGAAAAGCTCCCAAGGAGCAAGTGCTCCTTACAAAATGAAGTGGGGCCATGTTTTCCAAGGGCAGGAAAGAAAAAGCAAGTGTTTTGTGATATTCAAGTTGAGAAAAATAAACAAATACAAATGCTGCCGATTTTTATACACCTCCCCCTCCTAAACAGCTTGATGACTATTTGGAGGCATGATAATTAGCTTCAGATCCATCTAAATCTTTAGTGATTTTCTTCTCAGGAACTAAGGATATATTGGGAAAATGTGACCACAAAATAAAATAACAGCACAGTGGAAGTACTCCTGTTTTTAAACATATTCCAAATGTGCTTAACTAGGAGTCACACACCACACTCATGAAGAGGAAACCATACTTGTATTACTCAATGATTCTAACAGAGAAAAATCAATATTATTTTCTGGAGTTATTATTCACTACAAGTGGGTCAATTAGAAAAAGATTCCCTGGTGATTGGATTTCCGTTTCATGGTAACAGTCCATGTTTAGCTTGTCTTTTCCCTGTGGGGGAACACGCTAATACACTTTGGAAATGATTAGGCTCCGATATTAAGTAATGAAGGGCCTGCTCGAGGGCTGGAGTTGTATGCCTCCTTCTGGGCTTGTCTCCTGCTCTCCATTAATTATGAAAAGTAGGCTCCCTAATGGCTCAGAGTACCGGACCTCAGAGGGAGTTGCCAGGCCAGCAGGGCTCTGGAATACTCACTAGATGCACTTGTAAGAGGATTCCATTTATTCAATTACCAGAATAACACATGCTCATTTTAACAAGTTGAACCATAGAAGCAAATAAAGAACACATTAACAGTCTCTCCTACTTCCTTCCAAACCCCTTCCCCTGGAGATAAGCAGGGTCAAGTTTGGAATACATGCTTCTAAAGCTTTTCCTCCTTGTAAAACACATATGTGAATAGGAAATAACCTCCCTCCCTATTTTTTGAATGGGATAACACCACACACACTTTTTCTATGACTTGTTTTCTCAAGTATACAAATCATCTTTTTGAGACGGTAGATAATAAAGAGTAATTCACCACAACTGATCCCATCCCTTCACTGCCAGACATTAGGAGAGGTCCAGGTTTTGTTTCTTTGTTACTGTTTTGCTATTAGGAATAATTCAGCATATCCATTTGTACACCAGCGCCTTCATTTTGCAGTATTTATGGGTGCCCAGAGACTTATCCATAATTCTGAAATCCAATCGGCTCGGAAAATTCAAAAAATTTTCACGGATTCACATGGTGACTAAAGCTGACCTGCTGTGAGTATTCAGATCAGAATGTGTTCTCTTTAGAAATATCAATGCATCTGCTTATGGAGTCCCCAACCCTGCTGGAAATTTTATATAATATATAATATATATCCCACATTACCTTTAATACTCTGAAACTACCTGATATCTGAAACACAAATGGCCTCAAGAATTTTGGGTAAGGGGCTGTAAACCTGTATTTCTAAAAGTATAACTGATGAGTCCAGGAATAGGTAAAATTTAAATTTTAATATGTACTGTAAAATTACCACACAGCTGTAGAAACGCATAGTCCCACCCAACCATATTGGAGAGAGTTTCCTTCCACGCTTCCTTCACTAGCATTTAATGTTAGCATCCTTTCCCTGTTGCTAATCTGATGCGCAAAAAGTGGTGTCAAGTCACTTCAATTTGTATTTCTTGGTAAAGTTTATCTTTCTGTTAAGTGTATCTTCCTTGAGATACATATTTATATCCTTTCCCTGTTTTTCTGTTGGGTTACTTGTCTTTAACCTATCAGTCTGCAGGAGGTCCCTGAGTACTGACTGCCACACATAGTGTCATATGCTGCATATACGGCACTTGACACTCCCAGCCTTCTGCTTCATTCCCCCCAACTCTGTTAATGACTTTAGCCATTCACTAATTTTTTATTTTTATTTGCTCAAATTTGGCCATCTTTTCCTTTATGGAGTCTATATTTTTCACCTTGCTTGAGAAGGTCTTCTTACCCCACCCCAAAGTGTTACAATAGTTCTCCTCTATTTCCCAATTTTATTTTGTACATTTCGATCTTTATTTGACCTGACATTTATTTTTACATGTAATGTTTGGTAGAGGTCTAACATTTTTTTGTCCAGTAGCTAATTATGCCAATATCATCTATTAAATAAATCACTCTCTTCAATATTCATTTAACTTAAATAAATTTCAAAGTGAACAAAAAGAGAAAGCCTATTCCTGTTCAAAGAAAATTGCCAAAGAGAAAAGCTTAGGTAAAAACAAGTTACATTTACTTTTTGTATCTCTTTCTTTTTTCCCAAGAGAATTTATAAAATCAAATGCCTGCTTTGTTGTTCTTCTTAAGAGCCCACCTTGTAATTTGGAACACATAAAATGCTTCAATTAAACAGTTCATTTGACAGAATAACTCTTCTCTTTTATCTGTAGAAGTACAAATCTTGGAAAGAGTATCAAAGTACTTTTTAAAAAATGTGTACTGAATGCACTTTCTCTGAAGAAGCCTTAGTTAAATCAGTGCAAGAGACGTCAGTCAGCAACTTCTTAATTTATCTTCCATGGACTTTAAATTCCGACTCTTTTAGAGTAGAACTTTACTGTTGGTGAACTTTGTCCTACAGCCATGTTTTAATATTTCTGCCCTAATCCAGGTATGATATAGGGCAACCAGTGCTGTAATATTTATGTAAGAAAGCAAAACAATTTGCAAAAGACTTTAAAGGCTTCCTTTCCTGGATACAGAAAAAAAGGAAGAAAATCTTTTGCCCCGTGTTTCTCCTGGATTTGTCTGTGGCTGTGGCAGCATGAGAAACATTTGAGTCACTGGGCCTTCAGAACTGCTGGGAACACCTACTGTTCAGAAAGCATGACTCAGCTCTTTTTGAGCCCTCACACCCGCAAATTCTACTGCCCTGGAATTGAACTCTCACTGGTGACTTCGCTTCTTGGTGCAGTGATTTTTCCTGCTGTCCCTATTGGGGACAGCCTCGGACCCAGTGAGCACCTGACAGAGTTTTCCAGGAGGTTCAGCACACTTAGAGACGCACAAATGCCAGTGTGCACAAAACCAGCTTGTCAACAGTTGAGCCAAAATAAACAGAAACCCTCCCATCTTAATCCTAATCACCATGAATGACTCTCGGTTCAAGCTAAACAGGCATATCACCTTTTCATATGATCAGAAAACAAACGCATGTCTATCTTGGGTAAAAGTGAAAATTTACAGCCACGAGAGTATTTGAGCAAAATTTTCTTAAGAACTGCCACAGAATAAGTATACTAAAGCTACAACTCACAGACATAATTTTTCCAAAACAATAATCAAGGAAACAGAGAACACTCCGTGTTGGCAACAATTACATTGGACATATTGCTATGGCAAATTAAAGCATTTCCTAAAGACAGACATTTCTATTTTAATCCTCTTTTAAAATAATTTAGGGCGCCTGAGCGGCTCAGTCGGTTAAGCATCTGACTTCAGCTCAGGTCATGATCCCATGGTTCATGGATTCGAGCCCCACGTTGGGCTCTGTGCTGACAGCTCAGAGCCTGGAGCCTGCTTCAGATTCTGTGTCTCCTTCTTGCTCTCTCTGTCTGTACCCAGCTTTCCTCCCTCTCTCAAAATCAACAAACATTAAAATAATTATAAAATAATTCAAACAGGAAGCACTTGCTGGTTACTGACTCTGTGCCAGACCTAGGCTAAGTTAACCCTATGTATATAGTAGTCAACCAGACAGAGCTCCTACCCACAGGGCAGGGATGGAGGACATGCAAGGGCAGGCTCCCATGAATCTAGTACCTTATATAGAAAGCCACTCCAAATCGTAAGACAGTAATCGTGTGGAAATAGCAGTCACTAGATGTACAGTAATCTACAGTAACTCTACACTAACTAAATTCTCAAAAACAGTGAGTCACAAGCAGCATAAATCTGTCACTTTCTGCTTCTTTTATAAACTGGTGCTATAATGATCAAAAAGACAAACAAGAAGTAAGTTATTAAGTTACAGTTAAACATACCTTTCCTATGAAATAATTTTTTTATTCAATTTATCCATGACGACATTTTTTTTTTCATTTTCTTGCTAACAGATCAGCCCATAGTCAATTCAATTGCAACATTATTCAAGAGATGTTTAATATTAAGCACCATCTGGTAGGACAAAAAACAAAAAATGTAAAACCATTTCTGTAAACAGCAGAAAACAGATCGCTATTTCCACTTCTCAGAAGAAAGACAAAGAGAGGATCTACACAGTACACCTGGATAAAATCCCAGTTGAGTTATACAAGATACATAAAAGTGAAACCGGATAGAATCTCTATCAAAGATATCAGATTATCGAAGAAGAAAGTAAACATAAGCTATGGTCAGAGCGCTTAGACATGAGTAGCTTAAGCTCACATCACAAGTAAACCAACCATATTTGATAGTTAACAGAAAAAAACCCCAACACTGCAAAATTTACTAGGTACAGTAAGAGTCTGAACCATCCATTGACTAAACACTGTCTGAGTTCGGGGCGCCTGGGTGGCTTAGTCGGTTAAGCGTCTGACTTTCACTTAGGTCATGATCTCGCGGTTCGTGGGTTCGAGCCCCGCGTCGGGCTCTGTGCTGACTGCCAGCTCAGAGCCTGGAGCCTGTTTCAGTCTGTGACTCCCTCTCTCTCTGACCCTCCCCTGCTCACGCTGTCTCTCTCTCTCTCCTAGAAATAAATAAAACATTAAAAAATTAAAAAAAAAAAAACCACTGAGTTCTTATTATGCACAAAGGTGTGGGAAGCATACAGATGTGAATTCCATATGTTTTTGCCCTCCAGGAGCTTAAGAATAGTTTAGGAGCAAAGCTGCTTTAACGCAAAGCATAAGATGAAAACTTACTGGGGAAAAAAGTTCTGTAGATCATGAGTACCTACAGAAGAGAAAACCCACTTTTATCAAAGGGATACAGAGTTCAATGGGGAGATGTGGACTGGAAGAGAAGACATTCAAAGAGAACAGGGTGGTGGGGCAGTTTCCCACATGTCACCTGCATTGTTAAACATGCAGTTTTCCTGGGTCTTATCATCAGAGGTCCTGGCTGTGCAGGGACAGCATGAAAACCAGGCTTCTCTGTTTCCTGTAAATACACTGTGTGGTTCTGATGTAAGCATTTCATAAATCCTATTTTGAGAAACACTGATTTGGAAGGCAAAAACTAAAGGGCAGACTTGGGAAAGATGAAGCAAATGACAGTGTTAAACAGAAAGAACTGCTTATAAAGGGTGCTTAAAGACTAAGCACACAGCACCCCTCAAATTCCAGATGAAGACACTGCTACTTACCTATGAAAAATTTTTGAATAAAGGAGTGAAACAGTCTACATTAGGCTGCATGGATTTGTGTATCATGTCAATCAGCTATCCTCTGCTTCTCTTGTGCTTCCCCTGCATGTGTGTGTGTGTCTGCATGCGCGCGCGCGCGCGCACGTACACACACACACACACACACACACACACACACCACACTATCCTACCTCTCTATGTGGGATGAAAAAAAGGATGCATTCAGAAAGACATCCTACAATGGGAAAAGAAGAAAACTATCTGGCTAGTCAGACTTTCCCTCAGGTTCTCTTGTTAATTACACATCCCAAAGACATGAGCAGGGAGGGACGGGTGTGCCCGCCTTTAGAGAAGCCACCGAGCAGTGCCCTGCCAGCCCTGGCACCAGCGCCCTAACCCACCCGTGGGAAACGACGGCAGGCGTGTGACTCCTCCCATCCACACGCTGTTACCATGGAGAGCATGGCGAGTGACAGCAAAATCACAGGCACTCAGGAATAACAGCAATTCTCATGGGTCTTTCCTTTTCAAAAGTGACACGTGTGTGCGGTCAGGAGCTCCAGAGGGAGCGGGACAGAGCCGTGTCTGACCTGAGGCAGAGGAGAGAGGGAGGAGGGGCATGACGGGTTTCCCGCCTGTTCTCACACAGGCAACCAAAGGGTTCTTTTTTTTTTTTTTCCTCTTCCAGAAGTCATCAGGAAAGACAGTAATCATGTTCCCAAGTCAGGCCCTTCGTCATTAAAAACCACAAAGTAAGCATCGGTCGGCTTCTCCCTGCATGCTTATCATCATCCCCTAAGAGCTCTGCAGAGTGAAAAGTTGGTTACCACTCAGAATGGCAAATATTACAAATATCATGTTTAATATTAACCGCTTGCCTCGAGTTAAAGGCTTGCAGAGTACAGCAAAGAGCTGGCTAAAATAGAAGAATGGAATTGGCCAGAATACAATAGCGTCACGGGAATCGAGCCAAGGCTTCAGAAGATCCCTTCTTTCTTTTTAAGTGGGGGAAAAAAAGTTAAACATCTTAAAGGATCCCAAGAAGTCAATAGGGGAGACTGTAATTTAATACAGTCTGGCTGATAAAGAAATCTTTTGTTTCTTTCTGAGCTCCCTCTTCTACGTGCACCATGCAAGGGAAGAAGAAAATCAGCTATTATTTTCAGAAGCGAATTTGGGAGCCCACCCCGAGGGGGAAGACCAGAGGCTATGCAATCTCAGCGCCCTGAGCACCAGGGCAAGGCTTCCCTTTGATGCGGGAAGGAAAATGGGAATCATGTGAAATGGAAAGCTTCCCAAGAGGATCAAAATTCCATGTGTGAAGCAAAGCTGTGTAACAGAGGAACTTCCAGTGTTGGGAAGAGTTAACTGGAAGGAGGGCATTCCACGCGGTCTGTGAAATTCCTCACACATGTGGCCAACCTCGTCAAACCCCGGTGGTGGAAATTCCTTCCCGACGCTCTTCACCCCCGAGTGGCGTTTGTGCTAAGGTTCTCTGATACTCCCTTTCTGCGGCGCTTAGCTCTTGTTTGCTTCTAGGGTTTTATAGGACAGAGCATCTTCAAAGAAGCTGAAACCAGGCTAAGGACTGCGGTTCCAAGTCTGGCAAATGAGCTGCCGAAGTGTTTTAGCACGCCACTCCTGATTCTGCTGTGAGTGCTCTTTATCCCCATCAAAAGTGAGCTTTCAGAAATTACTGATAAAAACAAAATAGCAAAGTCTCCCTTTCTTTAAAAACCTGGAAATGTGAACTTCTGGTGTGGGTAATTAAAAAGGAGTAACTTCGTTGCTCTGGAATGCCAAGATCCCCAAAAGAACAGACTAGGAAATAAGGTCATTTGTTGTCCACTCCATGGAGATTAAAAATGTAGAAAACGGAGCTTTCTAAGAAGAAAGGTACTTGATAAATTCCAGGCATAATTATGAGTTTTTCAATGTTCATTTCTTCATAACTTTCATTCTACTCCACCCACACCCTTGTACACCCAACTCTGCCTCATTCCTTCCCCCCACGATTCTCCCAGTTGAAGAAGCCCTGCTCATTCCCGTCCCTCTTACTCTTTTTTTTTTAATATATTTTTTTAATGTTTTATTTATTTCTAGGAGAGAGAGAGAGACAGCGTGAGCAGGGGAGGTCAGAGAGAGAGGGAATCACAGATCTGAAGCAGGCTCCAGGCTCTGAGCTGGCAGTCAGCACAGAGCCCGACGCGGGGCTCAAACCCACGAACCGCGAGATCGTGACCTAAGCGAAAGTCGGACGCTTAACCGACTAAGCCACCCAGGTGCCCCCCATCCCTCTTATTCTACTTTTCAGCTGTAACACCTTTCAGGTCTAAACAGAGATTAAATCACTTCTTTCCTCCAACTCTTTAACTCACTCTCTTCTTGACCCAAAGGTAATTATAATCTTTACCTTAAGTTACATTATACTAATTTTATAACATAGCCTATGGGACACAATTACACACTTTCTCCTAAATTCTGTGAAATTATCTCTGGGTGCTATACAGTGAAATGTGATTGATCTACCATCATTCTAAGTGGCTGCTCTCCCCTTCAGTCACCGCAAGCACTGAATACACCAAAAGGGGCCACTGTTCAAAGCATTTTTTCCAATGCTCTTTCCTGAAAGTTTTAAGATCATATTTCTTTGATCTTCCCTGGTGGTGAGAGAAGCAACAATTCAACATATATTAAGGGGCTTGCATATATATATATATATTACATTTTATGTATTCTATCTCTGGCTAAATATTTGGGGGGCAGCAGAGAAGAAAGACAAAGATAAGGAAACTCTATCTCCATTCTCAAGGACTTTACATAGATGGCAATGTTTGAAGCTTCCAAATGTTTATAATAAAAGGTATACTTGGTGAGTGCATTAAGTACAGAGAAAGCTAACAATTCAGAAGAGGCAAAGGTCACATGGACAGGGGAAATAACTAAAAGCTTCAAGAAACAAAAGTCATTACAAATGTGCTTTGAAGGAAGGAGGATTCACTGGGTTGAGGCTGGGTTTGGCTGGTGAGGAGCAGAGGGAGCGGCACATTCTTTGCAAGGTGAATGTGAAGTATGTTTAGAGAATGGTGAATAGACCCACAGTTGTTTTTTTTTTTTTTTTTTTTAGGAAGTCCAATATCATACTGTCCATTTAAAATCTTATGTTTCCTGGAGCATTGGGGTGGCTCAGTTGGTTAGGCATCCAACTTTGATCTTGTGGTTTGTGGGTTCAAGTCCCGTGTCCGAGCTGCGCTGACAGCTAAGAGCCTGGAGCCTGCTTCAGATTCTGTGTCTCCCTCCCTCGCTGCCCCTCATCTGCTCATGCTCGGTCTCTGACTCTCAAAAACGTATAAACGTTCAAAGTTGTTTAAAAATTTAAATAAAATCTTACATTTCCTTTCCCAACTTCAAATCCCTTCTTAATCGCTTTCTTTCTCTCTCTCACCCTTTCTCTTTCTTGACTGAGAAAGAGGAAGTGAGCATAAGAGAGGGGCAGAGGGAGGAGAGAGAGAGAATCTCAAGCAGCCTCCATGCCCAGCGGGGAGCCCAATGCTCGATCGCACAACCCTGAGATCATGACCTGAGCTGAAATCAAGAGTCGTACGCTTAAAATGAGTCATCCAGGCACCCCAAGAATCTCTTTCTTCGTAGTCTTTTCTGAATCACCTCACCAAGCAGCCTGTCTTTTCATCTTACCTTCAACTGAACAGAAACACTCGCTTCTACAAGTTGCTACAAATAACTTTTGCAAAGAAGTGGTGTATTTTTTTTTTTAATGTTTATTTTTGAGAGAGACAGACAGACAGACAGACAGACAGCAGAGAAGGGGCAGAGAAAGAGGAAACACAAAATCTGAAGCAGGCTTCGGGCTCCGAGCTGTCAGCACAGAGCCTGATGCAGGTCTTGAATTCATGGACTGTGAGATCATGATCTGAGCCCAAGTCAGAAGCTTAACTGACTGAGCCACCCACATGCCCCAGAAGTGGTGTATTCTTTTTTTTTCTTTTTAAAAAAAATTTTTTTTAAGTTATTTCTAGGAGAGAGAGAGAGAGAGACAGCGTGAGCAGAGGAGGGTCAGAGAGAGAGGGAGTCACAGACTGAAACAGGCTCCAGGCTCTGAGCTGGCAGTCAGCACAGAGCCCGACGCGGGGCTCGAACCCACGAACCGCGAGATCATGACCTAAGCGAAAGTCGGACACTTAACCGACTAAGTCACCCAGGTGCCCCAGAAGTGGTGTATTCTTAACACAGAGTTAAATGAATAAAGATAATTCCCACCACCATTTGCTCACGTATTCATTGGTTTACTAAGTATGTATTTAATGGCCCACCTGGCAAAGGTCCTCCTTCTGAGGAAGAACAGATCCCTGCTCTCTAGGAATTCGAAGCAAACAAGATAAATACAGAAAGCAGTCAAAAAGGTGACAGGCTGAAGTCAGCTCTTACAGCATCTACACTGAAAGTCACTCAGGCAAAAATGAAACGCAACAACAAACGTCTAAAAGTTGAAGCAATATTGCTATTTCTACGTACTACATCTTCATGAGAGTAGGCTCTTTTAACTATTGCATAAAATATTGTGAAATCGAGCACAGTAACAAAACAGCAACAAAGTTCAGTATCCAAAGAAGAGTGTTTAAAAAAAAAAGTCGATGGTGGTAAATCTGAGAGGTTTTGTTTGTTTGCCTATTTCAGGATCACGTATGGTAAAGAGTATATTAATAATTTTGCAGACGTGGGCACCTGGCTGGCTCAGTTGGTAGAGCGCACACTGGGTGTAGAGATTACTTAAAAATAAGATCTTAAAAAAAATTTGCAGCCGTACATGGTTTACCAAGCATTTTGAAACACCAACTTCCACTGAAATTAAAGTCAGTAATCCGCTTATAAAAAAACTAACTCCATTCCCAGAACTTGCTGGCCCTCTAGCTGTGCTAATAACTTTGTTTCTCTATACAAATTTTCATCTACAAATAGCAAGAGCTGGAACTCAGATTTACTTCCCTTATTAATGAATGGAAGTGATAGATAACCACCAGCTATCAACACAACTGAAACATTATAATCAATTTGTATGTATAGGAGTAATTATTTTATAATTTGTCTAATTTCCAACATATAGAATTAAGCAGTTGAAGTGTGTGTTTTAATTACCATCAATATGTCAAGTACTTACTAAAACACAGGCTTATCTTTAAAAGTGGTAGGCAGAAGAAATTAGTAAATTAAAATTATCTAAGTTGAAGACACTTAAGTCAAATGAAATGGCAAACTTTCCAAACACCATGGATGAAGCTACAGAAACATGCATATACAAGTTATTACTATCAAACTTTGCTTCAGAGTTTGCTCTCTACACGGCTCTTTGTAAACACTGCACTGGATATCAGGATAAAGGAACTCTCTGATCTATCATCCTTTACAAACTCTAGATTCTTCAGTGATTACTACCCATGAAATTTTAATAAATGACCATTTTAAAAGAACTAAATTTGGGGCGTCTCAGTGGCTCAGTTGGTTAAATGTCTGACTCTTGACTTTGACCTCAAGTCATGACCTCCAGGTTTGTGAGTTCGAGCCCTGCATCAGGCTCTGTGCTGTCAGCAGGGAGCCTGCTTGGGGTTCTCTGTCTCCTCTTTCTCTGCCCCTCCCCCACCTCTTAGGTTCATTTATTCTCTTTCTCAAAAAGATAACCAGCAAAAGAATTGTCCTCTTCATTGACTTTACAAAGAAAATTATTATGTTGTATTTTAAAGAAATATCCACTGCAAATAATAATAATCTTGGTACTAACACCATCTGGGTCATCTAAATGGGGATCTAGTTAATGTGTGAAGTACTATCTAATAACAAAGTAGAGGTAAAAGATGCACTATAATTAATAGTAACATATATAATCAGGAAAGAAGCCATTAAACTACCAAAAATTAGTCTGATTTTGCCTCTCCTCTGTATTTTGAAAACGAACTTGAAGAGTTCCAATGCCAACAAAGGAAAAACAAACAGTGGTAGTTCCAAGAACAATGTTTTCCCTCTGAAACTGCTGGCCTATGTGTGTACATCAGCATGCCATCTTCCCAGATTCAGAATACTGCTGCAAATACCAACATACATGTTCTGTGAAAATAGCTCATTTTTTTTCAGGCAAGAAATTTCCAACAGGAAGAAAAATTAAGGGGACATGTGGGTAAGAGAAAAAGTGACAGAACTCTGACCTGTTATTAATGCATTGTACTTAAGTAACTCCCTGGATATCTGCCGTAATTCTGAGGATCTAAAAATTCATTCCTTGAGATTTAGATAAAAACGCAGTAAGTTCCCCTCTGAGACCTCTCTAACATATCTGCTGTGAAACATGCACTAGAAATTAGCACAAATTTCCTAAACACACAAATAAAAAATAAGCAACTAAATACTCAGCATATCTCAAATCGGCCATATTAACTGTATTGACATAGAATAGCTGTATTAATGCTTCTTGGAGAATAAACAGAAGTTTTAAAAATATATGATTTCAATTCCTAGCACAAAGTACGTGTGTGTGTGTGTGTGCCTGTGTATACTGTACTTACAAATTTGTTACTTTGAGAACTCTGCAATAAAATATTTCTTGACAATGGGGGTGGGGGGACAAACATTTCAGAGTAGTATGTGGTGGGAAAAAATAAATTTAAAGCCCATTTGTTTTCCAAAGGGCAACACAACAGCAGCTCGCTTTGTGAAAACACACTGAAGTGTACACTCATACTTGGACCTTCTCCATGGTTTTGTTCTACTTCTACAAGACTGCATATGGTTATATAAGGAGGAGTTAGACCCCAGATTCTCTCCCTATTTCCAGCAGAAGATAGTTTATTCCCTAGAAGAAACTGAACCAGAGAGTCTTTGGCTCAAAGACCTCAGGCCTAGTAGAAAACACTGTTATGAAAACAGGAATCAATTAAAAATCCACACACTAAAGCCTGTGATTCCAGCTCTCTTCCCCATTCTGCTTCGTGCATCTTGGCACTCACTGCCCACGGAGAAGACCAAAGGATTCCTCTCAACTAAAGCTGACGTGCCCTCGGGAAAAGAGCCACAGATGTTGTCTTTGGAAGTCCCCCAGTCAAACTACAGGCTCACCCCTGAGAGCCATGGCTGGGAAGCTGTGTGGCAGTGAAACCCTGCCCATATGTCATGGTACCCAATTCACGTTTCAGTGACTCACCATCAAATAGGAACAGAGAGCAAAGGATCACCATGTAGCTACATTTCTAACACAGAAGTCAGACACCTATGCAAACAGGAGAAAAACACATCAAGGCAGCGCAAGAAGGAAATAAATACGTAAATAAATAAACTTCATGTCCTCAGAAACGGAAGAAATGCACCCATGGGGGAAAAAAGGAGACAATGCTATTAAATGCACACAAATAAAAAAACGAACAAGAGCTCTTAAAAACTAAACACAGCAGAAATTCAGAGGAGTTGAGATGTAGCAGAGAACACTCACCAAGAAATCGGGCTGTAAGACAAAGGTGAAGGAAAATCAGAGGACAAACAAGGAAGTCTGAACAGGAATTCATAGAAAGAAAAGAGAAAACCAAGGCAGTGGAGAAGATTATCAAAAAAACATAATGAGAAAGTTTTCCAGAACTGAAAGGCATACCTTTACCTTTTTGCAGATCAAGTGTTTGTCATAATGCCTGAGATTAATAGAGTGCCATAAAAGGAATATCCTAAAATCTTTTGGAAGTTACTTAAAACAAACAAAAAAGACAGAAAAAAGGTCACGTGACATACAAAGAGAGGAATCAGAATAGCATCTCACTTTTTAATAGCAACGGTAGAGGCTAGAAAATAATGGTGCCCTGGCTTCAAAATTCTAGGGACACTTGTTTACCTACGTAGAAGCCAGACAACTCAAGAAGAAGCCAACTCAAGTGGGAGAGAAAAATGTTTTCAGATCTGCAGAGTGTCGAATGAACTGGTCTCCCACGTCTCCTTTCTCAGGAAGACATTCCATTAAAAAGAGGGAGGACCACGTCTTTCTTCAAGTTACTAGATGTCAGAAAACTACGGGTGCAACACGGGAGACACGGACAGAGCTACCAGCTCAGTGCCAGGAGGTCACCCCAGACAACAGCTGTGCATCAGGCCCACAGGGCCAGTCCCCACCCTGACTCTAGGAGAACAGAAGTGTCCAAGAAAAAGGTGTCAAGAGGAATGCTAGAGTGCTGTCAGAAAACTTAGGAAGGCCAGAGAAACAGGAAAGCACACCAGTGAGAGGCTACTCTCTGGGCAGCACAAGAAAGCAGGCAGAGCCCCGGCGTTTGAGGGCTCCGCTGTGGGCTCCAGCTCCAGGTTCACAATAAGGACAATCAAAGCTGATACCTATTCATGGGTGAAGCAGCAGTTTGTACATAGGGCATGGCAATGAAAAAGGGTTAAATCTTCACCTTCCATAGTAAGAAGTCAGCATATAGTGCCCCGTAACAAAAAATGCTAAAATAGCAGTATATACAGAGTATTCCGGAAGATGGAGGAAAACAGCAAAAAGAGCCAAAAAGACTCAGAGGCAGTCGTCTGGGGAGCAGGACTGGGGTATAAGCACGGGCTGGAGTCCCAGGCACCAATTTCTTGTTATGTGAGTCTTATAAGAATTCTCTGTCTTATTGTAAGTTTCTTAGTATAATAAGTTTATTACAATCTTTAAAAAATCTACATAGGATATTACTTTGATGGAAAAAAAAGTTTAAAATTTTAAACTATGAAACAAAACCAAGGAATGTATGAAACAGCAGGCAAGAGAGCTGGAAAGCATGGCCGGCAGCAGGAAAATGGCCACCTTGTCCCAGTGACAGGGGAGGAGTGCTTCCTCTGGTACTGGGGGGAGGCTGTGTGCTGAGAGACGGGGAGCACGGGAGAAGCAAGCGTAGAAAAGAAACGTATAGATGTAGAATCAACAGAGACACAGGGCCAACCGGGAAACTCGGAAAGAACTAATTAACGGGCAGGGCAACGCCCCAAATATCTGTTCACCTGCATATTTCTGGGTTTAGTCCCCAAATGCTGGCTCCTTGGGAGTGTCACATCCCCCCATGGAATTAGAAGCATTTTGATTTTGTGTTTAGGTTTTAATTTTGGAATTATTATGAAACACGCAAATAGAATAATATGGAAGATGATAATGATCATTCAAGTATCCACTATTCAGCTTTTCCAAATATTAACATTTTTGTCATAATTGCCTCTGCTTTTTATTCTATTTTATTGATTTTTTAATATAATTTACTGTCAAATTGGCTAACATACAGTGTGTAACTCTGGTTTTTCTTCACATCGTATAAATCTTTTGCATTTTATGGTGTGTAAAGTGTGTTCTTGGTTTTGGGGGTAGATTCCCGATATTCATTGCTTACATACAACACCCAGTGCTCATCCCAACAAGTGCCCTCCTCAGTGCCCATCACCCATTTTCCCCTTTCCCTTGCCCATCTAATTTTTTTTTAAAGAAATAAACACTATGAATATAGCTGAAACCGTCTTCAGACCATTCCCTAATCCTATCCTCCTAACTAACTGCCTCACAGCACGTAACCATTAATCTGAACTCGTCAGGTAACATCCCATCCACTCATCTCTAAGATGAAAGCAATGGTTTGAATGAATTCTACCGCCTCTTTGTTGGTGTCTTAGGAGTTCTTGATGCTCTGGAATGGAAGTTCAGAAGCCTACAGTGTTATGAAATACACAAAAATATTTCAAAATCATTTCAAACCTCAAAAACAGACTGAATCATGATGTAGTTGACACTTTGGCAAAAAAAAACAACAACACAGTAAGTTTATTATAGTAGTGTCAGTAAAAGCATTATTATCAATACATAGGGCATATAAAAACCCAAGTTCAAGGATTCCACTGTGGTTTCCTCTTCTCGTGTCCATCACCTCCAGGGAACGATAAGGGGGAGGTCCTTGAGCACAACACCCTGGCTGGAGTTCTAACTGCCTAAATGACCAGTTCAGTGCAGCACCCGCCTGCCACGTGTCACTGTATTCTGCTCTGCCCGGCAGTCACAGCAAACATACTCTTTAAACTAATCTGTATACAGCACAGGGCATACAGTCAATAACCCTGTAATAGTGTACAGATGGAACAGTGACAGCGGGTAACTTGTGGTGACATTTATAGTAACGCATGTAGTTTTGTAATGAATCCAGTGGTCAGACCACGACGTGGTACACCCGAAACAAATAGATATCAACTATACTTCCGTTCAAAACAAATAATAGTCTGTAATGCTATTTTTACTTAAAAATGCCCTTCATGAGCGTTGCCTCAGTGGCCCAGTCAGTTACACGTCCGACCTTGGCTCAGGTCATGATCTCACCGTTTCAGAATCTGTGTCTCCCTCAGATTCTGTGTCTCTCTCACTGTCTCTGCCCCTCCCCTACCTGTGTTCTCTCATGAAAATAAACATTAAAAAAAGTCCTTTATGATGTAACAGAAAGTTATTTGCACCACATCTTGACCCGTGAGTACACATCTCCTTTATTTTCTGCGTGATAAAACAGGAAGCACATAAAGGGCATCTTTGCTGTGTACTACAGTAGGATGCCTATCTCAAAGAAAACACATGCATGATTATTTGAGCCATGAGCCAAATGAGTTAATAACTCCAGGAATACCTCTTTTATGTGGAAGGACAACTGACCAACCCGCTATCCAGATGTGGGTGTTTGGCAGACATTTTCTCTACAACACTCAAGTGGGAAGGTCATTTCAGGAGAAACAACTGACAGTAGCTGTTGCCAAGGATAGTAGTGAAGCTTCTAAATTACAAATCAAAATTTTGGAAGATTTGTTTCTGCTGTGAACTTGACAGCTTCCTAATACTTAAGGATTTTTCTGATGAGATCAGTGGTGATATTAACAACTGTGATGTCTTGAAATTGCACAATAAAATGTGTTAACGTTTGGAATTCTGCATTACCTAATGACCCAGTATTTTCCCAAAGACCAATAACTAATACAGTAAAATGCAATCTGGGCAAGGATCCATTCAAAGTGCAAGAAAAGACCAACAGAACCTAATATAAAAGAAATTTTTAAAGTTCAACAACAAGGTTTTGGGTTCCATATTGGAACCAACATTTAAGAAATGACCACTTGTCAAGTTCTGGTATAGTATCAAAGAAGACTATTCACAATAATCTGAAAAGATAATTATAATACTCTTCTCTTTTCAACTACATACCTGCACAAGCTTTATAATAAATACTTACTATGTTAATCTTTCTGGGTGTTAAAAACCACAAACACATAATCACAGTGGTAAGTTACCATCGGATCATTAGCATTCATTTAGAAAAAATGAAAAATTCATTATTTAAAGTTACATTCTTCTGCAGTTATAGTCTCATTTATCTTCAATAAATATATAAGTCTCAGAGGCTTAATTTACGAGAGAATCAAGAATGATCACTGCTCTAAAAAAGAAATGAATACAGGAAATTCTTAAACCTGTTTTAGGTACACTCAAATCAAATCCCTTCTCTCCAGTTATAAAGGAGCAGACCCTTTTCATTTAATATTTTACTTTTTTTTTATTAAAAATTTTTAATCTCATTTTTGAGAGAGAGAGAGAAAGAGCGTTAACAGGGGAGGGGCTGAGAGAGATGAAAACACAGAATATGAAGCAGGCTCCGGGCTCTGAGCTGTCAGCACAGAGCCCAATGCAGGGTTTGAACTCATGGACTGTGAGATCATGACCTGAGCCAAAGTCACACTTAACAGACTGAGCCACCCAGGCACCTTAACATTTGACTCTCAAAAGCCACACACCAATCACCCAGAGGGCATGGTGTTAGTGGATTTAAACCTTAGTTCTTAAACTGCTAGGAAAATGTCTTCTCACAGAAAAAAAAACAAACAAACAAAAAACCCTCACCTTTATATATATTTCAAAAGAAATAATTTAATCTGATCAAACCTCTGCAGTTTGGAAGATACCAAATAACAAACTTGCCACAGAAAGGTTAAGAAACAGAAGTGTTTTCCAGAGAAACATTCTTCTTACACAGATCTATCCAGTTAATGAATATCATAAATCACTTGTTTCAAAGGCAGGGACCTTGAAAAAGTTTTCAGAATGAAATTGACAATGTCCTCACTTAATAAAGTCCTATAACCCCACCCTCTAAAAGAGAAAGTTTACCCACTTTGGTTGAAGTCCAAATATTCCAGAAGCAGCAAGAGGCTGACACTGTCTCCTCTTCTAATTATCTACCCATTTTGCTATGCTTACCTTTGCAGTTCACTGAGGCCCCTGGCACTGGGCAGGCAGGGGTTTTGCCTTAGGAAGTTTTGTTTCAAGTTGAGGTGCGTGAGGTCTTGGCTGTAGAAGAGGTTGGCGGGCAGGTGCTCCAGGCTACAGCAGGAGAGGTCCACTGAGCTAATGCGCTGCGAAGCCACCTGCAGACACACAAAACCCAGCCCGATTTTAACGCCATCCATTCATCCTACAGATGCCCTCTATGGACAGAAATACGATAACCCCCTAGGGAACACAGGCCTACTGTGCAAGGGGCACATGTAGCCCAAATAGAAGCCAGTAGAGTATTTACTTAATACAGAATGGAGTCCCATACTAAATGCAGAAAACCGCGTCCCTGCCTGGAAAGTACTCACGGTAACCTAGTGCAGAAGACAGGTTACAAAGAGCACAGACTATCCTATCGGGTTCAGTGATGTCAGTCATCTCCCCCAACTGTAGGGGTTAAGCTCCTGAACGCATTCACCATAAGCCTTCAGAGTAAACACAGGGTTAGGAGATGGACACTAAGATCCAGATGAAACCTATCAAAGCCCTTGCACAGACTGAATTAAAACAGCACAAATGAAGAAAAGCAAAGTCAATGTCCTTTACACACATCTTTAGTGACAACGGTAGGGTCTGATCAGACTCCACTGTGTGCTTGCTCTCAACTTCTCTGGTTGTCTCTCCCACAGAGCTTCAGTGAGATGCTCATAAAATTCCCTGTGCTTTGCTCCATGCAAGTCTCCCCGGCTAAACGACCCCTGCCGTGGCCAGGGTCCCAGGCTGCAGAGCAGCCGGCATGCAGGAGACAGAAAAAGCGCTGGATGGCCTGTATTTCTCAAAGGCTTTCTCCAAAATCCAGGTCACGTGGTGCCACTTTACGCCTGGGCATGTGGCTGCAGCCCCACTTACACATACCTTGGCTCCTTCTCTCCTCACAGAGGCCACGGGAGTATTATTCTAAGATCTGGGTTGATTCTCCCTCATGCTCTTTATGTTCACCAAAGCTTTACGGCAGAAACTCCACTCCTTATCTGTGATCAGTCAAAGATCCCTTTCTATTACCAAACTCCAGCCTTGTGTCTCCCAGTTACAGAAGGCGGCAGGGCGGGGTCCTCAGGACTGGGACTCCCAGCTCCCGGCTGAGAGGGTGTGAACAGATCAGCGAGCCCCCAAACTCCAGTTTTCTCATCTGTGTAACAGACACCAGGACCACACCTGCATCTACACGCCGGCCCAGAAACAGCATTCAGCAAGTGGCGGCTGCCGCACGGTCACCATTATTACTCCTCCTTCCAAACAGAATGACTGACATCCTGTATCTACTGAAATCCAAGTCCTCCTGATGCTAAAAAGGCACTCAGAGGTGAATGTGCATAAAACCCATTCTGCTGACGGCCCATTTGAGGTTAGAAAGAAATTACGGTGCACACAGGAGAGCTAAGGGGAGACAGGGGTGGGAAAGGCTTGGCAGGGCTCAACTCAAAGACCTGACAGAGGAAGTCTGAGTTCACATTTTAGCAATTATATCTTTCCTTGTATTTTCACTATTAAATAAAAAAGTGAAGAAATTGTTTTCCACACACGCAAAAAAGAAAATCCCAATCAGGGCCACTCACCCATATATACCAAAAGACGTAACAAGAGCCCTGGGGCATGTAATGGCCCTGAAACGCAGGTGCAAACGCACCACATAACCTGCTCGCAGGACCGAAGGTCCATATGTGTTGAGCATGCAAAGGCACGCCAGACCTTACATCTCTGGCGGTACGACAGGGCACGAGGCAGACGCAGTCTCGGCCCTGCAGGGCCACGGCTCTAGAGGAGGAGGGGAAATGAAGGCACCACATAATGGCTACAGCAACTGTACGTGCAAGGGACACAGCATGATCTAAGAAGTCAGGGAAGGCTTCTCTGAGGACCTGCTGTCCAAGCTCAAACCTGAAACTCGAGTGGAACTCTGTTTCTGTCTGCCCCACCTTTCCCCACTTCCTCTTGCAGCAGCCCTTCCGACACGGGGCACCCTGACAGAGCTGCAGACGAAGCACGCCGCCCCCGGCTGCAGGGGGAGTAGGCGTGCGTGCCGGGCACGGGCGGTCGGGGAACCCCAGCACCCGAGCCCACGGACTGAGGCAACAGCTGCTACCGACTGGCACGTGACCCAAGGCAGGCTAACCAGAGGCCCTCTCGGGGATGTGCATACTCTGCAGCCAGGAGAGAGAGAGAAAACACAAACACACACCCCTCCATATACTAGGTACGAACGGTTACACAGGGGTAACTGCATGGTAACACATAAACCATACACTGGTCACGTCCCAAATTACTGATACCAAATGCTTCTATGTGGGTAGGGAGGAAAAAGGACATCAGAATGGGAAGAGAGGAGATCTGGAGTCATCTGAAATGATTATCTCCTTATAAGAGGGACAACGGAAGATATGAAGGAACTATGGAAATATGTTAACAGCTGGGGAAGACAAGTACATGGAAACTGTAATATCATCCTTTTTGCTCTTCTCTGTGCATGTGTGTGTGTGTTTAATGTGAAACATGAAAACAAAACATAATTTCAATTAACGTTTCAGTAAGAAAGAAGAAAACAGATGAGAGCAGTCTTCCGGTTTTCCTTGCATCCAGTGTTCCACTGGCTGGTATGCCAGGGACCACAAGTCAGCTTGTAACCAAAGGGTCTCCTTAACCTACTGCGATGGGCTGAATGGTGGCCCCAGGAAGGATCTGAGGCAAAGCGAAACACAGATTTCCCCATCCTAATCCCTGGAATCTGTAAATATTATCTTATGTAGCAAGAGTGAATATTACCCTGTATGAGGAAAGCTGTGATTAAGGATCCTGACGGGAGGTGCTTCTCCTGGATTATGCAGATGGGCCCTAAGTGTGGTTGTATGTATCCCTGTGAGAGAGAGAGAGGTGGAGGGAGTTTTCAGACAGAAGATGTCAATGTGACCATGGGGGCAGAGGCGCAGTAGCACGGGCCACAAGCTAAAGAATGCTTGGAGCCACCAGAAGCTGGAAGAGGGAGGAATGGATTCTCCCCTAGAGCCTTCAAAATGAGGAGGGTCCTGCCAACATCTTGCTTTTGGGTTTCTTGCCTCTAGAACTGCACAAATTCCTGTTGTTTTAAAGCCACCAAGATATGGTTAATTTGGAAACTAATACACCTTTCATAATTTTTTCCAGAGTACTTTTCATTTTTCTTCATTCACCATGTTTACTGAATACCTACTATGTGCCAATTAACTGACCTAGGTAAACACGCGGTATGCCTTCAGTAAACAAAATGAAGATCTCTGCCTTCTTTTTACTTAGAATATGTAAGTAAATTCTATGTTGAAAACTGGAAGATACTATAGAAAATAGAGCAAGGAAAATGGGGCCAGGATTTTTGGGAAGGGGGTAGGTTATATTTAAATAGGTTGGTCAGGGTGGGCCTCACTGAAAAGGTTACATTTAGATATGATGGACATGAGGAAGGTAGCTGAAAGGATATGTCTAGAAGAATGCTCCAGGCAGAGGAAGCAGCAAGCAGAAAGGCCCTGGAAACTAGAAAAGGATGTGCCTGGCATGTTCGAGGAACAGCATAGAGACTGGTAAGGTAAGGGGAGAATGGTCTGTAACGAGATCAGAAAGGTAGGGGGAATGGGCGTGGGCACCAAATCCTTCAGGGACTTTTAGGGCACTGTACCCACTCTGCCTTTTAATGTGGGAAAAATGGGAGGCGTGGAAAGTTCTGAAAAGTCTCTGTCTCTCCGAGGGCAGGGACTCTTGACTATTTTGTTCACTGATACACCCATGCTGAGCACTTGGTGAGACCTCAGAGAAGTATGTGCCAGAAGAATAGTCCTTGAACTACTTTACAACCCCTCCTTCGTCGCCAGCTCACATGTGACCCACCCCGTGTACTCTTTCACACGGAGACTACTTTGAAGAAGATAACTTCTATTTCGACTGAAGCATCACACTAAATACTCTCTGGGCAACTAAAGATAATGATTAAATGTCAAGTGGGATTTGAGTCCTTTCCTCATTCTGGACCACAAGCTGTTGCTGCTGTAAACAAGGGGGAAGGAACCACATTAACAAGGCTGCCTCCAGCACAAGCAGCCTGTGGGAGCCGTGGCAGAGCGGGGGGTGGCTGCGGCAGGGACAGAAATGATCGCAGCAGGGCAGGGAGGTGCCGAGGGGACCCTAAGAGCTAGCACGAGTTGCACCTCTTCCCAGTCCCTGCAACAAAGTGGGGGGACATCAGTGCTTCCACCCCCGAGCAGCCTGGGCACATAAGGACCATGCCACGAAGCAGGTCTGCTTGAACCCCAGATGGAAAAGCTACCAGCTGGACCTAAAGACGCTGTGACCCACATACACAGCACCTATTAAAACTAAGATCCTTCACAAGAAAGACCTAAATAGGTAATAAAAATAAATCAGAAAGCCACCTGGATACACCTCGGAGCAAGTAGCCTTTTATTCTTCTTCTTTTTTTTTTTTTTTTTAATTTTTTTTTTTTTTTGAGAGAGGCAGAGAGACAGACCGACAGAGCATGAGCAAAGGAGGGGCAGAGACAGAGGGAGACACAGAATCCGAAGCAGGCTCCAGGCTCTGAGCTGTCAGCACAGACCCTGACATGGGGCTTGAACTCACAAACCATGAGATCATGACCCGAGCTGAAGTCGGACCCTTAACTGACTGAGCCACCCGGGTGCCCTTACTCTTTTTTTTAAAGTAGTAATAACAATAATAACAGCTAACATTTGGGGGGTGCTTCAGCTGTGAGAGACCCTCTACTAGCTGCTGCAGACATTATACGTAATCTTTACAACAACTCAGTACAGTAATGGTTTATCCTCATTTCAAAGATGAAGGTAAAACTGAGGCACAGAGTGTGCCCGTGGTCACACGGTTAAAGCAGTAACAGGAGCCGAGTCTGAATGGGGGCCTGTACCTGTAAGTCTCCTGATAACATAATAACAGAACCCCTTTGACCACAGAGTATCAGATGTCATCCCTAGGAGAAGCTTAAGCCTCACCTCAGGAAGGGCAGTGGCAGAAGACAGTCCTTCTGGAGAGAAGCAGAGACCAGCTGCTGACCACAGATTTCAGGGAAGGGGTGAAGCTCCGGGGCAGGGGGGCACCATTCCTTGACACCACGGGCTCTGCCCACTCCTACCTATACAGCTTGTCCAGCTGGGGAGCGGTGAAGCCACCTGGTGAACACCTAGTTGTATTTTAAAAGGTTACAGGAAAAGTTTAAAGGGTTATAGAAATTTGGAAAGAGAGTGAAAACAACAGGCACAAGCAGAAATCGCCTCAAAGCTTTGTTCCAGAAAGGGACCTCAAGGGAGCTCACGATTAGAATATAGAATCCTTTTGGCAAAAGCTACTGCACTTCCATTACACCTCCTGACCTCAGAACAGTGAAGACAGAGTTGAGACTCAAGGAATGTGACACATAGGAGACAAGTCACAGTCTTAACAATATTCAGGGCGTAACAATTCTGCCACTTTCCAGCCACGTGGCTCTGGGTAAGTCACTTCGTCTGTCTTTCCGTTCCCTCATTAATGAAGTGGAATAAATAATACCTGCCCTGACAAATTTAATGAGCTGCGATAAATAACACAGCTTTTTTTTCTCATTTTAAAAAAGTCAGGAGGGGCTCTGTAGACCTAGTATCCCTTGACCAACGTCCGCAGCTACAACATGGTACGAACTCGTAAGAAAGGACTACAGCACAGTCAACTGTTCTGGCCGCCGTGAGCA
Source organism: Proteles cristata cristata (assembly GCA_017311185.1). Classification (NCBI taxonomy): domain Eukaryota; kingdom Metazoa; phylum Chordata; class Mammalia; order Carnivora; family Hyaenidae; genus Proteles; species Proteles cristata. Next base: position 422,601 of record JAESUZ010001077.1, on the reverse strand, counting down.
GTTACGCAGGTGGGCCTCACTTAGGCAGGCGCAGAATATTACACTAGTTGTGCAGCTCAATGACCACCCCATGAACCACACATGAAGGGATTCAAGTTGGCAAGTTTTAGAAGTTCAGTTCAGTGTAACTGTGGATAGGGAAAACAGTGCTAGTCTGAATTAACACCAAATTTTTTTTTTAGGGATGACAGAGTTAGAGGGGCACCCGGGTGGCTCAGCTGGGTAAGCGCCTGACTCTTCGTTTCGGCGTAGGTCATGATCTCATGGTTCATGGCTTTGAGCCCCATATCAGGCTCCACGCTGACAAATGAGAAGCCTGCTCTCTCTCTGCCCTTCCCTCGCTTATGTGCACGCCCATGTGCATTCTCTCTCACTCAAAATAAATAAATATACTTAGTAAAAGAAAATAAAATGTTTAAAAAAAGGGTGAATTAAATGGGACCCCCCCCAACCCTGCCATGAACCTACACACTGTGGAAGGCACATTAAAGTGAGCATGAAATCAACCACCTTCTCAGGTTGTCTTCTTTTCCCTATTACTTGTAAACATGCGTGGGGAAGAAAAAAAAAGTTCATTTGGTCCTCAAGCTATTCCCCCCAGAGAAAACCACAGGACAAACATAAGAATGGTAATGTGTACAGCAAACTTTTCAGAATATCTTCTGGCCTTCCAGATATTTCTAACATGCTACTCAGCTCAACACCTTCCTCAGTTGTTTCTTGGCAAGTCTTTAGGACACTCCTGTCAAAAATGGTCTCTGCTCTGAATCTAGCTGAGTTATGTTTCTAAACCAACCTCTCTCTCCTCTCCTAACCGTTCCTCACTACGCTTCTGCAGTAATCATCTTCCCTTGCAACAGGACTGTCCTCTGCATTATTCCCATTATTCTTAATGTTCATGTAATGGGCGATGATCTTTTATTAGCAAGGGAAAGTTCAGAAACACCATCATGGGACTTTTTATTGTTGTTACCATTATACTTTAGTGAAGTAGTATTTATCCTTATTATGTGACAAACATGCTCAAAATGAAGCAAAATGACCCTAAAAGCCTTGGTCAAAGTGGCTGAAATAGCGTAAGTAATTCTGTGGGTGTGAAGTCAAAGACTGCTATACACCCGCATAACAAGTCATTAATTGCTCCAGCGAGGCCTTCAGTGGCTGGGACACCACACCACCACACCCTGGCTACAGGAATAGTCTCTGGGGAGTTTACGATACTGCCATAAAAAATTCTTAACCTCTTAACTGACCTAGTTTTAATCCTCACTGCCTAAAAAATGCTTTGGGAAGGCATGAGGGAGGAGAAGATAAATTTAGACGAGTGTTTATTAGTCTTTATTGGCTAAGCATTCTAGCAACTTATTTCTAACTTCATCCTCATCAATAGTTTTAAAAACACTTTTTATCAAACCAAAGCTTCCAACATTAATAAAATTCAAACTATCACTGCTCCACAACATGAGATTCATCATTTCTTTAAAAAAAATTCTAGGGGCGCCTGGGTGGCTCAGTCGGTTAAGCGTCCGACTCCAGCTCGGGTCATGATCTCATGGTTCATGGGTTCGAGCCCCGTGTCGGGCTCTGTGCAGACAGCTAGCTCAGAGCCTGGAGCCTCTCTTCGGATTCGGTGTCTCCCTCTCTCTCTGACTCTCCCCCGCTTGCATGGTCTCTCTCTCTCTCTCAAAAAAAATTTTTTTCTTTAAATTCTACAAATATAGAAGAAATGCCTTAAATTGACCCGACCTTTAAACAACAACATCTCTTTACTTCATCCTGTACTAACACTACCATTTTATAAAATGTGCTTAACAGATGAAGGAAACTTTTGTACATTAATAAAACTCTAACAATAATAAATAATGAGTAATTAACACACACTAACAGGAGCATGCCATGGTGCCAATTTTGTTAAAGCACTGTTAAAGCGGCAGGCTACATCAATACAGAAAAAAAGAATACTAAGAAATTCAGAAGAAGAGCTCCGCCTCATATCCCGACCGCTCGTAGCCAGGGGCACCGGGGAGATGGAGACGAGCGAGCCCTCATAGGGTTGTCAGCTGCCTGTACGAAGCAGGCCCCACACCTGGTCCTGGAGGGACGCCCTCTATGTCCTCAAAAGCTTGGTCTCCTGAGACGCAGATGCCCACACAACAGGAGGGAAAGGAGGTGTGCATGATGGTGTGCTGAGAGCACACCGAGCGGAAAACACAAACCTCAGAGCTCCCGCCGCGACCCCAACACTCACACTCCCCTCCCCTGACAAACGGACGGGCCTTCCAGACATGTGGGCAGAGCCTTGCACTTCAGCACCACGAGCAGACGGGACCACGGCATCTGTCCAGGGAGCTCACTGCAGGGCCTGCGCTGCAAACGCAGACCTGGTGTCACCCTGCTGGGAGCCGAAGGGACCCTGAGAGACCCCGAGGAGACACCCGGCCAGCCTCCCAGGATGGCTCCGTGTCCCTCGGCAGTTACCTCCCTTCCACACACACACCACTGTGTTTCTGAGTAACAACAGAAAAACAGGGCTGGGCTTGGGTGGAGATCAAATCTGAACTCAGAGTTCCTTCCTCATTTCCTTATTGGCAAACTAGGTGTAAACAGTCCCTTTAGAAAGTGGCCACCTGAGAAAGTGGCATCTCCCTGACCACGGGGAAAAGAGAGCCAACCACAAAAACACTTAAATTCTAACTTTCTGATAAAAGAAGTCATGTAAATGTGTACTTAAATGATTCTCCTATTAGAAATAAGCTGCTTGTTTTGTATTTTAAGTTCCAAGGCTAACATACAAGGCCCGGGACATTTAACACAAAGAGGTCAATGACATTTTTCTAATTACTCCACTATTCCTTACTTTGTGAAATTATAAATCAGACCAGTGGGTAGAAGAATCTAACTCTTCAGAGTAGCTGTAGGAAACAATACAAATATTGGGATAGTCCAGAATAGGCAAACATATAATGGAAACTAAACTCTTGAGTATTTTCTAAATGCTCAGATTAAAATAACTTAACTCCATAATATAAACATGACCAGATAGAGAGATGTGGTTGATCACAGATGGTAAGTTCCTAAAGTTCCTAGTATACAATACCTGACAGGTTTTTGAAGAATTAAACAAGTAGCCTCCTCAACAATAAATCAATCTAATCTGCCTTGGATGATTCAGAAAGCATCTGAATCAAGATTTCTTAAATACCTCTTGATCACCCTTTAAGAAGATCAACGATTAGTGCACAGAGGCCATGCTCACATCTCTAGCGGTACACGTCATTCAACATACTTGCTGGACAAACCACCTTTTATTCGACCACCGAGCTGTCTGGATTCTGCTGACACTGTGTTATGTGAAGTACTTCCCTTGGACATTTTCAGTAAATTTCAGTTGTCATTTGAGTCCTGATTTGTTTTGTCCCCTCAGGTCACTGTAAAACATTGGCAGTACAATTAAAGAAAAAAGAACATGGGACCAGAACTTCCTACACAAAGCAGTGGATACATTATAGCTTGGTTCCCTCATCTGCAAAATGGGGGTGTGACAGTATCTCCTCAAGACTTACTACCTTTCATTGTACAGCCCACGGCACCCTAGAGGCGTAATGAGTATTGACCTCACAGGCTACTATACAGCATTTAGAAGAGTGCTTGGCACACAGAAAAAGTTACCAAAACGTTAGCTGTTATTACTATTTGCATTATTGTGGTCACTACCACCTCAATTCAGTAGGCTAAGTAATCTTTTAAAAAGAAATATTAACATTTATTTTTCAGAGAGAGTACGCGTGTGTGAACATGAATGGGGAGGGGCAGAGGGAGAGAAGATGACACAGAAGCTGAAGCAGGCTCCAGGCTCTGAGCTGTCAGCACAGAGCCTGACGCGGGGCTCAAAGTCCCGAACCGTAAGATCATGACCTGAGATGAAGTCAGACGCTTAACCGACTGAGCCGCCCAGGCACCCCTAAATGATCTTATTAACAAAACATACCAACCAGTTGGGAGGAAAAACAAAAATTCTTTTTATTTTGGTGTTGGCCTCAAGGATGAACAGCTACTTCCTGCTGGATAGAATGTCTGAAGCAAGGAAGAGATCACTTAATCTGTGCTCAACAGTTGGTATCTGTAAGTACATATGTCAACAGGCAACACCCAAAAGGAAGCTAAAAAAGGGACCAAGTGACAGAGGGACTTTTCTCATTTATCAGAGAGGCTCATCCTGAAAACAGACTGCTAAGGGGTACAGGAGGGCACAGAAACCATAGTAACTTCACTACTCAGAGGTTATCAAAAAATGAAAGAGCAGAATTATCTGGAGTTGTACCCAACAGCAAAACTGGATTAATGGGTTGAAGCCACAGGGACAAAGACTTCAGCTCACTTCTAAGGAAGAACTGTCTGGTCAGACACTACAGGCATCTGAAAAACTATACACGGTGTTTCGGAGGGAAGGAAGTCTGGGAGTCCATAAGGTCCTTTTCTAACCTTAATTCTAAGTCTCTGAACTAAGAGCACTTCATGGTGACTACAATTTAAGGTAAAACTAAAGAATGCTTTCGAAGAAAATATCAAATAATTAAGTTAATTATTCCAGAAAGTGATAACAAGTAATATTTGCCTCCTTGGTGACTATCTTACAAGCGCCCTTCCCAATCTTAAAATAATATGTTGTAATCTAAAACTCAGCTATTAGCACCTCACTTGGAACCTAGAGTGTGTTTCATTAAAGGTAAGAATCCACACGAGGAACATGTGTCTTCCGTTTGCTGAGGTCCTGACCTAGAAGTTGAGCCTAGAAAAAGAGTGGTGCCCAGCATAAAGAAAGGGTAGAATTCCCTCATCCCTCCCTGCCAGTGTCTCCCAGGGCAGGTGACAACTGGGCGGTAACTCAGAGTGCCAGGAAAGAAGCGGAGGGGGTGAGAAGACATGATCAAGCAAGATGGGGACGTGGGAGCGGTTTAAACCGCTAAATGTATAAGCCGGCGGCAAAAGTATGCCTCTTTTGTTGTTATGATATGGTAAGCAAACTAGTTATTTTTTGACTTGTACAAAATCGGATTATAAAACTTTGGAGAAAATAAAATTAAATGGCTTTAAGCTGAAATGACTCAGAACTCAAAGGAAAAACCCCTTCTTTAGGAATAGATTAACTAGGATTTCAGAACCAATAGTTGCCTCAGGAAAAAAAAAATACGTAGACAGGATTACCAATGTGGAAATGAGGTGAAGCGTAATTAGAACCGCAAAGAGATAATTTTAATATTTTTACTAACTTCATCACAGTAGTATGTATTACAAAAACAAAATTTAACGTAACCCAAAAATATTATATCTTTAGCTTAAACTCAATGCAGAATTTCTAAGTTCCCCAATTTCATACTGTTCATAACCATAATAAAGAAAGATTCCATAACGTGAACTTTCCAGTAACAAATCCATGACTATGTTAAAAAGTTAGTTACAATATTTAGTAACTCATAATCAGATTTCCCCAGGAAATGACATGGAACTAGCAGGAAACAAGGTAGACTGGTCAGCACTTTTTACTTTATCTCGCTTCTAGTTCTTTCCCTTTTTCTCAGACACCTGAGATATGGCTACATTTTCATCTTTTAAACAGTTGTGCCTTTGTACATACTTGCCACCTCTCTTTTTTTTTTTTTAATTTTGGGGAGAGGGGGAGAGAGAACAAGCATTCAAGTGGGGGAGAGGAGGAGAGAGACAGAGAGAGAAAGAGAGAGAGAGAGAGAGAGACAGAGAGAGAGAGAGAGAGAGAGAGAGTGAGTGAGTCCTAAGCTGGTTCCATGCTCTTCGAGGAGCTTGACACCAAGCTTGATCCCATGACCCTGGGATCATGACCGGAGCCAAAATCAAGAGTTGGATGTTCAGCCAACCGAGCCATGCAGGCGTCCCATTTATCCCTTTCCTTTAAATGCCCTTCCCTTGAGTGGTTCAGTCAGTTGAGCATTCAACTTCAGCTCAGGTCATGATCTCACGGTTTGTGGGTTCGAGCCCCATGTCGGGCTCTGTGCTGACGGCTAGCTCAGAGCCTGGAGCCTGCTTCAGATTCAGTGTCTCCCTCTCTCTCTGCCCCTCCCCTGCTCATACTCTGTCTCTCTCTGTGTCTCTCTCTCCCTCTCTCAAAGATAAATAAACATTAAAACAAAATTTTTTAATGCCCTTCCCTTGTCTTTGTGGTGAACTCCTATTTACCCTTCAAAACTCAATTTGCCCATTACCTCTTTGAAGCCTTCCTCTTCCCAAAGAACTCATATACTGGATTTCCAAACTTTTCTCATCTGTTCACTACAGAGTTTGTATGGGAGTAATCTCCTTGGGATTGGGGGGTGGGGAGGTGCATAGCTGAAGCTAAAATCCATGTCACGTGGTTTTTCTTAAGATTCTACCACACACCGACTAAACTGTTCTTGGTCAAATGGCCCTAAATGCTCTATCTAAAATATGGGCATAAAATGTGAAGTGAGAGTTTCCAAAAAAGGGCCATTAAGCCCTGGACTCCTTAGCAGACCGGTACTGAGAACACAGCCTCTTACCATTATAATCCCAATGCAAGCAACTACAGTTACATCCCTAGAAGACAGGTGGCAAATCATGCTGACAAAAAGCAGCACATCCTCTAACCTACACTTCAGGTGGTACGTACAAGGTGACTACGTAATCTCACAGGGCTCCTTGCAGCTGTGTCTAATGACACAAATCTCTATGCTGGAAACCTTAATCCCATTACACTAGAGTGATCTGACTCACGTAGTTAGTGAAGTATTCTCTGAGTGAAACTGGACAATAAAACACTCCTTTTAAGCCTGTGAAAGCAAAAGTTCATTTGTGATTCACCACACACTTTATTTTTATTTAAAGGGCGATATTTACTCATTGCTTCAGGTGATCTTTCACTCAGCATGACAAGTGGCCGTGAGGGGCCTACACTATGCATATTAAGAGTGAACCCAACATATCAAGGCAACCAAAGGTTCACTGCAGTGTCTTAAAAAAATGAAAAACAAGAGGCCTACAATTAAAATACTACAGTTAAGGGGCGCCTGGGTGGCTCAGTCAGTTAAGGGTCCAACTTCGGCTCAGGTCATGATCTCATGGTTCGTGGGTTTGAGCCCCACATCAGGCTCTGTGCTGACAGCTCAGAGTCTGGAGGCTGCTTCAGATTCTATATCTCCCTCTCTGACCCTCCCCTGCTCATGCCGTCTCTCTCTCTTTCTCAGAAATAAATAAAACATTAAAATAAAACAACCCTAAAATACTATGGTTAATACTGGAAGAAAGGAGAGAGAAGCATTGTGATAGCCATAGTCACTGACAACTGCTAGCATGTCAGCCACTGACAAGGAGAGACATTTGTGGCCTTATGGGGTATGAATTTGTAACGATGGACCATATAACAAATACATGTAACAAGTGGTCACAGTTGATAATTGTAGACTCTGGGTCATAGGTATGTGGGTGTTACCATTATCTCTACTTCTAAATATTTGGCATTTTCCATAATAAAAAGTTAAAAACACATTCATGAACAACACCAAATCAGTGATCTGAATCCCCCTTTTAAAAATCTTCCTTGAAACAGACAGACTTCAAAGGGGATCAATACAGTGTTGCAGAGGTGACTAAGGCTTAATTAAAAATTAAGTATGCTTAGGCTGTAGATTTGTATAAGGACTAACTCTGAAAAGAATCCACAGGATTAAGCAACATATCTAAAACTAACGTGCTCCAAAAAGTGGGCCACAAAGAGGGGCGTCAAGGTCAGCGTTTCTATAATGACGCTCGTACACTGGACAGGAGCTCTTCCAAACTCCTGTTCTTGCCTCAGTACCACCCTTCAGACTTCTTCCCATCACTCTGAAAACGTGCTGGGTGCGTGGACCCGCACTGAGCCAACAGAGCCCTATTTTACACTGCGCACAAACTGGATGTTTACTGAATTTTTAAAACATGCCGTGCATTAATATCTTAGGGGTGACTTTACAATCAATATTGTCATCCTCCCAAAGGAGCTATTTTCTTCACGGTATCTGCTGCTAACACCCATCCCAAAGTAAAAACTCTAAAGGGACTGTCCTGGGTATTATTGTTGCAAGCAATATTAAGTGCTAAGATTAAATTTAAAAAATATTAAGTATATAAGGGCCTATCTTGATAGAACATTTCTAATTAATAATATTGCATAAATGTTCCCCAAATCAAATGAAACAAATTAGAACAAAGATGAACACTTCTCTTTTAGTTAAGACCCAGAAGCATAAAGTGAAATAAAGAATTTTCCTTTTAAATTAATTATCTATCTAATTCATTTTAATTTAAAAATCATTAGAATTGGTTCTCTTTGTCCTCCTACTCAGCCAGAAGTGAGGATGGACATTAAAGATCAGAAATTCAAGGGTGCATGGGTGGCTCAGTCAGTTAAGCATCTGATCTTGATTTTGGCTCAGGTCCTAATAGGTACAGTTTCAATACTGCAAGATGAGAAAAATTCTGGAAATGGATGGTAGGGACGGTTGCACCAACCAAGTGAATGTACTTACTACCACTGAGCTGTACACTTTGAAATGGTTAAGATGGGGGGCGCCTGGGTGGCTCGGGTAATTTTGGCTCAGGTCATGATCTCACGGTACACGGGATGGAGCCCCACATCAGGCTCTGTGCTGACTGCATGGAGACTGCTTGGGATTCTCTCTCTTCCTCTCTCTGTCCCTCCTCCACTGTCTCTCTCTCTCTCTCTCTCAAAATAAATCAATAAACATTAAAAGAAATCAGAAACTTACATATTCCTTTCTGTTCTTGGTTTGTTTTTCTTTCATATTCTTATCAAAATGGATCTCATTTAAACATCAGGATGTAAAAACAATCCATTCTGTGAATGTTTTGTTTCTCAATAAGAAAAGAAAAAGTCTCCATAGAAACCCTGACTGTGACTAAGCTGTAGAACTTGCTAATACCTCCAGACATGAGGAAGAACAGAGGCACAGTAGAAAGGGAAGCTGGAAGTAGAAGTGGCTTATGAGAGTCACCCTTGACCATGCCAAATTCCCCACAAGCACATATTCCCCAATGGATCGAGCTTCTCATCATCCTTTTCCAAAGGCCCCATCCTACTCTCCCAGGATGCTGAATTAAAAAAGATATCATCGCAGGATTATCCTCAGTATACAAAGTTTAAAGAAGAGTGTGGCCCTGTTTTATATGGGATTCATATATGAATAGGGGTTCTCCCACTGATTTCTTCTATAATATCTAACCTCTTCAACCAGCCACTTACAACTCACTTCCCCTTCCATTCACTAACCCTAACAACTTCTAGATACTTGTATCTGGTTTTTCTAGAGAAAGGAAAGACACTATATCTAAAATCTGCATTTACTAAGATGTTCTTTCTGCTCTCTGTCCCTGACACCTGACTTTTCAGGAAGAAATCTTTCTCTCCAATGTCATCCTTAATTATGTTAGCCCCAAAAGACTCCTGTGGTTGTCAAGAACAGCAGAAGGGTCTTTGTGCAGATAAATCAAGCATACGTGTGTCTTCAGCTCATTAAAATATACATAAAACAAATAACACTTTTAAAAGATTGTCTGAAGGTCACCTGGGTGGCTCAGTCAGGTAAGGGTCCAACTTTGGCTCAGGTCATAATCTTACAGTTTGTAAATTTGAGCCTCAGGTTGGGCTGACAGCTCTGAGCCTGGAGCCTGCTTCCGATTCTGTGCCTCCCACTGTCTGCTCCTTCCCTACTCATACTCCATCTCTTTCTCTCTCAAAAATAAACACTTAAAAAGGTTTTTTTTTAAATAAAAAGATTGTCTGGCGCACCTGGGTGGCTCTGTCGGGTAAGCGCCCAACTCTTGATCTCAGCTCAGGTCATGATCTCACAGTACATAGGTTCGACCCTCATACTGTGCTCAGCGCTGACAACATGGGGCCTGCTTGGAATTCTCTCTTTCACTCTCTCTCTCTCTGAACTTTCCCTGTTTGGTTGCTTGCTATCTCACAAAAATCAACAAATAAACTTAAAAAAAAAAGATTATCTGGCCAATCGATCAGTTACGGTAAGAGCAGGAATGATGGCCATAAAATTATTTAGTCAGTCGTTCTCATATACCCCAAAATACACACATACTGTTAGAATTACTATGTATCAGTATAAGTCTATCATGTGCACAACTGACATAAGCCCTAGGAGGTAAGTACTATTACTATTCTCTTTATCAAATGAAAAAGCCTAAAATTTAGAAATTTACAGTGATAGAGTCTGTGAATGGTGGAAGCCGAGTCTACCTTAGTTTGAAACCCAAATTCTTAACTCCCACACCATCTGGGAACATTTGGAGCCTTTCTAAAGGGAAAGGGGGTTCAGGTTCTAATTCAAATTCATTCTAGTTAATATCACTTAACTACTAGTTAACTACCTGTTAGTACTAGTAACTTCAGGTAATTAACTAAAAGCCCCTCGCCCCTCCTGGAAGCACTCACCAACACCTGTGTGACATGTAAGCTGAGTCTTGTCTATGTACATGCTTGTGAATCATCTTCTGCTTGGACATCATGTATCAAACACTTTCTAATGGCAACGTAGTAATTGGCGGAAGAGGAAATTCACACCAGTCCTTCTCCACCCTGCCGCCATCCTGCTCTCCTGGGCCCCAATTCGCCCCCAATCTCTGCCTCTCCTAGGAGTATCTTGTCCAGGATCTGGATGATCAGAGTGAGTACCTCATTAAAACACACTATCCTATGAGGATGGCATCTTAGTCACCCAGCAACAGCAAAGAGTCAAATGCATGACATTTACAACTGCCAGTTAGAAATCAACAATTTCTACACTTCTTTTAAGAGACATTTCATCATCTACCCTCTTACATTTCATCTCTTTGCTGTCTCTCTACAAACTCTTTGAAGTTAAAAGAGTGTGTATTTTGCCATTGTTTTAAAGGTGCAAATATAAAGAGTCAAATTAGTGGTATGGTTTCTGACTGAGGCTATAATTTACCTAATAATTCAAATCAAGAACCTTGAAGCCATTTTTTATTCCAACATTTTCCTCATGCTTTATATGTAATTATCAGTAATCCTGTCACTCAACTCACATCCCAAGACACACCTATCCACATCTCTCCTCTCACCTCTTGCCTGGAAAATACCACAAGAGCCTCCTGCCGGTCAGACCCCACCCCTGCTTCTCCTCTCCTCCATAATCTGTTCGCCACACAACAGCCAATGTCAGATCATGTAACTTTCTGAAAGAACTCTTTCAAACGGCTTGCCATTACGCCAATAGTATAATCCAAACTCTTTACCCTGTTTGGTAACATAAGACCCCTGCCTTCCCTGACTTCATGCCCCTTGTTCCAGCTGTAGGACTGTTACACTCTCTCCTCCCACCAGGTCTTCGAGTAACTGCATACTTTAGGGGCGCGTGGGAGGCTCAGTCAGTAAGGGTCCGACTCCTGATTTCGGCTCAGGTCATGATTCACAGTTCATGGGATTGAGTCCAGCAGGGGGCTCTACATTAACAGCATGGAGCCTGCTTGGGGTTCTTTCTTTCTCTCTCTCTCTCTCTCTCTCTCTCCCCCCTCTCCCTCCCTCCCTCCCTCTCTGCCCCTCTCCTGCTCACATGCACACTCTCTCAAAATTATTCTTCCTCCATCATTCTTTGTCATTATAACTTGTATTATAGCACTGGGATTATTTGATGTTTTCTTTCTTGTCTGTTTACCTATTTATCATGTTTCCCCAATGTACGTGCTACCAAGAGAGAGGAATTAGACTTGTTCTTTGCTATATCCCAGTGCATAAAACACATACCTGACATACAGAAGGTGCTTCATAAATGCTAGGTAGCTTTAGAACAGTGACTTATCAATTGTGTGGATGTTTAATATACAAGACTATTAATCTTTTTGTTACTATTGTTTTAATCAAAACAATCTGTCATTGGTAAGCTTGATAATTTACATGTTTATTCGTGTTCTCATCCATGTTTAAGAATTTATATCTCTGACTTGTTCCATAAAGAATGTAAAGCAGCTGACTATGACACTACATTTGGTTTAAAGGGTCAAAACTTCTCCACATAGGGCATTATAGAAGATACCTGATCAATACTCTTCAAAACTGTCAAGGTCATAAAAACCACAGAAAGACTAAAAAACTGTCACAGACCAGAGGAGACAAAGGACACACGACAATCAAATGAAATGCAGTATGCTGGATTAAATCTTGGGACAGAAGACACTAGTGAAAAAGCTAGTAAAATCCAAATAAATTCTGGAGTTTAGTTCAGAGTAACGTATTAATGTTGGTTTCTTAGTTTTGACAACTCTATCGTGGTAATGTAAGATCTCTGGGAAACTAGGTGGGGCTACATGGAAACTCTCTGTACTACCTTTATACTTTTTGGTAAATAGCAAATTATTCCAAAATAAAAAGTTTGTTTAGGGGCGCCTGGGTGGCTTAGTTGGTTAAGCGTCCGACTTTCGCTTAGGTCATGATCTCGCGGTTCGTGGGTTTGGGCCCCGCGTTGGGCTCTGTGCTGACTGCCAGCTCAGAGCCTGGAGCCTGTTTCAGTCTGTGACTCCCTCTCTCTGGCCCTCCCCTGCCCACGCTGTCTCTCTCTCCTAGAAAAAAAAAAAAAAAAGTTTGTTTAAAAAAAAAATCAACATCTCGGGGTGCCTGGGTGGCTCAGGTCATGATCTCACAGCTCATGAGTTCAAGCTCCACATCTGGCTCACTGCTGTCAGTACAGAGCCTGCTCTGGGTCCTCTGTCCCCATCCCGCCCCTCTCCCACAGGTGCACACAGGCTCTCTCTCTCTCAAAAACAAACAAACAAACAAACAAACAAATCAATCAGCCTCTCCATACAGAAAGACATTCAATGCACTTTGACCACAGTTTGGTATTTTATTCTGAATGAAGCAGAGTGTTAGGCCATTGACTTACTGCTTTGAACCCATGTAACCATTTAAATATAAAAGCACAATACTATTTAATATTTGTCTCCTCACATTTGCAACCACAAAAGTAGTTTTAAAACCGTGAGACAGATATATTCATCGCTTAGCACATAAATCCTACAGGCAGGCCAAAAGGAGAAGGGTCCTCCCTCCCATTTTCCTAGCAGGCTGCTGCTCTGTACAGTTAGAATCGCCACTGGCCGGCCAGGCTGGGATTCTCCCACGTCCCTATCAACCTAAATTCGGCCCATTACTTCTTCTCTAAAAGGCAGGGACACTAATGTTCTTAAGTGTATTGCAGCATCAGAGAACACAGTTTTTACTTGACAATTCATATGTAGCTGGTATTTCAAAAAGTCTTCCTAGACATTATTCTCGAATTTTCTGTTAACTGTTTACAAAGTTCTTCCCTAGTCATTCACTTGGTAAATAATTACATCATGCTGCAGTCTGGGTCACACTGAACTTGGATAGCAAACTGGATTATAAATTCAAAACTATGAAAGCAAATTCCAATGTAATGTTTCTACACCCAAGAGAGGTTTCATCATTTCACAAACACACCCAAAACCAAGGCACAGGGTACTGCAATCCACCCATTTTACGCATGATTCTATAAATGTGATGTAAAACCATCTTCACACACAGTACCTGAAATCCCAGCATCCATTCTGACTTCCATCTCTCTCTCTCTCTCTCTCGCTCTCTCTCTCTCTCATACACACACACACACAGAGGTATACTGTTTCATAGGTCATGGTGATCTCGTTTAATTAGGGGACTATTAAATGGTCAAAATAATGAAGATGTGAAAAGAAGTTAAGCCATTCAAAAGGCAGAAGTTGGACAGGTGAAAGGGAGACGGCACAGATTAAACCACGAATATGAAAAAAGAGAGGAAGAGGGGAAATTTGTGACACTTCTCTGGGTATTTTGTGGTTTTGCACTTGACCTACCCTGGGCGAGTCCCTTAAATATTCTTAGTCTACGCTCCTTATCTATAATATTAAGACAGTAATGCCGGTCTACCCACTGAATTCTTCTCCTCCTCCTCCTTCTTTTAAAGGATAAACAGAACCCAGCAAATGAAGCACAATTTAAAAAATTTTCAGTTGGCTACTTTTCAGCCAAAATGGGCTTTCAGAAAACTAAAAACTGCAAACTATTACCAGTATCTGAAAAAAAAAAAAAAAGTAAGCATAATACTATATTCTAGAACTGGGTAAAGCAGAAAGCAACTCTAGCCAGCTAGAAGCTGAAAAATATTCCTGGGCAGGCACTTACCTTGGAGACTTGTCGAAGCCACCTTAAATACTCTGTGAATGTATCAAAACAAATGTAGTAAGTCTGGCTTTGGGGTCCAGAGGAGCTAAATGCTAAACAGTGCTGGTGCTTTTTCACTTCTTCTACCTATAAAAACAGAGACAAACACACATCAGAAAAGCAGACCACTTACATAGTTCATTAACCAAACCTTAGGTCAGTGAGCCTCCGTAGATTTGCATCCTTCCCTATATATGTTCCTCTTAATACTTAAAACATGTAAGTTCCTGAGTCTGACACCAATTTGAATTACAAGGAAATCGAAAATGGGGAGTTTTGCCTTCTTTAGATTTCCCCACAGTAGTGAAATTCTCTTCTTCCTGTTTAGATTGGAACAGATGCCCTTTCTTATCTTTCTATAGCCTCACAATAGGGTGTTAGGGTTCTTCCTTCCTTTGGGAGGAGTCTCACTTAAGATTGATTTAAGGATTTTTACTGCAGATGTATTTTTACTTTGAGGGACTTAGGTATTTCTATGCATTACAACCTTTTTAAAAAGAGGTCTTCAAGCGTGTTAAATAAGTTTTTAAAAATTTAATGTGAAATTGAGATTAACATGAAAGAAAACCCCATCGTAAGAACTTTCAAGTCCTAATAAGGCAGTGATACACTCAAATAAAATTTCCACTCCTAGTACATGCTTCCTAAGCAGGAAAAGTGAGACAATAAAGTAACATGGTATTCCACAAGCTCCTATGCCTGTTACAAAACCAATCACAAGTCATAAAGAAAGGGTAAAGAATTTTCAAAAAGATCGGTAACACAGACCATGTTCTAGGACCAAAATGAAATTAAAAGTTAGATGTCAATAATAAAAAATCCATTTAAAATCCAAGTATACTGAGAAAACTAGTAACACACGTCCAAACAACTTAGAAAGAAAAAAAATGTAATAGAAATTTAGATAGTCTTAGAACTGAATTGTTAAAAAAAAAAAAAAATACTACATATCAAAATTTGTGGAATGCAACAAAAGCAATACATAGAGGAAATTTTATAGTTTTAAATGCTCATATTAGAAAAGAAGGCAGAAAATTATTTTCATTGGCAGGTGTCTCAAGAAGTTAGGGGAGAAAATACCAAACCAAAATCTAAATAAATTCAAACCAGGATAAAGGTGATAATAAAAAGCAGAAATTAAGGTCATGAAAACCAAGTATACAACAGAGAACATGAACATTAACAAAACACTGGTTTTTTGAAAAGTCTAACAAAGTAAATGTCAATAGATATTGGTTCATACCAATTGAAGACAGACGTAAATAACATTAACAATGAAAAGAGAGATATGACTATACATTAAACAGAGATTTAAAAGAGCATTATAAACAATTTTGTGGCAAAATCTTAGAAAAATATTAACACTAAATCAAGAAAAAAAACAGAAGGCCTACACAGTCCTGTAATCATTTAAGAAACTGAATATTTAAACAAACTTTTTCTCAAGAAATATCAGGCCCATGTCATTTTATAGATGAATTCAACCAAAGTTCCAAGAAACAGACCATTCCAAATTTGTGCAAACTCATCCACCCAACAAAAAATGAAGAAAAATACCCCAAACTATTCTATAGCCAAAAACAGACCAGAGCAGTAACAGAAAAAATAACTATAGGCAATTCTCAGATATGAACTTATCTAGAACAAAATGTTGCATCAGAATCCAGAAATACAGAAGGAAAAAAACTATGTCAAGAACAAATGGGATTTACCTCAAGAAAGGTAAGATGATTTAACATTATTACAACTATAAAATCATTAATCACATCAACAGATTAAAGAAAAAAACCAAATGATCATCCCCACAGCTGCACAAAAAGCATTCAATAACATTCACCATTCATGCGTCATTCATGATAAAAACTGCTAGCAAACTAAGAATGCAAATAACAACTCAAGTTGACAAAGTATATTTATCAAACATCTAAGTCAAACTTCAGTGTTAATGATGATATACCACTCTCTCTAATATCAGAGAGAAGACAAGTATCTACTGTTTTTACTAAATACTGTACTAGAGTCCGGGCCACTACAACAAGACACAAAAATATATTAAAGAAGAAAGAAAAACGTCATTATTTATATATTACATGATTAGCTACATAGCAAACTCCAAAGATTCTCTAAACATTACATTAGAATAAATAAGACAGTTTAGCAAAGTGGCTGGATATAAAATCAATACTCAAAAGTCAGCTGCATTTCTTTTTTTTTTTTTTTTTTTTTAAATATATTTTTATTTATTTCTAGGAGAGAGCCAGAGACAGCGTGAGCAGGGGAGGGTCAGAGAGAGAGGGAGTCACAGACTGAAGTAGGCTCCAGGCTCTGAGCCGGCAGTCAGCACAGAGCCCGACGCGGGGCTCGAACCCACGAACCGCGAGATCATGACCTAAGCGAAAGTCGGACGCTTAACCGACTAAGCCACCCAGGCGCCCCAAAAAAGTCAGCTGCATTTCTATACACTAAAGACAAAATATTGTTTTAATGCCATTTAAACTACTCAACATTGACAGAAATCAGACCAGTGATTTCTGGGGGATGAGGAAAAGTGAGACAAACAGACTGGAAGGCAAGGGGTACATAAAGTACAAGGAAACTTTTGGGGGTGATACGACGTTCTTCTTCACTGTAGTGATGGTTTAATGGGTGTATTTAGCTATCTATACTGTTACCAAATCTTTATCAAAATGTGCAGTTTATTGTTATGTCAATTATACCTCAATAAAGTTTGGTGAAGATGTAGAGAAACAGGATGTACACTGATGTGAGTGTAAAATGGTGCAATAACTTTGGAAAACAATTTGGTATCATCTTGTAGCATGTGCATATGCCCTACAGTCCAGTAACTGCACCCCTAAGTACGTATCTAAGAGCAGTACCTCCCATGGAGGTCATTTATTATAAGGGTTTTGAATTAAATAGTTCACTGTACACTGTGCAGTCTAACACTTTGCATGACATTTTACTTGCTGAGCCCCTGCCCCGTAAATACCAATAATGTCCCCTTGCACCAAAGATATTGGTGTTAACCAAACATACTACTTTCCACATTTCCCAGAATTTCTGCAATTAAGGTGAAGTCATGTGACTAGTTCCAGCCAATGAGCCATGAGCAGAAGTGGCATGTGTCACTTCCACATCCATATATACAAGAGCCAGTTCATGGCTCTCCAGTAATCTCTTCCTTGCTTAAGCACCAAAGGAAGGTTGCATGTTCCAAATGTTATAAGAGAGCAGAGAGGGCTGGGTCCCTGTACAGTGATGTGAAAAAAGAAATCTCTACCAACCGAGAGTGAACATTTAGTGGAATGAGAAAAAAGTTAAGTCACTGACATCTGGGGGGATTTGTCACCATAGCATAACTTAGCTTATATCAACTGATACGTTACCTGTTCAATCACTTCACAATCAAAACACTTGCACATATTATCAAATGTCCACTTTGGGCACAGTAACTCCGGCTAAGAACTATTGCCCTAGAAAAATTACTTGGATACCAGGAGACATATCAACATAAGACCATTTTGGCAGAATTATTTATAATAACAAAAAAACTAGAAGCAATCCAGTATCCAACAGGAAAATTACTTAAGAAATTATGAGAATTTAGAACACTTACGGAGGGGAACATTATACAGAAATGAAAACCATATTCAGAAAGCAACACAGAATCTTATTACGAAACACAATACTGAGTGAAAAAATTCAATCACAGAAGCCCACACACGATATGATACCAATTTTATTCTGATCAAAAAACAAGCAAAACATAGTTACATCATAAAACTTATTTTAAAAAAGAAAATGATGAATACATATTCTAGGACAATGGGTGGATGCCTTTGGGGTTAGGATTCGGGGATACCAGTGGGACAGATGTAAAGAGAATACAGGTAGAAAACTATGGGTATGATTCCTAAACTGAGTAGCAGTAGTAGGTAAATGGTTATTCAATTTATCATTCATCATAATTCAACAAATATTAAGTAAAATATTAAAATGCTATATCTAAAAATCTATGTTAAATTCTACAGGAAAAATTAAATATAATGTAATACTTGCACAATGAATAGAAATTTATCTATTAAATCTTTCCCAACAATTAAATTTTAAGAGTGCTTCATTTAGCTTCATATTTGGAATTCAACATTTGAAAAAGTAAACTAATGATCATGCTCAAGGAGTGGGTCTGATTTATCAGCAATTGTTGCTAGGTTATGGCCAATCTATCTCACACTTCATTCTAGTCTTCTTCATAAATATTAAAAACACAAACCCAAAAACCTTCCATTTGCCCTCAGCTTTTCCTTTAACAGAGTAAAACGGAATGAGCAGAATGAAAAAAGGAACAGATCAACATTAATGAAACCTCAGACTGCAAAGACTGAATTATTTTTCCCTAACTCGGTCAACAGGTTTTAAAAGACTGTTTTTCAACATACTCAATTATTTTTAAAGGCATAGTACAAAACAGGTTTTACAAGGTTTGTCTGTGAGAAAAGGAAGCCATTTCAATTCATTCAATGGCAGAAGTTCATCCAATAATAGGCCTGGGAAACATGACAAGTCTCTAGCCTTGAATGAAAACGCTAATTATAATGCGATCTTCTGACCTTATCTGAACATTCCACTACTTTCCTGCCTCTGCTTCTCTGAGCACAATAATCTTTCTGGTCATCTCCTTCATATGGCAAAAGATTTTTCACCCTTCAAGTTCCAACATAATTGCTACCTCCTTCATCACAAAATTCCCCAATTCTCCCAGAACAAAATGTAATCTCTTCTTGCACTCATCTCCGGCACCACTTCTCTGCATCTCTCTTAGAGCGGATACTGTTGTGCCCATCCTTCATCTCCGGAGAGTAAAATTATAAGCAACTCAAAGGGAGGGATGATGACTTACCCATCTTGGTATTCTGCGACACCAGGCTAAGTGGCCTCCCCACAGAGGTTATTTAATAAATAGTTATATTAATTTGCCTAAGTAAATGCCGAACATCATAGAGAAGAAAGAAAGAGACTGTTGACCTAACAGTGCATCAAGGATTAAATATGCATTTTTAATAATGACCTATTGAAGTAGTAATGATGACCAATAATTCAGAGTTCAGTTCAAAGGACAAAATCTTCAGTAATAAGACACCAGTGATTCTTCAATGCTCAGACAAAAGTTAAGTAATGGTTTCAAGATAGATGACTGAAATAGATCTAAATATACCTTGCAGCCTGGTCAAAATCTTTTTTAAATGATCAAGTATTATTAGTCTTCTTAGGATTAGAATATATAATAGCAGAGGGGTGGGCAGGGAACTGACATGGGCTACTAACATAAGAAAGACTAATTTAAATTGTGAATGAAGAATGAATTTTCTCCATAGCTGGTGAATAATAAAGCCATTTACTGCACACATCTGATTTTACCTAATTCATTTCTAATCCCTGGAATAAGCAGATCAAATATTTGCCAATTTTAAAAAGTTCACTTCAACAAATGTTGGTGTTTTATT
This sequence comes from Proteles cristata cristata, assembly GCA_017311185.1. Lineage (NCBI taxonomy): Eukaryota > Metazoa > Chordata > Mammalia > Carnivora > Hyaenidae > Proteles > Proteles cristata. The sequence continues at coordinate 402,795 of JAESUZ010001077.1, read as the reverse complement.
TTTCCCCTCTATTTATATCCTCCATGTTCTTTCTGCCTTCTTTCCCATGCCCATTCGGGGAGGAAAACAGTAAAGAAAATATTTGCTTAATATGTCCCCAATTTTCACAAACCTTTTCTTCATCCAAATTTGCCTTCCCATTTATTAAGAGATTATCATATCATTTATTTTTGTTTTGATTTTTTTTAATGTTTAATTTATTTCTGAGAGAGAGAGAAAGAGACAGCGTGAGCAGGGGAGGGTCAGAGAGAGAGGGAGACACAGAATCTGAAGCAGGCTCCAGGCTCTGAGCTGTCAGCACAGAGCCTGATGCAGGGCTTGAACCCATGAACCGTGAGATCATGACCTGAGCCGAAGTCAGATGCTTAACCGACTGAGCCACCCAGGCGCCCTGAGATTATCATATCATTTAAACATCAGGAAATATTAACATATAATTATGGTAATGATACATCTACTAACACTTGAGAACTAATAAATGGATGTGGCAAAAAAAGACTGTAACATTTTCCCCAAGCAATTTGGTGCTTTTTATTTCATAAATGATAGGAATAAAATAATCAACATGCCCAAAGAAAAGCAGCTAGTAATGTTGGGAATGACTATCAGCCATATCACAGCTGTTTTCTGAAACAAGTTAACATTTCAATTTCAAAAATCATGAATGGCTAAACTGATAAACTAAAATATGCTAACTTCACTGGTCACTAAACAAAAATAAACAGAGAAGTATGGCAAAGTTGGATCAAAGCTTCATGGAAGTGAGAAGGAGTCTAACCTTTGGTAAGAATGCTTGAACGATCCTTAAGCCCTGGACTTAAGGATCATTATTCTATTCTACACAAGATACACTCAAGATATCAAGAGATATCTACTAATAAAGAATAATTTATCATCTACAGCCTAACATATAATACTGACTTTTAGTTGCTCTGTTTCAGGTCTGTAAATAAGATGCATGTACCAAAAAGTGATGATCACCAGGGCCTCACGTGAGCCAACACATGTTATTCCCACAACTCCACCATCCAACAATGCTCGCTGGGGAAGCGCAACAGGAACTGAGTAAGACCTCAGATGAGTGAAAACCATGGACCCCGTATTATAGAAATGGCTCAAAGGAAGCTTAGTAACACTGGGGAACCAGTTGGCATTTTGTTTGTTTTAAACTTACTTTTCCACCAATGAGTGGCAGAACGTGCATCTTTCCGGTCCAGCTGTCTTTCACAGATGACACTATCAGGCAGGTCCCACACAGGATGACTTGGCGTCTGGTCCATCGGTTCACTGGCAACTGCATTTTACCTTTACGGACATTATACATTCCTGAGAGCTGAATCCGTTCAGAGCTACCAGTGCTGTGAGGTTTTCCTGAAACAAATAAGCAAGCACTTGAGTCCAAAGAAATGAGTTTCAGCTCACTGGCATACCAGATAAACCACCTGGACAACAGAGAATAATTATGGGCAACAATCTAATTTATAACGGAGCGACTCTGAAATGTGCAGTAATACAGTTATGGTAAGAACTACCACATCTACTCCACATGTCCATTTTTAACTTTAGGTGAAGAAAAGCTTTTTCCTTAAAACCTGGGGAAAAGACCATTTTAACTCCTCTGTTATAATCCAAGTGTTATTTTCTTCTATATATCCTTCACAGTTTTTGTTTGCATTTAAAAAAGGGATGACTTCAAGAGATTTGTAAGTGGCTAGGGGCGCCTGGGTGGCTTAGTCGGTTAAGCGTCCGACTTTCGCTTAGGTCATGATCTCGCGGTTCGTGGGTTCGGGCCCCGCGTCGGGCTCTGTGCTGACTGCCAGCTCAGAGCCTGGAGCCTATTTCAGTCTGTGACTCCCTCTCTCTCTGACCCTCCCCTGCTCACGCTGTCTCTCTCTCTCTCCTAGAAATAAATAAAAAACATTTAAAAATCAGTTTAAAAAAAGATTTTTATAAGTGGCTAGAGTTAATTTAAGTACACTAAAAAGAAAATATTACAGACAGAGATTGGAAATTAACATTCAAGACTTGACATTTAATGAAACTAATCCATTGTAATGAAATTAACTGCTGATATTTTTCTTTCTACAGTTACTCAACGTACATTTACTATTAAGGAGATGAAAAATAAATAACTTTTCTAGTAAGAGAACACTACTTGATGGCTACAGTTAAATCCTCAAAGACAGACTTAACGCCAATTCTATGAAGGCTGGTGTGTGGTGGCATTTATGCATCGTGGAGGGAAGATACAGAGGGAGATGCGCTGAGACTCAGAGAGAAAGAGAGCACTGGGAAAGATCTTCAGAGTCTTTGTTTCCAAGCTGGAAATGAATCTGGCAGAATGATATTCAGACAAGTCCCATCAACTGGATGGGAGAACTACTGACTCATGTGTGACAGGGTTATAAACAAGGAGAAAAGCATCCCCAGTTGCAGATACTGAATGTATAATATCAAAGAGTACTGAAACCCACGCTCAGAAATAAATTAATGAGAGACACGTGTCCTTGAACAGGACCCAAGCCAGAAGTGTTATATTTGTTTGGAAATTTGCCTAGTTGCCAAAGGCTAACAGAAGAAACATACTCAAGAGAAATTTTATTCTTACGAATATTAAAAACTAACATAAATACCAAGGAGTTTTGGTAGATGTCTAATACCTACTGGAGAAGGAAACAGGAAGAGCAGCAGCACCAAAAATAGATCTCAAGAGATCCAGACATAGTGTTGGAACCGTCCCAATACATACCTTTGGGCAGAAATAACAAAACCAGCAGGTTTGAATTTCACTTCCTCTTTCTCCCAGTATATCAGAATGTTTTATAAAATAGAGACTGCACACTACATAATTTTTCTGGGACTGGGCCAGCATGGGGCCTAACAGTGGTTCAGCTATTTGAACTTGGTCCCCAGCAAACAACTACACAGCTGCCGCCCGCAAGGGAGCTGAGGGCCCCACTGAATTGTTCAGGCACCAGATGCTAATGTCCCACAAAGAGATAGGAAGCCCAGGAGATGTCAGATCAGACATGACTTGCCAAAGGCTGCCAGTGATGGATCAGACCACATCATTCACTTGTCCCCTCTGTACTGGTTCATTTACACCCAGAAAGAAAATGCTCAGACTCCCAGGCTAAAAGCTCCTTCCTACATGACAGACATTTCCTGTTGGAAAGAAGTTCAAGACTACTGAATTTCTAAAACCCAGTCTCCACAAATGTAATAAACTAACACAGTCTAACAAGGGATCTGATCTAAATATGCATAGGTGTGAGTGCACATGCACACACACACACACAAACTTACATACAGACTAATAAATGCAAAGGACACATTTTATTTGGCCCCATCTGAGAATGGCTTCAGGACACATGTTAACCTGCCACATTTATGTAGATCTGTGAAAAAGACAACAGGGACACATAAAGACAGCCCTTCAATTCTCCCAACTCCACAAAAGTTCTAGAGAAAGTCCCAGAACAAATCAACAGATAGCGTGAACTATACATCCCAGAAGGGATATATATATATATATATATGGGAGAAGAATATGGACACATCAACAGAGACAGGCTTTTTATTCTCTGGTTAGAAAAATTCTCAAAGTGCCTGAATAGTCTTGGAGCCTAATGGTAAGATCAGTCTGTCCTTGGAAAGCCTTAAACATCCCAGCCTGAATCAAACCCCTCCTTGTCTTGTTCTGAGTGAATTTCAATATCCTTGTTGTCTGCTCCCTCCCTGGGTGTCCCAGATCAGACACACCCTCAGGACTCAGGACTCACTGTGTACCAAACAGAGCTCTGGGGAATACGAAGATGAATAAGCACTGTATACCTAGGCAATCACCCACATGCACTCTCCTTTGCGTCAGACTTCTTTATTTTCTCTCTCCCTGCCAATTCTCAAACATCTCAATTCAGAGGAATTCCAACTATCCTATGCTCTAATAAATATTGGCAACACAAAGTAACCAATACCTGCCGATTCAAAGTTGGATCGATTGTTAAAACTTTAATTTTAGAAATGTTACTCTAATTCCCTACAGGTTTGAGACATTTCTTACACGATGCAGGAGGAAAGATACACAGCAAAAGCAAGTATTTGAAGGTGAGATAGAGACCTGACCACAGCAGAGTTACTGCCGTCTACTTCAGTCTTACCTATTGGCAGAGAATTTTACTAAATAAATGACTTGAAGTATTTCTTTATTTAAGGGACGCTACAGTCTGTTCTGCTACCATATGTGATTCATTAATACCAATTAGCTCATATAATTGTAAATAGGGGAATGGTGTCATTTTAATATGCATATTGTGTTGGTTCATAAAGATTTACTCTAGGGAGGGGCTCCTGGGTGGCTCAGTCAGTTGAGTGTCTGACCTGCTCAGGTCATGATTGGGTTTGTGAGTTCGAGCCCCATGTTGGGCTCTGTGTTGAGAGCTCAGGGCCCGGGGCCTGCTTCAGGTTCTATGTCTCCCTCTCTCTCTGGCCTTCCCCTGCTTGCGTGCGTGCTCGCACGCTCTCGTACGCTCTCTCTCTCTCTCTCTCTCAAAAATGAATAAACAGTATTTTTTAAAAAATTTACTTTAAGCAAAAGGAGCCAGAGTAGAATTCTAACTTTCAACAGCAAAGGAAAAAACCCTCAGTATATACACTGTCTCTGCATCCATAGCCAGCATTACTACTGTTCTGTTATTGTGCATTTTTAATATTCCTCAAGGCAACTCAGCTTCCAGCCTGCCTGGGCTGTCTGGGTTAGCAACTGCAGCCCCAACATTACTTTTCTTAGTATTTTGGTTATAAAGATGCACGGACTTAGAGTCCTGCCCCCTTCTGACTGCATTTTCCCATAAATTTTTATTTTCAATTTACAATTTTGGAGAACACGAAAATTTTCAGGAACATCTATACAGCAGGAGAAGTACCTGTTTTAACTATAAGACCATTGAAACAACAGAGAAGTAAGTACAAATTTGGTTGTTGCCAATCAGATGCCTTTGCTAAATATATAACACATCTATCATTGCGGTGGTTTAAAAAGACATCCACAAAATTCTTTTAAATTCTTCCCCTCAGGAGGTGCAGCCTAATTCCATTCCTTTTGCATGTGGACAGTACTTAGTGACTCGCTTCTAACTAAGAGAATGTGGCAGAAGTGAAGCGACTTCTGAAACCAAGTCTTAAGGGGCCTATAGCTTCCTCCTGGAGCATTCTCTAGGATCACTCTCTCTGGGGAAACCAACTGCCCTGTCACAAGGACACTCTGGAGACCCTACGAAAAGGCCAACAAGGTGAGGCAGTGAAATTCCCTGCCAAACAGCCAGCAGGGAACTGAGGCCCCTTTTCAGCAGCCACATGACTGAGCCATGCAGGAAGCGATCCGCCAGCCCCGGGCACGCCCCAAGAACCACTGTGCCCAGGTCACCTCGGCTGCAGGCTGCAGGATGCTTGAGCCAGAACCACCTAGCTAAGCCGCCCCCAAGCTCCTGATTCAGAGAAACTAGAATAAATGTGTGCTGTTTTAAGCCATGAAGTGTTGGGGCAATAACTAATACAACTTTACTGAGTCGGTGTCACTTAGTTCTATTTACCCATAGTATTACTTTAATAACCCACTTTTCCCTAAAATAATCCACAGAACGTTATACAAATAGTGAAGGTCTACTGTAATCAGAAATAGTAAAAACAAAAACAAAACAAAAAGGAGAAAACAGGAATAAAAATAACATATAAAGCAATCACAACTTCCAAAAGTTTAGAGAACGGAAGCTTTTGTGATGATATGGCACCAAGAACTGAGAAAGACTGATCACTGCATAAGAAATCCATGGAAGAATTTACCATGTCTCTAGAGCTAGAAATGGTCAGGAATAAGTGAAAACATTCAACCGTCACCTGACCTTCTCTACCTTTAGAGCTTAGACTGATGAAACTCTAAAGCATGTTTCTTATTGCATATAAATCCTTAAATCCTTCTTGACTACCTTCAGTGACAGAAAGACTGAATTAAATTACTTGCCTAGGGTCATTTCAAGAGCTGGCGGAGGGATTGCAACAACCTATAGCAGGGTCTAGAGACCTGAGTACTGAGTGGGCACGTGGGAATTTTGTCTCACAGCTGAAAGGCTAAACAGCCTCAGCAAGACATGCTGGCAGGAGCTTTGAAACAGATTTAAGACTAGCTGCTTTTAACTAATGGAAAAGACAACCAGCTGCTAAATAGGTTTGGGGAGGGTTAATTTATGTATCAGATCAAAATATATAAAGTCAACTGCCCAGTAAATCTTGCTTCTTACTGACAGCCACTCAACTTGATTAGGCTTATTTGTATCCCCAAAATTGCTGTGGACCCTTCTCCCTAAGAAATTTCATGCTTTGAACCTTTCTCTAATTTCTAAAATCTTGAATACCACTAGAGCTTACAATTTCCCTTATAATAGTAATTAAAACAGCACCTGGAAAATGTGAGCTACCCCCTCATATTCTTTTAGGTTCTGTACTCACAGCCAATATTTTTTTTTTAATCCACCAAAGCAAACTCTAATATAAACTGTAGTAAAATTAGCCATGAACTTAAAAAAAAATCCAAAAGTCGAAGTAATGAAGATGATTACTATGACATATGTTCTTTTTTATTATTGAAGTTTTTTAATGTTTTATTTATTTCTGAGAGAGACACAGCATGAGTAGGGGAGGGTCAGAGAGGGAGACACAGAATCTGAAACAGGCTCCAGGCTCTGAGCTAGCCATCAGCACAAAGCCCGACATGGGACTCGAACCCCCGAACCGTGAGATCATGACCTGAGCCGAAGTCAGATGCTTAACTGACTGAGCCACCCAGGCGCCCCTCTATGACATATGTTCTATGTAATATATAACAAACAAACAATACTAAATTCAAATGCTAAATGGAAATGCTGAATGAAGACAAGTCACAGCAGAGGGCCTCAAACTTCAGCATGCAGCAAAATCACCTGGAAGGCTTGCTAAAAACAGACTGCAGGACTCCATTACCCAGAGTTCCTGATTCAGTAATCCTAGATGGGGGCTGGATATTCTGCTGATGCCATAGATCTAGGACCACCATTTGAGGCCCACTTAGTTACAGCATTAGGTTAACAATGTCTTTTCAACCAGGTGATCATGAGCATTTGGTTGATAAACCTTGACCAAGGAAGCAAGTGCACCAAGCTGGGGAAAGGATGACAAAGGCAACTAGGAATGAATCAGAGAGCAGGTGCTGCCTTTATACCCCCTCATCCCTCCTCTCTTCCCTCACTTCCTGTCCTCACAAGGAACTTGATTCATCTCTCAGGCATCTTTAAAATTCCCTCCATTCCATCATCAAAATTACTTCTTTGTTGTCTGAATACCTGCTGCTCACATCTCTTCTTAGGATGTATGTATATTTAGAGAAGGTATTTTCTTCCAAGGCGGGTTTCATTACAATCCTGATTTCATAGAGTACATAACTCTTCCCTGCTTTATGTGTTTCTTCAGCTCCATTCCAGGAGCAATAAGTGGTTAGCTGGTGTAGCCTCCCATTATTAACTTCACATTTGGCAAAGAAAATGCATTTGAGAAATGTCATCAAGTCAACCTTTACCCGTCAGGTCAATGTCTTCACCATCTGTTTCCTCCCAGAAATGGCAGTCTCATCTCTCTGCAGAACCCGGCCGTACCTTAAGAGCCTTTTCAACACTCTTCTGAGTTTTCTTTCTCATTGGATGAGCGATTTTTTCCTTGGCTAGAAAAATCACTGTAACAGTTTCACTAACTTTTTCTTGTCCTTTCTATCACAGTGCACGGTACACTTGTTCAGGTCCATAGGTTTGTTAAGCCTCAGCCACATTCAACATTCTTGAATTACCTACAACTTCTATTTTCTGGCTAAAAACCATCATTTTGGTAGACTGAAGAATTTTCATCACCTGCTTTCCCAGCTGGCTTTATTTTTGTCATAGTTCTCCATAAAGGATAATGTCATAGGCAACAAGCATGAAAGCATGAAACACCACAAGTGAGGAGAAACAGCTGAACTTCTCAGAAACCATGGGCAACAACAGGCAGGCCTCATGGTATGCTCAATTCAAATTTTGGCCTCAGAATAATTACAAATTACTATTTATCATGAGGCTTTGGAAGCCTCGGGTGGCTTCAATCTTAAATCTGAGAATGCCTAAGGTCTAGAACACCCATAACAGCTCTCAAAAGAACAAACATATTCAGTCCCTCCTTTAGATAAAATTGTGACTTGTGTCAGAGGTGACGCAGGCTGCTGTGGGCGCAGAAATCGGGGTGATGAGGTCAGACAGTTCCATCGCTCCAGCGGAGTTTTCACTGTGAGATACTTTTATTAGGAGGGTGGTGAAGTTCCAAAGAGGCATGCACACATTCATAGGTAAATGTTAAAATAAAAATTCTAAAATCAAGCATGAATGATTTGGGGATAATCCACACCACTACTCCACTTTCCTAGTAAAAAAAGTGCCCATGCGTTTGTTTCCTTTGCTGTGAAGAACAGACTTTACCCAAGATGACTTGACAAGGTTACAAGGAGCAATGTCCACACCAACACATTAAGACCAAATGTGATTCAAAATGCTTTTCCCCCCCGTAGTTCTCTCTGGGAGGTGGGGTTAGAGCTTACAGTCTACTTTATAACACATGCTGATAATGTTAAAGTTTTATAACAAAAACAAAGATTCCAAGAGCAAAGCAATTTCCTAATTCCTCTTTACTGCATTAGATAATAGTTAACTACCTACTTTTCCCCTACAAAGTTGATTAAAGACACTGAATCTAGATTCAAACATCTGTGAGATGCTGACCAGCCAAAAGAGATCTATGTAATTATGGCATCTCATTCTGAATCTAGATTCAGATGTTCTAAAATGGACCTTAAAAACTATCTTGTACAAATGTCGCCTCAGAAATGTCTGAAACTCACCCAAACAATAACCATCCCTCAACTTATTAGGAATCTCAAAAAAAAAAAATTATAAAACCTCCCATAACTAGCCCATTCATATATAATTTGCCTGTAGGTAACTATGGGAAACCTGAGGAGCTTTACTTTAAGTCTTCTCAGAATAACACACAAAATCCACAAAGTTCCCACTTTTTTTCTGTTACTATTTCAAATACAGCCCAATCATCCAAAGTTCAGAACAAAGGGTAGTATAACAACAACAACAAAATATAATCCTATTTTCTTCATAGTATTATAAACATTTTGGTGAATTTTTCCCATTTTTTATCTACATATCATGTATATACTTATACACATCCTTTTATACCCTGCTTTAGCCTCTTCAAACTGTATTACACACACTTTTCCAAGTTGTCAGTCTTTATATCTTAAAAACTTGCAAGATACTCCATAAATTATCTTTTGTTTCCTCATTTCATTACTGAGGACTGTTTCCAAACTTTCATTGTATGAAATGGTGAATCAAAGAGCATGATTTTTTTTTTTACGACTCCCAATCTCTCTTTACTACTGCCAGTTCTTCCTAGGCAGCAACTCTAAATCGGCTATAAATTAGCAAAATAAGCAAAATGAGCAAGAATAAGAATGCTTCCACTACTGAATGTTTTTCCCAAAGGAATGAGTAACCTTTACATGCATCCTAAGAACATGTGAAAGAAGAAAAAGCATAGTAAAGCATACTATTAATAACAATGAACCCATATCCACTACATGGAAATAGGTTTCGGACTGCTGATACTAGTAGCTATGTTTGACTACGACATGGGGAGTCTCTACTTTTTAAATGATTAAAAGAAAATAGACTAAAAAAGCAGAAGAAAAACAAACCTCTAATTTTTCTGATGAAAACTTTTACATTTGTACATAGACAAATAGCATTCTGATTTTATACAGCACTCTACTGGTTTCCTAGCCCCTCACCCCCCAAAAATAACTTCTTACCAAATGGAGAAAGTCAGAGGGAGGGGTTACTCTGCCATAGGTCACTAACTGGCTTTGACTACGAGAAGCAGCAAAACACTCAGGAATGGATTAAAACAAAAAATTCCCAAACAACCACAATGAAAATAGTTGTAATTGACAGTCATGTATTTTATAGTGCTTGTTATCATAAAAGCATATTTAATAAATCTTTCAGATGTAGGGTACTGATCTAATTCCTTGGTGACCAAATCACGTATTCACAAGTCAGTCTTTTGATCTTTAGAGGGTTCTAGAACCCTAGAACTCCAGTCTTCCTGGGCTTTACAGTTCCGCCAACTCACCCCATCCCATGGCTTGTTATTCCAGAGTAGGCCAAACACATAATCTAGTGTGGCTCTTTCCTATGCACAGGTCCAAAGCCTAGTACCATATCTGGAACAGACTAAGTGCTCAGCAAGTACCTCTTGCATTAATGAATACACACCTATGCTTGGGCGAAAAGAAAAACCACTTCTTAACATACATAGCTCAAATTATTAAAACTATGTAATCTATAGCTGTATGTTTGGGGAAAAGACAGGATGAAGGAAAAAACAGGTGGCTTAAAAAAAAATTTCTAGCTTCTAACAATTCTTCATTTATATTACAAGGGAAAACATTTGCCTGGAATTCTCAGCGAAATATTTCAAACTTTTTTTTCTAGAAATATTTTAATTTTTTTTTCAGTGAAAAAAATAATTTATTATTTATTTTTTACAAATAGTTTATTGTCAAATTAGTTTCCACATAACACTCAGTGCTCATCCCCACAAGTGCCCTCCTCCATGCCCATCCCTCCTCCCCCCCACATCCATCAGTCCTCAGTTTTTGTCAGCATTCAAGAGTCTCTCATGGTTTGCCTCTCTCCCTTTCCCCCACCATTTCCCCCTTCTTCTTCCCCTTGTTCCTCCGTCAAGTTCCTCCTAATCCTCCTAAACGTGCACACATATGATATTTGTCCTTCTCTGCCTGACTTATTTCGCTCAGCATAACACCCTCAAGGTCCATCCATGTTGCTACACATGGCCAGATTTCATTCTTTCTCATTGCCATGTAGTATTCCATGGTATAGATAAACCACATCTTCCTGATCCATTCATCTGTTGATGGACACTTAGGCTCTTTCCATGTTTTGGCTATTGTGGAGAGTGCTGCTATGAACATTGGGGTACATGTGCTCCTATGCCTCAGCATTTCTGTATCCCTTGGGTAAATTCCTAGCAGTGCTATTGCTGGGTCATAGGGGAGTTCTATTGTTAGTTTCCTTAGGAACCTCCACACTGTTTTCCAGAGGGGCTGTACCAGTTTACATTCCCACCAACAGTGTAGGAGGGTACCCGTTTCTCCACATCCTCACCAGCATCTAGAGTTCTCTGATTGGCTCATTTTAGCCACTCTGACTGGTGTGAGGTGGTATCTCAGTGTGGTTCTGATTTGTATTTCCCTGATGAGGAGGGATGCTGAGCATTGTTTCACGTGTCTGTTGGCCATCTGGATGTCCTCTTTGGAGAAGTGTCTGTTCATATCTTCTGCCCATTTCTTCACTGGGTTGTTTGTTTTTCGGGCGTGTAGTTTGGTGAGTTCCTTGTAGATTCTGGATATCAACCCTTTATCTGATATGTCATTTGCAACTATCTTTTCCCATTCCGTTGGTTGCCTATTAATTTTCTGGGTTGTTTCCTTGGCTGTGCAGAAGCTTTTTTTCTAGAAATATTAAGGGAATTATTTTTTCAGTAAAGGAAGGGAGGCGTTAACGATGGGGAAATTAGTCATTCCACTGTATTACAGTATGTATATAGTCTGAAATAGTCTCTCCTTATTTTCATTATAAAGTACATGAGGAGTATGATAATAAACAGATACGTGTATAAACACTCAAAGTAGATATAAACCAAAAAATGAGTAACAGAGATCAAACCAAAGAAGAATCAGAAAGGAGAATAAAGGAGGAGTTTTACAACCCATTATTCCACAGTAGGAATGATGTTCATTTATCACTTTTAGTGTCCCTGGAAACTAGAGAGCAAAACTCATTGGATGTTCAACAATCGATCCCTTTTCATCTTCCTGCATGCACCTAATAACTGCATTTGTCAGCCTCTCTTAGAATGCTGTTGGAGTCTTGCAACTAGTGCTGGCCAAGAAAATGTGGGCAGAAATATAGAAGCCACTTCCGGATCTGCCTATGCCATACGTCCTCTTGCTCAGGTTCCTCACCCACTGACCAGCTGGATGAAGACGGTCCAGCAGGATGCTCAGGAGGCTCACGGGGGTGGAAAGCCACAAGACGGAAGGAGCCCAGGTTCCTGAGTCACTTGGAATGGAGCTGCCTAACCAGAATCAGCTACAGACTTGATCATGAGAACAAAAGAAACTTGTACTATGGCAAAGAGTAAGATAGGTATGGTTGGTTGTTGCAGTAGCTAAAATATCTCTAACAGTTATATTCAAATCAAAGTTTTACCCTAACTAGAACTGAAATAAATCGCTATCGTATCACATGAGCCAACTTCTAAAACTGGGAACACCAATATGCGTTAGTAAGTTGCCAAGCCTCCCATCTTCTCAGGACATACAAGGGGAAAAAGGCTCTGATGCTGTGCTGCCTGTCACGTGGGAGGGCCAAGGGTAAGTGATGCTAGCATACTTCTCACAGATAGCAGAATGGCAGGCAACTCTCCAGAAGACAGGCTCTGGGCAGCAGCTGCATAGCAGGCAGAGTGGCTCTGAAAGTAGCAATGATCCATCTTTCGCTGAAAATTACTCTTGGAATCTTGATCTGTGTTAGCTACGGACCTACACGCCTCGGTCTGCCATAACAAACTACCACAAATTGGGTAGCTTAAAACAACAGAAACAGCTGTAGAGTCAACAAGTCTGAAATCAAGGTGTCGGTGGGGATGATTCCTTCTGAAGGCTCTGAGGGAGGAACTGCCCTATGCCTCTCTCCTCGCCTCTGGTGGTTACAGGTAATTCTTAACATTCCCTGCCTTGTGGCAACATAATCTCAACCTTTGCCTCTGTTTCCCTATCACATTCTTTGTGCGTTTCTGTGTGTATCTCTTGTTGGAAGGACATCAGTCTTTGGATTTGGGGCCAACTTTAATTCAATATGACCTCAACTTAACTTACTACATCTGCGAAGATGCTGAAGTCACATTCTGAGGTTCTGCGTGGACATGAATTTTGGGAGGACACCTACTATACTATTGATCCCTCATCTAGACAGGTCTAATTTTCTTTGGTTTTATAGTTCTTTTTCAAAACTTGGTAATTAAATACTTACAGTACTACCTTTGTTGAGTATTGCCATAGTGTATTCTCTATACAATGCAGTGACTGTATTATTAAGTTTACAATAAAACCTACTTAATCATGAAGTATCCCCTAAGATCAAGCAATTAGTGTTAGCTGAACTCTAAAAAGATTGCTAGGTACAGCATGGCATTTTGACCTTTAAATGTTTAAGGCAAATGCTCTGGCGGACTAAAGTATCACGTCTCTAAGCATCGTATCTGGAAATTCAAACTACTAAAGATACATGAAGCATTCCACGATTTTTTGCCTGTAGTAGGGCAAAAGCTTGGCTACAGACCAATAATTGGTCCATTAGTAGACTGTGCCAGTGCTAGCAGCTCACTTCCCTCTAAGTCAAACAAGCTTCTTTCAAAGTTAAACAAACCTCATTGTTTATTTAACTGTCTTCTGGAGAAGCCCTTAGTACTCCAAGAAGACTTAAAAACCGTGAAGATTAACCTGCAGACTATCACAATCTTACATATTTTTTCAACAATTTTACATATTTTGGTACCTACTTAAAACTCTAAATGAAGCTAGCATCCATCAATGAAATAAACCAGGAAGACAGTGAGCTAAAATGCCAACACATGTACAAACAATGTGCCCATTACTTATAAAATACTGAACTGAGCATGGGGCGCCTGGGTGGCTTAGTCGGTTAAGCGTTCGACTTTCGCTTAGGTCATGATCTCGCGGTTCGTGGGTTCGGGCCCCTGCGTCGGGCTCTGTGCTGACTGCCAGCTCAGAGCCTGGAGCCTGTTTCAGTCTGTGACTCCCTCTATCTCTGACCCTCCCCTGCTCACGCTGTCTCTCTCTCTCTCTCTCTCTCTCTCTCTCTCTCTCTCTCTCTCTCTCTCTCTCTCCTAGAAATAAATAAAAAATAAAAATAAAAATAAAATACTGAACAGAGCAAACTTATTGAGTGTAAACACTCACTTAACCAACACCCAGGGTAAAAATTATCATCAAAAACAGTATGCCTCACATTCAATTACTTGTAAGACGTGCTAAGAAATGCCAATACAATTTTTAATCACTTAAATGTATTCAAGGTCATCACTATAAATCATTCTCACTACCTTGGACTAGCAACTGTATATATGTAAAAGTAGAAAAGCTATTCATTCTCAATTTCCCTCTCTCCCTCATTATCTTCAATTCTTATTGAAGATTCTTATTCTCTATCCCCCAAATATATCCCAAACCAATAGCTGTCATCTTTGCTGAGTGAACAACAAACTCTCAGTTAGTTCCTTTGTTTCCATTCTCTAGGTCACTGTGGCAGCCATCCACAACCCCTGTTGTGGGTTGAAATGCATTTCCCAAAAAGATATATTCAGGTCCTAATCCACAGCACCTGTGAATGCAATCTTATACGGAAATAGGGTCTTTGCAAATGCAGTCAAGTTAAGATGAGATCAAATTGGATTAAGGTAGCTCTAATCCAATGACTTCTGCCCTTTTAAGAGGAAAATTTGGGGGTGCCTGGGTGGCTCAGTCAGGTAAGCATCTCAGCTTTCTGACGTCACTTTTGATCTCAGCTCAGATCATGATTTCATGGTTTGTGAGATTGAGCCCCACGCTCGGTTCTGTGCTGACCGTGCAGAGCCTGTTTGGGATTCTCTCTCTTCCATTCTCTCTCTCTCAAAATAAATAGACGTAAAAATAAAATAAAAGATGCTCCTGCCTCATCTTTAAAAAAGGGAGGGATAGGAAAATTTGAATACAGTCAACAGTCATACACAGGGAAAATGGGCATGTGACAACAGATGTAGAGACTGCAGTGATCCAGTACCAAAGCCAAACAACACCAAGCCTTGCCAGCAAAACCAGGAGTTAGGAAAGACCAGGAGGAACCCTCCCCCAGAATCTTCAGAGGGACCGCTTCTAGCTTCTAGAAGTGCAAAACAGTGGCACTTGGGTGGCTCAGTCGGTTAAGCATCTGACTTCGGCTCAGGTCATGATCTCACAGTTCGTGGGTTCGAGCCCCACGGCAGGCTCTGTGCTGACAGCCAGCTCAGAGCCTGGAGCCTGTTTCAGATTCTGTGTCTTCTTCTCTCTCTGATGCTCCCCTGCTCACGCTGTCTCTCTCCTTCTCTCAGAAATAAATAAAACATTAAAAAAAATTAGAACCATGAAATAAATTTCTATCATTTAAGGATTTTTTTTTACAAAATTCAACATTTTATTTTTGAGATAGAGAGAAAGAGAGGGAGAGAGAGAGAGTGCAAGTTGAGTAGGGGCAGAGAGAGAGGAAGACACAGAATTGGAAGCAGACTCCAGGCTCTGAGCTGTCAGCACAGAGCATGATGCAGGGCTCAAACTCATGAACCATAAGATCATGACCGGAGCCAAAGTTGGATGCTTAACCAACTGAGCCTCCCAGCACCCCTAAATTTCTGTCATTTTAAGTCACCCAATCTGTGATAATTTGTTACAGTGGCCCCCAGAAAAAGGTGTCAGCAGGGCTGTGCTCCCTCCAGAGGTTCTGGGGGAGAATTCATTCCTTGCCTTTTCTGGCTTCAGCAGCTATCAGCATTCCTTTGCTTCTAGCCAAATCACTCCAATCTCTGTCTGCAACTTCACCTTTTTCTCTGTGTCTCAAATTTCCCTCTGCTCTCTCTTCTAAGAAAACTTGTGACTGGATTTAGGGCCCCCCTAGATTAATCCAGGATAATCATCCCATCTTAAGATCTTTAGCTTAACTGCAGCAGCAAAGACCCTTTTACCAAATAAGGTAACACTCACAAGTTCTGGGGATTAGGACATGGCAGACATGTTTAGGAGCCATTACTACCTACCATACTTGGCATTGGAAACTCACAAATGTGTCTGGCAAGTGAATATACTGTTGTTAGAGGAGGGGGGGTGGGGAACCAAGGAAAGAAAACTGAAGAAATGAGTAAAGGTGAGAGGCAGAGGGAACTGTGTGTTATCAAGCATTTCTCCCAGGGGCACTATCCTCTCTACTAGGTAAGATCCTATCTTTCAAGGCTCAATTCAACTGACTACTTCCCTGCAAAGCCCTCCCCCATCCCCACTTCCCAAGGGCAGAAATGTCCCACACCACTATATTTGTATCTTTATCCCAACCTTCCCCATCTTACCTTCAATTTCTAGGACTATCAACTCCCTGAAGGCAGTAGCCATGACTTATCTTTCAAGCTTCTATAGTTGTCATGGTATATGAGAAGTGGGAAGAAGAAATAAAGCTAACATTTATGATTTCACATAAGCTATCTCATTTAATAAAAAAGAAACAAAGCGCTTAAAAAACTGTATTGAAGGGGCACCTGGATGGCTCAGTTGGTTGGGCGTCCGACTTCAGCTCAGGTCATGTTCTCACGGTTCGTGGGTTCAAGCCCCATATCAGGCTCTGTGCTGACAACTAGCTCAGAGCCGGGAGCCTGTTTCAGATTCTGTGTCTCCCTCTCTCTCTGACCCTCCCTTGCTCATGCTGTCTTTCTCTCTCTCAGAAATAAATTAAAAAAAAAAAACAAAACCCATTTGTATTGAAAATGGTGGAGATTTGTCAACTTTATCATTACAGTTAAGAAGAGGCAAAAAGGGGAATCCTAGCTGGTGTCTAAAATGTGGAAGTCCCTTAAGTGGCCACCAATACTATCTGGTACCATATGCCTTCGTAAGATAAATTGGCAAAGTCAGCACAGCAAGCAGCTCTGTGAAGAGAGCACACCAAGGTCCTGCTTCCGCCGAGACCCGGCCCAACAGCATGAGAACAGGCCCGATAACTTAGACACTTCAACCAGCACATCCCAGGGTTTTGTCCTATATTTGTCCTGGTTTGTCCAGTGTTCCACTTACAAAAAAAATATACAGCTTCTGACTCCACGGTCAAATAGACAAGTAAGACTCAACCAAAACCAAAAGTGTGTACTTTCATTTATGCCATGGCTACTGATTTCTGATGTCTCTCGTGGCTTTAGAAAGGAAAAACACCTTCCAATTTAGTGTACAGAATAGAGTTCCCACGGTTTTAAATAAAGCCTAATGATAAATATATTGACATCACTTTAAAGAAAATATTAACATTGAAGTCTAAAATAAGAATTAAGGCGGGATTAGACTGAAAGACAGATCCTAAATTCTAGACCTGGCCTTGCCACTAACTAGCTCTATGATTTGAGAGAAGTTGGTTTACTTCTCTAGGCCTCGATCTCTCAAAAAGGGACAGAAAATGGGAAAATCAGATTAGATCACTGGTTAACAAACTCTGTCCTCAATGGTATAAATCCCATCTTTCTCCCAATCCAACTCCTAATAAAGAGAGGAACACACACACACACACACACACACACACACACACACACACACACACACACACACACAATTATCTCATTGTTAAGGGTCTTTCTTGGTACAAGGTTCTAGCTTTCTGTGATCTGCATATTAACCATTCCTCAGATACTTTTCTCCCCCAGCTGTAAACAGGGCAGCTCCTACTGCTCCCTATTCCTGTAAATAATGATGACAGTGCCTTCAGTGCTATTTTATCTGTTATCGGTGCTATTTATTTCTGTAAGAGGTCAGAAGACAGCACAAGCTGTGTCTTTTTAATGTATTAATCATTCCCATGCACAATCTGCTAAAATCAAGCAAACTTTTAAAGATCAGAAAAATGTTCCTTCCTACTCATCCAACTGCGGCATGGTAATTAAGGATCATGGTTAGGAGTCAAAGTTAATGTTAGAAGGAAAAACGTGACATTTTCATTTTTATAACCCTTCCAATGTTTACCCTAAGTCTTCAGAAATACTCAACTTTTGACAGAAAACAATAGTAAAGCTATTTTGAACTTTTCTCAAATTAATGACTTGGAGTACTGTACAAAGTTACATGGTTATGGGCTGCCTGGCTGGCTCAGTTGATAGAGCACATACCTCTTGATCTCAGGGTTGGAAGTTCAAGCCCCATGATGGGTATGGAGTCTACTTAAAAAAAAAAAGTTACATGGTTATAACTTAATTTCCACTGATATCACTTGGGCCTTGCCTCCGTAAAAGTAATCCACTCATGGAGGAAAGAAAGAAAAGGAAGGAAAATTTAGTTGTTTTTTGTTTGCAGCAAGTTTTGTGTAAAAATGGAAAGGTGGTGGTTTCCAGCATTCATAGAAGATATATGTTCTTAAAAATGCAAATTTAGTGCACTTATAATCCAGTCCCACCCAATTCAATTCATATTAAATGGAGTTTTACATGATCGACATGAATATCTCTATACACTGTAGTAGGCATACAAGACAACAGGTCCCAACCCTCAAAAGTCTTACAGTCTGGTAAGACAACCAGGAGAGCACAATATACTTTGATAGAGACTACGACAGAAAGAGTAAAATGTACGGGGGGATCACATGAGATACTGATGACAAACAAATGTAATGTTTTAGACAAGTACTTAGCATTAGAGAGCTATTAACAAGCGTGCATATAATTACTGTGATGATTACAAGATTCCATGCACAGATGGAATCCAAAGAATGGGCTCATCACATCAGACGTGTAACTTCCCAAATTTGTATCTCCAGCCCAGTCTTCTTGCCTCTAACTCCCATTTCCTCTGTCCAGCTGTCTACTCCATGCATCTACCTGAATATCTTCTCCCACTTTTCCAAGATTAATCCATCTTCGGAAAAGGCAAGTCCATCTATTAAGTATCTCGGGTAAAAACCCGTGGTGTATTCCTGGACTCTTCTCTCTTACACACCCCAGATCTAATCCAAGCTCCACCTCTGCCCTATCTTTGAGATATATCCAGAACTCAACCACATATCAACCTCACTTCCATCTTCACTGGGTGTATTACCCTCATCTCTTCCAAGGATTTCTGCCATAGCCTGCTAGCTGGTCTTCCTGCGTTTGTCCTTCCTCACAGTAGTCTGCTATCAACAGCACCGGGAATGATATTCCTCTGCTCAAAAGGCTTCAACGACTAAGTCTGCAAAAGCCCAAATCTGTGACAGCCTAGCAATTTCTATTGACCTGGCCCTCTCCTAACTCTCTGACCTACCAGCCTCTCACATGCCCTGGCCATGCCCTCCCAACCACACAGGCCTCCTGTCTAAGGCATCTGAACCCCCAGATATTATCTCTGGTTGTTTCTGTTCAGCCTTCCTCCCTCTACTCTAAATCACTAACTTCTCAGACTAACCACCTAAAAACCTCTATATTAATTCTGGGTTTTCACATTTGAAATTTGGAGCCTTTCACATTAACAATTATAAGCAGTTTTTTTTTTTTAAATATTTTATTTATTTCTAGGAGAGAGAGAGAGAGACAACATGAGCAGGGGAGGGTCAGAGAGGGAAGGAGACACAGACTCTGAAACAGGCTCCAGGCTCTGAGCTGGCAGTCAGCACAGAGCCCGACGCGGGGCTCGAACCCATGAACCGCGAGATCATGACCTAAGTGAAAGTCGGACGCTTAACCAACTAAGCCACCCAGGCGCCCCTATAAGCAGTTTTAAATGGCATTTAGTCTTAGCTTGGCTCTGAAAACTAACAAAATTAATTCACTAATTACCAGTGAGTAAAAATTAAAAATTACATCACGTAGTAGAATGAATCTACAGGCTACATTTTCATCAGCTAGATAAAATTGGACAGCTATTAAATAGGAGTAAAAGTCCCAAGTAATAGAATAGTAAGGGAACCCACATACACATACCTTATATGCAAGGTAAACAAAAGTCTGAAACTGAATTAACTTATTTTCAGAAAAAGCATGGATTTTTAAAAATCTTTATTTTTGAGAGAGACAAAGTGTGCACAATGGGGTTAGGTACAGAGAGAGAGGGAGACAGAGGATCTGAAGCGGGGTCTGTGCTGTCAGTAGAGAGCCCCACGTGGGGCTTGAATCTGTAAACCGCGAGGTCATGACCTGAGGCGAAGTTGGAGGCTTAACCAACTGAGCCACCCAGGCACCCCATGGATCTCTTAAAACAACACCCAAAGTATGGATCACTACTAGAACCAGATATTTCAAAGCCGTCTCAAGCCTGGTCGATTCTTTTTATGAAAACCTTACTAAGAAATATTTCAACTTCTTTGTTTAATAGAATAGTTTCTAATCTAAGAAGACTCCAGTAAGAATTTGGAAATTTGAGGGGAGAGGAGTTTTTCAGATTTGTTATATTTGTTGTAATGGAATTCAGCCTATATAATTATAATAAAACACATATTCCCTTAACATCTGTATTTAAATCAGAAAACCAGTTCTTATCCACCCTTCAGGGGCTGCTTAAATATCTCACACTTCTGCCCTTTGCGCCTACTAAATTAATTTCTCATCTGTCTTCCCGTTACACTCTACATATACTTTATACTTAAAATATACTTCATATACAGTTAAGATTATTAACTTTCCTATCTTCTGTTAGTTCGGAAATCATGCCATTCACCAATACTATATTCTCAGAGGGCCTAGGTCAATAACAAACACTCAGTAGACATTCCATAAAAGTCTAAACAAAGTAACTGGAGATAAGAAAATAAGAGATTGCTTCCAATGATGAGAAAAATTCATTTTATATACGGTATTTTCTAATAATAAACTAGATAGAAAAGAAAGAGGAAGAACATTTAGCTGATGGACTATACATAACTTGTCCTTCATATGCAAAATGGCAAACTTAAAACTTTTTGTATTTTTAGGAGCAAAGAAAAACTAATTACCAGTTATGGATACAGAATTATATACTACAGTGATCAAAGACAACCAAGTATAAACTAAGAGACTACAAATATGACAAAATCCACCCACTGCTTATGCCAAAACCACCCTTCAACTTCCATAATTGCCATTGCTAATGATAAATAACAATGTTACTTCCTTAGGGAGTAAAAAGCATTATTAACTTTTTAGCTGTTATGACTACCTTTTTTACCCCACGTTTAGAAGAATAAATGTTTCTCATACACCCATCTCTTGTTTATCAGCCTCTGCTTATTTGCTTCTTCAGTTTTATTTGAGGCTTTCAGTTTGTAGGTCAACTGGAAGGGGAAATGAATGTCTCCAGTCCCAAGAGAAGGACAAAATGCTCCTCACCTCTGCAAGTGAATACATGTCAGCGCCGGGCTGGTGTGTCATCGCACAACTGGATGCTCCTCACCTTGTGGGCTCCCCCACTCGCTTCCTCCCACACAGCAGAAGCAGAACTCAAGAAAATGCCACTGAATCAATTATTTCTAAATTCTCACTTCAGAATTATCCAAAAACACAAATGTCTTAGCTCTGGTTTCGTTTGAAAACTATGTGAGTACATAATGGTATCTTCTTGTTTATGCTTCTACCCCAGAAATCATAAGCCTTAGAAGAACTAACTGCTCAATACATATAATTGAAATAGACTTAAAATTTTAGCCTAGTCCCTTTATTTGGTGTCCTTGAGTTGCAGGGTAAATACAATGGATGAAAAATGTAACTTCCTAGACAAACTAAGATGGATTATGATTAATAAGGACTCATCACCACCTCATTTTTTGCCATAATGTTGTAGTAGTATATATTTGTTGGCTAAAGATGTGAGAGTTTCCTCTTCATATGATTAAAAAAATTATTTCTTGATTGTATATGATAATCCCTAAAGATTGTTAACTTGAAACTAGAAAACCTAATTAATATATTCATCTTATAATAAACCAGATTTCATTAAGAAAAGGAACAAGGGCAAGTTTTTTCATGAAAAGGATTTGAAACTACAAGCTGACTACTTTTGGATAAGTAACATACTGATTTGAATCAATTCCTGATGAAGTGAGCATTTCTTGGCATTTCCCCAAACAGCTTCTGATTCTCTTTATCTTATCTCTTTTAGACAACACTTCAGTTCAGATAATCCCAAACAAATTTATAGGGAAAATAAAACTGTACTTAAGAGCTTTAGAGTTAAAGAATATAATCTCACACTAAGATCTGAGGGCAAAGTTCTGTTTAGATAAATAGGAAATTATGGATTTCAAAACAAATGTTAAACTAATCCTTAAAGATATAATTTCAACATCGCAAACAACATTTAGACATAGTCCAACTACAGAGAAAATTAGTGTATACATAATACACGACAAAATTATTATTTATTCTCTTTTTATTTCCCTAAAAAATGTTTGCCTCAGAAGTATTATCATCTTTCAGAAGAAAGGGGCTTTCTCAAAATCTTGGAGCCAATACAAATAATAACAACAAAAAGGAATCAACTAACCAAATAACAAGCCACCCTGAAGGTATAATATCCTTGCTCACCAGTCCCACTGCTATGACCATTTTCTGTGTGATGCCTAAAAATGGGGAAAGCAGGAGAAATGAAAAAGTATAAATAATAAATAATGGGAAGGAATAACATACAAGATTCCTTTCCTTCTGAGTCTATCAATAAGATCATTTTGGAATTACTATAAGAAATCAGTCTGGAAAGAAATAGAAAGGAAAGAAACAGAAAGGGGTCACATAATAGAAATTACTGGTTTTCCTGACTGACTTACCTACATTTTATCTACCAATCCTCCATTCTTCTATATGTGCATAGACCCCAATGATGATGACACTAATGATGACCTCAAAAGTATAAGGTATTTCTTGTGTTCAACAAAAAGACTCTTAAGCTTGAGTTTTTGTTTTGTTTTCTCTATGGACAGAGGAAGAAAAGCAGATGGGCCAGCAGAAAAACCAGTTTGTTCGAAATTTAGGATATTATAATCTAGCAGAAACAGGACAAACAGAACAATCATTATTTGTATTAAGAGAACACTTTAACCCATTTAAAACTATTTGCAGAGGAGACTGAATTAGATAAAACATTTTGAAATACTTTATTTCCAATGATTTGAAACTTAACAAAAACCATTTCTAGCTATCCAAATGGATAAGGGGGGTGGGGGAGGGGTGAGAATCTTGACCTCTACCTCACACCATATGTAGATATTAGCATAGGAGAATAGCGACATTACCTTAACACAGACAAAGATTTCAGTAGGACACACAAAGGGATCATTCTAAGGAACAGGTGGATGTGTTGGAATACATTAAAACTGAGAATGTCCGCCATCAAAAAACATGAAGAGTGAAAGATGCAAGTCACAGAATGGAAAAAAGGTAACTGCAAAATATTTAAGTAGCTAAGTAAGGACTCATATTCAGAATATATAAAAAGAACCTCTACAAATTAGTAAAAGCAAGTGTTTTAGTAAACAACTCAGTAAAAAACTGACCCTCCCCCACCACCTTTCTCTCTCAGAGCCAATAAACATATGCAAGGTGCTCAACCCAGTTATTGGGAAATGCAATTTAGAATCACAGTGTTATGATTCTGTTTATATGCAGCCCAAAACAGGCAAAATTAACGGACAGTTATTAGAAATCAGGACAGCGGTTGTTTTAGAGAAGGAGGGTAGAAGCAGTAACTAGTAACTTGGTGATTAAGATTTGTGCTTTCAGGTGCATCTGGGTGGCTCAGTTGGTTAAGCATCCGACTTCAGCTAAGGTCATGACCTCATAGTTTGTGAGTTCAAACCCCATGGGGCTCTGTGCTGATAGTTCAGAGCCTGGACCCTGCTTCAGATTCTATGTCTCCCTTTCTCTCCCTCTGCTGCTGACCCACTTACACTCTTGCTCTCGCTCTCTCTCTCTCTCTCAAAAATAATTAAACATTACCCTGCTTGTGTTCTGTCTCTGTCTCTCTCAAAAATAATTAAAAACATTAAACAAATTAAAAAAAAAGATTTATGCAGCTTTTTGAATGTATATTTCAGTAAAAGATTTAATTTCTTTTTTAAAAAAGCAATTTGATTTAGAAAGCTAATGATGAGCAAATATTTAAATTAAAATTGGATGGAGCTAGAATGTACTGTGCTAAGTGAAGTCAGTCAGAAAAAGACAAATATTTAAGATTTAACTCATATGTGGAGTTTCAGAAATAAAATAGTGAACATATGTGGCAGGGATATGGTTGGGGAAAGAAGAGGGGGGAAAACATGAAAGACTCTTAAAGGTAGAGAACGGAGGGTTGATGGAATTAGGTGGGTGGGCAATGGACTCGATGGGTAACAGGTAGGCAGGTGCTAAGGTGGGCACTTGTGATGAGCACTGGATGCTGTAGGTAATTGATGAACCACTGAGTTCTACTCCTGAAACCAATGTTGCACTGTATGTTAACTAACTAGAATTTAAATAAAAATTTGGAAGGAAAAAAAAGAAGACTGCTCAGGCACCTTGCAAATTAAAAAACAATTAATTTCTAGTATATACCATGTGTTAACACCAATATGAACCCTTAATATATCCAGAGAGCATACTCTTCCAACATTAAACATTTTGAGATTATTTTGAAGTCTGACTTCATTTAAGAGACTATTTTAAGGCATAAAATAAATAAAAACAAAAGCATAAGTGAGGCACGGGCAGCATGCATTCCAGGCTACTCTCTAATTCTCCCTGTGCCACTCACCACGCACCCAGCACTCACTAGGCTTCCCTCCGCATTTATCTGTCCACACTGCCCTGTCTTCATTCTTGCTACTCTCCCTGCCTGAGAGAATGGTCCTGAACTCCTATGCCAATTCAGTGTTTCATTAGAACTTTATCAGTCTGCACTCTCCCATCCCAAAGGCATAATTAGTAAGTTTCTACCTAGTTTATACTCCTTAGACAACCTTAAAAGCTGTCATTTGTCTGCCAAACTAAGTTCCAAGTGACTATAGAGGGCACTGTCTCATTCATTTATACATTCGGAGTGCCTAGCAGCACAGTAGAAAGATGGATGGCAATAGCCTGTGTGCATTTAAAAAAAAAGGCGGGGGGAGGCACAAAATGAGACCATATTACTTTTAATTCAACCAGTATTTAAGTGCTTATTTTAGCTAAGATATTTAGCCCTAATTAGTAGATCAGAAGTAACGTTATTTTAATTCAGCTGCATTTTGTAGTCCGTCTTGCTACCTCTCTACCTATTCCAATAGCTGTGATGCTCTAGAGCCACATCTACTGTAACTGCAATGCTTAAGGCAACTTCGATCATCAATATTCATAAAGTCATATTCTATTTGGGAGAGGGGTCACCCAACTTGTTCAGGCTCACTGTGCTTTTTCCCCTCCATGGCATTTAATCTGCTCCCTTCCCCAATATCCCCCTCACCCCCGCTGCCCCTTAAGGAGACTTGGGGTTTGTTCTCATTTGCTTCCTGGGTTGGCTCTGCTGTTCTGCTGTTCGGATTCAGCTCCTTGATTCCAACAGACCTGCCACCCTCCCCCGCTCCCTGGGCACCTAGTCTGTCCCTTCCCTAACCAGTGCTGAGTTTACCCTTCTCTTCCAGTCAACAATGGGAAGAAGGAAGAGTTCACTTCCCCTCTGTTCCTTCCCCCAAACTTTCCTTGCCCCTGGGTGCTAGCATACATACTGGCCCAAGAAGGCAGGCAGTCAGGGAAAATGAGTGAAAGGGAAGGTGAAAAGGAAAAGAGGTAATAGAAGATGGGGAGAGGGGAAAGAGAGCAAGGAAATATATAAACGGTACAGACATACAGCAAAACAACACAAAGTGTCCCTGGAGACCAGGAATGACAGCTTCAGGGTACATAAAGGGAAACATGATGAGAAAGGTTAAGTATAAAGGATGGAATATGGAGAAGATAAGAAGTGGGTGAGAAAATGTGTTGACATCCTAAATTAGGGCTGATGAAACAGAAGGTAAATGCCTAAGACTTGGTAAGGAAAAAGGGAAACTACTGACAT
Organism: Proteles cristata cristata; assembly: GCA_017311185.1. NCBI lineage: Eukaryota > Metazoa > Chordata > Mammalia > Carnivora > Hyaenidae > Proteles > Proteles cristata. The sequence continues at coordinate 376,802 of JAESUZ010001077.1, read as the reverse complement.
AAAAACAAATGGGACACCTGCCCAGCTCAATGGTGACGAGTACAGGCCATAGGGTCAGGCTACTGAAGTCCAAACTCCAGCTCTGTCCTTTAGGAGCCGGGCAAACTATGGACAAGTTCCTTAACGACCCACTGGCAGTAGATTTGTTGCTGATGCCCTGCTCTGTTTTTTTTTTTTTTTTTTAAATGTTTTATTTATTTCTAGCAGAGAGAGAGAGAGAGAGAGAAAGAGAGAGACAGCGTGAGCAGGGGAGGGTCAGAGAGAGAGGGAGTCACAGACTGAAACAGGCTCCAGGCTCCGAGCTGACAGTCAGCACAGAGCCCGACGCGGGGCTCGAACCCACGAACCGCGAGATCATGACCTGAGCGAAAGTCGGACGCTTAACCGACTAAGCCACCCAGGCGCCCCTCCCTGCTCTGTTTTAATGGTTTTGCCAGTGACATATCCACAGCACCTAGAACAATGCCTGGCCCTCAAAACATAGTCTGTGAATCAATGAATAAATACCCTTAACCTCCCTGAGAATTTCCATAGCTATAAAATGAAGGTTATATGAAACCAGATTGTTGGGAGGGTAAGACAAATGTAAAGCATTAAGAACAATGTCAGGCAGACATCACAGGAAGCATTCGATAAAGTGAACTTCTTACTCCACATCCAGCTCTCATAACTAGAGAGATCTGAGCACACCTGCAGAGAGGCACTCCTCCCCAGTCAGCTATGAGCAAAATTAGCAATAACATAATTCCAAAATAATTTATTTTACAAGGTATAGTGCTGCCAACTTTTAAAATCTGGGTGTAAAACTTACATAAATATTTTGAAATTTACTAAGCTCTTAAGTTTAGTAAGATCATCACTGATACAAGATGTAATACATTCTTATTCCAATGGTTTTAGTAACCTGAGAACTAGAACACAGTCCTCCAGGCTCATTCAGCAGTTTTACAACAGACTGTACAAGCCACCCAACTGCAGGGCCCTGGGATCCCGTTTTTAAGATGAACATTAAGATCACCCCAGTACCTGATCCCAAGTACTAAATTACCTGAGTCCTTTATAATTACTTTTTAACATGTTCATCTCAATTGTAGCACTAATTTTGGTAGTGAAATCACATATTATGTAAAAACAGTCCAGGCTTGATGCATTTCTTTAGCTCAAACCACGCCTTCCACGTAAAATGTGTCACCTTGGCAAATCCACCAATAAGAGTGAATTGCTCTGGATAATTATATTAGAAATTAACATGAATTCAGCTCACGACTTAATGTGCACAAATACCAAAAAGGGAAATTTCCAATGAAGTGAAAGTAAATGGTAAAAAGAAACTTCATAAAATAAACTGCAGCTGAATTTCTCTCTGTTGTACATCTACCACCAGCAGTGACAAGAAAGCCTCACTCCTGAGGACTGAGGCTCTGAATGTTTACAAAAACTCACTACATCAGGCAAAGAGTGTAGGTGCCTTGAGAAGCCCGCTCAGCACCCAATACCTCCAAGGCACTTGAGAAAATAACACCCTCGATCAACAAGTTATTATTAGGATCACAAGCAGTTAAGACAAACTCTCAACACAATAAAATAAATAATTAGAACCAAGGCAAGTATCAAACCTGAGAGGGTCATTCCCCTCTTTTTAATAGGACCCACTGGAGAAGTGCCGCATTCTCCAGCCACCCTCCCACCCCCGTCCCCATGGGAGTAATCTTAACTGCATATAACGGAAGACAGTAAGGGTGAGAGTCTGCTTGCACTACGAGTGGATCATTCCTAGAGGCAAAAAACAAAGTTGAAACCACCACTGTACACTATGATCTAATATTACTATCTTCAGAGCAAGTTTTAAAACATTAAGACTGCACTTGCTAAAAATAATCAAACCACAAAATACAGAGCTGACCCAAAGAGATTAACATTCACTCAATACAAAATCTGGAGCATTCATTTATTTGCTCTGATTATGGTGGCTAAGGGTAGAATAAGATGTCAAAATTCCACAAAGTGTGCTAAATAAACCATCAGACTATAACTGGTGGAATAAAATAGGGACTCAAATTAATCATGGTCTATCTACGAGGTGAATGGTGGTAATAAGATAAGAGGAAGTGACAAGCATTACAGTTAATTAACCACTTGGCTTGTTCCCTCCTTTCCCTCAAGTCTCCTCAAACGGCACGAAGGCCTGCCCTGACCACCCCATGAGTAATACCAGAGCCTGTCTGCTCGCAGCATGCTGGCACCCCCCTACCCTCCCCTATCACTTGATATATTACATAATTGACTTTGTTCTGTATTACACCCCTTATCTTTTCTCTCCACTAGAATGTATACTTTATGAGACACAGATCTTTGTTTCATTCTTGGCTGTATCCTGAGAAGCTAACAGCAGAGAAGTCATTCAATGCTTCCACATAGTGGCCTCAATAAAAAGTTATAACAGTGAAGGATGCCTGGGTGGCTCAGTCGGTTAAGCGGCTGACTTGGTTTCAGCTCAGGTCATGATCTCATGGTTTGTGAGTTCAAGCCCCACACTGGGCTCTGTGCTGAGGGCACAGAGCCTGCTTGGGGTTCTCTCTCTCTTTTCTCTCTGCTCCTCCCGTGCTTTAATAAATAAACATTTTTTAAAAAGTTATTATAACAGTGAATCACTAATATTTAAGACCCGTTTTACTATGGGGGCACCTGGGTGGCTCAGTCGGTTAAGTGTCTGACTTCACCTCAGATCATAATTTTGTGGCTCAGAGGTTTAGGCCCCACACTGTGCTCTCTGCTTCTGATTCTGCCTCTGCCTCTCTCTGCCCCTCCCCTGCTCACGTCTCTCTCTCTCTCTCTCTCAAATATAAATAAACATTTAAAATTTTTTTAAAAATAGGGGCGCCTGGGTGGCTCAGTCGGTTAAGCATCCGACTTCGGCCCAGGTCATGATCTCACAGTCTGTGGGTTTGAGCCCCGCATCGGGGTCTGTGCTGACAGCTCAGAGCCTACAGCCTGTTTCACATTCTGTGTCTCCCCCTCTCTCTCTCTCTGCCCCTCCCCCACTCATGCTCTGTCTCTGTCTCAAAAATAAACTATAATTTTTTTTTAATTTTTAAAAAATAAAAATGATCCATTTTACTATGATAAAAGTGTCTTAGTTACAAAAGAATACTCTTAGGTTGGAAATTAAGAATTTTATTTATCAGTTCTCTTTAAGTATATGAGGCTTTAACTGAAACAAATGAGTAAAGATCAAAGTTAATTACTGTTCAATAAGGTCAAATATCTGTGTCTCGCTTGGCCAACATTCATAGATCACTTGCCAACATACAGAATTCTAAGAAAGGACAATTTAGGCTTGGATTGCAAAAGAAACAGAAAATAGAATTTTTCTTCCCGAGCAATTAACAATCCAGATGACAATATGCAATCCAAAAACAAAACAGTAATCAACAGTTTTCTGAGACAACTGCAAATTCTTAACAAGTTCATTTCTATCTTCCAGCAGATGGCTGACCAAAACTGTGCTTTGTTGATGTTTTTTAACAAATTTTCACAATGAATAATCATGTTCAAATGCTTTCTCTTCTCTTTGCCTATGGATAGAGTCCCTGGCATGTTCTATGTAAAGGCACCTGATTGTGCTCCAGGAAGAGTGCTGTACTTTTTCTGTTCTGATAACCTTCAACTCTTCCCTGTTTCAAACGTTCAAATAATTCCATCTATAAAGTTCAGCCAAGTTCAAAAACTATCTGGCAAAACAGCAAAATACAAAGAGACCTGGGACCTTGGCAGGGAAAGGGATGAAGGTTAAAGCTATGTTTGAACGATTCCTTCCTTTCCTCTATTAGGTTCAAAGTCTTTCTTTTAACTATTAATTCATTGTGGAAGCAATATAGCGCCATGGTTCAAAAACCTAACTGCTGGTGCCAGACAGCCTAGGTTTGGGTCCGAACTCCGTCACACTGTTGGCCTCTTAGTGTCTTCCCTGCAAAACGGTAGAAACAACGGTACCTTCCTCGTTAGTTTGTTGCCAATATACCTATAAAGTGCACAAGACTGACGCTTCACATTTCTACGATCATTAAGAGCCTCTGAATACTACCTGTAAGTCTTACAGACTTGGAATTTACTTTCAACAAGGTACTTCAACAAAATCCATTATGATCAACAATTTTAGGTCCGTCCAGAAAGTAATCACAAGGTATAACCTGCTTTATAAATTGTGGGCTCACACAGGAAATGAATAGGAAAAATGTTCCATGTACAGGAAGTACAGTAACCTTTCAAAGAATGATGAGTTTTAATTCATATAAGAAATTAATGTACCTTCAGTAAAAGATGACACAGTCTAACTGTATCTCCAGAATATTATTTTAATTGCTCTGAATAGGGCATCTGAGACCGCTAACAGACTGGAAAGAGAGAAACCCTCAGAGCAGGCAATTGCTGCAATGATCCAAGCAACAGGGCAATACAGGGCAGTGAGCGGTTAGAGGGGGTGCTTAGCAAGGAAGAGGCAGGCAGGCCATAGTAAAAGTCTGCCTGAGGAGGAGGAATAAGATACTGGCAGCAGAAAGGGATTCTATACCTTCCAGAGGATGGGATGGAAGATAAACTTACATTTATTTCAGGAGATCACAGGGCTCAACCAAAAAAGCTCCTTTGAAGCAGAGGTCACAGAGGTCAGCAAACTACTGCCCAGTGTCCAAGTCCAGCCCACGGCTTGTTTTTGTACAGTCAGTGAGCAAAGAGTGGGTCTTAAATTTTTAAAGTGGAATTTTAAAGAGTTGTAAGAAACAAACAAAACAAATAAAAATATGCAGTAGATCTGTGTGACCTGCAAAACCTGAAATATTTCCTATTCGGCCCTAATCAGAAAAAGTTTGCCAACCCCTGCCTGAAAGGCCGATTCCAAAAGAAACTGGAACTGTTTAACATAATGAAGAAGTCGGAGGGCTACGCAGCATAAGGTCCATCATGTCCATTTTCCCTACTCTGTTGTCGAGAAGAGCGTTTTGCTTTCTATTCCACCCATTTAATCCTTAATACAGTCATGTTAGTAAACCGAGGGATACTCATTAAAAATCGAATCCTCCCCAGCACTGTGAGCCTGGGCCCACAGTCTCCTCTGAATATTTAAAAAACAAAAACAAAAATAAGGGCCAGTTTTGAGTACTTCATTCTTTTCTGACATTAACAATAAGTCTATAAATAAAATCTAAGTGATCTGTGTAAAAAATACTTTAAATTGCTAATTGTAAATTAAAATGGTAATAATTAAACTATTCACAAAAACATATGCTTGTGTATTTATGACATTATTTATGACATTTCTCCTGAAGTTTTAAAAGGCTTGTCTTACAGTGAGCCACTAATCCCCGGGATAAAAGTGCTGATTTAGAATTTCTTTAACAGGGGGCACCTGGGTTGCTCAGTCAGTTAAGCATCTGACTCTTGATTTCAGCTCAGGTCATGATCTCATGGTCATGAGATGGAGCCCACACTGGGCTCCTCACTGGGTATGGAGCCTGCTTAAGATATTCTCTCTCTCTCTCTCTCTCTCTCTCTCTCTCTCTCTCCTCTCTCTCTCTCCCTCCCACCCCACCCCCACAAGCATACTTGCATACAGTCTCTCAAAAAAAAAAAAAAAAAAAGAAATTTCTTTAACAAAACCTGCCTTTCAGGAAAGCAAATTAGTGAGTTATGGCAAAGGTCACTATGCATGTGGACAGCAAAAACAGAGACTCATCCTATCAGGAAACCAAACTCATAAAACTTACATTTGATACAGGATTGGACACAATGGAAACTAAGACCCAGCAGCAGGCCAACAGGCCCAAAATTAAACTCATCACCTCATCTCTTCTAAAAGCTCTTCCTCCAGATATTTTCTCTCTGGCTTCCCCCATTTGTTACTCAAACCTTAAGCCTGCTAGTTTGTCTGGACACACTGGTGTGTCTTCCATGTCGAATCTATCACTAGCCCAATCTCCACTCTCCATCTCTCTAATCCATCCTTCCCTCCCTCCACTACCCCTGCAACTCCTTCACGTTCAGGCCCTCATTCTGTTTCCTAGATGAAAGACTGCAACCCATCTTACTTAAATCCAGTATACCTCATCCCTTTGCTCTGCTAACATCATCAATTACTCTCCTGGCTAATGCCCTTTAATGATTCCCCTACAGCCTTTAGAGGACAGTAACAATAATTACATCACCACCACCACCATCAACAACAACAGGAACTGGCATTTATTGAGCACACACTCTCAACAGTCTCAAGCGTTGACCTAATTTAATCACCATAACACTCCTATGAGGTAGGTACAATTATTAGCTCCAATTTGCTGATGGGGCAACGGAGATCAAGAGAGCTGTCCCAGGTCACAGCAGGTTAGGGGTAGGTAAAGCCAGGATCCGACCCAGAGCCATGCTCTTCAACACTGGACAGTAGCGCCTCATCTAAACTAGCAATGACAGAGCAAGGGAAGCTCTTCAGGACCCTATCCTTGCTGACTTTTGGAAGCACACCTTTCTGCATGTCCTGGGTTAACTTTCCATTCCACTAGTCACATTAGACCCACCTGCAGGACCCCAAACACACGAAAGCGCTTGCACGTGTCACTGGTGTCCCTCTGCTTAGAAAGTTCTTCCTTACCACCTTCACCAGGTTAACTTTCCTTCTCATCTTACAAAGCTTGGCCGAGACATCGCCTCAGGAATGCTCTCCAGGGCTTGTCTCGCTCATCTCGTCCACGGTACTTAATGAACGAAGGTGATTTGCTATCGACACTACGCAGCAGGCAGATGTTAGTATCTCCGTGTCATAGAGGAAAAAATCTTAAAGTGCACCTACTTTCTTATATGTACTCTCCGTGGTTAGACAGTCCCTTCAAAGTGTCTGAAAGCTGTATTTCTTAGTACATAAAACCCCATCTATGTTATTAAATAACTTTGCAGAACTGATTTTTCTATGTAAGTATCTAGGTGACTTGTAGGTCATGACAAGTACCCCCTGCAATCCACAGTCACTGGATAAATCTTACACAGATTTTCTAATCAAACTATGCTCTCGTTTCTATTGCACAAGTACATTTTATTCTTAATTGCAAAAGCATTTCTTTGTGTGGCACAAATGTCAAATATAGGGAAAAACCTACACTTTGAAAAGGGAGGTAAGGGAAAAAAGGGAAACTTAAGAAGAAAACTCTTATTGGGGTTGTTATTAAAAAATAAAGTCAAGCTTAGAGCTTAATACTAAAAGGAAGACTTTTTTAACTTGTTCATCAATGGGTGCTCCTTTGCCTTAGGTTTGTGAAGCCAACATTTACGGAGATCATTAGAATACACTGATTAAAAGGCAAGAGGTGGAAGAAAGTGAGAACAGAACAAAAGTAGTCGGTCAGAAAAGAGTGACAAAATCAGAATTTATTTTCCCAAGTGAAGAATTCCCAAGTGAAAAAGTAATGCCACTTGAAAAAATTATGAAGGGGCGCCTGGGTGGCTTAGTCGGTTAAGCGTCCGACTTTCGCTTAGGTCATGATCTCGCGGTTCGTGGGTTCGAGCCCCGCGTCGGGCTCTGTGCTGACTGCCAGCTCAGAGCCTGGAGCCTGTTTCAGTCTGTGACTCCCTCTCTCTCTGACCCTCCCCTGTTCACGCTGTCTGTCTCTCTCTCTCCTAGAAATAAATAAAACATTTAAAAAAAAAAAAAAGAAAAGAAAAAATTATGAAAAGTCATTTATGCTCAAAGGATATCAGCAATAAAGTAAACTGTTTATGGGGCGCCTGGGTGGCTCAGCTGGTTAAGTGTCCGACTTCAGCTCAGGTCATGATCTCACAGTTCATGGGTTCGAGCCCCACGTTGGGCTCTGTGCTGACAGCTCAGAGCCTGGAGCCTACTTCTGATTCTGTGTCTCCCTCTCTCTCTGATCCTCCCCTGCTTATGCTCTCTCTCTCTCTCTCAGAAATAAATAAAACATTAAGAAAAAAAATTTTTTAATAAATTTTTTAAAAAAGTAAACCGTTTCACATCAGTGTTCATGGACCACAAATGCACTAACAAATACGGCTCTAGTCTGACAATGAAAAATAACTATTAGACATTCAATAAATTATGCCTGAGAAAATGCCTCTTTTCTTTAGACTCCAGCACTTTGGAAAGACAGGAAACTCTCCAAGTCTACACCCCTTGAGTTTATGTCCTATTTCTGCAGCATTTGTTTGAAGTAAGTGTGCAGCCTGGAAAGACAGGTTTCATTTAATCACTGATTAGAAAAACGTGTGCTAAGTTTATAATAACAAAATCTTCTCCCTCTCTCTAGGAATCCAAGCTGATTATATTCAGACTGAAGGAAAAAAAAGTTATTTTTATAATTTCTTTATTCATAACAAGAGAACACGTCTCAATCCAGGAAAAGTAGTGTGCTCATTAATGTGAGGGGTAGTAACTTTTTAAAAAGATATTGATCCGAGTCACCAAAGATTGGACTTCCCCTGAGGTTACCTACTTAACTACTTGGATTAATGACAATATCTGCAATTATTAATTAGCCACTTCAATGAAAAGCATCATTTTCTAAAAAGACAAAAAGTCTTAACTAGTCCCTTCAGGCATTCCCTATTATCCTATTTGAAGTCCAGCCACAAAGAAAGTTCCAATGATAGCAGCTATACTCTCTCGCTTTCCTAACAGAATTCCATAATGCTCTACTAATTTAGGATAATCACATCAAGATCATGGAAGTAACACAGAAAGGACATTCAACGATGTACCAAAAGAACTGTCTTATTGCTGGCAAGAAATTAGATTTCCCATTTAAAACTCCGTCAGGAGCAATGCATACATATGTAGAAGCAAGAAAAGCCAAGCAAAGGAGTGTCTGGCTGGCTCAGAAGGTAGAACATGCGACTCTTGATCTCAGGGTTTTAAGTTCAAACCCCATATTGGGTGCAGACCTCACATTAAGAAAAACGAAAACAACCAACTCTGGAAGAAGAGCCACGCAAAACCACAAGAGAAACATGGTAGGAAACTCCTCAGTATGGATTAACAGCAATTATTAATACTTTTATACTTTAAAAATTACATTAAAATAAATCTCAGAGGGTAGAATGGAGACTTTACATAACACTTCAAGAGAAATGGGCGGGAATATGAGGCTAGCAGCCTGCCTGGCCTTCTGTTCTCCAAAGTGCATGAGGAGGACTAATTACTGACTCTCGAAAGTAAAATCTATGTATCTGAACAAAGTTTGTTTTCAAGCAAATCAAATCATTCCACAAAACTCAAAAGAACGACAAACCAACCAATAATTTTTAAGCACTTACCAAGGCAACACTGAAAGCCTGCCTGTCTCCACTTGTCTTGGGAACAGCTCAAAAGAGCTCAGAGCTGCAGGCTCTCAAGTCCAAAGGCCCCTGCCAGGCCTCCAGCCAGCCCCTCACCTCAGCACCAGGAAGACAAAACCAGTGAGGCTCCCTCACTACCATTTCTGCGGTCGCCAAACAACATGCTCCCAGACCTAAGTGCTGCAAACCCTGGGGTCCCTTTACAGCCCTCTGCCCCTCTTGCTCCCCACATCCACTTGGTCACTTCCCCCTGCAGCCTCCACAGAACCTCCTGAACACCATCCCTTCCTCTCAGTTATCCGTATCTATACCCAGGTTACAGTTCTTGACCTTAACTTCCCACCAGCCCCTCAACCATGGCAATGGCCACCTGCTAGTTTTCCCGGCCCAGGTTCTTCATACCACAAACCACCAGGTGCCGCGGGTACCTTCTCCTGTTCCGCTTAAAGCCTGGGACTTTCTCTGGAACATTTTCAAGACTGGTAGTTGGTAACAATAACCTCTTGGCTGTCCTAAACCTGGGGATCAGGCCCTATTCTATACTCTAGCTTACTGAGCTTCGTAGATGTCCAAGAACGTATGCTTTTGGCATAAGTTTTCTCAATACTTTTGAATATACCATAACTTGTCCTGCCTTGTCAAAAGTCAAATAAACAGCGAATACTTTTTCTTGATGGTCCTGAGTCATCATTATTAAAGGATATGTAAGAGTACAATAAATTATATTCCTAAAAACGTCCTCAGGGGCTGCTGAGGGCCCGGGCTGGCTGGCTCCCACTTTATGACTGCTACATCCGCATTACGCCCAGTGTTTGGACTGAAATTCTGCAGTGGCTACTTGGGATGCACAGAGGCCTTTTTTGCAGGCTACCCGGCTTATGCTTATGTTTACAACTGGTAACAGTGCCTGATAACCAAACAGGTAAGGTGTATCTATATGCAGCTTTCCTCCTTTATATGTATATAAAAGACCTGCCTTTCCAAATTCTTTGGAAAAAACTATGAAGGCAGCGACTCTGTGTTATGCAACATTTTCCCTTTTATCCCTTAGCTACTTTTATATCACCTCAGAGGTCATAAAATCACTAGCCTCATCCAGAATTTACTAAAAAATTAGCTGGGAAAATAAGTATACTTACACATAAGATTACAACCACCATAAATGACATATGGAGTATAATAAAGAAGAGAAAAGGCCAGAGAATTTAAATTGTTGCTAGGAAAAGCATTAAGGGTTTATATGTTATGTTTAGGTTTCTTGCATTTATATCTATGTATGTGCATATGCGTTATACATAAATATAACTGACCTCAAGTGCAGCCTGGGACTATTTGCCTTCATCAGTCAGAATTCCCTCAACCACAGAAGAAGAAACCTATACTCCAAATGGGTATCAGGGACTTGAGGCATCAAAAGAACAGAAGCCAGACAGCAGGACCACGGGACTTAGAGACTAGACATCAGAGGCGCAGAAGGTCTGAGGCTGAGTGAAGAGACACAGCTGAAGAGTAGAGGGTGTGGGCCCCTCCTGGTGTTGGGCTTTCCTGCCACACGTACGCCTATCATGACAGGGAGCAGGACCCATATTTCACCCACCTAAAACCTTTGGTAAAACAGCCTAAAAATTCTGGTAAAAATTCAGTATTTTATGAAATCTGACACATACTTGGGTGTGCTTCAAAAACAAAGGCACTGTTTTTGCTTTCACTCAAAACCAGCTAAATGTATTACTTGATGGATATGTAGGTACACACACACACACACACACATGCATGCGCACACAGCCAATTCAGACTTTTCAAGCAGTGATTCTCTCGGAATAGCAATACCACCTACAAATATGGAAATGTTCACTGCTATGTTTGTTTCTATGAAAACAACAAAAAGTCTTACATATATTCACTAACGAAAGAAACTGCACAGCCTAGTTCAGGCTCCTCAAGTATTTTTAGTTCATCTTCCTCTCCCACGTGTGTTCATCTGACATGGTATCAGAGCAGCCCTGCCCTCCTGCTTTATTGCCTTGACACAAGTCTTGATGTGGCTTTGCTTAATTCAGCTTTATGGGCTTCCCTGCCACAACATCACCATGTCCAGTGATGGGAAATGAAGCCAGCCACCTCAATAGCTGGTTAACTGCTGTTTTTTTCTCTCCCTATTGGTTAACACCAACATGGAAGGGTCTGGAAGAACTGATTCCCTTTGCACAACAGAGAAATAAACATAAAAATACAAATAGTAACAAGGAATAGAAAATATATGAAGTTTCTGAATAAAAAGACACTAACAGAAGGTGGGGGAAGTCATGTAAAATTTCAGATACTCCAAAAAAAAAAAAAAAGTCATTCTTTAATGCACTGTGATTTTTCTGAAGGGCCAAATTCCCATTAGCTTGTACCTCATGAACATTTATAATAACTACTGGCTGCAAAAAGGAAGAAAGGGTGAGAGTGGCCAAGATATTCTGGAAGCTACTACATGACAATATTCCATATAAAGAATAATTGGGATTAACCATATTTCAAAAATTGAGAGCAATTTGCTAAGCAAAAGAGAAAAAAAAAAAGAAAAAGAAAAAGAAAAAAGCCATCCTGAGTAAATCATCTTTTCTCTGGAATCCAGAATATCTTTTCACATAAATCTGTCTGTTTTAGGTTTATCCATCCAGGATCAAAAACAGAAGCTGTGCCTTATCATCGGCTTGGTATGGTTATTTTAAACTCAAGATTGGTGTTTTTAAACACATAAGATGTAACAAGCTTTAATTACAATTTATGGTGACACACCACAGTAGACTGAACAAGAACAGCCCCTAGGTTAAACAAAACAAACAACCTATCTCTCACTACCCATCTACTTTTGAAGGCTCACTTGGATCACATAAAATGACGCTCTGTTATAAACAGCATACAAAGGGAAAAAGCTTTTACCTTTTGCCAGAAGGCAGGATTCCAATATAAAGTGAGAAGGGGAGGACCGGATTTCACGTTAGGCTCGCCGAGGTGATTGCTGGAGGATCACACACCCACTATGGGCCCTGCCTGGTCCCGGCCCCTCTGACAAACGCCATCCCTCTCTCTTCCCATTGTTCGTCCCTGCCTTCCCACCTTGGCGTCCTGCACTCCCAGTATCCAGCTCATACAGAAAAATACAAATGTGCCAAACAACAGAACACCAAGGCAATGAAAGATGATCTATCTCCCAGAGATACCGCCCAGGGTTCTCTGTAACAACCGATTCCATGGAAGGAATTTAAAGCAAAGGAACATAAAAAGGACCTGTGGGCTGAGCGCTGGAGACCACAGCCTTACACAGGGAAAATGTGAGCGGCATAACTTCTTCATTGGCAAGTTATGAGGATATCAAATAACATAAACTAGACACGTGCATGACAGTAGGGTAGTCAATGAACGCTGTGCCACTCAAGTCTGATGTCAGTAGAAATAGTTCCCCCAAGGAGACTCTGAACAGAGAAAATGCTCTCCTAACCAATCTCCTCTTATCCCGCCCACCAGATTAACCACACAGTCCATTCCTTCAACAGAACGCACCAGCGAAGCCCACGGCGCTCTGCGGTCCCCACAGGATCGCAGAGCTTTTCCTCCCCTACCTGCTCGGTGGCGGGTTCCAACCAAGCCTGTGGTGCTCAGTGTAATTATATTCACATTTATACAGTCGGGGAAATAGGAACACAAAAGGAAAAAGTTAGGTCAATGAAAACTAAGTTGAAAGTTTTGGAGAGACTCAATAAAGTGAATCAATTAATAAAATATGAAAATAGGCTTGTGGAAAAGAAACTGTAAATAGTGGGGGGGGTGGGACCTGAAAAAATCTAGTCACCTGGTTCTGAGGCAAGAAGTCAAATCAAAGTTCTGTTTTCGATTTAGCTCCTGGAACTACCCGTCAGTCTAGGAATAGGATACTAGAAATCGTTACTCTTTGCTCTTCTCAGAGCTCTTTTTCAAAATGATGCTTTTAGGGGTAGCTCACACTTCCCATCCATGCAAAGTCTAGCATGAGGAAAATAAAAAAGCCCTCAAACATTTTATGTTCTGCTTTAACCAATTTGTTCAACTAAATGACCAAATATTAGTTACAATCTTATTATTAAGAGGCTTTGTACTAAATAAACAACACAAACCATCCATAGGCACAAAGACCAAAAAATGCCATTACCTGTTTGTCACAATTGGCAACTGTGCACCTTTCGGAGGAGGTCATTTAGTAAGGACGGGTCAGAATAGACTGTGAACCAAAAGGCCACCGGCACCATTTTCCAAATGATTCTAACAAATCTGGCTGTGGGAAAAGTCAACATTTTATGCCTCTGCTTTGTAAATGGCATTCTTAAATTACAGATGACTGTTTTTCCCCTTACTATTGATGAAGAGAACTGCACGTTTAAATAAAAAGTTTGGCAAACAGAGAAACAATAGTAAAGCTTATGGGAACAGTTATTTTTTTTAATTGCAGTAAAATACACAACATAAAATTAACCATCTTAACCATTTTTAAGTGCTCAGTTTTGTGATATTGAGTACATTCACATTGTTGTACATTATTACCACCATCCCATCTGCAGAACTTCTTCATCCCAAGCTAAAGCTCTGTGCCCATTACACACAACTCCTCATTCTCCCCTCTCGTGACCCTTGGGGATCATAATTCTACTGTCTATGAATTTGACAATTCTAAGTGCCTCATATAAATGGAAACATACAGTACTTGTCCCTTTTTGACTAAATACAACGTTCTCAAGGTTCAATCTGTGGAATATATGGAATACTATTCAGCCATAAAAAATGAAATTTTGCCATCTGCAACAATTTGGGTAGAACTAAAGAGCATTATGTTAAGCAAGATCAATCAGAGAAAGACAAATACTATATGATTTCACTCATGTTTAGCATTTAAGAAACAAACAGATGAATATAGGGGAAAAAAGAGAGAGAGAGAGGCAAACCAGGAAACAAACTCTTAACTATAGAGAACTAAGGGCTGCTAGAGGGGAGGTGGGTGAAAAAAAAGTGGGTTAAATAGGTAATGGGTATCAAGGAGGGTACTTGTGTTGAGCACAGGGTGTTGTATGTTAAGTGATGAATCGCTAAATTCTAACCTGAAACTAATATTACACTGTATGTTAACTGGAACTTGAATAAAAACTTGAAGAGAAAACTAAGAACTAAAACTAAAAATAATGTACTTAAGGTTCAACCATGTTAGAGCATGTGTCAAAATTTCCTTCTTATTAAATGCCGAATAATATTCCATTGTATGTTTATACGATGCTTCATTTATCTATTCATGCATCAATGGACATCCGGCCAGCTTCCACCTTTTGGCTACTGTGACCAATGTTGCTATGAACGTGGCTGTACAAACATCTCTGAGATCCTGCTTTCCATTCTTTTGGGTATAAACTCAGAAGAATTGCTGGATCATATGGTAATTTTATTTTTAATTTTTTGAGTAACTGCCATATTGTTTTCCATAGCAACTGTACATTTTACATTCCCATCAACAGCACACATGCGTTCCAATTTTTCCATATCCTTGTCAACACTTTTTTTTTTATTGTAGCCATCCTAATGAATCGGAAGTGGTATGTCATTGTGTTTTTATTTCATTTCCCTAATGATTAGTGATGTTGAGCTTTTCTTTTTTTTCATGTGTTTATTGGCCATTTGTATATCTTCTTTGGGAAAATGTCTATTCAAGTCTTTTGCTCATTTTTAATCAAGTTGTTTTGTTTAGTAACTCTTTGAAGCTTCCAGGTATTCCTTTCTCTTCCCTATAAAAGGCGCTTGCTCTCCCCTCACAGCACACATCCAGATGCTCACCATGCAAGCCACTGTACCCACACACACTGCACCAAGTCCAGGAGCCCCACCACAGACTGCATTGTGAATGGCACCCCACGGAAGTATGCTGTGCACAGTGGGCACATGGGCAGGCAGCAGCTCTGCTTTCACCACTCACGGGCTAAATATTAAATTTAAGTGTCCTTCCTACAGTGGCTCATCACTGCTAGACACTCACTGTATTTACCCCAAATGCTAACTTCTCTCTCACTTACCTCTACATCTTGTCCTCTAACTCTTCCTTTTTTTTTTTTCCATTTGTTCCTCCAAAGAAAATTCAAGTTTTTATTGAAACAGGTCCTTTAACAAACACTATTTTGGCATTTCTCTATAAATAAACCCATTCAATTACAGAGATATGGAATACTGGAGAGAGAGAGAGACAGAGAGACAGAGAGAGATAGATAGAGAGAGAGAGAGAAGCAGGCTTGCTTTGGAATCCTCCAAACTTCGGGATTAAATCCCAGCTCTATCATTTACTATAAATTGAGCAATATCTCTGAATCTCCGTTTTCTCATCCATAAACTGTGAATACTACTTTTTAAATCACAAGGATGATGTGAGGGTTAAGTGAACTAAAATGTACGAAGTCTAGCCCAATATACTTTAGTTTTCTTTCTGTTGTACTGGTATTTGTTTTCTCTCTCTCATTTCTTGGTCTTTCTCTGTCTGTCTCTCTCTCAAATTGATAGCCTCATCTAAGAAGCAAAAAAAAAGAAGAGTGATAAAAGATATACTTAGTAATCTCCCTATAAGTATTTACCTATGGCTATGTATAAACGATTATAGTTATTGATTACGCACTTATTATGGGCCAATCTATAAGCTATAGATTGAAAATCGTGAGATAACATTCAATTCAAAGACTAACTTAACTAGTCCTCTAGACCCATTGCTTACCACTCTTTATCCTGCACTGCCCACTTCTGCCAGGCCAAGTGACAGCATGGTTTCCCTGTGTCTAAGTGTTAGACCACATACTCCTTTCTAACATAAGCCTCCAAATCCAACATGAAGAAGGGTTAACAATCTAGGGAAAAGTCATGCCAAGAACAGCAGAGTACAGGGGACAGCTGAAGGCCTTTGGCATTTGGAAAATTAGTTTTAAGTGAGGCTCCTCCTGAATATAAAGAAGGGCCCCCGCTCCTGCCCATGTATCATTTAAGTCTATATTAATGGCATTCCCTTTTCCCCAAGGGAATATTATTTATCTATAAACAGTATTAAAATTTACAATCTCAGTAGGTCAGTTTTGCCCAGCGCTACCTGATAGCCACATTACGAAATCAGAAACCAGTACTAGTCTCCCTCAGTCCCACAGTACCGCTTCCTTTTCTAGTTTCTGCTTCTATTCTAGCAAACAGAGCAACTGATTCGCCCCCTATAAACAGTATTCTCTTCCTTTCCTGGCTGATACTAAATATAATTTGTAAATTACATAAGTAATTAAATGTTGAGAACATTATCATTTAAGGCAACAAAACAGAGGAACACAGTAGGAATCTTAACACAGCTTCAGATTTTGCACAAAGTCTCTCTGTCTAATGATGGTTATAAAGAGTCTTAAATGGCTCTTTATCTATGACTGTGACATCACCATTGGCAGCCATTGCACTGTAATTGTTTGAGGGAGAAGCAGTGCACGTCTTTGAGTTATCACATGCATTCTTCACTCCCTCCCTATCATCCAAACACTGTATTTAGTGAACAATATAAACAATACATCAATTAGAGTCCTTTAAAATTGAGAATCAAACAGAAAACCATACCAATTATCTGGTTTTCCATGTTTTATAACAACATAATTTTGGAACTATGATTTATTTGCCTCAAGTTATAAATAATGAGTTTTCAAATTATTCTCTCCTCCCCCAGCACTTATGTCATATTAATCTTTTTCCACAAATATCTATATATTTTCTGACTTCATGACTCATTTTGCCCTGAGCAGGCCATGCTTTAATTTCTTGATTATGGCAACTACGTCAAAAAAGAAACCACAATTACTAAATTCCAAAAAAAGATCCCTATAATCTTCCGTTGATTTAAGTGTCATGAAAGTAGGTTTGTGCTCTGATCCAATTCACTCTGAAAAAGCCAAATTCAGACTGAATGAAATGACAGGAAAGCTCAGATTCAAAGATGTACCACATACTGAAGCAAGCTATATACCATTTTGCAAACTAAATGAGGTGCCTGGGGTGATGATTCCCTCATTTCTTTAGCACACAGACAAATGGGTGGCTTTAGAAGTCTGAAGTTGCACCAAGCAGCCCACCCTGGAACTGAGTCCACAACCTTCATTCCTTTCTTAAGATGAGGACTTGCAGAGAAGGACCGCAAGACCTGTGATGACTTATGTACACCAATTTCTACCACCCCGCTCTGAGACAGGAACTAAAAATCAGAATTCTGTTCCTGCTTTCTTTCTTAGAACTACCCTTCAGAGTGAGAATACTACGCTAGAAACTTCAGTTTCTCTCTTTGACATGATGCGTTAGTAGTACTGACATTTGGGGGTGGATAATTCTTGAGAGGCTATTCTGCATATTGTAGGATGCTTAGCTGTCCAGTGATGATAGACACCAGGAGCCAACCCCCTAGTGTGACAACCAAAAATGCCTCCAGATATTGCCAAATGTCCCCTAGGAGATAAAACCACCCAAATGAAAAGCACTTCTTTAGAGACACCGTGCTGTCCGTCTGCTTCTATCCAGAGTCTAGGGTGAGGAAAAGTAGTCAAAGAATAAGAACAGCTTCAAGACTCTTCCCATGGTCTCACATTTTAATGAAAAGCCTTGCAGACCCCCAGTCAGGCTCTGAAGTTGCTGGTGCAGCAGGGCGCCCCTCTTCTCTGTGGCCAGTATTCAGCTCGTTCTCAGGCCCTGGAATGACAGAGCTGACCTAATCTGAGAAGTCTGAGTTTCTTAAAAGACAAGTATAAGTATTCCCTTTTTTCTTCACTGTCATGCCTATAGTCACTCATTTTACCATGTATGAAAGACGATTCAATTAGGTTAAGACACGAGTTATCAGGCTGTATTCTAAAACATAAACCTGTAGCTGCTCTAAGTGGGGGTGAAATGCATCAAGAAGAAAGCACAAAACACAAGTTTTATCCAAGCTTCAAGGGTCCCCTTGATAATGGCGGTATTCATGGATCAGAAAAAATATTCATTTCATGAGTACAGTATAATAGTTTTCTTATTGTAATAACCATTACAACCTAGCACTTATCTAAAGGCTTGTGGGGCACAGTATCACAGTCTAGTAACTACAGGTGACTCACTTTACCTTTATTTTTTTTTTTAACTATGAAAACAAATATTCTAATTCATCAGGTTTTATCATGAGTACCACTGATGGGTACCATTTCCATACCAATTCTGTCTTCTGACAAGAAGGATATTTCACTGCTCCCCAATCTACTTAAGAGATTCTCATAAACTTTCACCAAAGCTATCTGCTTATATGAGCTGAAATGAACCCAAACTATGGTAAGTGTTGGAAACATTTTAAAAACAAATAAATTCATTTTATTCCAGCACAGATGCCAAAAAGCAGACCACTGGAAGTACAAAAAACAAATGGTACTTTGCTCCAAAAACATCTGATCTTAATCTGTCAAAAATTACTATGTTGCTCTCTGCTATACCACCTTCAACAACACTAAAAGTACTTACCCCGTTTCTTCTCCTCCTCTTAGCTGCCTCTTATTCAGGGATACATAATAAAATTAATGAAGAACAGGACAAAAATCACAATGAAATTACCTTTACAAATTTCTTCATTTGTAAATTCTTTGACATATACAACATTTATAGTTTTCACAAAAGATGGAGTGCAGGTAGCTGAATTCTTTTAAATTAAATTTGTATATATGCCTGCACTATAATAAAATAGCTTTAAGGAAGAATATATAAATGGCAGGGAGAGCTCCATTATGTGTTATTCAATGCTTTGTACTACATCATATCTCTGTAGGTCATAATATTGTGTGCCAATCCTGAATTAGTCTACCAATATTCAAAATCATAATTCAATCAAGTAAAGCCACTAACTGTATCTTGTTCCATACATCTAACATACATTTTTCATAATTCCATAAATGGCAGTCCGTTCTCTCTCTGTGATTTCTACTTGGTCCAGTATATTAGGCTTGCCACGTGCTCACAAATGCAAGCAAAACTCATGCTTTGACAACAACTGTTCAGTCAGACTCATATATTTGCTAAACTCCCACCCCACCCCCACCTTAACTGAGCCAGATGAATATTGATTCACTGAAAAGGAAGTAGGAAGCAAAGTGTTTGTGTAAATACATAACAAAGACAAATCTCTTCTGTTTCTGAAGAGCATGAAATCATAAATATGGCTGAAAGCACATCATTACAACAGACCTTGGAACAACAGAGAATTCATGGTAATGTCCAAAAAAAGGAATGTAAAACAACAGCGAAGAGTCAGTGAACCCCCAACATTGCCACCAACATAATCTGGGACGGGACAAACTGGCACGTTCTCACAAAACATTGTTAGAGGCCAAAACCATTTCTTAGGGGATCTCCACCCCAATTAACAGAATTCACGGTTGAAAATTTCCCCAATATCTTCTAAGCTAACTAAAATCTGAGGACTATAGGTACTTTTTAAGAGAATGTATAGTAAATCAAATTTTTTTCCATTGGACTCTGTCTAATGGACATCCAGTTTGAAAACTGGCACTTAAAATACACAAGAAAAGTCTGTCCCTTAAATCTGATAAATTAAAATCACACATTTTGAAAGACAGATTTAAAGATTAGACTGGTTACTTTCATGAACAACAAAAAGAAATTATCCCATCCCAGGTAAGGGGTGGAGCTACATGCCTCCAAACATACCAGTATACGAATTTATATACAGCCAGAAAGAGGAGCATAAGATCACCCTGGAACATGGTGAGGTTCACAGTCAGAGAGACAGGCTGCAACAGGTCCTCAGAGCAGGAAGGGCCTGATACAGGCACCGCAAACCAGACTTAAGTGCCCAGGGATACAGAGCCAGGTTAGACAGGAACAAGACACAGCATTTCCAAACAAGTAACAGAAGTGGGATCTGTGACACGTAGTAGACAGCTAAGTGTCTACTGCCCATGGCTAGGCTTCTTCAAGCAGGCTAGATGAGCAACTCACATAAAGGCAAGACCTGAATGTACCTGAGAGTAACGCACACTATCCACAACTACATGGGAGTTATGGTCATTTATACAGACATACGACCTTTTATGAAACCATCAAATTATTGAGTACCTGGGAAGTATGTTACATACCTTATATCATTTAGTTAAGTCCTTACAAAAATCCTATAAGACAGATATTATCAACCCTGTTTTATAAATAAGGAAACTAAGATTCAGAAATGTTACATAATTTTCACAAACTTAAATAGCCAGTAGGTGGTAGAACTAATCTCTGGGCCAAAGTATTTGATTCTAAAGCCAGTACTGTCAAACGGACAAGTGTAAATTGCCCATCACGTCTCTCAGTGCATATCTTCTCATTTCAGCACACACTTCAAAACCTTAAGTTACCAGTAACATGCCATTGTTAAGGGTTCCAGCTGCAGTTAACAATTTATTAGGTACTGCACTTACCAGGAGGCTGCAAAGGTTTTGAACTATCATATAGTAACAGGGAATCAAATAACCTCAAGGTAAAGAGGGAAAGGGGCTTGGGACTGTTGAGATGCATCACTCTACAATCAGGAGAAACCTAGACTCCTCTAGACCACAATGTTGCTGTTGAATACAAATGATTTCACAAACTACAGCAAGGGTTTTCCAATTGTGAGTCTTAGACCAGCAGCATTGGCATCACTTGGGAATTTGTTAGAAACACAAGTCCTCATCCCCATCAGAAACATGAGATGGGCCAGCAATCTGTTTCAACATAGACAACGGTCCATTTTGATGCCCATGTTAAAGTCTGAGGACCAGTGAACCACAAAATATAGAATAGAACATATGGTATTCTTAGTATTTTTTAAGTTTATGTATTTATTTTTAATTTCTGAGAGAGAGAGAGACAGACAGACAGAGACAGCATGAGAAGGGGAGGGTCAGAGAGAGAGGGAGATACAGAATCTGAAACAGGCTCCAGGCTCTGAGCTAGCTGTCAGCACAGAGCCTGATGCGGGGCTCCAACCCATGAACCGTGAGATCATGACCTGAGCCGAAGTCGGACGCTTAACCGACTGAGCCACCCAGGCGCCCCAAGTTTATTTATTTATTTTGAGAGAGAGAGAAAAGAGCATACATGGTGGAGGGGCAGAGAGAGGGGGAGAGAGTATCCCAAGCAGGTTCCATACTGTCATTGTGGAGCCCAACGCAGGGCTCGAACCTACGGACTGTGAGATCATGATCTGAGCTGAAACCAAGAGTCAGACATTCAACAGACTGAACCACCCAGGCACTCCTCAATATGTCTTAAAACTGTTATGTATCTAATGTCAATGAAAAATTGAATGAACTTTAAGTAAAACTGATGTGTTAAAGTAGGACATATTATGCCAAATTATAAAATTCTTAAGTGATTTCCAAAGAAGAAAAAGATTGAAAGCCTTTGAATAGTGATAAGACCAAAACTAGTATCTTAAAAACAAAGCTTTCTTATACATGTAAATACTAAATACCATCACTTTTAAAATCAATACCTCCAACAAATCATGTATCGTATTTCTTTACGACATAAACCAGAGCACTTCTGAATCTTTCAGATGTTTTAATGTTCTGCTAAATTAAACAAATTTGACTTTCCATTCTTGCAAAAGTTTAATGAGATCTAGACAATTATGATATATATCACATACCCATAAAACTTTAAAAATTCCCCAAAGGGAAAGAATAACTGGTTCATGACTGGAATTACATAATTATACATTGTTAAAAAAGGACAGGCTTGCTGTTGTTGTTAAGTAAGCTCTATGCCCAGTGTGGGGCTTGAACTCATGACCCCGAGATCAAGAGTCTCATGCTCTACTGACTGAGCCAGCCAGGCGCCCCGAAAGAGCACAAACATTTAAGATCATTTCATTCAACCCTATTATTTTATAAATTAGGGAACTGAAGGCCAAAAAGACTCATGTGGAGAGTTGGCTACTGTTAGAACTAAAGCCAGAGCTTGGGCCTCCTGACCTCCAGGCCAAAATCTTCTCAAACCACCACCCTGCCACATCCGTAATTTAATTTAATAAAAAAAACAGGGCATATGATTTAATGACATTTCAGCAATTTCCAAAAGGCCTCTAGAATATAAACTTAAAACTTTAAAGAAAAAAAGGAACTTATTATTCAGCTATCTCTTCTAAAGAATTGATAGAAATCGTGACCTGACAAATCGAATAAAAGATAGGATCTTGTATCTGCATACGGGCCCCAGCCACAAGAGACAGGATCTGCTTCTAACCATAATTGAATTCTGTACTATGCAGTGAAAAGATGAATCAATTATTGAGTAATTTAAACAATCTTATGAATTAGTCACATATTGCTTTTAACTTGTCACTTTATTTCAGTGAGAATAATTAAAAGGAACATTCATCCCTCTGAATGCTTACAAAGTCCCCGCCATGTGTCTCCCTCCATTTACGGGACACAGAAGCGAGGGAACCGAACAGCAAGGCGCAGACTCCCCTGAGAAACCAACCAGTGAGAGGGATGGTGAGGAGTACGAAGGAGACAGTAAAAATAGTGTAATTGAATAGGGTGACTGGAGAGGAGGAAACACTGGCCAAGATCTCTCTGAGGAGATGACATTTGATCTGAGAACTGAAAGAGGCATCTGAGGGTCTAAAGGAAGAGGATTGCAGGCAGAGGTGACTACAAGTACAAAGGCCGGGGAAGGCAATGAACTTGCGTGCTCAGAGGGCAGCAGCCGAAGCTCCGCTGGTAAGAGGAAGAGAGACAGGAGATAAGGCTGAGAGGCCCGCAGTAGCTTGTAGGCCTGAAAGGGTGTTTGCATTTCATTCTAAATGCAATGGGAAACCCTTGGGAGGTTTTTAATAGGAGCACAACAGGATCGGATTACTTAATGAATACAACAGAATCATTACAAATTCTAAAGGCACCTTTGAATCTTTCACCACCACCCCCAACAACTCTCACTCCTGGAGGTAAAGAGTTACAGGCCCACAGCTAACCTCATGGGACCGCAGGAGGCAGAAGGTTTAATTTAAAATATTTCCAAAGCATAGTTTGAGCAAACATATTAAAGAATG
Organism: Proteles cristata cristata; assembly: GCA_017311185.1. Lineage (NCBI taxonomy): Eukaryota > Metazoa > Chordata > Mammalia > Carnivora > Hyaenidae > Proteles > Proteles cristata. Next base: position 353,353 of record JAESUZ010001077.1, on the reverse strand, counting down.
ACTTGAAATCTATACTGTATCATCAAGCTGTAAACAGTAAATCAATACTAACACACAGTTACTCTCTTATTCTCCAGGTTAAATTATTCTATGTCCCGGATACTTAGTTGGTGTGTGATCTAGAATAACAGTCATAAAATAGTTTTATGAGATGCCTGTTAGAACACTAATGTTTCCTACATTAAAAAATAAATTATCCAAGGAGCAAACTCAATTTGAACACATGCTTCTATATTTCTAAAAATACATAATCTTGCTGCCTACAAACCTGTCTTGATGGAATAGCCATGGTATACAACATGTCACAAAAATTCAGAATAACCATCTATGATGTTCTTATCATTCTCTTCAACACATCTTCCATTGCCAATTAAACAAGTTACTTCCTAATTAAATTGAAGGCTATATTTAGTCTTGCAGAATATTCTCTTCAAATGAGGCCCTCTACATATAAAACACATTTTTAAAAAATAATATAGCTTTCAAAAATTATTGGCCACCTAGTCTTTTCTTCAACTCACTGATTTCCACTGCTTTTTTATTTTTTTATTCCTGAAGGTCAAAAACAAAACAAAACCAAAAAACAGGTACACAAAAACTTCCTGTCACAACGGTCTAGGTTAGGAGCCAGGAAGAATATGAAAAACAATGCACTGAAACGAGTTCAGGCTAATAAAAGAAATAATGACAACAGAATGTTATCATGTCTAAGTCTTCCAAGGTTGAGATCATTCCTTTACATGGAAAACTGGCTGATTTGCTCTCTCTCTAAGCCCTATTCTATAATATGGACATTCCATCAGAAGATATCACCTACACTTAGACAGTTTTTGGGAAATGAATAGTTACTGAGAATTTTTCAGCAGGGAGTACCATGAACAGATTGAGGTTTAGAATAATAACTTGTGGAATTACAGAAATGGATTGGAGAAGGAAGACACCATACACAGGACATCAAGGAGAAAAATATTTCAGTATGAAGTTCAAAGACAATGAAGGCTTGAACACAGGCAAAAAAGTTTTCTGAAGATGAAATTTATAACATATGATATCCAATTATGGGGAGTTGAAGGCCATAAGACCAAAAACTGAGGTTTCCCAGAGAAGGGATTCTACCTCAAAACTGTAATATAGAAACCCTGCCTGAACCTGCAGCCTGCCTATAGATTTTGGACTCAAGACTATATAATACCAACTCCTGTCTGAATTTCCAGCCTGCTGGCCTCGCTCACAGATTCACACTCAAGACTCTAACAGTGATTCTTCCATTAGTTTCTACTGTGCTGGCCTGCCCTAAATATTTTGGACTTGTGAGCCCTTATAATCTTGTGAGCCCTTATAATCTTGTGAGCCAATTCCTTAAAATAAACCTTTTTATCTATCTATCTATCTATTCTGTTAGTTCTCTTTCTCCGTGAATCCTGATACAGATATGAATCCCTTTATATAAAACTATAGAAAATGCAAACTAATTTGTAGTGACTGAAGTAGATCACTGGTTCCCTAGGGCCAAGGATAGAGGAAGGATGAAAGGACTGCAAAGTGGCGAGAAAACTGATGGCAAGACTTTCTATCTTGGCTATGGTGGTGGTGTTGTTTTATAAATTTATATATATATAAATTGATCAGATGATATACTTTAAATGGGTACAATTTACCGTACACAAATCATACCTCAATAAATTACACCTACCACAGGCAACTGGATGAATGACAGTGTCACTAACTGAGATCAAGAATATAAGAGGTACATGCTAAAGTGGATTTAGCTTTAATCATGTTAAGCTATAGTTCTGTTGGGACGTCCTGTGGTAATGCCAAGAGAAGCAATGAGTTTAGGCTTCCAAAGACATATCCAAGCTGAATGCAGCTTTTAGGAGTTGGTTTTGGAGGAAAGTATTTTGTTTGCTTTAATTTCGTTTTTGCAATTCATTTGACATATTATTTTGTTTTGCTTATACATAGAAAAAAACATGAATGCTCTTATAGCCTGAGAGAATTAGCCTACAATGTACGTAGACTGGTGATAAGAAATGAGAAGGGCAAGGTTTCTAAATAGTAGAACAAGAACACAGGTGGAACTGTACCTTAACTAGTCATCTCAATGGGTACCTCAAATTCTCAAGACAATTTTCAAGTTTACTCTGTATGTTATGTGGGGGAGGGTCTCTTTTAAAGGATGGGGTAGGGATCATTATATCAGCTCAGTCAACAGTAAGGGAAGAGGTGATTTACTAAGTGACCTCTATGTCAAATGTTTTCATGGCATTTAAATATCACAACTTTGCAGCATTTGTGGATGAAGAATGAGAGTTCAGAGAAGTCAAGTGACTTTCCCAAGGTCAAAAACCTTAGGTAAGGGGGTGCCTGGGTGGCTCAGTCAGTTGAGCATCCAACTCTTGATTTCGGCTCAGGTCATGATCCCAGGGTCCATGGCAAACCCACAGGAAGCACCAAAATGATGATAATAATAATAATAATAATAATTCACTGATGTACAATAGCTCCAAGCTATACCACAGGTCTTGAAAGGCTTTGAGCATGTCCCACCTTCTACCTAATTCTGGGATTTGGACTGGCTAACACAAATGTCCCATCATATTTCTTCAAGTTTTTCAGCAACTAAAATCTATGAAACATTAAAAAAAAAAAAAAAAAAAGGAGGGTGTGACATCTGAGAGTAGATACAGTTGAGCACTGCCAGAGAAACTATAGCCAAAAGCACACTCTCAAACCTAGCAGCCCAAGGCTGCCAGTGTGACCAAATCCAGGCCTTTCTGCTCATGTTGTTTCTGGCCTCCATCCCTTCTCTTCTGATTCCATAAAATATCTTATATTGTCTACCTTCTTGAGTGGCCCTCATCAAACCACCAGGGTATATTGGACCTAATTTTAGTTTTTGAGTTTCTTTTTCAGGCAGTTCTAACCATTTGTAAGGACTGTATTTCATGACTTATTCTTTCTTAGAGGTCTTCCAAATAACAAAGAGAAAATCTACCTATTCTTTTTTTTAAGCCATTCTTTTTTAAAAATATTTATTTTAGAGAAAGAGAGAGTGTAACAGATGCAGAGGAAGGGAGGGAGAAGAATGTGAGAGAGAGACAGAAACACACACACACACACACACACACACACACACAGAGAGAGAGAGAGAGAGAGAGAGAGAGAGAGAGAAAATCCCAAGCAGGATTCACAATATTGGCATAGAGTCCAAAGCAGGGTTCTAACTCATAAACCATAAGATCACAAGCTGAGCCAAAAATCAAGAGTTGCATGCTTAACCGACTAAGACACACAGGTGCCCCCCTTTACCATTCTTTCTAAGAACAGAATAAAATTTATTTTATCTTGCAATCACCAGATGAATCCAACAGGCTATTTTATAAATCTAAAATACATTGTGGGATCTTAGTGATATTATTTTTCCTGAATCTAGAAAGTTTGCTATTTGTAAGGTGTTTCACCCTTACAAATTACCCTAAGATTATTTCATTATTACTAAATAATTATTCCCAACTTTGTATTTTAAAAAAGACTAAAATGAGATAACAGAAGAATGGTGGGATCACCTAGGGAAGGATGATTTAATATTGAAATACATTGGGGTTCCTGGGTGGCTCAGTCAGTTAAGTGTCCAACTCTTGGTTTCAGCTCACGTCATGATCTCACTATTCATGGGTTCAAGACCCACATCGGGCTCTGCGCTGACGGTGCAGAACCTGCTTGGGATTCTCTCCCCCACCTCCGCGCCCCTCCCATACACACTCTCTCTCAAAATAAATAAATAAACTTTAAAAAATTGAAAAACATTGTTACTACTATGTCATCCTTCAGTTTTCTAATGTACTGCTCAAAGCATTACATGATCTTTCAAGAAACTTTTAGACTGAAGATACTAACTTGGTCATCTGCTTTTAGCTTTCATTGAACACAGCTGAGAATTCAGAACTTGTCACTGTCTGCCCATAATGGCAAAGAGAATAAAAATGACAAAGACATGTCGCAATTAGACAAATCAGAGGAGGAATGCAGAGACAGATGACAGCAGTCTAGATTCCAATGATGACGATGAATTTAACCACAGAAGCAAAATGTCAGACTATAAGTCTTCAATGGAAGATAGTGTAGATAGATTTTTCTCATATTCAAGAACCGATACATGAACAATAGATTTCTAAGTACAAAAAGTTTGGCATTCCCATGCAATAGGTCATTCAACAAGAAGGGCTACATCGTGCAATATTGTGTAACAACATGGACCAGAGCATTTTGCTAAAAGGGCTTGTACCAGTATTCATTCACTTATGGTGATGTTTATGTGATAAAATTTTCCTTACATGGCTCATTAGTAGACTGCAATTTACATGTTAAGACAGGGGACTGAAAGGAAATACATGACAGGAAAATGAAAAATATTCATTAGACTGAGTATGCCAATTGACATTTATAAACCTAGGAATAAAAATGTTTTGCAATCCTGGAGGAAAGATGATGGTCTTCTCTTCAACAAGAGAACAAATCTATGAGTTCATGCCCAAGATTTCAAAAAATTCTTCAGGCACGGTATTTGATAATGCAAGTGCAAGGAGAACAAGAAAGAATGATAAGCTATTAGAGAAATATTTGAAATCTGGAATCAATATTTACAACATGGATATTTCCAGATTCCTACATAACAGTTGAGGAGCAGTTGTTTTCAAAGAATATTACCCATTTTGGATTTGGATTTGCTATGCTCAAATTGCTGTTAACAGGTCCTAATAGATCCATTTCTCACTATCCCTTCTTCATTCTATAAAGTATTGATAAACTGACTTAAAAACACAAAACAACTTTTAAGGAGACCTTATACCCAGACAGTAAATGGGAACTGGACTATTTTTCCTGGAACATGGAAGATAAAGCAGCTTTGAGGCATTTCTATGAAAGTTTAAAAGATGATTTTTGGAAAGACAATATATACTTTTGAATCCTAGCATGATTAAACAACAGTTTGTTTAAAATCATGGTTATCTTCCCTCCCCACAGCAATCACAGCTAATTACTCTATTTATTTCAAAACCCAAAATCTTTTTGTTCCAACTTGTCAATAATTTTTACTTCTAACATAATAGGCTTCAAAATTTTGTAAAACAGTCTGGCAGAAACCAGGGGTTACATGAAATCTCTGTAAACCCTTCCTACATCTAGATTTATGATGCCTTAATACTGAAAATTTTAGTTGAGATTTATATCCAACATTCCACTGAAACCCAACCCACAACTTCAAAACACATAACTACCTTCTGTTTCTTTTTAACTAGATAGTCATCTCTGAAACTGTGTGTATAGAATGCTAAGTGAATGACAAGTTCTTAAGAGTTTTCTAGACATTGGAGTTATTCTTTTAAGACTCAATCTTTATCATTCTCCTTATTGTTATTAGCAACCATTTTATACAATGATGTATTAAACTTTCAAAAGGTTATCTTCTATTCAGCCATGTTGATCGATGAGGGGAGTAGACATCACTAATAGACTGTCATACCCACTACTAACACTTCCCAGGGAACAGCATATAAACCATTTTTTGACCACTTATAAAATAACTTAATTTTAATTCTGATACCTAAAGGCTTACTAAGATATATACTGTTTGCTTATATCCTAATCAGAACACAGCTTCTCAAATTTAAAATCCTTGTATTTGCTTTCTACAGTTTCATATCCCCTTTTTCATTGTTTGGTAATCATATAATTTTCATCCCCACCCACATACTTGCTCGGTATCGTCACTGCAAACGCTTATAGCAGCCTCTGCCACCTGCATATTTCTAATAGAGCCACATAATCAAGCTTACCAGAATCATATTCAAAGATAATAAAATCTGAGCTAGGTAAGGTTTACAGTCATCAGTTTGGGATAGTCAAGAGAAATTTCTGGCCTACTTTCCTATTTTTGCCTATATTCCAGACAGGTGAGGTTATTACAGAGCCTTCTGTCGTTGTGCTGTTTCTGTGGCTTACAGAGTAATGTAATTATTAAACTCATATCCGAGTTATCAAATGGCCTTCTCCATCCCTAGCCAATGGTATCATTGTTGAGTTGTTTTCAATAGAGGCTCAAGTTGTACTTCCTGCCTTATAGGTCATGTCTGGTTCTGTTTGGGGATCTTTTCCATTGTGTTCAATCTCGTTGGTTCTTGAGGAAGGGGGGGCATTGTTGTTTTTGTCATTTTTGGTTTTGCTTTTCTTTATTCATAGCAGCTGAATGTTTTCATCCAAGCTGTGGCTTCTTTGACTACTACACTGCAGTTCTCAAACTTTTAACTTTCTACTTCACTGGATAGTTTTGCTGTGTTTTTGTTTTGTTTTGTTTGTTTGCTGAAATTGAAATCAAACAGATTTACAAAACAGGGCTTCTCAGCAATGCCCCTTTTACCAAATATAGAGGTGCCACTGGGTTCTCATCTCTCTCCCAGGAGCCCTGAGATGACTTGAGCCACACACCAACTCTCTTTTCTACATTCTATGTGGTTAACTACGCCAGCCAAATACTGTTTCTTAGCATCTTTCATTCCAAGCCACTTCATGGATAAAGAGGGCCAGATTTAAATGGGCTGCTCCCGGCACTGATTAGGTCCTTGCTATTGTATTCTATTAAACCAGGAGAAAAGGGGGGTGCAATTTCTCTAACATAAAAGCGGTACACTCTATCTTCTCCTCTAATACATGCTACCAGCAGATTCAAACAGCTATTACCTACTTACCTACTTAGAAATGCAATTAAATAATATTTTCAGAGAGAGTCCAGTCCCTAGATTCTAAAACTCTATGGCAGCAGCATTCTCAGGAGTCATTATGTAGGATTTAATGCCTGTGCCACAGGTGAGTCATGCTCCAAATCATTAAATCACTTCATCTAAAACCCTCAAAGACTAAATTGGGTTTTGTCATGTACAGGCTGTATCTTTTCATATACGGAGAAAAGAACCAAATCCAACAGAAAACTGAAAATAAATTTCTTTCCAGTCTTATACAGTAACAAGTGTATCTTCCCAAATTCTAGACTTTCTCAAGTGGGAGTATGAAAAGTGGTTTTGCTCCCATATTCCAATGCAAGCACATTCCCCACTGCTCATTAACTAAGGGAGGGGGGGCAGATAACACTGTGGTATTTTTGGAAAGCTGAGAAAATCTCCTTTGAAATTATTTAACTTTCCCCATTCCTGTTGGAAAATTAAGTTTCTTGATCTGGTAGTTCATCATATTCTGTGATATCATAATACTATAATTTTTAGAGCCTGATAATATTCAAAGTTAGATCTTTTTCACTTTCTATTTCCACTCCCCTCCCACCCACATCCCAGAGCCCAGGCACTTGGCAGGGGTACCTGGCAGAAGCGGGGATTTAATCTGTGGATGGCAATTATGAAAGTAACAGGTCCCAGCTTGTTTCTACTTTCCACTCTAATGAATATTTACAAATACCTATACACTCAGATAGTTTCCTTTTCAAAAACTTCATTTTATATCCTTTATCCTTATTAAAAACAATTCTCAGGGGGCACCTGGATGGCTCAGTTCATTTAGCATCAAATTCTTGATTTGGCTCAGGTCATGATCTCGTGCTTCGTGAGACTAGGCCCCACACTGGGCCCTATGCTGACATCATGGGGCCGGCTTGGGATTCTCTCTCTCCCTCTCTCTACCCTTCCCCTGGTCACACTCTCTCTCTCAAAATAAATAAATAAACTTTTTAAAAAGAAACTCTCAGAGTTAGTAATTAGTAACTTGATTTTAGAGACGGAAGCTTCCCCTTCCTTCCCAAGTTTAGAACCAGCAAGAAACAGAGAGGGAGGTCAGACAGATGGAGATTATATATATATAATACATACACACACACACACACACACACACACACACACACACACACACACTTCACTGTTTTTACTAACAAAGCCTAGGATGGAAAAGGTAGCTTAGGTTGGTTAGCCAAGTGGTCTTGCTAATATTTCAGTCCAGAATTAAGCCAACTTACCTACCTGGTCACAGGTACAGCTCAATGCCATGAGCCTTCCTGGAGAGGTCTGCACCTAAAACTTACAGCATGAATGGGCAGGGCAGCATGTGGGCTCTCCACAGAAAGTGATGAGCTGAACTAGACATGCACCCAGTTCCCTTTTCCAAACTCCAGAAGACAAAGCACTTCTCTTCCCCTAGGGAAGAGTAGGTGAGGGTTCCTAGAGAGGCCAGGAATATAGGACCCTAATGAATGGCCATCCCATACAAGCAAACACAAAACCAGAAGAAAGGAGGTTCTCACCCAACATGCAACACCAAAGGGACCTCAAGCTGCCCCAAACCCAGAATGACATTCCCAAGTTCCCATACACTGTTCTGACTGAAACACTCTCCCTCTCCCACATTCTAAAACTTACTCATCTTGCATATTTAATGTTATCTTCAATCTCCTTTTCTGGAGGAATTTTTATAAGTCATTTATCCATTTTGAGAGTATCTGCTTATTAAACATTAAGTAATACACTATACCCACTTAAGGAGGCACATGTAAACTATAATCAACTGCAATATACTAAAATGAAATAAACACTGGGCGGTTGTTCAATCACCTTTCATTCTTCCTTTAGGATGTTTCAAGACACATAATGAAATAAATGGACTTATAGATCCAATGAAGGTTCTAATGTCAATGTCAATGTACACAGCAACTATTACTAAAGCTCAATTTAAGTATAAATGCAAGCTTTCATACCTTCTCTCCATATCTAAATGAATCTATTTGTATACTCCCTATGACACAAGCACCTCTCTTTGGAGACCACCATTAGAGCAATGGGGCATGACATCAGAGCTGAGCCTTATGGAAGCAACTCTGGTAGCAATGTGGGGATGGAAAAGTTAAAAGATCTGAAATCTAAAAGAGAAGAGTGGCAATGAACATGACTAGGCTATACAAGGATGACAGAGGTACAATCAACAGGAACTAGGAAAAAAGGGCTAGATCTACGGATAGATAGTATGTAGAAATCAAATGAAGAAGACAGAATTTTAGATGACTTCAAGGTAACAATCCTGAATGACTCAGAGAATGTAATAGCATTAAGCAAAATGCACAAACAGCAATTTGAGTGAAGACAGTTAGATGGAGAGATCCTTGAGAAATATTTACATTTAAAGGACAAGTGAAACAGAAATTAATGAAGAAGCTGAAAATGGTCAATGACACTTAGAAAAGAACAAGGACAATAAAGTGTCATAGCAGCCATGGGAAGGGAAGAGCATTATTTTTAATGTTTATTTATTTTTGAGAGAAAGAGACAGAGTGCGAGTGGGGGATGGGCAGAGAGAGAGGGAAACACAGAATCCGAAGCAGGCTCCGGGCTCTGAGCTGTCAGCACAGAGTCTGACGCAGGGCTAGAACCCACAAACTGTGAGATCGTGACCTGAGCCAAAGTTGGCCACTTAACCATTGAGCCACCCAGGCGCCCCGGGAAAAGCATTTTGAAAGGATGAGATGATCTTCTGTGTCAAATGGAGTCACTAACTAAAGAAGACAAGGGACAATGACATTCATGGATGTGACAAATAATAATAATGAAAGCTAACATTACCACATATCAAGCACATTGTTCCAAGAGCTTTACAAGTACTAATTCATTTAATCCTCCCAACAACCCTACAAGTTAAGTATTATTACCAGACACATTTTGGTGATCTCCGAGAAAATTATTTCCATAAGAAGATAGAGGCAGAACTCAGATTGGATGAGGCTGAGAACACAGGAGACTTGAAAAGGAAAGAGATAGTTATAAAGGATGTGCTTATTTAAAAACAAAAACAAACAGAAAAACAGAGGGATAGAGGATAAAAGAGCAGCTGAAGGTGAAAGTGATTTTGTTTTGTTTTGAAGCTATTTGAACGTCTAAGTGTTAAGGCACTGAAGCAACAGAATCTAGATCTATTCAACTGGAGAAGCATCTCAGTGCCACTCACATTTAGGGGGAACAGAGGCATACTATCAAGAGTCCAGGCAGCAGGTGGGGAAGGACAGACATAAAAGCACAAAGCTCCCAGACAACAGTGTCACAGTGCCGCAGCCTGGGCGACTCTGCAGAGTGAGAAAGAGTAGGGTCTCAGAGGGGAAGGGACAGAAAAGGCAGTCGGGTGGCAGCCTCCACCTTCCTTCTGCCGCACAGCTTGGGTGAGGAGGCAGCGCCTGTTTAGTACAGGCAGTAAGAGGCCGAACGAGGCAAGCCCAGGGCTCCAGTGGGCAAGATGTGCGTACCAACTGAAGGGTAGAAGCCACGGCTGAGGACGGCAGACATCCAGTGCTCCACTTACAATCTATATGGAAATCACTGGTGATCTTCCTCCTGAATTCCAAAGGAGGTGAGAGAGCACAGTTACAGGCCATTACACGGTAATGACTTGAGCAGCATACAGAGCGGTGGACAGAAAAGAACGCTCAGGGCAGTGGAGGAGGCTGGCGGGCAAGTTACTACAACCGCTTCGGTGCAACTGTTGGTCCGCACAGGCTGGTGCTTCCCCAGGCAATGTGCAAGCACGTGCATATCCTGGAGGCAGAACCAACCACTGGAGAACAAAAAATGAGTAACCAAGTCACACTGAGGAAACTTCTGGTTAGAAACTTTAATTGGCTTAGTGGAGGCTGGGCTAGTAGATTTTGTGGATTTAGCTGCAAAGCAGTATTAAAGGGCATTAAAAAGTAACAGCTGTCTTAGATCATCTTACAATGATCAACTTGTATTTCCAGGCTAAAAACACTAAGAACTCCTTCCCACAAACACCTCCTCTACCACAAACTTTATGGAAAAGTAAGAAACACAGGCAGCATTTTAAAACAGATTATAGATACGCACCAGATACTTCCCCTGAGCAATGTATATCCTACTCAGATCAATTCTAAACCCCAGTCACAAAATGGAAGAACTGTTCTAATGTTTAAAATTTCATTTCACAGTATAAATCTACATGAAAATCTTGTAACATCAAGAAAACAGAAATGACTTCTAGAAAAACACTATTTTTTAAAAGTTAGTAAAGAGTTACAGAAAGAACGTTAACTGAATGGAGAAGACCCAAGTCTTAGCTCAGGCTGGAGCTGATCATTCCTTGTGGGACCCTAAACACCCAGTCCAGTCCAGTCTGTCTCTTCCACTGTCAAAGAGTGAGCTGGGCTAGATTCAAAGTACATCAAAGCCACAGCTTTGCAACACAATTAATTTTCCAGAACAAAGACAGGTTGTCTATTTAGCTGGACAGTCAGGAATACTCTCATAGCACCTATAGTTTATAAAGTTAAAATCAATATTAACTGCTATTAAAGATAATAAATATTATCACTTAGATAATCACATACTAAACTAAAAACTATTAGATCTTAGATCATCTGATTATAAATGAAAATAGAGTCCGGGACACTTTTCTGTTTTCTCAATCTTTAAAAAATGCTTACGGAAATACAAATTCAGGATTCCTATTTCAAGTTTGTAGAATGACTATATTTTTTATATGTTGTTGATAGCCTCATATTCCCAATTCTCATATTCTTTGAGCACCTTGCTTTGAAAATTGTACTATTTAACAATCACCATACTTAGACTATTAAAAGAAATGCTGTATAGCTTTTAAAGTTTTAACCTGAAATTTATTTATCTCCAGAGAATCCATAGATATGCAGCGCTGTCCTCATGAAAAATGCCTTGGAATGGATGCCACTGTGCAAATTTCATCAAGTTTTGTGAAGCAGACCACTAATAATAAACAAAAAATCCCATTTATCTGGTTTTATATTCAGACTACTTTTCCAATAATTCTGGATGTCCTACAAAATTAAACAGCGTTACCTAGTTTACAACGTAAAACTTTAAAGTAATACGACACATATGACTGGAGGAGAAAAGAAGTAGTGGAAGAAAAACAGAAGAGGGAAGAGAACATTACACTGAGGATCACAACCACTTCATGGGGTGGGAATTATACCCATTACACACACCAGGAATCCAAAGCTGGGTGGGCGGGGGGGCGTGCTGTAAAACTTGTCTAAAACTTGTAAAACTTGTCACTTATGCCCAGGTAAGTAAATGGTAAAATTAGGATTTCGAACCAATTATATTGGAACCGATTCCAGCTCCCAAAATCATAGGGTTCCCACCTCACCCCCCGCCACCAGTTCACAAGCCACAGTAAGTGCAGAACCAGCAGCAATATAGGCAGAAAATCTAATGCCATAAAAACGGGGAAGCACCTGCAGTGAGAAATCTGCAGATCTGCAAGCTGAAAATGCCTCTGGGGCCAGGCGAGTAGTATAAACTGAAGTGGCCAGTGTAACTGGCCAACAGGAGAGGGTATACATCATCTAAAGAAAGCAGCTATGCTCCGCTCCATGCAAGAATGTGGGCTTGGTGCTGCCAGACTTTGTTTCCTTTCAAGACACACTAGAAATAATCTCATTTTTAAAATGAAGACCAATAATTTTTAAAAATTAAACACTATGCTCCTCAAACAATATAAATCCAGGGACCAATAGCATCCTGCCTCTGGAAACGGCAGCCTGCAACTATCTGGAGGTGCTACTACCATTTCTAATAGAAATAGACAAGGATGACCCCAAGGCATGGCAACTGGATCCATGAAGCTAGATGAATCACTGTATTTATTTCATCTAAGCTGAACTCAGTTATTAACAGTGTATCATTCTCAGTTTGTTTTAGTTTTATTTTGTTTGGTTTTGTTTGGTTTTCAATTTCCCAAAGTTAAAGAGAGCTAACGAGAAACAGGGAGGAAGGACAGCCTGTATGGTAATGATCTCAATGCCCAAGCAAAATCTACTCTTAAGTGTGTCAGTCAAGCCACCAGTTATAGAACCTTGTAATTATCACCAATTCTGAACCAGTTAAAATCAATTTGGGTAGTGGTGGACAATCCAAGTTTCATACCACCTTCTCAAGTTTCTAATATGTTTCAGTGACATTCCTAACATACACAAAAGTATATACATAATAGGTCTGAAACAACATCAAAACCATAATTAAAACAGAAAGATAAATCTGAAATTTCTAACACAGGAAAAATAACATCATTTTACTGTTTAGATTTAGATGTTTGAGAGGCTAGACTGTTGACAACCTAAAATTCTAATTACCAGGCAGCGTGAAAGCATCAGAAAGGGTAGAGACATTTTTGAACAATGAAGTGTATGGATTTCCCAATTGTTTCACTATTTTGAAGTCTGTTCACTTTGAATACATGTACCTGAAATGGTTCACTTTTTAGTAAAAGGCGAAAGATTTATACGATCTGAAGAGAAACCAGAGTATGAAATGGTTCACTTTTTAAAGCCAAACTGGGAAGATCACTAGTTCAACCCATCCTTTTTATAGACTCCAAAAGGAAAGTAGTCTGGAGGGTATATACAAACACATAACTTAAGCCATAAAAGATCCTTGTAACCAACAAGTAGAAGTTGGGTCCACGCATAAGGGTAAAAGAAAGTGATCTCCAAAACCAGTATAGAATAGATTTGTGGGTCTGCAAACACAATGTAAAATTAGTCCTTTTTAATCCGTCCTTGATCCTTGCCAACAAAGCATAACCAAGGGAAAGTATGCATATGAGGAGATCACATTTCAAGGAAGATCTTGAAATTAAAAATATTTCTTATGTCCAAGAGATTTTGGCAAAATCTTTATTTAAGCCAACGATACAAATGAGAACATAACCAGTAGAGCTAACTCTTCCCAGCTCTCTCCACGCACTCTCACTCTGTTGCATTTTCAGAGAAACATGTTTGTGAATAAATTCAAAACATTCTAGTTGCAAACACAACAGAATCTCAGAGCAGAAAGTGGCCTAAGAATGAAAAGTGTTTTTAATTTTACAGGTGAATGGCAATTTTTTTAAGCTTTGAAAGAAAACCGCTTCCAAACTTTTTATTTGAGGCCTCAAGACAATTCTGCTTAGCTTTGTCTTCTTCTACAGCAATGTTCTTATGAAACAACATGACCATGTGGCAGACTCCACACCATTACAAGCACTCAGACCCTTGATGTGAATACCACATCTACTAAATCACTTTTCTGGCTTTATACTTATATAACTGGGGGTGAGGAGGGGGAAAGCAGCGATAAGTTATCTTAAGAACTGTTTGCTCCATCCTCTATACTTCCCACAAAGTGGACTCACAAATTCAACCAATAAACATTCTCATATAAATCCTATTTTGACTCACAAGCATCACCACTGCTTCTATAAATATTATGTGTGTGTGTATGTATATGTACATACACATGTATCAGACACAAATTTTCCTTTTTTCTTGATTTAGAAGGATTTGGATTCAACAAGAGCCTCCATTCTGCATAAGGACTTAACCTTACAACTCTCCCATCACTGAAATCACCATGTGAAAAGAAGCTAATTTGCATTTGGTTTTCCTGTGAAAATAATAAGGTTTTGTTCTTAAAACTGAAGAATTTTCAGAGATGGAGAGATTTCTTTTTCTTTTTTCTTTTTTTTTTTAACTCTCAAGGAAATAGCTCATTCTACTGGTAAGGGTTTTCCACATGCAAAGTCCAAGTATGGTCATTATCTGAAATTTTCTTTCCTGCAATGGGTTTACTGAGAAAAGTAATAAACTTAACAAGATGTTTCATCTCTGCCTCAGACCAATTCACCAAATAATACCTAGAAAGTTAAGATGCCAGATGCTCTACTTCAGCAAAAAGAAATGAGATTTTTTTTTCCCCTCTGGTCAGTAATTATGGGTTTCTGTAACTACCCAAAAATGCACTGAGGAATAAAGATTCTGCTTTTGTTTTACCTTTAAAAATAAAGAAAAAAGAACTCTAATGGTCACTAGTCTAAAAGAAAAAAATATAGGTTCTAACCTTCCCTTCACTTTTTTAAAACAAATGCACTATATTATTTTTTTTATATAAAAAATTTTTTTAATGTTTTATTTATTTCTAGGAGAGAGAGAGAGACAGCGTGAGCAGGGGTGGGTCAGAGAGAGAGGGAGTCACAGACTGAAACAGGCTCCAGGCTCTGAGCTGGCAGTCAGCACAGAGCCCAACGCGGGGCTCGAACCCACGAACAGCGAGATCATGACCTAAGCAAAAGTCGGACGCTTAACCGACTAAGCCACCCAGGCGCCCCAACAAATGTACTATATTAAAGGGAAACGAAACACTAAAGGGAAAGCCTAAGGAGAGACTAATGTCATAATGAACACAAAAGGTTGCCCACTTACTAGCCACATAATCTTCATCAAGTTACTTGGCCTCCATGTACCCATTTCCTCATCTTCAAAATGTCAGTTTCCTGACCACGAATGAGGTACTCCATTTTGTCTTTTTTTTTTTTTTTCATTTTTAAAAGCTACGTTATTAAAATATTAGATGCCAACAGTATGGTGTACTTTGCTAAACATACCCTGAAAGTTAAAAAAAAAAAAAAAAAAGAGTGCACCACTATAATCAAATAATTTTACCATCCAAAGTGTAATAAATTTTCTTTGTGAGGACATCCAGATGGCCAACAGACACATGAAACGATGCTCAGCATCGCTCCTCATCAGGGAAATACAAATCAAAACCACACTGAGATACCACCTCACGCCAGTCAGAGTGGCTAAAATGAGCCAATCAGAGAACTCTAGATGCTGGCGAGGATGTGGAGAGACGGGCACCCTCCTACACTGTTGGTGGGAATGTAAACTGGTACAGCCCCTCTGGAAAACAGTGTGGAGGTTCCTAAGGAAACTAACAATAGAACTCCCCTATGACCCAGCAGTAGCACTGCTAGGAATTTACCCAAGGGATACAGAAATGCTGAGGCATGGGAGCACATGTACCCCAATGTTCATAGCAGCACTATCCACAATAGCTAAAACCTGGAAAGAGCCTAAGTGTCCATCAACAGATGAATGGATCAAGAAGATGTGGTTTATCTATACCATGGAATACTACATGGCAATGAGAAACAATGACATCTGGCCATGTGTAGCAACATGGATGGACCTTGAGGGCGTTATGCTGAGCGAAATAAGTCAGGCAGAGAAAGACAAATATCATATGTGTGCACGTATAGGAGGATTAGGAGGAGCTTAACAGTGGACCAAGGGGAGAAGAAGGGCGGAAATGGTGGGGGAAAGGGGGAGAGGCAAACCATGAGACTCTTGAATGCTGAGAAAAACTGAGGACTGGTGGATGTGGGGGGGAGGAGGGGTGGGCATGGAGGAGGGCACTTGTGGGGATGAGCACTGGGTGTTATGTGGAAACTAATTTGACAATAAACTATTTGTAAAAAAAAAAAAAATCTAAACCAAAAAAAAGAAGTAAAAAAATAAAATAAATAAATTTTCTTTGTATTTTTCTAAGTATTTTTCAAATACTTAGAGAAAAAGGCATTTTACACATGCAGAAACCAGCTCAGTGGATCAAAATGTGAGCTGTCTCCTCCATTCCATAATCTGTAAGTATTTATTTAGAAGTGTCCATAATCTGGAACTTTCCACAGAGGAAAACTAGTTGAACATTTTTTTCAAACCCTAAACACAAAAACGAAAAAGGCCTTGCTCATAAAACAAATACCTTAAGGGTCTAGAGCCAAAGAGGCAAGATGAAAAGGTTTTTGCAGGAAATACTCAGAGGTGATCTGTTCATACAGGTCTGTAAGCAGGTAAAAGAGCAAGCCAGGAAGGAGGGCTCAAAGCTTAAATGCAAAGCTGGAAAAAAGCACTGGGCAGCCCAGTGCACTAAGGCAGTCAGGTGTTCCCTCTGCCAACAGAGGAACTGGGGCACAGTTCTGTGAAGAGTTAGAAAGACAAACAGCAATATAAAGCTATGAAGAGAGGCAGAGCACACCTCTACCAGCCCATTGCAAGTTTTAGGGAACAGCACCCTTTCCGAGTACCTCAGACGGCAGACAGAAGACTGAAGCTCAACTCCGTGGGAACAGAAAAGAAACAAAGGTTTCAGAAGTTAAATGGGGCCACCCCATACAAATGGGTCACAGTATCAGTAGTGTAGCCTGCACTAGAGAGATAAGAAATTGGAACACTACTTCTTCAAAACTTCAAAGAAACACCAAGACTTATTTGAAACACGGCAGAACAAATCACTACAACATTACTAATACATCTTTAATAGAGAGCAGGAAATGAACTAAAAACTAATTAAATTCACACTTGAGTTTTATCTCGTCCAAGCAAAAACTGAACTGTTGGAGAGATAAGAGAAGCAATGGCCCATTTCTGCTTTGTTTCGTGTAGGTTTCCTTTTGTTTAGGTGGGAGTTCTATAAACAGGGCGGATGATGCATCTGAGCCTTGTATTTCCTGTAATGCATTATCTGGCACTTACTGGAGCGTTATGCATACAGTGTTGACTTTTGTAAAAACAAAACAAAACAAAAGGAAACAAACATAGGCTGCATCTGCCGAACTATCTGAAGAAGAGGTTTTAAAGTCAAGGTTACCCCTTGTCCACTCAAGTCTCCCATTTATGTACCATCTTTCATCCAGATGAAATGAGCATCTCTCATCACCTCTAGGGACAAAAGCCTCAACTACATGTATACTAACTGCAAGGAATGTGGCTCATTTCACATTCCCCTTCTTGACTGAACCCCACTTTTGCTTAAGTATCCACTTCTGCTGACACCTATGTGCTTCGGGGTAAAGTTGACTCTAGACCTAGTTTCAACAAGTAGACTGTGATTTCTAAACCACCCACAGCATCTGGTTTCGAATGGACATGTACCAGTCTTTCTAATGAAACAAGAAATCCAGCTGGGAGATTTGGGGAAAGATCCCCTATGAAAAAGTACCAGTTTCCTCCTGTGCCCTCTTCTTCTATAGACTATCATTTCCGGACTGCCTGAGAGCAAGCTCCAGGTTGAGGATGACAGAGGTGAGAGACAGATAGGACTCCAATTCTTGATGACAGCGCTGAACTCTGATCACACCACCTGGTGTCTGAACCCCATCAACTTCTGGATTCTCAGTGTTGTGAAATACTGAATTCCTTTATGCTTTAAGCTTGCTTAATTCAGGCTGCCCATTACTTGCAGCAAAAGGGCATTCCAAGGTGTGGGGCTCCTCTTCTGGGCACATAGTAGGATTAACTTCTTGGCTCCCTTCTGGTGGGGTGGGCCATGTCACTTCAGCCATGTGAGCTGAAACCCTCTAGAACTCTCTTCTCCCTTTTGCATGGCAACTAGTTCCAGACTGTGTTTGCTCTACCAGCCTGGATCCCTGAGTAATAATGATGTGCAGATCCCACCCCCAACCTTGCCCACTGCTAATCCACAACAAATATATATCATATGAGCAGGAATTAAACCTTTATTATTTTAAGCCACTAACTCATTTGGGAGTTATTTGTTAGTATAACATAAGCTAGTCTAATACATTTTATTTTAAAACATAAAAACAAAAAAAGGAAACACTAATCTGAGTTCCCAGTGACTACAAACAGACGGGAAAAAAATATTCTCACAAATCATGCTTCCATTTTCTCTACCCCGATGTAAAGAAGTGGCAAAAAAAGAATTTGCTAAGGGAAAATAGGAAGAGAGAATTTCAGATAATAAAGAATACCTTCTTAGAAAGCCCCAACTGTAAACGCCTACTTTTTTTTTTAATTCAATGTTATATTTATTTATTTATTTATTTATTTTTTTACAAATGGTTTATTGTCAAATTAGTTTCCACATAACACCCAGTGCTCATCCCCACAAGTGTCCTCCTCCATGCCCACCCCTCCTCCCCCCACATCCACCAGTCCTCAGTTTTTGTCAGCATTCAAGAGTCTCTCATGGTTTGCCTCTCCCCCTTTCCCCCACCATTTCTGCCCTTCTTCTCCCCCTTGGTCCTCTGTTAAGCTCCTCCTAATCCTCCTATACGTGCACACATATGATATTTGTCTTTCTCTGCCTGACTTATTTCGCTCAGCATAACACCCTCAAGGTCCATCCATGTTGCTACACATGGCCAGATTTCATTGTTTCTCATTGCCATGTAGTATTCCATGGTATAGATAAACCACATCTTCTTGATCCATTCATCTGTTGATGGACACTTAGGCTCTTTCCATGTTTTAGCTATTGTGGAGAGTGCTGCTATGAACATTGGGGTACATGTGCTCCTATGCATCAGCATTTCTGTATCCCTTGGGTAAATTCCTAGCAGTGCTATTGCTGGGTCATAGGGGAGTTCTATTGTTAGTTTCCTGAGGAACCTCCACACTGTTTTCCAGAGGGGCTGTACCAGTTTACATTCCCACCAACAGTGTAGGAGGGTGCCCGTTTCTCCACATCCTCGCCAGCATCTAGAGTTCCCTGATTGGCTCATTTTAGCCACTCTGACTGGCGTGAGGTGGTATCTCAGTGTGGTTTTGATTTGTATTTCCCTGATGAGGAGCGATGCTGAGCATCGTTTCATGTGTCTGTTGGCCATCTGGATGTCCTCTTTGGAGAAGTGTCTGTTCATATCTTCTGCCCATTTCTTCACTGGGTTGTTTGTTTTTTCGGGCGTGTAGTTTGGTGAGTTCCTTGTAGATTCTGGATATCAACCCTTTATCTGATATGTCATTTGCAACTATCTTTTCCCATTCCGTTGGTTGCCTATTAATTTTCTGGGTTGTTTCCTTGGCTGTGCAGAAGCTTTTAATCTTGATGAGGTCCCAACAGTTTATTTTTGCTCTTGATTCCCTTGCTTTGGGGGATGTGTCAAGTAAGAAGTTGCTGCGGTGGAGGTCAAGGAGGTTGTTTCCTGCTTTCTCCTCTAGGGTGTTGATAGTTTCCTGTCTCACGTGTAAACGCCTACTTTAAACAAATACAAGTAGTTACAGTGGCGCCTGGGTGGCTTAGTCGGTTAAGCGTCCGACTTTCACTTAGGTCATGATCTCGCGGTTCGTGGGTTCGAGCCCCGCGTCGGGCTCTGTGCTGACTGCCAGCTCAGAGCCTGGAGCCTGTTTCAGAGTCTGTATCTCCCTCTCTCTCTGACCCTCCCCTGCTCACGCTGTCTCTCTCTCTCTCTCCTAGAAATAAACAAAAATATTAAAAAAACAAACAAACAAACAAAAACAAGTAGTTACAAACTATCTTGCCAGCACGTTGTAAAGCAATGTTCTATGTAAGCTTTTCCTTCTTTGTTCCCCATGGGGACATTAAAGGGAAAGAGGAGTTACCTACATAGACGGCTGGTATTAGTTAAGAACCTGAAGAAAGGAAAAGAATGAGCCAATGAGCTAACAAAGCATGACAGGATCAGATTTTGGACATTCTTGCTAGTGGCAGTAGTCTCCAACTTTTCTCTGTCTACACAGAATTGAAGGATATATGATGATCATCTACCCAGAAGACAACAAAGAAAGGAACATAAAACATCTAAATCTTTTTTTTTTTAATGTTTTATTTATTTCTAGGTGAGAGAGAGAGACAGCGTGAGCAGGGGAGGGTCAGAGAGAGAGGGAGACACAGACTTTGAAACAGGCTCCAGGCCCTGAGCTGGCAGTCAGCACAGAGCCCGACACGGGGCTCGAACCCACGAACCGTGAGATCGTGACCCAAGCGAAAGTCGTCCGCTTAACCGACTAAGTCACCCAGGTGCCCCAAAACATCTAAATCTTAACAGCCTTCAAAAAAATACTTGTTAGCTTGTTTCACTATGTCGGTTATTTCAAAATGCTACTATCTATCTAACACAAAAACAAAACTTTGTCAATTGTTAATTTCAAGAATCTATTTTGGGCTTAGTGACACATACTAGTTTTCGTAGAACGTCTACATTTGATGCTTTCTATCGCACATCATAAAAGTTAAAATCTCAGATTGCATTTTTCCTCTCTTAATTTACATTGGTGGAATTTGGCACACTGTGCATGTCATTAAGTTACCCTTACAGCAAATTAGAAGGGAAATGACTTCCATTACCCTTCACTACATTCACTGAGCAGCCTGTCTTGTGACATTTGTCAGAGAGGTGCTACTCTCTGATACAGTGGATCCAAAGTAAGTGATTCCACCACACGTCCCCCAAGCACTGTGACCCTTTCTTAGCTTTACTGCAAAACACAGTGTACTCCTTCTTCTTACCAGAAAGCCTACTCCTCCTTCTTATCAGAAAGTCGTCTTTGACAGCCAAACCCATTTTTATTACACAAACACCTGGCAGGGAAAGAGTCCAGAACAGTTTAGAGGCAGCAGCCTGCGCACCTCTAGGGGAAGCCGAATTTACAGACAGGACCGTGCACACGTTCCGGTGTGCATCCGATGTGCCCCACTGCTGCCGCAATGGTTATACCCGTCAGCAACCCTTGGCCTCAAGCACAGTCGGCTGGAGTGACAAGACAGGTGATGGGGATGCCTGGTGCACAGGGATGAAAGGAATTCCACAGAACAGGCACAGCTGAGCAAGCAACCCAGCACGAGTGAGAGGCCAGTCTCTAGACAGAGTACAGTGGGCGTGCTCCCCCAGGGGAGGGACGCTGGGAAGCCCGTTCAGAACAGCTGCAGTGGTTAGGGACACGGGCGGGGGGTGCCGCCGGCTGAAGGACTGCTTACAGGATGGTAACAAAAAGCTTTTGCTTGATTCCTTGGGAATCAAGGATGGGTGACAGCGCCCAACTCCGAAAGAGTGGACTTTGAAAAAAATCAGAAGCCTTCTTCCAACAGGTTAAAAATCACTGTGATGTCATTCTTTCTTTCTTTCTTTTTTCTTTTTCTTTTTTTTTTTTTGGCCCTTGATAAGAAATTTTACAAAAGTAATCACTTTCTCTAAGCAAAGTTGCAGAGAGAGAGAAAAAAAAGACCAAACTTTAGCTTGAAGAAACTACTCTTTTACTAATCTAATGGTTTCAATACACAATGTCACCTGCCCAGTAAGGTGAAGTTCATCCAGACAGTTGGTAATGGGGGTATGGCGTGCTCTGTTTCAATGTTTATACTGCAGTCAGTAACTAATGACCTTTGAAAGCCCCACCCCTTAGCACAGCACCTGAACACAGCTGCACACATTTCCTGACACCAAACTGATCAAATTCTTAGCAGCAGTGAAAAGAGGATTCAGACCTCCGTCCGGGACTAGATGCCAACAATGCATGCCAAGAGCCTACGCAGCCTACAGAACATTGTATGGATTAAATAAGTATGTTATTACAATCACTATTATTAAAACAAGCCCTCCGTTATTTTCCTCTAATCAAACTCTCCATACATACTACATTGTAGAAGTCTTCTTATATTAATTATACAGATTAATTTGATTAATATTTGAAAAAGAGCCTATTAAAATGATAAAACATTTCAAATGAAAACATAAATACCTTAAGCAATTACATTCTAGCATAAAACATAAATGTGCACCCATATTATCAATCTTTTGATGTAGAGCCAAGTATAAACTCCTGGTTCTTACATAAACCACACTTACAATGCATTCTCTAAAACATTCAGTTTCTGTTTCTTTAAAGTGGGAGCCATTCATTTGTTCAACAAATGTTGAGAGCCCACTACAAGCCAAGCACTGTTCTGGAAATTACTAAGGACTTTGGCTTTTACTCAGACAGAAACCATCGGAGGGTTTGAGAAGGGTGACATGATCTGACTTTAATTTTATCAGGATCGCTCTGTTTGGGAGAGTGCAAGCGGGGAACAGGAGGTTAGGAAGCTCATCACAAATTTAGGAGAGAGATGACCAAACTTCAACTAAGGAGCCAGTAGTGGAGAGAAGTCAAATCCTGCATATATTTTGAAGATGGAGCCAATTTAATATTTACCTCAACTGGTACAGCAGAAGTACATAGGCAAACCAGAAAACAGCCTTCCAGCCTCAAACACTTGCAAGGAACAGTCAACATTGCAAAATGAAAACAGTGATGTCAATTAAGAGAGCTTCTGCCATAAAACAAACCTTGCTTCATCTAAGAATAAATTTGCTAACTGGTTCCTCCTTAATTCTAGAACAGTATCTATATGGGTCAGTTTATTATAAGACATGCAGCTTAATCCCTAATAATGTCTTTTCTCTTCTTCAGTAAGAGATCGACTCCAGATGCACTACTGTGGTCAACAAGCTCAAAAAATCCAAAATGGAGCTCATGGACTTCCTAACACCTCACAGTTTCTTTACAATAATTATGCCCATCTAAACATGCTATTGTAAGGATTAAATAAAAGTGCATTTTACTGAAATTTTATTGAAAGTGCCCATGCCTCTTGTGTTTTCAGCATAAGGAGGAAGTAGCATGGCACACCTAACTCTGAAACTTACAGCCTCAGCTCTGTGACAGGGCTCCTGAGGTTGTGCAGTGCACAGCCCGTACAGCCGTGCTCAGCACTGTATTGCGGGGAAAGCCCAGAGCTGCATTCTCACCTAACCACAAGCCTACCTGTATGAACTGTAAGAAGATTCTTGACCTTTCTGGGCTTCAGGTGTAAGTGGAAACAGGTAGAATACTTTCACACCAAGCACCACCTCAAACTTGCTTCTCTTATTATCTTCATTTCCACAGGAGCTAGAATGCAGTCTCAGTATTTTTTCTCTTAAGTCCTCATCATCCTGAAGGTTCTTTTTCTAAGCAGCTCTGAATGTGGGCACCTATATCCCCCTTTTCCATCCCCATTGCCTCATTCTTTCTCAAATGAACTTAAACAGCCAATCTTCTAACAGGCCTCCTTGTTTCTATCCCTCATATATTGCCCTAAAGTAATCCTTCTTTTAAAATAAATATTTATTTTGAGAGAGAGAGAGAGAGAGAGAGAGAACAAGCAGGGGAGGGGCAGACAGAGAGGGAGAGAGAGAATCCCAAGCAGCCTCCATGCCCAGCACAGAGCTACCTGACAGGGAGCTCGATCTCACAACCGTGGGATAATGACATGAGCCGAAATAAAAAATCAGACGCTTAACGCACTGAGCCACCCAGACTCCTGCCCTAAAGTAACCCTTCTAACATGAACACTCTGTCCCTCACCTACAAGGTTCCCTCATGCCTACAAAACAAGCCCACAGGCTACATGACACAGCAGACGGGGTCCTTTACGTATCACGCCTACCTCGCCAGCCCCAACTCGGTCTTCAACCTCATTCTCGTCACACAACACTAACTACTTTTCCCAAACTCTGTGCACTTGTTTAGTGCTTCAGGATCTTCATAAGCTTCCCCTTCCTCCAAAAATGACATTAGCATCCCTACTTTCTTCATCCTGGCAAAATCCCACTATCTGCTTTATACACAGACATAATTTCATCAGTCGAAGGTCATGTCTTCTATGAAAATGGTGTATCTGCCAACAGAGCTCCTCATCCCTTCCGGGTGCTCCCGCAGCATATGGCATATATGCCTATTAGAACACAGTGATGACACCAATGTGAGGTTTTGAGTGGCAGGGTTCCAGTCTTGGACACAAGTATATCCTTTTCACAGTGCCTAACAATGCCTGGAACAGAAAAGAAGGTACATGCATGTAGGAGAAAAAGTAAAACCAAGTTCCAACTCTTAGGTGATTTTAGTTTGACACAAGTACCTCACTGACAGATGGTGGCTACCCTTGTGGTGAGGACAGCACAACACATAAGTGTGTTGAATCACTATGTTGTACACCTGACACTATATAACATTGTGTGTCAACTATACTTCGGTAGAAAAATAGCTATTAAAAAATGTAAGTTACCTCCCATGGCACTATTTTTCCAATTATTGTTTGTATTTTAGGGGGCTGTTTTGTTTTGTTTTGTTTGAGGTCTTGGAAATCTGAGTGTTCTCCCCATAAGAGTCTTTTCCTTTAAAGTTCCTGGTAGGCAGGCATATTTTGCAGGATTACATCAAAGTTCTTCATTTTCTCTTTGCAGGCATTTGCTAGACCAGGGCTCCTGAACTTGAGCACTACTGACATTTAGAGACAGAGAACCCTTTGTCACTGGGGGCTGTCCTGTGCATTATAAAATGTTGGGCAGCACCCTGGGCCTCTACACTCTAGATGCCAGTAGTTTAAACCTCCCCCTATCCCCCAGTACTGACAGCCAGTATTTCCCCAGAGATGGCCAAACATCCTCTGGGAGACAACTAGATTCTGGTTGAGAACCACTGTTCTAGACAGTTATTCCTGAAAGTGACAAAAATCTTCCCATTTTATGCTGGAAATTGAACAATTCACTTTGATAAAAACTACAACTTCAATGAAATGAAATAAAGAAAAAGCCTGGCATTAATATTAAAACATTCCACTCAAAATGGTAGAAACCATATTCTGTTTCACTTCTATTTCCCAAGTGCCTAGCTCACAAGTACTTAATATTTTGAATAACTTGAATTGAATTATAGACATCTTTAAAAGCAACTGAATGGGGCACCTGGGTGGCTTAGTCGGTTAAACGTCTGACTTTCGCTTGGGTCATGATCTCGCGGTTCATGGGTTCGAGCCCCGCGTCGGGCTCTGTGCTGACTGCCAGCTCAGAGCCTGGAGCCTGTTTCAGTCTGTGACTCCCTCTCTCTCTCTGACCCTCCCCTGCTCAGGCTGTCTTTCTCTCCCTCCTAGAAATAAAAAAAAAAAAAAGCAACTGAAAAAAAAATAATAAAGGCCACTGTCCCATGAAAAATCTTTTAACAAGACCACTCAGATTAAACAGAAAAAGAAGTTTTGATTATTCCCACTTACGTCTTAGTTTAATTTCTCTAAATCTGCAACAAAGGTTGAGTGAAAATGAATATAAAAACAAAATCACCACTCCTACTGGAATGTGCTCTAGGCAACAGAGATACAACAATGGATAAAAGAGAGCTTTTGACCTCCATCCCCATCATCAGACTGGCAACAGTGGTTGGATGCCCACTTGAGCTTAGTACCCCAAAAACCATACTTTATGAGGTTTAAGTCTAAGACTTAAGCACATATCCGAGAAGAAAACCATCACAGCACGAATAGCCATAAAGAATTAGCTGAGACCTAATTTCTCACTAATTATAACATTTATCAGCAACTACAACTAATGATAAAGAAAAAGGTAATTCAGAAAAGAGTAATTTAAACATTATGAATTTACCTCAAAAATTATTTTCCTAAGGCATGGAAACAAAAATGGTTGGGAATATATCACATGAAAATACAACCTGGCTCTCTTTCATAGATTATTTTAATACCCACCCACTAGTATACTGGAAAGTCTCTGGTATAACACTTACTTCAAATTGAACCAGAAACATGTTTGTTATCAGCTTCCCATAGAAGGAAAAGACAGCCTCCCAATTACATACTTAAATGTAATAAAACATTACTACACATCATCATTCCCACCTTACCACAAAAAAAGAGAAAAAGAAAAAGAAAACTCTGCATTATTTCTATGTCAACTAATGAATGTCCATTCAGTTCTCTGTCTCAATTCCATTCTATTACCTGGTTTCCTACCCATCCAGTCAAGGATTCCACATGTCAGGAACTCTTCCTATCATATTAAACAGCTATTTTCCCTGTGTTTTCAATTTTTTTTTTTAAAGAGAAAGAGAGAAAGAGCACATAAGTAAGGGAAAGGGACAGAGGGAGAGAGAATTTTAAGTAGGTTCCATGCTCAGTGAGAAGATTGACTCAGGGCTCAATCCTATGACCCTGGGATCATGACCTGAGCTGAAATCAAGGGTCAGATGCACAACTGACTGAGCCAGCCACTTGGGCGCCCTGTGTTAACAACTTTTTAAAATGTACTTCACAATGTAAAACATAGCACAACATAAAACTACATTCTTCACTTTCCTTTACTTTCTATCCATTCACTCCTGTTTTCTACTGAGGATTTGACAGAGATCAAATCAAAGGGTTGTTTGATTTTGTTTTTTAACTGCATGGCCAGCTTCAGTAAAGGTCTATTGAGACAATGAGAGATCAGAAATGGAAAATGATACCACATATTCAAAAGGCCTGAAAAAGACACTAAATATGTAAGAGAATAGACTCTAACCTTGACCATCCCCTGAGAACTCCATTCCACTTACCAAGGTTTCTAGGCAAACAAAACTCAGTAAAAGTGAACTTCCTTGGGCTACAGAACCACCATTAATCAAGATAATATCCTGGCAGTTCAAAACTGGTGCACTATTTGTCTACTCTCAAGAGTCCATCTACCTGCATCATTCTTCTATTTATTTTCCACCACCACCTGTATCCCAAAACAAAACAAAACTCAGATCATTCCAGTTGTCTTCCTTATGTGCATATTTACTTAGAAAGTTGGAAACGTGTGACAATTCAGAAACTATTAATAAAAGGTCACATATTAAAAACCAGACCTAAAGTAATACTTATTTCTTTTTAAATGCTACAGAAGGAGGGGATAAAAAGCAGCCCTTGGCCTCTTTATATTCCTGTTTAGGTTTTAAGATGTTCATTTGAACTCCTCTCCTGTGTCTCTGTGTCAACTCCCCACTTGACTGCTAATACAACCTTAAGAACTACTCTTTACCCCCCCACCCCCCCCCAATAAAAAAGTCTTTTAAAATACACTCAGTTAAAGGAAGTAAGTCCTTTGGAACAGTCTGTCATCTATTGTCCCAATGCCTCCTACCCTCATCTGACCCAAAATGCTTTTTCTGGGTGTTCTAGTACTATTTGCAAATAGTTGCCAGAGGCAGACACAACTTTTCTGTGATTTACCAGGAGTTATCAATCCATTGAGTCACTTGAGAATTTCCTTTACAGCTATCTTGAGTTTGCTTTTTATTTGGGGTTTTGTTTTGTTTTTAAGGAGCAGAGCAGGAAATGGAGGGGGGGGAAGATCCACAGAGTCCTTTGCCTCCCCCGCCTCTCCCGTCCTGCCCCCTCCCCAGCCTCCATCCACCCTCAAATGAATGTGAGAACTTCCTGCAGTGAGAACACCATGAATAGGACCTGGCATCTAGACAGCAAAGATAGTACAGGACTATGAATGCTCTGAATAAAGCTTCTATGCAGCCACTAAATTAAAGGAATTCAGGAGCTACACAAAGGGCCTGGCTATTTAATGGATTCAGTCTTTTATTTTACAGTATAATTAGGCAGCATACAAATGAAAGCCTTTCCCAAGGAGCTGGACTTCACTAACAAGGCCAGATGACTGTCCCCTACTGCTCTCCCCTTCTCCCCTGGAGGTGATGTTGTTCTTGCTCTCAGACAAACATTTCAGGAGGAAGTTGGCTAGATATAATAATTTAATACAACCTTTTAAGAAGTACAAATGATCTCTCACCTAGAGGTCAAATTCTGAGGTCACTTTAAGCTTTACTACTTTACAGAGTCCCATACAGATACATGATTTGGGAAGCAGTGGTCAGACCAGGAAAGTGGACTACCTCCTTCCTCCCACAAACACTCTCCATGCTTCATACTTATTTTTAAAACAATAATAATAATAATAGAAAATGTTTCCAGATCGACTCTGCCTATTGGGCTCATGAAAAACTTACTACACATCTCAGAGGGGCAGGTGTTCTGGATCACCTGCACCTGGGCCGCCATACTCAAAACTCAGACAGCAGTTAACACGGTATTTAAAAGAAACACACAACTATCACTTCTCGTGTTGGGCACCTGAGGAATCATGGGTACCCAAGAAATAGTATGTCAAGTGGACAATTAAGTCTCAGCAGATCTCTAAAAAAAAATAATAATAATAAGTGCTAGGTTTTCAAGACTGCAAAGGCTTTTTCCTCTATCTACACAAACAACAATGATTTTATGAATGATCACAAAACAAATATAGTGCATGTGTGTGTGGTGTGTGTGTGTAAGGAAGAAGGGGTAGGGAGAGACACAGAGGATGGATGAGAGTGGGGAGGGAGAGAAATCATTCTAGACGTGTCTAAGACTATAAAATAACCTCATGACAATATGAACTACTTCTGTCTCATGCACTACTACAACCCCAGGGAATTCAATCTGCACAAGGGGCAATCGACAAACCATGTGCCAAAAGAAAGAAGCTGGTGGGTATTATGGGCTGAACTGTGTTCCCCCATAATTCACATGTTGAAGCCTTAAGCCCCCAGTACCTCAGAATGTGACTAATTGGAGATAGGGCCTTTAAAATGGTGATTAAGTTGAAATGAGGCTGGGGGTGCGGGGCGTAATCCAATCTGACTGGTACCCTTATAAGAGGAAATCTGGAATCTGGGCCCACAAAGGCACACTAGGGTTCCAAGTGCACAGAGGAGGGACCATGTGGGGACACAGCAAGAAGACAGCCATCTGCAAGCAAAGGACAAGGGCCCTCAGGAAAAACCAAGCCTGCTGACCCCCGATCTTGGACTTCTCCAAGAACTTTTGGGGCGGGAGGGAGACTGCTGTAGTTTAAGCCAGCTGTGGTATTTTGTTACGGCAGCACTAGGAAGCTAATACAATGAGAAAGATAGAAACTGGGAAGCAAAGAGTGAAGTTGAAGGGAAGAAGCTAAATAGTTAACTCAAATATTAAGTGTTATCTCTAAATTTTCAGAAATGTATTATTTTTCCTATATACTTTTCCAAATTGCAACAAATATTTTTTTGACAAGAACTACGTGCCATGTTTTATAACTGGGGGGTGGGTGGGTGGGTCAAAACGTCTGAAGTTTGATCATATGAGGCTAAAAACACTTACATATTTATAGAGTGCCAGTACACACGTGGGTAAATCTAAGTGTGTGCTAACTAAATAAAAGTGATGTCTAATTTCAGGAATAAAAAGTAAGAACAAAAATACCAGTCAAAAGTAACACGAAGGACAAGAGAAAGGTTATCACAGTCAAAGGAATCTAAAGTCTTCGGGGCTTTTGTTTGTTATTAAGAAATACTGCTTTGCTGGGGGCTCAGTCCATTAAGTGTCCAACTTTGGCTCAGGTCATGATCTCATGGTTTGTTGAGTTCAAGCCTCGTGTTGGGGCTTCATATCCTCTGTCCTCCTCTCTTTCTGCCCCTCCCCCATACTGTCTCTCTCAAAAACAAACAAACGAAAAAGAAAAACTGCTTTGGAATAGTGAATAACTACAGACTTTTTAGGTCATATATTGAAGTTCAATATTTTAAGGTAACCACTAAAATGATGAAACATATAAAACTTCCAGATAAAGAAAAAGTAAAATGAGAACTAAAGAAAACCCTATCAAGGAAAGAGAGTATCAGATCTAAATAGGAAAGGGGAGCATAGGGCACCTGGTGGCTCAGTTGGCTAAGCGTCCGACTTCAGCTCAGGTCATGATCTCACAGTTCATGGATTTGAGCCCTGCCTCAGGCTCTGTGCTGACAGCTCAGAGCCTGGAGCCTGCTTCAGATTCTGTGTCTCCCTCTCTCTCTGACCCTCCCCTGCTCACGCTGTCTCTCTCTCTCAGAAATAAAATAAAAAACACTAAAAAATTAAAAGAAAATTTTTTTCTTAAAAAAGGAGAAATTTAATGAATTCACAATCATTAGAAAGATTTTAACATGCTATCAACAGACAAACACTCAAAACTTAGTAAGGGTATGGAAGATTTGAATGCTACAACTAACAAGCACAACCTAAGGAACACAGTGCAGCACCCAGCAATCAGAATACACCTCACCTGCTTCTCAAGCAGACATGGCATGATTATAAAAACGCACCCGGCTGGGGTGCCTGGGCGGCTCAGTCGGTTGAGCATCTCTTGATTTCAGCTCAGGTCATGATTTCATAGGTTTGTGAAGGGTTCCTGAGATCAAGCCCCATGTGAGCCCCTGTCCCATGTGGGGCTCCAGTGCTGGGCTGGGTGTGGAGCTTGCTTAAGGTTCTCTCGCCCTCTCCCTCTCCCTCTGCCCCTCGCCATTGGCCCCTGTGTGGCTCTGCAGCTCTCCTGCCTGTGGTTGCGCATTCTCTCTCTCTCTCTCATTTTCTCTCTCTCTCTCAAAAACAAAAAACAAAAACAAAAATCATCAGGCCACAAAGTCAACCTCAACAAATCCCAACAAATCAGTATGATACAGACACTGCCTCTGACAATTAGGCCATAGGTTAGCAATAAATAGCTCATGAAATAAAGAAAAAAATCACATTAAAAAATATTTAGAACTGAACTGCATATCAATGAAAACTAGAACAGTTCATTAAAAGTTGTGGGGTGCCAATAAAGTGGTATTGAGAGAGTTACCTCCTATAGCCCATGTGTGTATCTCCCCGCCCATTCATGTATCAAACCTAACCCACAGCATAATGGTATTAAGACACAGGGCTTTGGAGGTGATCATATTATGAAGGTGGAGCCCTCATGAAGGGGATTAGTGCCCTAACAAAAGAGACCCAGAGACCTCCCTTTCTCTTCTGATATATGAGAACACAAGAATCCAGTCTGTTACCTAGAAGAGAGTTCTCAACAGACCCCTGCCATGCTGGCACCCTGTTCTCACATTTCTAGCTTCCAGAACTGTGAGAAATACACTTCTCTTCTTTAGATGCCACTCAGGCTATGGTACTTTGTTATAACAGCCCAAACTAACTGAACAATAGTCCTAGAAAAGAAGGGCTGAAAATTAGCTAAGAAATAATTTTGGTTAGAAATTTGGTTAGAAATAAAATGAAACTCCTCATGGGCATGGAGGAGGACACTTGTGGGGATGAGCACTGAGTGTTATGCGGAAACTAATTTGACAATAAACTATTTGTAAAAAAAAAAAAAGAAAGAAAGAAAGAAAGAAAGAAAATGAAACTCCTCAAAAACCAATTTACAGAATTTAAAATAAGGGCGTACATTAATTACATATGGGGGAAGGGAACAGAAGTTTCAGCAAAACCTAATGCTGATTCTTTCAAAACACAAATAGTTACAAATCCATGGTTAGACCAACAATAAAGAGGAGGCACATACAAAGGAAGCATTGCAAATATGGCAGAGATTTCAATAATGTTGGAAATACAGACATGGAACATTTTCTAGAAAAATATACAGTATCTTCCTAAACCTGAGCCTACAAGAATTAGAAAACCTGAGAATAGCTATAATCATTAGACAAATTGAAACACCAATTTCAATTTAAGCAAGTTCTAACAAGCATTCAGGGAACAAACTGGTAACTCCTATCTTACACAAACTGTTTCAAAAAAATTTTTTTTGTAAGGGATCACTCCCAATTCACCTTTTGAGGCTAGTATAACTTTGAAACCAAAACAGGAAAAGAACAGTTCAAAAAGAGAAGTTAAAGGTAATTCAACTTGCAAAACATATATAAAACACTACTTAATAAATTATTAGCTAATAAAATTCAAGATAACTTCTAAAATTTCAATAATACACGGATCATTCAACATTAGAAAAAGACAAATATATAACTTATCACACTCCATAAAAAGGGAAAAAAGAATATCGTAAGATGTCTAGATACAGAAAATAATAAATTTTTCAAGATTTAAAAAATAAATTTCTCGGAACACTCTTAACCATAAAGATTATCAACTAGTAACTTAATCAAATTAAATGGCAAAATGAATTCCCTTTAAAGTAAGGAACAAAATTCAAATTAAGTCACCACTTTCTTTCAACACTGTATTGGAAGTCTCAGCCAGTGTGATAAGAAAAAGAAATTACAGATATAAGACCCAAAAGGAATACCACCACCTCTATTTGCAAGGTAAATGGTTGACTATACAAAATAATTCAAGCAGTATACAAACTATTAAACCCAACAAAAAGAAATTAACAAAAGCTCAGCAAGTTTGCTAGATTTAAGATCAAAACACAAAAACAAATTGCACTGCTACGCACCAGCAAATTTTTTTAAAAATTTGAGCCCACCACATATAATAATATGAAAAGACATAAGAGGTATAGGAATGAGTATCACAAAGTATCTGTCAGGTTGCTGAGATCGTAAGACGGATTCAGGTAACAGCTTAAAAAATCAAATGTGAATCAAATACAGCAAAATGTTAAATTCAACAAAGCTGGGTGATAGTAATACAGGTATTCTTTACATTACTCCCAACTTGTCTTCAGGCTTAAAGTAGCTCACAACAATTTTTTTAAACAAAAAAGTACCTCAAAGCTAAAATTATTTGGGCAAAATCAAACTAAATTGTTATCTAAAGCACATTATTCAAGCAGTGTCCATCTTACCATTTTCAAAGGCTGTTACAGGCAATGTGTAGGAAAGAAAATCAAATTGCATAAACAAAAGGTAACTGACAGGAGGGGAACATTAACATCCAAGAAAGTCCACTTTTCTTCCAACCATCTTCCTCTACTTATTAATATACAACAATCCATTAAGCAGGCATTAGTCTTCCCTCGGAGGCCCAGAACTACAGGCCAGCAGTCAGCTATGCAGATTTAACACCCCTGACAGACACAGCCTCTCTCTCTCTCTGACACAGTCTGTCTCTGACACAGTCTCTGACAGTCTCTCTCTGACACAGTCTGTCTCTGACACAGTCTCTGACAGTCTCTCTCTGACACAGCCTGTCTCTGACACAGCTCACTTAAAATGAGCACAGTATTTCAGCTTCAAATCTTCAAAGCAGATCAGTTTTCCTCTAAACTGTAAAGACTCATAATAATTTTCCTATTATCTTTATATAGAAAAGAAACATCAGAAAAATTACAAACTTTTTAAAATACAGTAACTAAAAAGGGCAACAGTAACAGTAAGACATCTTCTTTTAAGCAGAATTCCCCCAAGCTCCGGTCCAGTGCGTATCATCATTCCTATGTTCAAGTTGCTTTAAAACACGTAAAGCCTATTGTTAGGACAGAGTGTAGCGTTGCTGCTGTTGTCGCTACTATTAAAAGCATCCACTCAGGGCACCTGGATGGTTCAGTCGGTTGGGTGTCCAACTTCAGCTCAGGTCATGATCTCACGGTTCGTGGGTTCGAGCCCCGCGTCGGGCTCTGTGCTGACAGCTCAGAGCCTGGAGCCTGTTAGCCTGTTTCAGATTCTCTCTCTCTCTCTCTCTCTCTCTCTCTCTCTCTCTCTCTCTCAGGGCCTGTTTCAGATTCTCTCTCTCTCTCTCTCTCAGAGCCTGTTTCAGATTCTCTCTCTCTCTCTCTCTCTCTCTCAGATTCTCTCTCTGACCCTCCTCTGCTCACACTCTCTCTCAGAAATAAGTAAAACATTAAAAATTTTTTTTAAATAAAAGCATCCACTCAAACAAAATCCTCTACTTTCTTACATCATAGGGCTTCCCTGTAACAACCTATGTGCAGATAGCACATGTTCTCAGTAGGAGTTTGTCATTTCTCCCACAAAGGCCACAGAAGGACTTTAAAACTGAAACTCCTTACTTTGAACAGGACCGTTTGTTCTTTTCAGGTCACAATATAAATGTGCAAAATGATCCAGATTTCTTACTGACATGTGAGTTTGTTGATAGTTTAGGGCCACATTTTCTAACATTATCACTAAGAAATATGAATTTAGACTGTGCTAGATCATGCTACCGGTAACATTGTATGTATTTATTTATTTTTTAGTTTTTCACTCATGACAAATTACATATTCCCCTGGAGTCAAAGTGTACAGAACCTGACTTCACCCACACTTCTTTTAAAAGGCTGTCTATAGGGGCACCTGGGTGGCTCAGTCGGTTGAGTGTCTGACTTCGGCTCAGGTCATGATCTCATGGTTCGTGGGTTCGAACCCCACGTCGGGCTCTGTGCTGACAGCCAGCTCAGAGCCTGGAGCCTGTTTCAGATTCTGTATCTCCCTCTCTCTCTGACCCTCTCCTGCTCACACGGTGTCTCTCTCTCTCAGAAATAAATGAAACATTAAATAAATAGATAGATAGATAGATAGATAGATAGATAAAAGGCTGTCTGTCAATAAGCAAGGGGAAGTTCAAACAGGCTTAACATACCCTTCCCCCCCAAAAAAAGCCTCACAATTATACTTTTTTAAGTGTGCATTGTTATAACACAAATAGATTAAACTCTAAAATATAAAAGCATTGCTCTTTTTCCTCTTTATTTTTTTTAAGTTTATTTTGAGAGAGAGAGCACTGGGAAGGGCGAGAGACAGGGGGAAATCCCAAGCAGGCTCCACAATCTCAGCACAGAACCCAACAAAGGGCTCAAATCCACAAACCATGAGATCATGACCTAAGCTGAAACCAAAGCATCAGAATCTTGACCAACTGAGCCACCCGGGCACCCACCCCTCTTTTCGTTCTTAAGCTCTATGCCCAGTGGGGTTTGAACTCACAGCCCCAAGATCAAGAGTCCATGCTCTACTGACTGAGCCAGCCAAAGTATTTTTCAATTATTGTTTTTGGTAATATCCAGATGCCAGCTATAAAAATCTTGCTAAACTATACTGGATACATTTCCTAAACTACTCTCAAATCTGTGAGCTCTTCCATGCTGTAATCCTTGCCTTTTTCACACCTGCTCCATGTCCTTGTTAAGATTAGACATAAACCAGAGGAGGAATTAAGCTCCAAATTCTTAAGGCAAAATAGGAAAGTCCGGCTTGTATGTTCTCCAAACACAAAGAAATTGAAATCTCTTAAGAAATCTATCACTTGGGGCGCCTGGGTGGCTTAGTCGGTTAAGCGTTCGACTTTCGCTTAGGTCATGATTTCGCGGTTCGTGGGTTCGAGCCCCGTGTCGGGCTCTGTGCTGACTGCCAGCTCGGAGCCTGGAGCCTGTTTCAGTCTGTGACTCCCTCTCTCTCTGACCCTCCCCTGCTCACGCTGTCTCTCTCTCTCTCTCTCCTAGAAATAAATAAAAATTTAAATTTAAATTTAAAAAAAATCTATCACCGATTTCATGTTATTAATGAGATAAATATTTGTACATCTGAAGTTATATCTAATATTGTACAGTGTGTTAACTTGTACGCACCATAATTACAGTCACGTTTGATAATACATCCCATTGGAAGAAACGGAGGATACTAATAACATCAATGAAATTTCAAACATGGATGTGCATTACTAGATCCCTTCCTATGTTTCCCTTCCTATGTTTCCTCTATTGGGTAATTGTGGGTTTCTTTCCTCTGTCACACATTCAACAAGAATTTATTGAACACCTACTATGTGCCAAGCATTCTGTTAAGATTCTAAAACTATAAACACCAGTTTCCACAGGGGCATAAGAATAGATTCAGACATTGCACTGAATAAGTCTTATGATGGATACACAAAGCACAATGGGAACATCAGCTGGCACTCTGACCATTATCTGAATAATATCAATTGTTAGACAGTAAAATAGCCCAAACACCAGCTGAACAGTAAAACATGTAGCAAAAAAAATCAGAAGTAAACCATGTGTGGAATTTAATACCACACAGATGAAAGCAACGCCTATTTCTCCAAGTTGGGGTTCACAAACCCACCAACCCACTGGGACCAGGCAGAAAACTGTGAGTGGAGCACGTGAGGTACAATGGGTGAAAAGGACAGGCACTCTCTGAAGTGAGCTGCCACCACTCATCAGCTGTACCCATGGTCACTGCCATAGACACCTAACATGCCCGCATCTCCTGACCAAAAAAAAAAAAAAGAAAAGAAAGAGAGAGAGAGACACACACACAAAGGAGAAGAAGAAATCTTGATATTTATGGGAAACTTTACAACATTTAACTGATGGCAATGAATTTAAAAATATTTCAAACCGTATCCACCAAACAAAATAGGTCTGTGAGCCACATATGACGCAACAGGCACTAGTTTGGGACCTCTCTTCTAAGTCTTCCAAAGGAAGACCCAACTTCACACTTGATCAAGATAAAGTTAAGCAAAACTCCAAAGAAAAAAAAATCAAAAATATATACCCAAACTTTTAATATACCCCCATTAACACCACAGAGACGCAGTCACAAAAATCTAAACTGTGGGAAACTCTAGAGGACAAAAAACCTGGTTTTTTCCACAATTAAATAGCAAGGGAGAGAGAGAGAGGGAGGCTTAAGAGGGAAAGAAATGTAAAAAACATAAAAACCAATCACAAGGTACTGACCACATTTCAACCATAATTCAAACTAAAAATTTAAGACAGTTAGAAATTTGAACACTGGGTATCTGTTGAAAGATAGGAATATTTTTTTTAACAAAATTAGTGTCATAGTTGTTTTTAAAACAGAGTGCTTATACTTTAGAGATACTTATAGATGAAATGAGATGTCTAGGATCTACTTCAAAACAATCTAGGAAGAAGGAAGCGACTAAAGCTAAAACAAGACTGGCCATGAGTAGGTCATTGCTAATGCTGGACAGTAGGTACACAAAAGTTCATTACACTATCTGGCCTACTTTTTAAGATGTTTTTGAAATTTCCCTAACAATAAAAATCCTCAAATAAAAACCTGTTTTAACCTGTTTTCTGTTTTACTATCACCTGATCTCATCAAAAGTAGGAAAATAATGCAAAAGATAAAGACAACCAAAAGGAAAAAAAAAAATAGAAAGTAACAGTTTTGCTAACACCTCTAAAGAAACAAATGAACCTGCCCTTAATTGAAAATGTAACTGTGAACAAATGACCCCAGGACCTTTGTCATTTACGGATAAAAAGCGTACAAAAAATAAAAAATTCCTAAACCGGTAAAATCTCATTGAATGTCTTCCTGAAAGGGCATAAATTTCTCTGCAGTCAGTGTAGCAGGGTAAGGAAGGAGGCGGCCACAGGGAAAGCTAGAAAGAGAAAGAAAGCACACACAGAAGGGTAGGTACACAGGAAGGCTGGTAAACGGGCTGTTCCTGGCGTATCCTGATAGAAGACTTAACAAATATAGAAAAGACAGGGTTACTTCTATCCTCCGTCTATCCTTCCTACTGATAAGACAAAGGACAGTTACAAAATGATAGTCATGACACCTATCCTAGAAAGAGACAGAGATAACATTTGATAACCCAATGGAATGGTTTCCTATTATTCTTAAAATCAATTCGAAAACACTTAACTATGGTCTATAAGGCCCTTGCAGCCACACATAACCTACAGTACATATTTATAAGTTTTGCATTTAAGTGGGTAGAAAACACTAAGATGACCAAAGTACTCAACTTACGAGTAGCTGACCCCAGACCACATGCACCCATGACCTGGCCCTGAGTATTCTCCAGCCTTACCTCTTGATACTCTCAATCCCACTCACTACACTACACTCACAGTGGTCCTTCCTCTAGGCCCTTAACTATGCTGGGCTCGCCACCCATGGCCTCCACATACACTGTTTCCCCACCTGGAACGCTTTTCCACGTACCCTATACCACAGACCCTCAAACCATTGTTCATCCTTCAGGTCTCAGCTTAAACAACCAGGATTCACTACTATAAAAAAGCACTATATTTTTCCTCAGTGACAACTACCACAATTATTTATATAGTATGTATTTGACAAGTCTCCTCCTTGCTATGAAGCCCTAAGAGCAAGGATCATGTCTGTCTTGTTAAAGACAGGTCATGATCTCATGGTTTGTGAGTTCGAGCCCTGGGTCAGGCTCCGTGCTGACAGCTCAGAGCCTGGAGTCTGTTTCAGATTCTGTGTCTCCCTCTCTCTCTCTTTCTCTCTCTCTGCCCCTCCCCCTCTCATGCTCTGTCTCTCAAAAATAAACAAACACTAAAAAAAATTTTTTTAAGGCAGAGGATCTGTCCAATTCATTTTTCCCCCAACCTTCAAAGTACCTCATGTTTGGGAAGCAAGCACTTTGCAACCATTTGGATTGACAAAGTAGATTGGGAGGGGGAGGGAAGGAAGTATCCCATAAAAAGCTTCTATTACAATGATCAGTGAACTCTGAACATAAGTATACTACTGCCAACCCAAAAAATATAAAATTCCCAAGCAAATAAAAAACAAACAACAAAAAAAGAACATAAAAGTAACTCTACTGCCATTTCCACCAGGTTCTCCAAATCAAAAGCAATGGTCCTTCTTTCTCTCAGTATTACTGCTGTTTGGCAATTCACTATGTTTGATATTGAGAGTTAACAATTATGGTTCTCTCAAGAGTTTCTATCCTATTCCCAGGACACCCATATTTTTAATTTTTTTAATGTTTATTTTTAGAGAAAGAGAGACAGAGCATGAGCAGAGGAGGGGCAGAAAGAGGGGGACACACAGAATCTCCCCGTCTGAGCTGTCAGCACAGACCCTGACACAGGGCTTGAACTCGTTAACCACAAGATCACGATCTGAGCTGAAGTTGGACACTTAACCAAATGAGCCACCCAGGCACCCCAACATCTTTATTAAAAATTTATAGAAACCTACTTTGCAACTGGAATATAAAAATGAGATGACCTAGAGATTAAAGTAAATATATGGGCAATTATATTCTTAAGAACAACCAAACTGCTGGTTTTTCATTTGTTTTAATTACCACAATTTGAAATCTCAGCATCTAGCTCAAGACTGAGTATAAAAACAAAAATTCAATGCTTGCTACAATTAACAAGAGAAAAAAATTATAGTTTTGATATGGTTTCTTAACAATATTTTTATATATTTATATATAATATGTATTTTTATATATTTATATTTATATATTAATTTTTTATTATTATTTAACAATAACTGTCCCCTATACAATTTGGTTTATACCTATCTAATCTTGTCATTTATCATGTCTCCATGCTCACTTTATATTCAGATTCAAGCCACAGGTCACTTTGACAATCTAGTAATGGAAAATGTGTCTTCAGAACCAGCTCTCACCTCTGCAAGTATAATCTATAGGTGATGAGGAAGAAAAGAAAACTATGTCAGAAGTCTTATTACTCCACGAGTGATTTTACAAGCAGAATGGAAACGGGGGAATAACAGAAGATACAATCCCTGCTTTGTCATTTAGTAGTTCCAACTGTTCTGAAGGTTTTTTGTTTTTTTTTTAATATTTTTATTTATTTCTAGGAGACAGAGAGAGACAGCGTGAGCAGGGGAGGGCCAGAGAGAGAGGGAGACACAGACTCTGAAATAGGCTCCAGGCTCTGAGCTGGCTGTCAGCACAGAGCCCGACGCGGGGATCGAACCCACGAACTGCGAGATCATGACCTAAGCAAAAGTCGGACGCCCAACCGACTAAGCCACCCAGGCGCCCCGAAACTGTTCTGAAGGTTTCTGACCGTTGTATCTATACACGTACTCTCCCTCCCCGCAGCGCGAACACACACACACACACATACACACACACGCACTCTCCCTCCCCGCAGCGCGAACACACACACACACATACACACACACGCACACACACTTACAGATTGGAACCAGTGGGACCAAAACTGTGCAAAACAAACAAATCTGCCCAATACAAGCACTGCTGAACTTGTAAAGCCACGTTTGGCAATCATTTCTTATACCTCTGGTTCACTAACACCTGGTCAACCCTGCCCAGTACAGTAAGGTGCATATTACAACAAATATCGAGACTTGGCTTTTTCCCCTACCTTCCAATTCATTAAGAAAACTAAGGCCCAGCTTCCTGAACTGTCACTTAAATGAATCTTTATTCTTTACCCAGACTCAAAGAAAGAGATGGCCCCCTACCACCCACAACTCACTCTTCCATGAGTGTCATATTACCCCTTTTATTTCCTTGAGGACTTTCCTTTATTTTTCCCTCTCCACTCATGTATCATCCTTAGCCTTCCTGGGTCTATTTCCCTTTAGGATAGAAACTATGTTCAAGTCTCTTCCTTTGGGACCACTTCCCTTCTTTCTACTGAGGCTTAACTTACATTAAGTAAAGCATACAAACCATAAGGGTACATTCAATCCCAGGAAACTAAAACTCAAAAACCTATGAAGAACATTATCAATAGCAGATGGCTCAAGCCCCTGCCCATCAATATCCCCCTGAAAGGAAACAACTATTATGACTTATCACCAAAAAATTGTTTTGCCTGTTAACTGACCTTCACATAAATACAGTCATACAGCCCTCTCTTATATTTGAATTTTTTTTGATGTTTGTTTATTTTTGAGAGGCAGAGAGAGACAGAGCACAAGTAGCGGAGGGGCAGAGAGAGAGGGAGACCCGGAATCAGAAGCAGGCTCCAGGCTCCAAGCTGTCAGCACAGAGCCCAACACAGGGCTTGAAGCCACGGACCGTGAGATCATGTCCTGAGCCGAAGTCAGATGCCCAACCACTGAACCACCCAGGAGCCCCTGAATTCCTTGACTCAACATAAGCTACTCCCAGTTTTTAATAGAGGCATTCCTGAGTTGCTCCTCAGCCCTCTCCTCACCCCATCCACTACTAAGCACTATCTTTCAATCCAAACACATCAATGAATGCCACAACAGATGCTCCCCAGCTCTCTCCAGACACACCTGAATGTCCTCAGGCACCTTAAACTAACACATCCAGATCTAATCCACCATCTCACCCTCCTCCCCCGCCCCCAAGCCAACTCCTGCTCCTGTATTCTACCTGTCGGGCGATGGGATTAATCCAACCAGAAACCTCCAAGTAATCCCTACACACAAACCCTGTCAGTCTTATGCACTCTACATCCCTGACATGGGGGATAGTGACACACTTCCTGACATGGAAGACATACTCAAATTAGTCCTGGAATGAGTAACAAATCCTGAACTACTCCTTCTTCCCCAACATATGACCATTCGGTAAGACCCAAGAATTCTACATTCTAAGCAATTCCCATTCTACAGTTCTTCATCTGCACTGACCTAGTCCAGATCTTTCTCATGTAGCTCCCAGGTAGCTCCTTGGTCCCTACCAGGAACGCCCTATCCTATCCACTCCTATTGCTAGTCTACTCTTCCCAATATTCAAAATCATCTTGCACCCACCCAACTGCAGCAGACCGGGTTAGTTTCCTATTTGGTAACCATGCTGTACAAACCTCAAAAATGACATACTCTGTACTGCAATTATTTCTTTTTCCCCTACTAGGCTGAACTCCTTGCAGCAATATCACTCTTTCTCTGGATCTCCAGCTCCTCACACAGTGCGTTAAAATGTTTATTAAAGGCCCCGCTAAAGCAGTATCCACATTTCTAGTAGCTCCCTCTCTAATCCATCCTCCAGCTAGCTGTCAAACGACCTAGAATACAAACCTAACCATGTCACCCACACACACTTAAAGTGCTCAGTAGCTCCTACTGCTTATCAAGGCAAATCCTTAGCATGTGAGGCCTTTCATCATCTGGCCCCAACCTTCTTTTCAGTCTCACCTCCTACCACTTTAACCTCATCACCTAACACTCCACCTAACACTGGAGCTACCCACCATTCCCCATGCACATGGAGCTTTCATTCATGCTTTAGTTCCTGACACACCCTTGTCATGCGGTGCTGGTCCCCCATTCACAAAAGAAATCCTTCCATGGAGCTTTTCCAAAGCACTTCCAGGGAGAGCTGTTTACAGGGCTTCTGTGTTCCCTTGGCCATATGTAAATGTCTTCATTAAGGCATTTCAAGTGTTATTACAATTGTTAATGTAATTTACAAACACACACACCCACACCCCATATAGCAAAGTCTTACATTCAAAAGGCATTCACCCTGAGAGCTTCATAAATTTAATATAAACATTTTTTTAGACCTCTTCACTTGTGCCCATAACCATAGCCAGCACTAGCATTTATTTTGATTGAACGTGGAAAAAAAAATGAGCCATAAGAAAACCAAGTCAATAAACAATGTCTATATCACCTTCCTGACGATTACTGCATACACTGTAAACAGCAGAAACCAACAAAGCTCCACTGAACTCTGGGAGCTGAGGTCATGAGCCCGGTGCATCGATCAGCTAAACAGATGGCTTTCATCACTTTAACATGTACTACCATTTCAAACTCATCCAATGCTAAATCAGTCCTCAATGGATAAGTTTTTATAAATATTAAGAGAAGACAAACCTTTGTTCATTCTCATATCACCAACCCCTAATGCAAGCATATGCTCCTTCAGCTTTACTGAACTAGTGATATGAACTACTTTCATGAATTGACATGATCCTCTCATCACTCAAACTGCACATATGACATCTTTGAGCTTCTTTCACCAAAACAGCCAATTAGCTACTGAGTCCTGGGATCATATCTTCGCATGTCGCATGTCTCCTTTTCTCCCTCCACTGCTCTCATTCAGGTCCTCAGTATCTCACTAAACCACACAAGCTCCCAATGACTTCCTTTCT
This sequence comes from Proteles cristata cristata, assembly GCA_017311185.1. Lineage (NCBI taxonomy): Eukaryota > Metazoa > Chordata > Mammalia > Carnivora > Hyaenidae > Proteles > Proteles cristata. The sequence continues at coordinate 310,270 of JAESUZ010001077.1, read as the reverse complement.
CTAATACTAATCCCTCCCACTCCCAATTCATCCAATGCTAGCACTTTTTTCTTTTTCTTTCTTTCTTTCTTTTTCTTTCTTTCTTTCTTTTTCTTTCTTTCTTTCTGAGAGAGAAAGGGAAAGAGGGGGAGGGGCAGGGAGAAAGAGAGAGAATCTCAAGTAGAGGATCCACGCTAAGCAGAGAGCCCGACACGGGGCTTGAACCCATGATCCGAGCCGAAATCAAGAGTTGGACACTCAACCAACTGAGCCACCCAGGCGCCCCCAACACTAGCACTTCTGCAAGGTCTGAGGTGGGGCCTGAGATTCTGCATTTCTAACACTCTCCTGGGAGATGCTGATGATGCTAGTCCACAGGTCACAGCTCAAGGAGCAAAGCTCCACTCAGCATTATCCTCGAACAGCGTATGTAGGAAACGGTCCACAAGCACAGGCCAGATGACCATCAATCAGGAAAGCACACATTTCCATGCTAGGTAAGAAACTGGACTAGATGCCAGGGTCCCTTCCAGTGCCCCAATTCTATGCCTTCCCCCTCAGACATCCATGCTGTTGTCACCCATTTTAGACCCAGACATTTAAAGCCTGGCAGAGGTATAAGCTAGCAGGGATTTCTTTAATGATCACGTTCACTAGATTCTGACTTAGTAACTATTCACAGACAACTCTGGTTAAGTCTGCTCCAATATCACAAAGGTTTCTAAAAGAAAAAAGATATTGTGCAAAGGGGTAAGTATAGTTGTACTCATGACAGTACCGTAAAGATAAATGAACTTTACCCAGCAGTATTATTTGGAGGTTGGGGCCACTAGAGTTAATCTATCAGTTTCTCAGAACCAGAAAGGCTATCAATCAGTTTTGTTTTGTTGCTTGGTTGGGGGGGGGGGGGAGTGGAGGGGTGGAGGAGGGAGTGGAGGGGTGGAGGAGGGAGTGGAGGGGTGGAGGAGGGAGTGGAGGGGTGGAGGACGGAGACCTTAAACAAATCTCCAAAAGCAGGAAGCAATGACAGTTCCCAGCTCTCCATTAGAAGCTGCAAGCCAATTCAGGAGAGAATACAGGCATTCAGATTACACTAACTACAAGACAAACCATGCTTTTGGAAATGCACTTTTAAGTGGTATCTTCAGAATGACATTATCCTCTGAAGTAGTTCCAACATTATCTGTTTACAGAACTTTTGTCACCACGTATTTATTAATACGACAAGACCAGATTGTGGTTAAAAACACCAAGTCCCTCTTATAACTTTGGTTACACAGCAAAGGATTTTGAGCGCCTGCTTTAAAACCCCAAGCACCAGTAACTATTCTTCTGATTACGCTGATGGTAAGGTAACATTTCTGTTAATATCCCCCATAAAATCAGCTTGTCAAGTGTTGCTATTACTCTAATGAGTTAACTGAAGTCTCTGTAAAAATTGGTCACAGAGGGCAAAAAAGTGCCAATGACAGTGGAAAATACACATTGGCAGGTGATTAACCTCAATGTTGAGGAGTATGAATTAGTATTTTCATTTGAATTAGAAACATGACTTATTTTAGCCAGACAGGATCTTAATAACTATTTTTTTACCACAGTGTTTGTCATAATTTAAAAACAAAACAAAAAAGGAAAATGAAGCTTTTTTCCAGTGATGCCACTCATATTACTACACGAGACAGTATTTCAGAGACATCTCCCCTTTATTTAAAACAAGCCATTTATAAAGACTTAACTTGCCATATGCGTCTACAAGCTTTCCAGCCATGGGTTCAAGAGCTAAGATGTTGCTTTTGCTTACACAAACACTTCAGAACTGTGTTTCTGCGCTAGTCCACACAAGAAGGTTTTTTTTTTTAAGTTCGTTCATCAGTGAAGATTGAGCACAGTGAAAAACAGTATTCTCAGACTATGATCAACTCATCATTGTCCGAATTTTACATTAATGCCGTCTATGTATGTCACTAAAGTCAAAGAAAGTAACCTACCCCGGGGCACCTGGCTGGCTCAGTCGGTAAAGCATGAGATTCTTAATCTCAGGGTCGTGAGTTCAAGCCTCGCACTGGGCATGAAGCCTAGTTAAATAAATGAATAAATAAATTTTAAAGAAGAAAAAAGAAAACTGACTCCAGAAGACAAACACATTTCCCATAACTCCAATAAATCTGAGGAAAGCAAAGCCCTCAGAGGCCTTAAAAAAAAGAAATAAGAAAATGTCTTTCAAACGTACGGCAGGACCCCTGCACAAGGCTTCGGGGCAACATCAAGCATAAGCACATTTGCATTTCCTTTTCAGAAATCCAAAATTCATATCCTCACAAACTCTGATACCAAATGGAGTTCAAATGATTCAAGTGGATAAAAAAGTCCAGATGCCTAGATGGAAAGGTACTCAGTAAACGGTGACGGATAACATTGGAATTACTAATCCTAACCTCGGTCTGACTGGACTTTGAACTGGTAACTTACGGCTGCTCCTCTAACAGTTCAGGATTCGGGAATTAAAGCAACAGCCTAGTCCTTCTGGTCCTTTAAGACTTGGCTCAAGTGCCTTCTGGGGCTTCGCACAGTGGAGTGAGGAGCCCTCCTCCTTCGTGGTCATCTGTGAGCACTGCCTCTACCAGGACACTGTTCACCTTTGTACAGAAAGGCTGCCTTATTGTTTCCACAAATATGCCCGCAAGACTGCAAGCATGTCAGGGGATCCCGAAAATTCAAATTAGTCAGTCATCTGAGTCTCTGAATCAAAAGCACCTTTAACCTAGTAGAGAATTACTAGACGGGTGGATGGACCGACGGATGGATGGATGAAAGTGTATAGCCTGCCACAGTCACTGAGTAACAGTATATCCCACCTTCCTTAATGGGCCCTAATTAACCCTAATTAACATTTGTGGCAATTCACTGTTGCTAAAAATGATAAAATCACACTGTATTTGTGTAGCGTATCACAGTTTACAGAGCACTTCCACATGCATCACCAAATGTGAACCTCACAATGCTCTTTCAGACAGATTTATTTCATCACTTTCCTCCTTCTCATTCTCTTAATGAGGCTTAAGGAAGTAAAGGGGTTCGTTACAGGTCTCACATCAAGTGAAGAAGCCCACAGTCAAATCCAAGCGTCTGGGTCCTCAATCAGCACTCTTTCCACCCTAAAACTAGGGCTCGGTTAATAACAACCAGTACTGCTGTGCCAGGCATGTTCCCATATTTCATTCGATCTTCTCAACACCCGATGGGACCCAAAGGACCCTCTTTGAACAGAAAAGGAAAGAAGCAAATGGGCCTCTAGGGCAACAGCAGATCCAGAACTAAAGTCCAGCCTTAACTACTTCAAAATCTCTGCTTCCTAAATAATATGCTCAAATTGGCCCCAGAAGGTTATTAGGAATAAGTTCTTCACATTCAGCAAAACAAGGTGGGTACTAACTAGCTGATTGTGGGGTCAGATGCCTGGACTTGAATATCATCTGTGCCTTACTCACTGTACAAACCCAGACAAGTTACTAAACAACTCTGTAACTCAGGTCTTCTGTCTGTAATAATGAAGTAATAAATTGTTCTACCTAGGAGGGTTGTTATGAGAATTAAGCTAGCTAGGTAATGGGGCGGCTGGGTGGTTCAGGCGGTTAAGCTTCCGACTTTCGCTCAGGTCATGATTTCACGGTCCGTGAGTTCGAGACTCGCATCAGGCTCCGTGCTGAGAGCTTAGAGCTGGAGACTGCTTCAGATTCTGTGTCTCCCTCTCTCTTTGCCCCTCCCTCACTCACACTCTGTCTCTGAAAAATGAATAAACCTTAAAAAATTTTTTAATTAGTTAATATATTTAAAGGACTTAAAACACTACCTAGTATATAATAAGGACGATATGTTTCCTAAATAACACAATATTACTCAGTTTTTTGAACATTATATATAGGAGGATAAAATTATGCTGAGGAAGTTTAATTCTTTTGCAACTGTTTCCTCAAATTAAAAAAAAATGCCATCCGGCTTGTCATTGTGGAAGAAATGTTTCTTGTAAACACCTAGATAAGTCTGGCAACTGTATCGTTATTTCATTTAGTATTTTAGGACAATGGGTCTGGAGATTTTCCCCTTAAAAATTCATGGATTCAAGTCTAGAATCCACTCCAGCTAAGATAATTTTGAACTTAGATAATACAACTAAAAGCCTACAAAAAAGAATTCCAGTTCTCCACCAAAGAGGGTCTGATAAGGCTACGAAATGCAACAGTAGTACAATTTTTGTCTTGTGGTCACAGACCAAGAATTGGTCACTAGACCATGAAAGCCTGCTTATGTGGTAGATGTTCTAACTTGAGCTTCCTAGGTTTGATACCTATCACTTTTCCCCTCCCCTCTCTCCATTAAATACTTTATCTTTCCAGGGACCTCACTCACCTACAACATTAAAGCACCAAGACTGCCATTAGCATATTGGTCCCACAGCACAATTTTCAGCTCAGAGTTATTTTACATTATATTCTTGTCATCTCCATTCATAGCTAATAACAGAAATCCCTTCTCGGGTCAACTAAAGAAAACCTCAAAGCACCACTGGCAGAGCTGTTACTGATTATGATAAATATGTTAGTCTTCATTTTTCTCTATTCAAAAGATAAATCCTGTGTGCTTCACAGTGACCTTCAGAGTAGTCCCTAGAAACTCCTCAAAAGGAAAAAGAAAAAAAAATATATCTTCAGCATAAATAAGCAGCTGAATGCTCCCTAATGCAACATATATATTGCAATATATATGTTATATAAATATTTATACATACACATTTATAGAACACATATATACACGTGTGTCCGTACACGTGTATATATATCAGCATTTTATATTTCAGCTGACTCCACTCCCATCCCAGCTACTTCAGGATGACAAAGTATCCATAGGAAGAGAGAATTCTGACTCATCCATATTCTAGAAGCACATGAGTCTTGAAAATAATGGTCACAATCTGCTCCTGCGAATTTAGGGAGTAAAAAAGAAATGTAATGGAAATCAGATAAGCATTCTTCTCCTTCTCCCTATTTTCTTCAACAATTTCAAAATAGCGTCTAAACCTATACTGTTCTCTATCATAGATTCTAATCTCTTATCAGTTAAAAGACAAACTGAGGGAAAGTGGAGTTTTAAATCAGTGAAGAAATAACTCAATTATTCAACAAAAAGTATTGACACAATTTCTTCTCTACCTTCTATCTTTCTTAAACAGATTTAAATTTTCACCATAGAAAATAGAACTGTAAGATACCACAGGAAAATACAAGAAATTTCTTTTTTTAATCCTAGGATAGGGAGTCTTTTTTTTTTTTTTTTTCTAGGAGAGAGACAGACAGCGTGAGCAGGGGAGGGTCAGAGAGAGAGGGAGTCACAGACTGAAACAGGCTCCAGGCTCTGAGCTGGCAGTCAGCACAGAGCCCGACGCGGGGCTCGAACCCACGAACCGCGAGATCATGACCTAAGCGAAAGTCGGACGCTTAACCGACTAAGCCACCCAGGCGCCCCAGGATAGGGAGTCTTTTTAAGCATGACACAGAACCCTGAATATCTAAAGGAAAAGATTGACATAAAAGTGTAATGGGTAAAGAAAATATTAGTGGCTTACAAAATAAAGCTAGTTTCCCTAAATATACCCACCGAATCTATAGACCAGTAGGAAAAAGGCAAATATCAGACAAAAAGTGAGCAAGGGTTAAAAATAGGTCATTCACAATGTTAAAAAGTTACCATTAAGATGTGAAAAATGACCCACATAATTAAGAACAGCACATATTTTTCAAAATCAAGATTTTTTTTCTCCCAAGACCATTTACCCCACCGTCCTCCCTCCCATCCATAAATATGACTTTCACCTCCCGTGAACATCCTGCCTCAACATTCAACGGACAATGCATGTGTGGGGCATGTATAAGAGAATGAGTGTCCTCAATCAGAGTAATGTTTACTTCTTTCCATAAGGAGAGATCCTTATTACATAAAACTGAATGTCAGCTGCCCTGAGCCATACCACCTCTCCAAGAGACCATCAAGAGAAATTTCTCCTCTGTTTCAGCATCTGGAGTACATATTCTACATGTCAGATGCAATGTATTTTTACCCTTTTATAATTCTGCACTTTAAAAAGTTCTCTTCCTCATATTAAAAATGAACAGTCATCTTTGAGGAATTAATTGACTCAGTAGATTAACTTCCCTGTAAGGAAAGCTAAAACTTTTGCTTAAGGTAAATGCTTAAATTAAGATAGAGCCTAATATAGAAGGAAATCTCTCTCACATCCCTAAAAATATTCACAAACTGTCTTTTTGCTAACAGGAGCAGGAATTTCTTTCTGTTTTTCTCCCTCTCTCCCTCTTTTAGAGAAAGGAGATATTCAAAACAGGAGATTTCATGATAAAGACTTCCAAAACCAACAAACAACAAGAGCCCAAAGATTACTGAAGTCCGTTGTTTTGATTTTTTTATATCAGACAAAAGTAGAACTGAGCATGTGTGCCTGAATGAGTTACGTTCATTTCACTGTGAGAAGACATCTTTAAAACAATTTTTTGAAATAAAGAATATAATGAACACTGAATCTTTTCAACACACGTTTGAGGGTTTTTTTCAAAATCTCTTTTTAAATTTTTCTCCCAAGTATCTTTTAAAAGTCAATGATTTCTTTTCACAACACTTCCATGCTAACAATTTCAATTTCAAAGTACTAGACAAATCACCATTGGTTTTCTGATTTTCTAGCACTGGAAGCCCTCTCAGCCAACCATCTGTCAACTTTAAAGTTCTATCAGTAAATCCCCCAAGGGGTAACATTCTAATTTCCTTCTATGCAATTAAGATATCCAACAGTTCCATCAGAAGCCCACAACCCTTATATCCATCAAAGTGATGGACAACCTCTCAAAAGCACTGATGAGAATGAAATGAAACCAGAAATACCTTGAAGTCACAGAGAAACCACCAAATGTGTGAAGCAAGGCTCCACTTTCTTTTAACTTTCATTCTGAATCCTAAATACGAGGAGGATCCAAAGATCACAAATTTATAAGTACACAGTGTCGTAAAAAAAAAAAAAAAAAAAAAAAAGACTAATGGACAGATAATCCAAATCATGTATGCTATTCCTAATTCTGAGAATGACTTGATCAATGATCTTGGATCAGGTACTTAACCTCTATGGACTTGCTTAGGATCTCTGTGGGATCCTAAATTCTATCATCTAATCAAAATAATAAAAAATTTCATTTTCTTTAAGTGCTTTTTCTCCTGAGACTCTAGGTACAAGGAGACAGGAGCACAGCTCAGCAAAACTTAAAGCCAACAAACCAGTAAATTTCGTACATCTGAATACCTCAAATACAGTTATCATTACAGTAAACTTGATAAACTGAATTATGTGTATTATTATTGCTTTATATATCAACTTAAGAAAAAACTCCAGGGGCACCTGAGTGGCTCACTCAGTTAAGCATCTGACTTTGGCTTAGGTCACGATCTCTTGGTTTATGGGTGCTGGGTGCTGACAGCTTGGAACCTGGGGCCTGCCTTGGATTCGGTATCTCCCTCTGCCCCTCCCCCACCCCTCTCTCGCTCTCTCTCAAAAATAAAATAAAACATTAAGGGGAAAAAAACCTCTAACTTTTAAAAGGATGTTTTCTTTAAATCGTCTCCAGCCTGCTGAGGTCTAGGTTGGGAGGTAATGCTGACATGGAGAGAATGAGTCAAGCATTACTTATGCTGTCCTTCATCTGAATCTACACCAAAAAAAGGGTCTACTTTGGCTGCTGACCTCAGGTTATCTTGCATATATGAGGTTCAAGTTCATCCCTTTCTCCCTGAGAATATGCAGGGGATTTGACTCTTTTAAACCCATGGACAGGTCTTACAAAACAACTACAACTTTTAGTCTTCCTAATGGGAAGAAAAGGTTCTCGAATGGAGCCCCAGTATGTTAAAGAGCTGAAAAAGATCTTATACTTACTCCACTCCAAACTCCTCACCAGGAGAGCAACGCCCAGGATAGGTTAATAAAATGAATGCCCAAGATCAGGCCAAGTTTCCCAACTTTCAGACTAATTTCCTTAAACTATACACCATTTTTTCTCAGAGTGTGAGATAAAACCATATTTTTTCCACAAAACTATTTTAGAAAAACAAACAAACAAGGCTACTTTCACCCGACCCCAGGACACATCAGCCAAACTCAAGAACCATAATGTCACACACGTTCAGGACTAAGACACCAGAGCCAGACAAGCTCTCAAAACATATGAATGGGAAAAAGAATTCCTAAGGAATACATTTCTCATAATTGACAATTAAGATAAAAAAACCAAACTGGTTCTGGGCATAAAATTTCATCCTGTGGACCATGTGTCAGGAGTGAACTGACTGTAAAATCCAGATAATTACTGAATAGGAAATGAAAACAAATACAGATCATACTATCACTAGATTTAAAAACATGCCTCATATTTGAAAAGAAAGCCCAAATATTCTATTATTAACAAAAAGGTATATGACAGGATTCATTCTCTAATTTTTTACCAAATGTATGAGTCGGTAGAAATAGATAGCAAAAAATACAAAACTCTTCCTGCTAGAAAAGAATGCAGGGGAGAAAAAACAAAGCTAAAAAGAAAAATCAACCAATTCAAATCATCTCAAACCTTAGATTTCCAAATAGATTTGTCACTCCTTATTTAAATGGTCTAAAGCAAAATTATTTCAAGTTTTGCTCTGTCTTCAACTGAATGCTTTCAATAACTAGAAATGACATTAATTTAATTTTAGCAAGCTTCATTTGGGAAAGTATATGCCCAAAATCCTGAATTTTTGTTTTTTTGCTAAAATATTGATATTTACAAACTTATAAAATGTGTACAACCTAGAAATAGACTTTTTCCACTCCTTATCTAATAGAACCTCTAGGTTCCAAACTCAGAAGCTACTGGACTTGTACCTGAACACTTAACTTTAAATACATTTTACAACGTATTAAAGCAATCTCAAATGTAAAAATACAACAGGAAGAACAATTGTTCCAGCAAGAACCTGGCTTTCGGGGAAGGTTATGCTTTGTTTCATTAAACGTACTAAAAGGTAGAGCAGGCAGACATTACCCACAGGGTATACAACAAAACCATTCCACCTCTAAATGGAAGTGCAATAACATTTCAGAGACGCCCTGTCATTATGCTGGGTTCCAAAGGACAGGATCACTCAACCTGAAGGAGTTGCTGTTTCACAATTAACCAAATATCCTAATGTTTCTTAATCAAAATATCATTAAAATCAATTCTTTTCCAGAACCATGAGTTTCAAATTCATCAGAATTTCCCAAAGCCTGGAGTTGAAGTTTCAAACAAATCAAAACACAACCAGTCACACAGACTTAGATTATAAATACCTTATATGTCTAAGGAATTCACAGGGTCAAAGTTTTTGTTTTAATTATACTATCTTTAGAAAACCAAAGGTAAGAATAAAAAAAGGGTTTGCCCCAGAAGCACAGGGACATGAGGCCAGATTCAAAACCCCTCATTACCAGTGCTGCACCAGAGGCCGGGGGTTAAAGAGGTGGAGTGGGTTTTAAAAGGTGGGATTCTTTTTTTTTTTTCTTTCTTTCTTTTAAGGCTTCATTTTCCCAGACATTTTGGTAACTTCTCTTTTTCAAAATGCCAGGCATCTCTTTTAAAGGAAAAGCTTTTCTTCCTACTGGCTTCAGGATCTCCTGACTTTCACTGTGCAACAATTAAACCAGTCTCCTGTCCAGATACACTGAACTGTGTTCAACCCTGGCACATAACAAAATCATTAAATCTAAGATGCCTCATGTGACAGATGTCTCATTAAGTTCAATTCCAAGTTGAGGTAAGAGATGTCTTTGAAAAGAAGGGTGGAAAAAAACACCTGTTAACTCTAAGAAAACTTTGAGAACTGCTCTCTTAAAATCCACATAGAGCTTCACTCACGTGAAACCGAAGATATTAATAGTATGTGGCACGTCTAAAATCTGCTGCCATGGGAGAAAAGCCTCTGCGTCCATGTGTGCTTAACACATCCCTGGGGACCCAAACAGGATGGAAGGCTGAAGAATCAGGGCATACACCACCAGCTGCTTAACAAAATTCCACAAATTCAATTCAACAAATGTTTAAACTAAAATGCCAAGCATTACACTTGGCTTGGATCATAAAGAATGTCAATGACTGTCATGTTACCAATAAATCAAATTCAGGGCTCTAAAAAAGAAATAAGTAGGAAACAACCAAAACACTTTGCATTTTAAAAAATAATGACCTTTGGATAACCAACCATTTAAGGTGGCTGATTTAACAATCCTATAGCAACAAAAAGATATAACTTTTAACCCAGAAATTTTACAAACTTACACACATCTCCTCTCCCTACATAATGTCACTGAGCACAAAAGACACACATTTTAGAAGTTTTAGAAGCAACTGTTTAGAAGCACACATTTTAGAACTTTAGAAGCAACTGTTCTCAGGGAGAAGAGCCTACTCCCTAGCCCTATATTATGTATGAATTTATAAAAAATAATTATAACAATAACACAGTAACACCAATAAAGCACTATCACTAAAGTGCCAGTAATTCCACTTTAAAATTAAAGACTTAAGCAAACCTTCTCTGATGTATATTTTCAGTACTTGACAAGTAAGTCTATGTTTTAAAGGAACTGAATTGTCACATCTCCGCCCTGAAAAGTTATCCACTCTTCAGATGAAGTGTTAATTCTCTATACCCAATGAAGATTTTTTTTTAAATATTTTTATTTATTTCTAGGAGAGAGAGAGAGAGAGAGAGAGACAGTGTGAGCAGGGGAGGGTCAGAGAGAGGGAGTCACAGACTGAAACAGGCTCCAGGCTCTGAGCTGGCAGTCAGCACAGAGCCCGACGCGGGGCTCAAACCCACGAACCGCGAGATCATGACCTAAGCGAAGTCGGACGCTTAACCGACTAAGCCACCCAGGCGCCCCGGTATACCCAATGAAGATTTACTGTTAAACAAACAAAGGCATGGTCAGATTTAAAAAAAAAAAAGAGTCATTAAGTAAACTTCATTTCCTAGCAACTTAAATGCAAGTATCACTATTTGCAACCGGAATACTTACAACACTCTAGTATCCCTTCTGTCCTGCCTACTTATTTGCCAGTGTTGGCACTTGAGGGTTTTAAAGGCAGCATGATAAAAAAATAGGACCATCAATATTTCACAGGGAATACCACTTTGGACTAGAGAATAACATCACCTCATTACCAACAAAACTAGTCTATTTTCCGAATGCTTCTAACCAAGTGAAAAATTCAAGCGTAAATGAAATTCAGCATCGATTCATGGAAAGTGATATGAATTGCAAAACAGAACAGCCCAGCTCTCTATTCTCAGCTCTGCCAAGACTGAAAAACCACAAGCGAGAGGCAAACCTCTCTGTGCACGTTTCTCTTTCTGAAAAGAGGATTGACATCAACTCCTCCCTGATAATGTTTTTGAAAGGACAAATGAGATAATTTATGTTGAAAGCCCTTTAAAATCTGTGGAGATGATAAAACCCAACATATTAATAGATGTTCTCAAACCACAGTTATGAAGGAAAAGAGAGCAGGCAGTTTATATCAAAAACAAATACAAAATGTAAATGTAAAAGAACAAAATTGAAGTTAAACCCTTTGTTCTTAACATTGAAAGGACTGTTCAAGCACACACTGGTGTCACATGTTCATACCACGTTACTCAATACTGCTGTAATTATAGTAATAAGAGCCTGCTGGTCAATATTACAGCTTAATGCTGAACCACCCCTTCTCGGTTTCCATGTAGGAAACCATGTAAGGTTTGCCCATTCCCAAAAGAGAAAAAGGGAAGAAATAGGAGAGGGGTTGAAAGACTGTTCTCCTGAGCAATCCCAAAAGTCACATAAAAATATCTTGTCTAATATTCAATAAGCACAGCTCTGCACGCTGCCAACATCCTTTCCCACTATTACATTTGGAACTGAAATAGCTACGCCACTCAATCTAAAAGGTGTAGAACAGAGACAAAAAGTATATAGTTTAACACTGCCCTTGGCCAATCACTCAGACTCCCGGGGGAGTCCACAACACAAAGCTCATTAATGTTCTGAAGTCCATAACTTAGGTCAAGCCACATAAATTTTTAAACTTTTTAACCTAAAATGACTCTCTTCCAAGGAAAATTTAAGATGGTTAACTTTCAAAGGAAATTAACTGTTAACGTACTTAAATTACTTAAGACCGATAACTTCACGTACAGCCACTTAAATGTTGTCATATTTTAAGTCAGCTTAAAGAATGCTTGAAAACTACAGTTAACAGGGGCGCCTGGGTGGCTCAGGCGGTTGGTTAAGTGTCCAACTTCAGCTTGGGTCATAATTTCACAGACCGTGGGTTCAAGTCCCACATTGGGCTCTGTGCGGACAGCCAGCTCAGAGCCTGGAGCCTGTTTCAGATTCTGTGTCTCCCTCTCTCTCTGACCCTCCCCTGCTCACTGCTGTCTTTCTCTCAGAAATAAATAAAACATTAAAAATTTAAAAAAAATACAATAACAATTTTCAAACTAAGTTTTCATTAACAATGCTGTAATTAGATAGCACCTTTTCTCCAACACCCTATACCTCATTAAAGACTTTCATTTTACTTTACCCAAATAAGTATTAAATATTCAAAGCAACTGCAAATGCCTTTCAAAGACTTTTAAGAATAACTTGAGTCAAGTTATAAATACTAAAATTCCTTTGAAAGGTGACCTTCAAAAGAATGAAACTTCTCTGCTGGACAAGAACCTCTCAAAAAAAAAAAAAAGCAACTGACTAGACAACTAGAGAGCAGATAATGAGCTCATTTAAATACAGGAAAGTATTCAAAATGCTTCAAAGGCAGCTTCCTAATCTATCCTTAACTCCAACTACACATATAAACAAAAAGACACACAGCAAGAAATTTAAAAGTTATACACAGAATTATAAAAACAACTGTGGCACACAACACCTTTATCTAAAATAAACCGTAATTCTCTTTTTCCTAGGAAAAGAATTACTACCAAAATGTAACACGTTCCTGTCGGGTGTCCTACATTCATTCCACTGCCGGGGTAATTTCTAGGAACCCTCACTCGCCTGTGCAGTCCTGACAGTGTTCCAATAATTAGTAGGACCACCTTATAACAAGGTCCTTTTGTTCATAACTAGACCTCCTTGCAGAAGTTCAAGTGCTATATGCTCCATTTGGTTCTATGGCAAATGAATATCACCAGAGACGTTCTGTGTATACCCTGGATTTAAAATAGGCTCAACGCTGTGTAAAAACCAAAATAAACAACTAGACACCTCTCTATTACAAGCATCTTCCTTCTAGGACACGTGTACACTGGCTTCATGTTCAAAGACAGGTTGGATACTGCCTGTGACGTCCCCATTTTATTAGCTATTTTTACAAGCATGTACACAGAAGTATGTATGTATTTATGTTGTGCATACAGAGATGAAGCAAATAAGTTCAGAGAGAAGAAAACAATTACTGCTTTTCATAAACAAAAGATCAAAATGCCCATACCAGAAATCTGACTTAACCAGAAAGAAAATTTGTCACTTTTAGATAAGCTTAAAAAACAAAACAAACAAAAACCCACTGTATATCACCTAGAATATTTTAGACACACTTGAAGAGATAATTAAGGGAATCAAAGATTTAAATTTCATAACCAGGACACCCAAACCTTTCCCATGGACATTTCTCAGGACTGACAGGAAGATGAGAAATGCAGGACTTTTTATGTATGAAATGCTCAATCCTGTTTATTTCACATATCCCTTCCCCTATAACTGATTGGTTCTAAGGGCATTTATCATTCTCATCTTAATATTCTCACTGCAAGTGTGATTACCATGTAATGCTTTTGTAAAGTAACAATATTTTACAAACTGCCTGAGCCCCAAGAGAAGAGGATGCACTTGCTGTTCCTACATTACAAAATAAACAAATAAAGCACCAATTTTCTAGGCCATACACTTTGAAAGCCATGTCATTCATTTGAGGTGTTATCTTCAGATACTGCAAATGCTATGGTATTAGGATATGGTTTTCTCTAGAAGACAAAACTCCATCGGCAATCCACTTGGATTATATTAAAACTTCAATGAAACTAAAAGGGTCATCTCACCCGGAATGCTACTGATCTTGCATACTGCAGTGTGGGAGTAAAGATTTGTTCATTCAATCTGACTCAACTGCCACTGAGACACCACTTGGGCCAAAAACATTAAATTAGAAAGAATGGCAACAGCTTAATCAAGTTACAAATATTACTTTCCCACCAGCACCTACACACTAGAATTGTAAATCTGGGGAAGATTTAAGTGTTCTAATTTAATTTTGCTACGCTAACTTTATTTTAAATGAAATTTCTTATCACTAAGAACATAATTGTTCAGACCAGAGAAGGAAAAGATGCAAACAAATACAAAGCTCAAATATAATAACCAGGATGTACCTGGTTAGTACCTGCCTAATTTAGCACTTGCCAAGCCTTTAATCAAAAGAGAAACATTAGTCACCCCTAGAGTAGGAATTAGATATAATATGTCAGTCATATCTCCAAAAGCTGGAAAAAAACAAAGAGAAAAGAAAAAGGTGTTTCAATCTAAAACTGAAAACAAAAAAAAAAATGAATGAATGAATGAGGAGGATTCGAGATCACATCTCAAGAGGTGGCAACCACTTTAAAGTCTTACTGTGATCCCTGCTGCAAGTGACACGGTCACGGTCAGATCTAGCTAGAAAGGCTGTTAAATCAGAAATGAGAAAAAGAAATCAGACATCACTTTGGACGTGAGAATCAAACTTGCAGGTGAAACTGACAATAAAGCAAAAAAGCTCTGGGGAAAAGTCTCAGGAAGAAGGGTGCTCCCTGCTAGCGAGGACTAAGTGTGCACACGAGCAAGACAGCCAAACAGTGCCCCGGGTGACGGGAAAGGAGCTCCTAGGAGTCATGCGAGAATGGCGAACCGGGACAAATGGAGAGAAAGTGACCTAGAGCACTTCTGATGGTCATTTCCCCCATTCGGTACTGCGGGCAGGAGACCGTTTACCTGCAATCCCAAACCGCCTCCAACCCACATGCCCAGGCGGGGAGGCCTGAAGGAAGCGCCATCCCTGTTAAAATTAAGTCCTGCCGCCTTTCTCATCAGTACCTGCCCCCTGTACTTCCTGGTGGCTGGGCCACCTCTTTCCACGTCGCTTCCCAGCCTCTGGGCCCTCAAGACTGACAGCAGGTCGCGGGTTTTCAAACTGCTCGATGTAGTCCTACACAGATGGCCCGTGAAAGCTCTAAGGAAGCAACAAAGCCTCCCGAGGACCCGCGTTTACTCCTGGTTGGCGCTCAACTCCTCGGTATCTGGAAGGGTTTACACCCCACACGTGAACACACAGGTGATCCCCTTACCTGCATAGAAGCGGATGAGGCAGCCAATCTCCGAGTCCATGCCTTCCTCCTGCACCCTCCACAACTCCCCAAATCCCAGCTGGAAGAGGTAGTCATTTTGGATCTGCAATGGCTTCTCGTCCGCCTCCAGGCGCCGGGTGGTCTCTCCGTGGAGCTGCACATACAGGGTGGGCGGCGGAGGCGCTTTCTCCGCGGCCGCCCCGTTCCCCCCCGGGGTCGATGAGGGGCGGCCGGGGGCCGAGGCTGCGGCCGCCTTCTCCTCCCGCGGCCGGTCCCGGGCGGCCCCTCCCGGGCCGTCGGCCGCCCTCGGCGCTTTCGGCTGCGGCGGGGACGGGGAGGCCGTCGGGGAAGGAGGCCGGCCGCCCGTTCCCGGCCGGGGCTGCGCCGAGCGGCGGGGCAGGAGGGGCTGGCCCGGAGCCCCCGTCGGGGCCGGGGCCGGGTCAGCCTCGAGCTCCTCGGACGACGAAGAGGAGCCGCTGCCGCTGCTGTAGGGGTCCAGCCGTTCGGACACGCTCTCGGCGCTCGGGCTCAGGCTGAAGCTCTCCGTGTCGGAGGTCGGGCCCGCGGCGGCGCCGTCCAGGGGCTGCGGGGCGCCGGGCTCCCCCGGGCTGGAGTCAGACGGCGCGGGGCTGGCGCGGCGCGCGCGGCGCGCCCACCGCCCGGGCCGCCCTGCAGCGGCAGGTCCGCGGGAGGCACGCGCGGCGGGCCCCCGACGGCGGCCGGCCCGCTCCTCCCGGCGGCGGCCCCAAGTCCCCGGGGTCGGCCGGCGCGAGCCGGGGGCCGACGTCGGGGGGCCGCTCCGCGCCGGCCGCGGGCCCGCACGCCTTGCCCAGCACCTTCACCACGCCGCTGCCCTTGAGGCCCACCTGCAGCAGGCGGGCGGCCACCTCGCCGGCCGTGGTGTCCAGCGTGCAGAGCACCGGGCGCAGGTAGGTCGAGGCCAGGTGGCGGTCGAAGACGTGCACGCAGCCGCGCTGGAGCTGGTGCCTCACCCAGTCCCGGTCCGACGGCTGCAGCTGCAGCATCTGCCGGTGTTTCAGGAGCAGCGTCTTCCTGTCCAGGCTCCGGGTGCACAGGGACGCCGAGGCCGAACAGGAGGCAGAGAGGGCGGCGGCGCCGGGGCAGTGCGAGGCGGCAGCGGCCGACGACGACGACGACGACGACGACGAGGCGGCGGCGGCGGCCGCGGACAGATTCCTCTTCAGCCGCCCTCTCCTCAGCAGGAGGGAGTTGGCGCCGCCGCCCGCCCCGGGCACCGGGGCAGCCCCGCCGGCGGTGGGCTGGGGCGCTCCGCGCCGTCGCCGGCGACCCGTGCCTCCCGCCCGGCCCGGCAGCGGCCCCGGCTGCGCTCGCCGGGGCCTCTTCCCGCGCCCCGCGGGTCGGGGCCGCCGGGGTCAGCGCGGGCTCCGGCCCGGCCGCCCCGGCCGCTGCCGCCAGAGCCGCCGCCGCCGCGGCCGCCGGAGCTCGGTCCTCCCTGCTGGTCTCTGGGAGTCGCTGCGCCGTAGCCGCGGCGGCGGGCTCCATTGCAGTGGGGCTTCGCGCTTCCCCCCCAGCTCCGGAGGCAGCGGGAGGAGAGGGAGGCGATGAGGCGAAGGTGGGAGACGGCGGCGGCGGCGCGCGGTGAAGAGAGAAGCCAATGGCGTTCGGCGCGGCCGTTCCGGGGGATTATGTGGCAATTCGGAGCATTCCGTCGGTGTCTCGGTGTTCCATTCCGCGCGCCCGCCCGCCTGGCCGCCACCGCCCCCCCACACACGCCCTCCCCGCCCGGGTCGCGGGCCCGGGAGCGCAGGCCCCGCCCGCTCCCCCCACTTCGCCGCGGCGAACCAGCCGCGTAGCTGGGCTCATTGAATATTAATCACGCGCCGGGAGCGGGAAGGAGGGAGGCGGGCAGGGCGGGAGCTCCACGAGGGCCTCATGAATATGCATCATTAGCATGACGGCATTCCCGGGAGAAGTGGAGAGAGCTGGAGGATGGCGGAGAGGCGGGGCTTCAGGGTAAACAAACGTGACGCGTGCGTACGAGGGCGGGGCGGGGGCGGGGGCAGGATCCCGGGAGGGCCCTGCGAGGCCTGGGAGAGGGGCCGACTGAGGCGAGAGGCGCGCGCGGTGCACTTTGGGAGCTGTAGTTCTAGTGCTGAAAGGAACACGCCGAGGGAAACAAGGCGAACCACAAGTCCCAGAGTTCCTTCCTTTACGCCCCTCCTTCAGCCCGCCGCCGGCTCTAGGCAGTGGGTACTGTGCCCTCTGCTGTTAAACTCTGTGCCCGGGAATGTTCTTACTCGTTAACTTGTGCCCAACCCGCCCATCCCCGATTCTCAGAAGACTTTCGTTTTCCCTGCTAATTTAAAGAGGGATTTGAGGGACTCTAAACGATACGAAGGTCCCCTCTCCTCGGTTCTCACCTCCACCCATTGTATGGGATCGAAAACACGCCCACAGCACCCCTGGATGACTGGCCGTGAAAGCGGCCAACCTCACTTTCCCCACGTTTTCCAAGTCCAGGGAAGAAATGTCTCGAAGCTCTAACTTGGGTCGTTGTTGAATACACATTGTGGCAGTCGTGCAACCTGGAGCTTATCTTCTTCCACGGCCACACGTGGGAAGGAAAAGGCAAAGGGCTGGGCTGCGGTCTGGGGCTTTTCCCCATTGACCTTCAAGTTTGACGTAACCTAGCGACAACGGAAAGCGGTGCAAAGTAGAAGAAACGGACTGGAGATGGGGGATATGAGATCGGTCCTGGGTGTTCCCCCTTATGTCTGACATTAAGAAAAGTTGTTTTCTGCTCCTACAATGTTTGGTTGTCGTCTGAAAAGTTGCATTTTCTTATCAGTTTAATTTAGTAAACATTTTTAATTAAATTGCCGTTCCTCCAGATTTTTAAATAAATGTTCACATGTGAGACTTTGTAAACTGCCTCTCTCCAGGGCCTCCCTTAACTTCAGTAAGGTTGGTAAACCTGGGGGGACGTTGCGGGTGGGGGCAAACAAGCAGGGAGAGAAAAGAGGAGATGGGGCACCTGGCTGGGTCAGTCAGGGGAGCATGCAACTTTTGATCTCTGAGTTGTGAGTTCGAGCCCCACCTAGGGTAGAGAGATTATTTAAATTTTTTTTTTAATCTTAAAAAAAAAAAGATCAGCTGGAACGTATCGCTGAAATAGTAGAAGTTGATAAGGGCAAGTAAAGCCATACTTAGGTTATCTACACGGTTTCACTGAAGAGAAATGGAGGAAGCTACCAGGATAAAAATAAGTATTTCTCTTGATTCTGGAAAGTCCTGAAAATGATTTTCTATATCTTTCTTTTGAAGTCTTCCCCCTTGGCCTCATGAAACTAATTTTTATTTCATTTCATTTCAATCAACAGAACCAAGTTCCTTTTTTAAAAAAATAGGGAGACTGCACATTCTCCCAAGAGAGATAAGATAGTCATGTCAATTAATTTAACAAATAATTATAAGCATTTTATATACTAGTCACTGTTAAGCAGCTGAAAATATCAGACACGGCCCTTGCCTTCATAGAGCATACAGATTACAAAGAAAGACAGTCAACAAGTGAGAGCGATATAGAAGAGGGAAAAATACAAGGTGCCATGGGAAGAGACAAAAATACAACAAGGGGAAGTGACCTTGTCTAGGAAGTCAAAGAGACTATCTTTGGATGAAATTTTTTGTGATGAAACTGGGTACTTGCTGAAGGATCTGTCTCTGAAAGAAAGCAAAGGGGCAGAAAAAAGGTAATGATATTGAAGATAAATTTCAACTACTAATCCATATGTTGCCTTGAGTAGCTCCTAACACAAACTATTAGTTCTAGAAATGGAAAGAATGGTATTTTGATTTATCTTTTATTTGGTATGATTAAAAAACAAAAAGCATGATAAATTTCAATACTAAAACATAGACTGTTTACACAGTCTTTATATTCATTAGTTCCTTAGTCAATTTCCTACAAACCTGTTTAATTTTTGCTATTTAAAAAATGTACATTAACTCCTGTATAGTTGCTTTCTAGGGGTATATTTCTTTAGCTAGTGTAACAAACTCAGGGAACGTTTATTCTAATCATAAATACTGTCACTATTGGCCTAAGGTCTATTTGCATCCTCTGTACGAAATTGTAGTATTGTACTTAATCTAGCTCTGGTTCCTGTCATTCAGCTTTATACAATCACCCCAACTCTGCCTTTTTATCCTCTAGGAATTTTGTTTACTTTTTGGTGGTATTTATAACCAAAACACCTCCTCTAAAGGGGAAATTTTTAAAGAAAAAGCATAGCTCAGAGAATTTAGTTTCTAAATGGTGGGAGTGGCTGGGAGTCATCATACACACCTGCCCCACTTGGTGTGAGGAATTACCGATTTGGAAAGAAGAGGGAAATAATGAATAACGTTAATGTTGAAGTATCTCAGCATAAAGAAAAAAGGATGTACATTCCAGCCTACAAGACAAAACACAAAATCCTGTGTTGGGGAATAGGGTGAGGGAGAGGAAGAATGAATGTAGAATATAATTCCTACATAGATAAATGATTTCATGCCCAGTGTCTATAGTCTGAAAGAGGCTACATTCCATTGTACCCAGAATAATTAAAATCAGAGGTGAGGAAAGAACCGAAGAATAAAGGTTCACAGTGTGATCCGCCCCTTGTTCTACCTCCAAACCTTCAATAAAGTTACTAAACTTGGCGGTGAGAGGAGAGACAGAAAGAAAATGGGAGTTTATAAAGAATAGACAGTTCCGTTGATTATGAGATCAACTGGAACCTCATTGTTGAAATAATAGACACTGATAAGGGCAATGAAACTTGTGCTTAGAACTTGTAGTATCATTGAATATTATCCAGAGCATCTGAGCCAACCCACACTATACGACTGCTCTGAGTAAGAAAAAGATTTCAGTAAAGGACAAATGTTTTCCAGACACCCATGAAATAGCAGCTTCTCCTACTAAAAGTAGAGTGGGGAATAGGCCAGTATCCTGAAACCGCATAACTCATGAATGCCCCCTACCCTTTTTAAAGTGTTCCAAATGTACAATCTAATACAGCATTGCTGACAAGCCACACTTTTCAAAGAATCACATCTTAAAGTGCTAAAAGATAATCCTGAAAAGAAACAACAGATGTAAAAGTTGCAAACCCTGATGCCAACTTGTTAAAATATTTTCACAGCTAAGTATAGAAAAAGAGAGCATAATTTTCAATTTACAGCCACAGTTTATTTTATGCCGTGTGATTTATAACTGACTTGCTGTGTTTTGCATCTAGGTTAATCCTGTTTGCATCCTTAGATCCAAGATAAAAGAAACCATCTTTGGAATTTTTTTCTAATATAAGCAGTTGGAATTTTAATGGAAGCATGAACTGATAGCTGGGATGGTTTCAGTCTGAATTGTTAAGGGCTCAGCTGTATCCAGAAATAAACTCAGAAAGATGCAATATACAATGTAATACATTTAGTTAGTACATTATGAACAAGGGATCTAATTATAGTTTCACATTCTTATATCCCTTGAGCTACTAGTGGTTCACCATGCCTAAATTGCTCACTATTTACTCATTCTATTTTACTATGAGGGACCCATTTAGCAAATTACTGCTCTAGTGCACTAAATGGGCCCCAGGTGGCTAAACTGAATTCGTATGTTCCCTGCTCACTGGCAGGAAGATACCTTCTGTTCTCTCTAAAGCCTTACCCCTCCCTCACAAAATTTACCATTTGAACTCTATCAATAGCTTAGATTGCCACTATCATCTTAGGCAGTCCACTTTATAAATACACTTGATAGATTTTTTCAGATATTAGTGCACCCTTTTAAGTCCCATGATTCTTTGTCTTTTTCTTATATCTCACATCCTGCCTCACAGAAGTAAACAAATGTGTTATATTACAGCACAACAATGAAGTATTAGACCAAGAAATAGAGACCTTGTAAGCCCACGTCTTTCAGTAACAATGTAAATTACTTGGACTATTCATTCAATGTAAATCACCTGGGACACTTAATGGACCAGGTATTGAAATCATATGTGTAGGTACCGTTTACCCTGAGTAAATAGTATAGACAAAAATACCTGCCCTAAGGAAGCTTATATAAAAGCATTATCATTCTTCTTAAATCTTTAGCTAAAATTGACCTACTCTTTTTTTGTTTATTTTTGAGAGAGTACATGCATGCGAGCCGGGGAGGGAAAGAGTGGGGTGGGGACAGACGATCTGAAGCAGGCTCCTGGTGCTGACAGCAGAGACCCTCGTGCAGGGCTGGAACTCAGAAACCATGACCTGAGCCAAAGATGGACCCTTAAAGAACTGAGCCACCCAGGTGCCCCGATCTACTGCTTTCTTTTATATAAATGGTTCTTGTTTTTAGGCAATTGGGAAATACGGAAATCTAGATAGATTAGTTACATATTAGGATATAAATATTTCTTCCCAAAGTATTTTTTGTTCTTTCTCTTATATATGAATTCACCACACAATTGTTTTAAATACTGGGCCTTTATAATATTTATACATTTAAAAAATATTAATTTAAAAAGTTGATTTACACTCAGCTTTTTAGAAACTCATTTTGGATTCTAATCTCTCCCATGTGCCTAACACCTCTTTCCATTGAGATTCCTGTCTTAAAAAAAAAAATCTTTCCAAAATTATCCCTCCCCAAGCATTTCCCCTGAATCTTCCACTACTACAAGTAGAAAAGTAGTCTCCCTCCAGATAACAGTTTCCATATATTTATAGTCATTAATTAGACCCTAAGGAAGTAGCATGGGTATTCTCTTTTTTTGGCCCCAAACAGAATGACTATGGGACACACATCAATTCTTGGAAATCTTACCCTTTTCCCCTTATTTCCCAACATACCCACCAGTCTGGACTCCTAGCTATGCTTGTTTCATAGTGCTGTCATAACAAAGGTCCTTGAACTAGATGGCATAAAACAACAGAAGTCTATTCTATCACAGTTCTGGAGGCTAGAAGTCCAAAGTCAAGGTGTCAGCAGGACCAAACTCACACTGAAGGCTCTGGGAGCCTCCATTTTTGCCTCGTCTAACCTCTCCTGGTTGCAGCCCTGCTTGGCTTGGAGGTACATCCTCCAATCTCTGTTTTCTGGCACCTGTCATTGCATGGCCTTCTCCCTGTGTCTCTACATCCAAACTCCTCTTCTTATGAGGGTAACAATCATTGGACCAGGGACCATTATGGTCTCATCTTAACTTGACTGCCAACTGCAAAGAGCCGATTTCGAAATATGGTCACCCTCTCAGGAACCAAGTAGATCCCAGTTTGGGGTGGGGACACACCAGTACACTAGGTGTTTGTAGTGCTCCCCAGGAGTGAGAATCTAAAATATATCAGAGATTTCAGGGATTAGTAAAATTCCACCACCCAAAAAAAAATTGGTGTCCAAAGTAGATATTTCAGCCTTTTACTCATTCACTTAAATATTCACTGAGTCTCCTACATCAGGCACTAAGCTAGATCTGAGTACATAATAGCGAATAAGAGAATTGTAAGCATTGCCCTCGAAAATGTTTTTAAACTATAAATACCATAAAAATACTATTAAAGGAAGTGCATTTTAACATACAGAAAAACATAGGAAAGACAAGCCCTAGCATAAAAACAGAGGTAGTCTTTAAATCGAATAAAGTTACCTTTATGGAAAATTCCTTAATTGTCCTTTTGTCCCTCATGTTACCATAAATCAAGAAAAATACCATGGTGAACCAGTCCCAGATCTCAGACTAGCCTTTGGTAATCACAGTGCTAGAGCTTGCAAAGAGTTCTCTCTGGTGCTCTTCCATTCTGTAGCCCATAATATGTGGTTAGGTAAATGCAGACCTATTACCTTCCAGAATTCAACCATCCACAACCATCTGTTGCCACATGGATCAAAATACTACAAAATGTAACCACTGCTCCAGTGCCATATAACATGTATGGTCTTACCATACGGGGCCAGGAAAATCCAGCAGACGCATTCAGGCTTAGCAGGATGTATGAGTAAGTTTGGATATAATGATGGTGACAATGGCAGAGTAACACTCTCAGCCTTCTACACATTCCATCATTGAAAAGTGGCTACATGTAATGCTATAGAGGAGCTCAATAATGTCTAAGGTTGGAAGTCAGGTGTCCTCATTCTAGTCCTGGTTTTATACATGCTAGTTAAGTATGACCTAGGGAAAACATTTGACCTCAAGGAGGTTTCAGTTCCTGATTTACGAAATGAAGGGACTGAACCAGATGGTGTCTCTAAAATCTCTTCTGGCTCAAAAAAAAAAAAAAAAAATCTGATTCTGGCTAAAAACAAAATTGTCTAATTTGAAATATTGGCAAATGTTTTTGTTAATCAAAAAAGCAGAGAGCTTCACATTTAGATGCTATTAATTTGAGGGGGGTCTTTGAAGACCTTTTGCTATTCTTGCCATTTAAAAGAACTTTTAATGCATTTAAAATAACAGCAGGTTTATTCTGACATTTAAGAAAACTGCTGGGCTGTCAGTCCTTTTAAGTTGGAATTTGTCATCAGTAGGAACCAGTCCATGACAACAAGATCCACAGCTTTGGATTCCCAAACTCCAGGGTCTTTATCAGTTTTTTTTTTTCTTTTATAGTCACAGATGGGTAGAAATCTCAGCACAAAGTAAGGTCAGGGCACAGTGAGCACATGTGCAGCATGAGACACTGACAGGGATATTGACAGCAGCTGCAGTTATCGATGCCAGAACCTGGGTCCATCAACAGTAGAAAGCATAAATCAGCTGTAGTATAATCTACACTGAACTACCCACACAGCAGCAAAAGTGAATGATCACAATGCTAAGCAGTATGAATGAATCTTAGCATGTTGGTTAAAGAATCCAGGCACAACAGAACGCTTACCACATGATTCCACTTATATCAAGTTCAAGAACAAGCCAAACTAATCTATATTTTTTAGGGATGCAATTTATGTGGTAAAACTTAAACAAAAGGAAAAGAAAGTAAATAGCATAAACCCCTAGGTGGGAACAAGTGGGAAGGGGGTTGGGATGACATCTGATGCTGACACTGTTCTGTCTTGGGTTATCTAGGTCCCTCTTTTTAGAAAATGTGTTCAGTTGTACTTTTGTGTTTTATATACTATCCTATTCTTATTATACTTCATAACAAAGGTTGTATTTTTTTTTAAATCAACTGTGAGGTTTTTGTTACAATCTGAATTTCTCCATATTGTCCATAATTTAGAGCTTAAACTTATGTTAAGTTTCCCATCACTTATTTAATTCATTTACAATGTTATTTATAGGGGCTCTTGGGTGGCTTAGTTGGTTGGGCATCTGACTTCAGCTCAGGTCATGATCTCGTTGTTTGTGGTTCAAGTCCTGCATTGGGCTCTGTGCTAACAGCTCAGAGCCTGGCGCCTGCTTCAGATTCTGTGTCTCCCTCTCTCTCTGCCCCTCTGCTGCTCACACTGTCTTTTCTTCTCTCAGAAATAAGTAAACATTAAAAAAATTTTAATAATAAAATAAAATGTTACTTATAATTTAAAACAATTGATCAACTATAAATCTAATTTAAGAGCCCTAAATATTAATTATAAGAGTTCATTATAGAAAGTCTGGAAACTATCAAAAACTGTAAGGATACAAAGGAGAACAAAAAAATCCAATGACTCCTTATTTTCACAAATTTCCTCTCAGATTTTTTAATGCATTTTAATGTAGTAGAGATCATAACGTAGGTACAATTTTTTTATCCTGCTTTTCTCATTCAAAACTATCCCATAAACACTTTTACATGCTATTAAATTTTTTTTTTAATTTCTAAACAAAAATGCAGCATTTTGGAGAACTATAATTTATTTAAGAGCTCCATGAAGAGTGAATTAATTAATGATTGGGTAGGACACTCTGCTGCCCTCAGTGTTTTTATGCTATGTTTTTTGTATCATCTTTCCTTGTGGATATAGGAATACAGTGATAGCTTATTTCACTACAGTCATCTTTTCTAATCTCCCCATCTTTCTACCACAATTTAGCAACATTTAATTTTTTTTAAGTTTACTTACTTATTTTGAGAGAGACAGAGACAGCATGAGCCAGGGATGGGGAGTGAGGAGCGGGGGGGGTGCAGAGAGGGGAGAGAGAGAGAATCCCAAGCAGGCTCCATGCTGCCAGCACAGACATGGGGCTTGAACCCATAAACTGTGAGATCATGACCTGAGCTGAAACCAAGAGTCCAGTGACGGCGCTTAACCAACTGAGCCACCCAGATGCCCCATTGTTTCTTTTCAAAACTTGCTCCTTGGGGCACCTGGGTGGCTTAGTCGGTTAAGCGTCCGACTTTCGCTTAGGTCATGATCTCGCAGTTCATGGGTTCGAGCCCCGCGTCGGGCTCTGTGCTGACTGCCAGCTCAGAGCTGGAGCCTGTTTCAGTCTGTGACTCCCTCTCTCTCTGACACTCCCCTGCTCACACTGTCTCTCTCTCTCCTAGAAATGAATAAAAAAAAAATAACATTAAAAAAAAAAAACTTGCTCCTTGCTCCTGTGTATTGTTATGTTAAACATGAGTACTTAAAAAAAAAAAAAAAGTATGGGACCCAGGTGGCAGAGCCAATCATTTTAAACATGATTCAAAACTGAGCCCCAGGAGGGGCACCTGGGTGGCTCAGTCAATTAAGCATCTGACATAGCAGCAAGGGGGAGCCCTGACACCCCCTTCCTTCCACCCCTCCCCAACCACCATACTTTCTTTTGGCAGTCAAATGAAATAGTTTTCTTTCAGCCACTCCTAGAAATCCCAGGAGTATTTGGGTATTTGGTTTCCGGCTTCCTAACCCCCCCATATTTTGGTTTAAAGGAAATAAGTAATGCAAAGGTAAACCATCCAGAACTGGGCTCTCTGGAGTTTGGAGGAAACAGGACCTGAGTGTAAATTACTTTCATCTTCTCCTGTCCTGGCACAACCCCAGCCTCACCATGTGGCTCATGCCAGGCTCCTAGAACAACCAAAACTGTCTCTTGCTTCTCCTCATTGATTCGCCTTAAAAAAAAAATGTTTTATTTATTTTTGAGAGAGAGAGACAGCATGATCAGGTGAGGGTCAGAGAGAGAGGGAGATACAGAATCTGAAGCAGCTCCAGGCCCTGAGCTGTCAGCACAGAGCCCAATGTGGTGCTTGAACCCACGAACCCTGAGATCATGACCTAAGCTGAAGTCGGACGCTTAACTGACTGAGCCACCCAGGCGCCCCTGATTTGGTTTAGTCTTACTGTTTCCCTTCTCTGCAGACTGTCTGCAGACAAGCCACTTGGCAAATGCCCCAGATTCACTACCTCTCTTGCACAGGAGGTAAAACTTCTCTAGGCCCCGAAATAAGGGACAAAGTTGGCAGAGAGTGAGTGCAGGAGACAGAGCAGAGCTCAAACAGGAAGAAACAGTCTCCAGCCCCACCAGCCCAGGTAAGAAAGGAGGGCTTTGGGAGAAGGATACAGACTTTCACAGGGCCACCCACTGAGGCCCTTAGTCCTGACCCCAGACAGGCACAGCTGGCCAATGGCATCCAGTTCAGAACCAAGGAGGACCGGAGGGTCTTTCTTTTACACCTGCTGACACAGGTGTTAAGCCACATGCTCATGCATCCCACCCACAGTCCTGAGAACCATCAGCTCCCAGGGTGCTCCCTAGCTGGGCTGTCGCCCCTGCAGAGCCCTGGCATCTCTGCAGGCAGAGAGAGCAGTTGGCATGGGGAGCAGGTGGTACCTCTGGCATGTGCTTACGAATAGTATCCTTACCAGGTCTCCGAGAAGAAGGTGATTCCCTCAGCTGAACTAAACTTTAGACAGGCTTCTTTCTGACTGGAGGCTCCCAGCCTCCCTTTGCTTAGAGCTTTTTTTTTTTTTAAGAACATTCAAAACTGTTGATTTTCTACCCCTCTAAGACGTATGTCAATCTTCTCTTAAATCCTCCTGTTAGTTTTTCAACCCAGAAATATTTTTCTCAAAGACCTGGGAGCCATCTCTTTAAAATGTCATCAAAGGAGATAGTGGAGTTATCTCCTAGTCCTTATGGGAAGGTAAGAGCCTAATTTCAGGAGGACGGGGGTGGGGTGGGGGCCTTGCTCCATGTTGCAAAACGACCTACTATCATAAAATGGTAAGAAATGTATTGTTCCTTTGGAAAATTCCATTCACAAACACAGATGGCCCCAAATCTTCCAATAATCTCTCATTTGCTCATCTCAGCCCTTAGAAAGCCCCCTGCTTTAGTGGAGGTGAGCCCAGGCTGAACTTATTTTATATTACCTTCTTACTATAGCCTTCAAGAAAGTCTTTCCCATCTCTTTAACTTGGTTCGTTTTTGTTTTGAAACAGGAAATCTAGTTTGTGACTTTTCCACAACTTCTAAACAAGTTATAAGTTTTGCACAGTGGCCTCATGCTTGTGAATAAGAATTTCCCTAGAACATAAGTGGACATAGACTCAAAGCTACAACAGTGGACACTTAAGAGACAGGACTTGAGAAGAAAGGCTTTCCTTCCCTAAAACATCTTCTTAGCTTCTCCAGTAACCTAGCTGAAGTTGCAGTGACCATATTCAGAAAAAGTAATAGATGTGAGAACCAAGGTCTTTGAGGAAGACAGAGAGAGCTCATTATTCTTAGGCTATAATTAAAATGCTATGGGGCACCATACCAAACAATTAATCTGAGATGGATCTTAGATCTACATATGAAAGTTAAAATAACAAAACTTCTGAAAATGACCTTGTGATAGGCAAAGCTTTTAAAACACAAAAGAACATCTGTTCATCCAAAGGCATCATCAAGAGAGTGAGAGTACAAACCTCAGACCTTGGGGAGACAAAGGATTTATGTTCAGAATGTGAAAAGAATTCCTAAAAATCAATATGAAAAAGACAGTCTGTTCAAAACTAACAGGCAAAACAACTAACCACGTGAGCAGGCATTTCACGAAAGATAATCCAAAAGTCAACTAGCATGTGAGAAGGGGCCCGCCAGGATTACTCATCAGGAAAATGTGAATCAAAACTACATACTTTAGAATGGCTAAAATCAGGGTGCCTGGGCAGCTCAGTCAGTTAAATGTCCAACTCTTGACGCAGGCTCAGGCCACGATCCCAGGATCATGGGATTGAGCCCCGTGTCATGCTCCATGGTGAGCATGGCTCATGCTTTCTCTCTCAAAATAAATGAACTTTTTTTAAAAAAAAAAACGGCTAAAATTAAGGGACAATGTCAAGCAATAGAAACATTGTAAAGCTACTACAATTTTCCCATAGGTAGATCTGATATGAGTACTTTATGCATAATCCTTTAATAAAAGGTTTTGTCTTTGTTTAATACATGGGAAAGTTGGGTTTACTTAACACTTTAATTACATACAACTCTGGACTCTGGGCACTGAGATAGGAGACAGGTAAGTGTCGGCTAAGTAGGCAGACCCAGGGAAAAACAAAGCTGTGTGTAATATCTGAGGACAATGCCCAAATAGTCAGCAAAATCTGAGAGAAAGTACAGTGGTATTCACCTTGCAATTTTGTCTGTGAATCTTAAGTTCCACCTTTTTTCTGAAAGAGAAATGTTCTGTACGAAAGCACAGGGACCAGGACCTGTTTCTCCTTGTGTTTTTCTAAATGTTTACTTATTTATTTTGACAGAGAACACAAGCTGGCGGGCGGGGGGCAGAGGGGGCGGTTAGTGAGAGAGAGAGAGAGACAGAGAGAGAGAGAGAGACTATCCCAAGCAGGCTCCACGCCCAGGATGGAGCCCAAGGCACAAAGGTTCTATCCACAACCATGGGATCACGATCTGAGCCAAAATCAAGAGCTGGACCCCCAGCCAACTGAGCCACCCGGGCTCCTCTGTTTCTCCTTGTTTGAGCCTCATGTGAACCTACAGATCTGTACTCAAAATGAATTGTACTTATTGACTTTGGGCAATACAATATGATTCTCGAAACTGTGATGACACCAGCTGTATCGATGAACTCATTCAGGAAAGTTTGACTGATGCCAGGCACTTTCGGTAAGTATGAAGAATACCACCAGGACCACATCCTCCATATGGATCTTACAGCTGCGGAAGGGAAAATGCCCACAAACAAGCATTGCTCCCGTAAAAGTACATGCCCAACTCTCCGACAGGAATCAACTTCTCAACTGGAATTCAGTTCTGTCCTTTAGAATCACGCCATCTAGTAAATGACAGAGGGATGGAGGCGGGGAACGCAGAAGGGAAGGACAGAAGAAAATCGCTGTCTATCTCACTGGCTTGGAGTGTGGTTCTTAAAATTAAAAAATAGGAAAAACTCAAAATCTGACAATTAGAAGAGGATTTTCAGCCCCCAGAATGCTGGAAAGAATGAAAAATCCTTTCCTAAGTATGCCTTTTCTGTATTCTGAGAGTTGACACTTTCATATTAACATACATCATCTAGAATTATGACCTGCTTATCCGCTGGTGCTTGAATGTGTGAAAACCTAACTGTGAAATCAATTCATGTTAGACCCGAATCAGGCAAAGTGCACCGAAGGATAATAGCATGGAAAATTTCATATTTTCCCCTCCTCAAATGTAAATACATAAAAACTGTTACTCAAATATGATTGATGAAATTTAAAATTAACAGTGATACCAAAACACAGAGAGAAAAAAATAAGTGTTAGTTAAAGTGCTTCCATTTTTTTTAAAGGTTGGAGACTCATAATCTAGCATTAAAAGACTCATGGACAGAGAACCACTGGAATTTCAAAAATAAGTATTAGAGTATTCTGTGGTATTTGAGTCTACTTCAGTTCTATTTCAAACTAACTATTGTTGCAAAATGAACATAATTTCTATGTAGGACTGAACACAAACAAGCCTGATTTATTTGTTAATATTGGGAGGGAGCAGGCATTTTCAGATGAAAAATCTCAAGCCCACTGCAAAAAAATGGAAGAAAGAAAAAATAACTAACAAAGGTCTAGCTGTTGTTCTTTTGTATACACAGTAAGTCAGCTTGCATTAACTTTATATCTAAAGGTCAATTAAATTATAGAACTTCTTTTCTGATTAAAGTTTCTTTTTTTTAATGTTTTTTATTTATTTCTAGGAGAGAGAGAGAGAGAGAGAGACAGCATGAGTAGGGGAGGGTCAGAGACAGAGGGAGTCACAGACTGAAACAGGCTCCAGGCTCTGAGCTGGCAGTCAGCACAGAGCCCGACGTGGGGCTCGAACCCACAAACCGTGAGATCATGACCTAAGCGAAAGTCGGATGCTTAACCGACTAAGCCACCCAGGCGCCCCTAAAGCTCCTTTTCTAATCCATCTAACTTTCTAAAAACATTTT
Source organism: Proteles cristata cristata (assembly GCA_017311185.1). NCBI lineage: Eukaryota > Metazoa > Chordata > Mammalia > Carnivora > Hyaenidae > Proteles > Proteles cristata. The sequence continues at coordinate 279,460 of JAESUZ010001077.1, read as the reverse complement.
TTTTAGTGTTTATTTTTGAAACAGAGAGGGGCAGAGCATGAGCAGGGGAGGGGCAGAGAGAGAGAGAGAGAGACACAGAATCCAAAGCAGGCTCTAGGTTCTGAGCCGTCAGCACAGAGCCCAATGCAGGGCTCAAACTCCCAAACTGCAAGATCATGACCTGAGCAAAGTCGGACGCTTAACCAAGTGAGCCACCCAGGAGCCCCAAATCCATCTAACTTTTTTTCAGGCTGGACTATAAACAAAGAATAAGATGTACTCCAAAAACAATGTGTTGCATCCTTACAGCACATTTCTGTTGACAGAGTGTTTTCATGTACTTCATCTCACCTGATTCTCCCAACAAATCTGGGAAGTAGATAAATGATATCACCAGGATATAGGCAGTTCTGATTAGGCTCTCTCACTCACAGACTTTGAGGACAAAGTCTCTGCAAATAAAGAATCATTGAAATTTGTAGAAATAGCCTATACTAAGATGTAAGTATATTGCTATGGAGACCCAAAAACTACCTCAGCTCAATAATCCAAGTGATTAAGGTACCTGGCCAACTGTGTCATAATATAATTGTCTGAAAGAAGTATGTGTTCAGCAGAAGGATGTTATCATCTGAAGGGAGCCAAAGAATAGGAATTGACCCACATTGTCTGGGAAAATGATGCTCCCTTCAGTAACAGAGGTAGACCCAAGTTGTTTCGACGGCATCTGGTCAAGACCCCTGATTTACGGAGAGGAGGGTTGGGAGAAAAGAAGCCTACCTAGTGGAGAAATGGGCTGACGTGGAGTTCTGAGAGGCTAGATGAGTCATGCCAAGGGGAAGAGCCCCCCCACTCCACCCCCTGGGAGCTGTTTTACTGTGTGATACTTACCTCTCTGAATTTCACTCTCTCATCCATAAAAGTCTGTGAACCCTTGGTTCCATTCATTACTCTAGTGACGAAGTTCATTAACAGAAAATCTGAAATCTTCCTCTTGTGGCCGGAATAAAGTTTGGCCCCTTTGTGGCTTCTCAGAAAAAGCCATCAGGGGAGTTCAATGCACCTGCACCCATTAGTAAGTAGATGATGTCTTCTCTTTGCACTGTGCAAACACAGCAGTGCAATGCTTTTTCTGTGCCCATCTCAAAGAGTGACAAAGTCCAAGTCTTTCAAGGACAGTCCAAAAGTCAGCAAACTGGCCAAGTAGTCCATGTGTATAAGACAAATACATCATCTACACCTACCATGTGCGGCATGATAGAACTGTACCATGCAGCTGTCTAACAGTACAACAGGCCATGTGTACATTTGCCCCAGAAACTGGTTATCACGTGCTCAACCTGGGCAGAGACCATGAAAAAGCCAAGAAGAAATGGAAGGGGACAAATGTAAGGGAGAAACTATTGAGAAAAAAAAACAATCATAAAATTACCTTATATACAACATAGTAAAAACAAGATCAATTTCTGGCAAAAGAAAGCAGACTAAAAGTACTCATTTAACTCTCATTTCTCAGGAAGTCACTAAAATGGTAGTAGACTTAAAAAATGATGATAGATATATGATAGAAAGATAGATAGATAGATAGATAGATAGATAGATAGATAGATAGATAGATAGGGATAGATAGGAAGAAGCAAAGCAATAAAATATAATTTTGGAAGCTGAAAACCTAAGGGATGAGTGGGATCTGAGTTAGCAGAACTAGGAAACTTAACCCTCAACCAGGAAATCCGGGAAGCAACATACTTTGCAAGGAAAAACTTCCTAAAAACACAAGAACTGGTGACACCAGGCTCTCCTCCGACGGAATAAATGTGGGATTTACAAAGAGGTTGCCGGTCTATTCAGGAAGCAACGGCGGCCTTAGATCTCCTTCACCGTCAGTGGGGCTAATCGTTTTCAGAGCTTATTCCCTGGAAATAGATAAAATGGAGAGTTCTGGGATGTGCAACAAGCTTAGTAGCATGAGTGAGGTGGGGATTAAAGTGAAGTTTTACACGCTCTGCCAGTCCTGTTCCTCCGACCAGCCTCTGGACCCCAAACCATCACACGCAGTGGGACGTGGTCAGCCCTGCACGGGGCACCTGGCCGAAGGAGTGAGCGAGCCTGAAATCCAGCTCCCGCTCCGTTCACCAGCCTGTGCCCTGGTGCAGGCTGTACCCAGAGGCAAGGGCACCTTTTCCTCGTTCTCCAGAAGGTACTAGCTGATCATCAGGCTCTGCTGCTGCAGAGCTGACTCCCAGAGAAGCCGCCTTTCCTGGATTCTCACAAAGTCTGGCAAAAGCCCGCAGGGGCCCTGCCCAGGGCTCTGGCAGCCGAACTTAGCAACTTCATGAAAGCTCTCTGCAGGGCGACTGGCAAACCTCACCCAGCCAGGGTGTCTGTAGAAAAGCCCACCGTCGAGGCACTGTGTGCACACAAGCGGGAATGCACAGCCGAGAATCAAACCCGAGGGAAACCTTTTGCAAGGAAACGGAAGCAAACTGAAAAAAAGCAACTCGAAGGAAACAGACTTTTTAAAAAGGAGTCTTCTGCATCAATCAGCGAGGGAAAATACTGCCTGCGTGAACCAAGAACAAGAAAGTTTAAAAAAGAAATAGCGAACAAGAAAGAGCTTTTTTACATTAAAATAGGACAAAGGAAATGAACATTTCAAAAGAAAGCTTAGGAGGAAATAGAAAAAAAAAAACAAAGAAGAACATTAGAGAAGGGCTAATATCAAAATACTAGGAAATAGGAAGAAATCATAAAGGATAATTTTCTAGAATCAAAGAACATCAATTTCTACATTTCCAGGGCCCATCCAGTATCCAGCATGGCAGATTGAAAAACCAGATCTAGATCGAGATGCATCATTATGACATTTCAGAACATTAAGAACAAAGAAATAAAAACTCCTAAAGTTTCTATAGTGGGGAGAAAGCTATATATATTTTTTTATATTTTTATTTATTTCTAGGAGAGAGAGAGAGAGACACAGCGTGAGCAGGGGAGGGTCAGAGAGAGAGGGAGTCAGAGACTCTGAAACAGGCTCCAGGCTCTGAGCTGGCAGTCAGCACAGAGCCTGACGCGGGGCTCGAACCCACGAACCGCGAGATCATGACCTAAGCGAAAGTCGGACCCTTAACCGACTAAGCCACCCAGGTGCCCCAGGAGAAAGCTATATTTAAAGTCTGAGGAATCAATATTGCTTCAGACTTCTCAGGAGCAAAGCAGACCACAGAGTGATGCCTTCACATTTCCAAAGGGAAATGACTCCCAACTTAGCATTCAGATGATAGTCAAACAACTAATTATAGCTCAGGATAGATAGGAAGGAAGGAAGGAAGCAACGAAGGAGTGAACCAACGAGCAAAGGCAAAACAGAGTTAGGGTAGAATCATGATACTTTCTCAGATATGCAAAGTCCTGCAAAATTTACCTACCACTTTCTCTTTCTCAGGAACCTCCTGAAAAATGTGCTATCAAGAAGAGATGTGCCAAGAAATAGGGAAGTTAGAGGCCTGGGAAACATAAGATTCCGACTCCGGGGAAGGGAAACGCCATACCAGCAGCTGTACCAGAAGGCCTGGAGGGCAGCCTGTCCAGGATGAAGAAGTTCAGAGGCTCTTCCAGAGGTGCTCCCATGAGACAAAATTAATAAATTGCCCAGTGAGTTCCCACACAATGAGAAAATATTTGCTCTCCCAGAGAACAGTTTGGGGCTTACTTCATGGTAATTAAGACAACCAAGTGAATGAAAAACCAAGACAATTCTTTTTTAATGTTTATTTATTTTTGAGCAGGGAGGTCAGAGAGACGGGGACAGAGGATCTGAAGCAGGCTGTGTGCTGCCAGCAGAGAGCCCTACAGGGAGATCGAACTCACAACCCGGGAGATCATGACCTGAGCCACAGTCAGACGCTTAACTGACTGAGCCACCCAGGTGTCCCCAAACCAAGACAATTATTAACTTCAGGAGAAAGAAAATTTTTTAAATTTTTGTAGGATGAGTCAGGGTGCCTGGGCGGCTCAGTCAGTTGGGTGTCTGACCCCAAGTTTCATGACCTCAAGGTTTGTGGGTTCGAGCCCCATATCAGTCTCTGCACTTATAGTGCTGAGCCTGCTTGGGATTCTCTCTCTGCTCATCCCCTGCTTGCTCTTTCTCTCTCTCTCTCAAAAATAAATAAACATTTTTAAAAAGATAGGACGAGTAGTAGCCATAAAAATATGACGTTACTCAGCAATATGATGTCATCAAAAATTGTTGAAAATCCATCTAACCAATATTGTGATTTAAGTCTTCAGGGAGGATGCCTGGATAGAGAGTGTAAATGTGTGATAGTAATGGTAGGATCCATAATGCCTCCAATGGAAAAATGCAAAAAGTAGCAACTTAGGTTATGTTTTGATAAGGAAGAAATACCAAAATAAATAGCTAAAAGGTCTGAAAGCATTTGCCTTTCAGGGAGAAGGAAATGGGGGAGCAGGGAATGGCCAGTTTATGAAGTAAAACTATATTGCTTTATATGAATAACATTGATCAAAACAAAAATTAAATTTTTAAAAATCACTTTTTAAAAAGGACCAGGGGAGCCTGGGTGGCTCAGTCAGTTAGGTGTCCAAGTTCAGCTCAGGTCATGATCTCATGGGTTTGAGCCCTGCGTTGGGCCCTGTGCCGACAGCTCAGAGCCTGGAGCCTGCTTCAGATTCCCTGTCTCCCTTTCCCCTTTTCCCTTCTCCGCTTGCACTGTCTCTCTCTCTCAACAATAAATGAACATTAAACATTTTTTGTAATAAAAAAATCTGAAGGACCATATTTTTTGTTGGATGGAGAGAAGAGGAGAAATAAATTGGATTTAAAATCAAGTCATCTGCAGCAGAGGCAAGATGTTCAGGCCATCAAAAACAAGAGCTGGGAGCTTGGGAGGTGGGATTAGGTTTGTAATAGAGATTTTTTAATTATTTAGATTAAAAGAGAATTAGCTCTATAGGAAAAATGGTGCTGAGCAGTAAGAGAGAGGTCTTGAAGATAAACCATTTCATAAGTGCCGTTAGAGTGTCAGGAGAGAAAAAGGCTCGATTAAGAGAGCAGCTGAGAAAACCAAGGAAAATAGGAGTTTCAATGGAGAGAGAAGGGAAGTGATTAAGGTCAGGTATGCAGAGGGTCAAAGAGGCCCAGACCATTAGAATAAACAATGAAAAATTTCTAAAGAGGGTATTGTAATCTAAGGATTAAGTTCACACCCTATAATGAGCCTTAAATTAAGAAAGGTTTTGGGTTTTGGAATGATCTTGTATTTTTCCAGGACACCATACAATGCCTGTTTTCAGTAAATACACAGTTGTCCATGGTGCAGCCTCACAAACCCTGCATTAATAAGAAAGTGGATCTTAGGGCATATTGTCGTTACCATTCCCATACAAAGCTGTGTCCCTGTTTGTTTTTTGTTGTTGTTGTTTTTTTTCCCCACACAAGGGCTGGCATTGTCTGTGTCAGAGATGAGCATTTGGACTAAAGTTCATGGCTTGGCTAGGATCTTCCTTTTGGCTGCAATTCCCGGGTGATCAGCTGCCTGTCATTGGCCATGATGTTATTGACACCCAAAACAAGAAGGAAGCACAAGAAAACAAACAAAATGGTGTGTCAAAGGCTACGTTCAAACTACCAAATATTATGGTAAATCTCAACTTGAGAAAGATTTGACTATTTCATTTTGCTGAGTCGAAATTGAGCGCTTGGCTTCAGGACTAACAGTATAATTGGTAACAAATGTTGCCTAATCTCTCATAAACATTTTCTCTTTCTAGTATAAATTGCCTCCACGCTTCCACACTCTCCAAACAGATGCAAGATGAACAGAAAGTCTCATTTTGTATGTTTCAAAAGCTCACCATGACACTGAATTTGCCCATTTGCCTGTGTCTATTTTCCCACATTGCTGCCTTCCAGACATTTCCTCAGACACGTCGGAGGGGAGAATGGTTAAAAGAACAATATTAATTTGGAATTCAAAAAGCTCACGCAAGTCCATTAATAGAACCCCAAACAGTCTGGTTAGCAAACACTTCTGTGCAGGTATATTTAGCAGGTTCCCCGCTGAAGCATCAACCAAATTACTCTTCAGTGGGTAGGATTTCCCAAGCCCACAGGATCAGAATTTGCAGAGTGCAGCCTGGAATGCCCCACAGCCCCACTGCTACATGCCTGCTTTCCCACACAGATGGTAGAAACTTCTGTAAAGCAATGGATAGCTGAAACGTCCTTCTGAGATGCATATTTGGGGGAGGGGAGGTGGCTGGTCCTGGCTCGTGGGAAAGCGGCGGATTCGGATGTCCTTTGCTTCTTTTTCGGGGACGCAGTCAGGCTGAGGTCTGTCTCTGTTTTGTTTGGTAGTCCAGCTGGATGTTGGAGCCTTTTTTACAATGAGAAACATGAATTCCAGAGTCAACACTGTCTACATTAGCAGCACAAGGATTGGTTAGCAATACCTGATATGGGTCTGTCCGGCCAGGCTGGAGGTGAAATGCATATTTTAAACACAAATGGAGGAGTGATGAAATTGACACAGATCAGTTAGAGATTTACAAACATATAGGGGCCCCTGAGTGACTCAGTCTGTTGAGCGTCTGACTTCAGCTCAGGGCATGATCTCGGGTTCATGAGTTCAAACCCCACATCAGCTTCACAGCTGTCCGCACAGAAGCTCTCAGTGCAGAGTTGGCTTCGAATCCTCTGTCCCTCTCTCTCTCTCTCTCTGCCCCTCCCCTGCTTGTGCTCTCTTTCTCTCAAAGATAAATAAACATTAAAAAGAAAAGAAATTTGCAAACATTTATGGTGCCTGATAAACGGTCCTGGCAATAGAGAGAAGATTCACCTGTGGGCAGTGTATTCCTATGTAATACCATCTCACACTTCTTTTTTGTTCATTAAAATGTCTTTCAAACAAAAAGAACAGTGAAGAGGCTTAAGTGTAACCTAAACGTCTGACGTCCAGCAACTTAGACCAATCACAGGGCCACTTTGGAAATAAAAGACATAAGAGACTTGTCTAGATCTAGCCATGTTCCTCTCCAGTGTTTATGGAGGGGCTTCAAAGATAACTAGGGGTGAGGACAGAGTGTAGGCCAAGAGGTTTATTTCCAGCCCAAGTGACTAACCTCCTCTGCAGGTGTCCTGCTTTAGCAAGTTCTCCTTAGGAAAGGTTACTTGCTGGAGTTTATCTGACACAAGCCCTAAAATGCTGTCCCTTCAGTGATGGAAAATGTTAGATCCTTCATCGGGTGACCAGTTAGGCAGAGAAGAACTCAGTTGGAGATGACAGTCACACTAAACCCAGAGAGAGAACTTTCTTGATGTGCTATCTTAGAGCTGGGAGAGCAAGGTAAGCAAGGATGAGGAGAGCTGGAATGTCCATGTGCCTACTTTCAGCAGGTCCTAATCATATCTTGCTTCAGCCTCACTAAATTCCCAGAAGATAGGCAGACTCCGAAATCTGCATCGTGGCCTACCAGGCCACAAGTGATCTCGCTCCTGGCTACCTCTCCTGCTCCGCACCTCATCATCCCTTGCTGGCCCACTCTCCCCAGCCACACAGCTCTCTTGACTGTCCTTTGAAGCCACCAAACAAGCTCCAGCTCTGGAGTTCTGCACTACTGCGACGTCTCCCCAGCTGGGGGCTCTTCCCCTGGATGAAGGGCAACGTGCCTCTCCCTGCTCCCAAGTGACCCTCCCCTATTCAGACAGCACCTCCTCACCCTTATCCCTTTACCCTGCTTTATTTGCCTTCATAGCATTCGTAGTGCATTCAACCATGTCCCCCAAAATTCATGTCTACTGAGAACTTCAGACTGGGACCTTATTTGGAAACAGGGTCTTTGCAGATCTGGTTAACTAAGACAGGGTCATAATAAAGGACCCCGAGAATGAACCCTAAATCTAATGTGACTGGTATCCTCAAAAGAAGACAAGAGGACAGGGGCGCCTGGGTGGCTTAGTCGGTTAAGCGTCCGACTTCCGCTTAGGTCATGATCTCGCGGTTCGTGGGTTCGAGCCCCGCGTCGGGCTCTGTGCTGACTGCCAGCTCAGAGCCTGGAGCCTGTTTCAGTCTGTGACTCCCTCTCTCTCTGACCCTCCCCTGCTCACGCTGTCTCTCTCTCTCCTAGAAATAAATAAAAATATTTAAAAAAAAAAAAAAAAAAGAAGACAAGAGGACACACAGAGATACACACTTAGGAGAATGCCGAGTGCGAGTGGCTATGGAAGCAGAGATTGGAATAGTGCAGCTCGAAGCCAAGGAACGCCAAGGACGTAAACAACCACCAGAAGCTGGGAAGAGGTGAGAAAGACTCTTCCCTGGAGCCTTGCCAACGCATCGATGTCAGACCTCCAGCCTCCAGAACTGTGAGAAAATCAATTTCTGTCATTTTAAGCCAACCAGTTAATGGTGTTTTCTTTGTTACATCAATCCAAGAAAACTAACACAGCTAAAATAAAAAACACAAGAAACAACAGGTATCGGTGAGGATGTGGAGAAAAAGGAGTCCTAGCACACTGTTGGTGGGAATGCAAACTGGTGCAGCTGCTCTGGAAGACAGTACGGAGGTTCCTCAAAAAATTAGAAATAAAGCTACCCTACAACCCAGGAATCACACTACTGGGTATTCAACCAAAAAATACAAAAACATTATTTCAAAGGTATACATGCACCCCTAAGGTTATTGCAGCATTATTTATAAAGGCCAAACTACGGAAGAGCACAAGCGTCCATTGATAGGTGAATGGATAAGGAGGTGGTATATATACATATATATACATACACAATGAAATATTGTTCAGCCATAAAAAAGGATGAAATCTTGCCATGTGCAGTGACACGGATGGAGCTCTAGAGAGTATAATGCTAAGCAAACCAAGTCAGTCGAAGAAAGACAAAGCCCATATGATTTCACTCATATGTGGAATTGAAGAAACGAAACAAATGAGCAAAGAAGAGAGAGAGAAAAACCAACAAACAGACTCTTAAATATAGAGAATAAACTGATGGTTACCAGAAGGGAGGTGGGGGTGGGGAAATAGGGGATGAGGATTAAAGAGTACACTTATCATGATGAAAAAGCAAAATGATAAAAAAAAAAAAAAGAGAGAGAGAGAGAGAAGAAAACTCAACTGCATAGGTCACCACCTGACATGTTAGCTCATCGTCTTTGTCTTCTCCCACTGGGATCTATAGTCCTTAAGACGTGTTGTGTTTCTTGTTCCTATCACATTGCCTGGCACATTAGCAGCACACAATAGATGTCTGTTGAAAGACTAAGTGAAGAATGAATATTCCCATTTTGCAGAAGAGGCAACTGAAGCTCGGAAAGATCTCACAGAGTTCAAGGTCACCTAACTAATAAATAGCACAACTGGATTTTAAGCCACTCTGACTCTAAAAATCATAACCTTTTAACTGCACTGTGCAGGCCCTTATTACATTGTCACCTTCTCTTTTAACACCTACTAGGAGGGATGGCTGAGTGGCTCAGTCTGCTAAGCACTTGACTTGGGCTCAGGTCATGATCTTGTGGTTTATGAGTTCCAGCCTCACATCGGGCTCTGTGCTGACAGCTCAGAGCCTGGAGCCTGTTTCAGATTCTGTGTCTCCCTCTCTCTCTGCTCCTCTCCTGCTTGTGTGCGTTCTCTGTCTCAAAAATAAATAAATACATAAAAAATTTTTTTTAAATAAGGAACAAAACCTACTGGGAAATACAGGCATTCTCCCAGCTATTTAGAATCTGAAACGAAAGTTCCAACAAACTGGAATACATATGGAAGTTAATTCTTTGGGTATTTGTGACTACACTTAGCTTTGACAGACATCAAACTCAATTCTTTTTATGTGGGTTACTGTGGTCATGTCTCTCTCTCTTTTACTGAAAGCATCCGATAAGTTTTATCAGAATCAGAATAATTTGCTACAACCAATAGCATTCTGCTGACCACACAAATCTGGAAGCCCTTTCTCCTAGATGCCTTTTGTTCATTTGCATTCAGCCAGTCTGTGGAATAAATATTAGCTCCATTAATGCTGAACAAATACTCATTTCGTAAACAGAATTTTACCTTACTTACATCGTTCATATTTCTCTTTGTCTTCCTAACAGTACATTTTTCTTTGTCTTCTTAAATTCAAACCAAAGAGTATAAGGTAGACTTTCTCCAAAGTGAAATGTATAATGACCTTCAGGTCTTATTTGGAATATACAAAGCACAAAATATCTTTACTAAATATGGCAGAGAGAGAGAGAGAAAGAAAGTTGTTTTTAAGTGATCTATTTTTTTTTTTTTAGGATTAAGGGAATTTTTTGTTTTAAAGTTTATTTATTTTTAAGAGAAAGAAACAGCTTAAGCAAAAGAGGGGCAGAGAGAGGGGGGACAGAGGATCCAAAGTGAGGATCCATGGCTCTGTGTCCCACGTGAGCCATGTGAGCCCCATGCGGGGCTCAAACTCACAAATCATGAGATCATGACTGAAGAACTGAAGTTGGACACTTAAATGGCTGAGCCACACAGGTGCCCCTAAGTGATCTATTTCTAATGAGGGCACTGGAACTGGGAAATTATTGTCCTTTTGACAAGGACTTCTTTCCTCCATTTCTTGTTTGCTTTGTTTGTGACTTATAATTCAATTTCTAAGGTGGAAGGAACACGAAGCCCTTACCATTCTTCTTGCTGTGTTTCCGGAACACAGGGCTTCCCCGGTCTCCAGTTGCCACTCAGTGTGTTTCCCCTGGAAGCAGAATATGGAAAAAAATGCTTTTAAAACTCATTTTACCATCTCACCCCAGAGCTTGGCAAAGATTTGGCAAAATAATAATGTCCAGATTGAGTAAGGATGGCAAGAAGGAGGCACACCCACTCACTAGAGCAAAGTGGTCAAGTGCATGGGTCAAGTGCAAAGTGGTTAAGACAGCTGGTTCAAATCTCAGCTCCCACATTTAGTGCCATGTGCCTTTGGACCGAGAGATGGAGAACAAGAACAGGATAGATGTGCATCTATCTAATTCCTGCTTTCACTAAACCGTCACCCCACCTTTCCTCTATCATGGAAGCTGCAAATAGTTATGCATTGTTGGACGAGAACTAGAAACCAGTAACAAAATAAACTTAGAACAGAAAGTATTAGGGGGGAAAAAAAAAGCTTGGGGGTGAATTTACTTTGAAACTATTTTTGCCAGGTTATTTTAGTAGATTCTATGAACATATCAATATATCTTATTTGTAGAAAAGTAGATGATTAAGTTCATATGCATACATTTATGTGTTCAGGTACGTCAATTCATGAAGAGAAAGATTTAATTTTAGCATAAATTCAAAGAGGTTGAAAGGTGCTTAATTAGGGGCTCCTGGGTGGCTCAGTCAGTTAAGTGTCCGACTTCAGCTCAGGTCATGATCTCACAGTTCGTGGGTTCAAGCTCACATCGGGTTCTGTGCTAACAGCTCAGAACCTGGTGCCTGTTTCAGATTCTGTGTCTCCCTCTCTCTCTGACCCTCCCCCATTCATGCTCTGTCTCAAAAGGAAACAAAAACTATAAAAAACATTAAAAAAAAAGAAAGGTGCTTAATTAGAAATTGTGAAGATCTACCTTGATTAGATGTCTTCCATTTTCCCATGTTCCCTGAAATGAAATAGAAATCAGCGTTTCAAACTAGAAGTTGTAGCATCTTTGCTTTTGGGGGACAGGATATAAGAATTGTGTGACAGCTCATCATTAAGCAAATTAATGATGTCCTAACAAATGTAACTGGGACACATTGTGGCTGGATCCGTTTTTATGCAGCCTGCTTTGGAAATGGACTTTCATAAGAGCAGCAGGAGGCCCCTGTCATTAATAAATGCTTCTCTTCACTTTCTTTCCTTTGGCTACAACTAATTTGAATAAAAATCTCATTTTTAAAGCACTGGATTAAAGAAGCACATTTTTGAGGAAATAATAATTCCCTTCCCCTACCCTACTCTGAGGCAGACCAAAAAAAAATCCCCATTAGCACATGATAGCAGTTCCTGAAAGACCTGCATGCCTTTTGATGGTCTCGTTTGGCCGACGAGCCAGATTTGAGGGGCTGGACGTCGTGAGACATTTCCCCAAATGTGATGCTTGTGAGTTCTCTCAGGCCAGGGAGGTCTGGGCGATCCCAGAGCACTTCGGGGGAGGAGCCCGACAGCAAAGTGTAAGAGCCTACAGCAACCGGGACCACACACCTCAGGGGAAAGAATGGAAAAGATTTAATGACGTGCTTGGGGCCTCTAATGTATCTAATGGGGCCTCTAAGAATGGTCAGTGAAGTCTCTCTTGTTTTCTTTAGAAACCAACTGCTTGATTAAGGAATCTCTTCTACAAGGCCTAAGCTGTTTTATTGCACTTAGAAAAAACCTCAGCTATTATTTTGCATGACGTCATTAGAATGACAACAAAGAGGGAATAAAGAGAGATCAATAAATAGCAACATAAGCATCCTACACAGCACCCAACATTGTCAAAAGGGAAAACAAATAGTGTAATACATTATTTCCCCCTGTTAACTATGGCTCAGCAAGCACTCTGAAAAGAGGGCAAATATACAAACAAGGCATTCCACCCACCTCCCGATAACACGTGTTACCTTAATGATTTGATGTTTGTGTAGTACCTTTCCCTGGAACAGTTTGCAGGAAAGAGTATTCCCCAATTTCCCCCTATGAAGTAGGTAGGACACACCAGAAAGACACGAAACCCCCAATCTTCAACATGACCATGTAATTGCAACATGGCCTCTGCGGAACATGGCTCATTGGTGGAGGTGAATAAACATTCTCAGCACAAAAGGCCAAATGTCAGATCTGTATTATGGGACAGTTTGATCCATGGGTGGGGGGAGGGGGAATCCACTATTTTTATTTTCTGGAAGGTCATCTCCAGTGTTGAGTACGTATTTTGGCCTGTGGTGTGCCAGTACATTAAGAAATGTGTAAATATGTTTTTGAAAACATGCACGTGGAACCAAATTCTAAAGCTTTAAAAGTGTTTTCAGGGAAAGGTCCTTATCCCATTGCTACCCCCCAGGCTAAAGCACTATTAACCCATTTCGTGTATTACCTTCCAGAAAAATTCCTATGTACATGCAAACAAATACATGCTGTCCTGCACCTTGTTTGGGGTTGGATTTTGTATTTCACTTACACTTTATTTTGGATATGGTTCCACATTGGTACCTAAAACAGGCTTTGATATTTAACATACTGTTGAAGAAAATCCTACAAATAAATGATTTCATTTTTACCTTAAGGATGCCGGGTTGTTGTTGTTGTTTTTTTAAACGCCTATATTGAGGGGCGTCTGGGTGGCTCAGTCGGTTAAGCATCTGACTCTTAATTTTGTCTCAGGACACAATCTCAGTGTTCATGAGATTGAGCCCTGCGTCCGGCTCTGCACTGACAGTGTGGAGCCTGTTTGGGATTCTCTCTCTTCCTCTCTCTGTGCCTCTTCCCTGCTTGCTCTAGCGCTCTCTCTCAAAATAAATATTTTAAAAAAACCTCTATTCAGATACAATTTATATACTACAACATTTATCCATTTTAAGTGTACAATGAAATGATCTTTTTTAAATTTTTTAAAAAAAGTTTACTTATTTATTTTGAGAGACAGCACACAAGTGGGTAAGGGGCAGAGAGAGAGGGAGAGAGAGAATCCTAAGCACTGGTGCAGAGCCCAATGCAGGGCTGAAATCAGCAAACCATGAGATATGACCTGAGCCGAAGTCAGATGCTTAAGCAACTGAGCCACCCAGATGCCCCCGATGAAATAATCTTTAGTGCATTTACTGACTTGAGCGACCATCACTACAATACAAGTTTTTGAACGCTTCCAGCCCTCCAATAAGATCCCTCCTGCCTGTTGACTCCCCATTCCTAACCCCAGATCCAAGAAACCACTAATTGACTTTCTGCCTCTAGGGGTTTATCTTCTCTGGACGTTTCGTATAAATGGAATCATACACTGTGAGCTCTTTGTAACTGGCTTCTTCCACTTAGTACAATGTGTTCAAGGTTCACCTGTGTCATGCCATGTATTAATAGTTTATTTCTTTTTATGGCTTAATATTATTCCATTGTATGGATATAACACCTGGTGCTTATCCATTCACAGGTGACAGACATTTTGAGTGTTTCCAGTTTGAGGCCATTATGAACTCTGCTGCTATGGACATGCATGTATGAACTTATGTTTTCATTTCCCCTGTGTAGATGCCTAGTAATGGAATGGCTGGCTCATATAGTAGGCGTATGTTTATCTTTGCAAGTAATTGCCAAACCATTTTACCAAATGGCTGTGCCATTTTATATTTTCAGCAGCAACCAATGAGGAGTCACTGGAATCTTCTACTTGGCTAGTAGAAGTAGGCTTTGCCTTTAAACTGTAGGTTGGTTTAGAGCCTCTTACTCTTGAAATGTGTCCCTTCCTCCTATCCCCCCCAAAGATGTTTAAGTCCCAATATATAGTACTTGTAAATATGAGCTTATTTGGAAATAGGGTCTTTGCAGATGGGTAAGTTGAGGTCATTAGAGAGAGCTCTAATCCAATATGACCGTGTCCTTATAAAAAGAGGAAATCAGACACAGAGACAATGTGAAGAGACAGGGAGAACATCATTTACAAGCTAAGGAACATCTGAGGCTCTCAGAAGCAAGGAGAGGGTCCTGGAAAAGAGCAGAGCCCTCCTCACAGCCCTCAGAAGGAACCAACCCTCCTTGATCCTGGATTCCTCATCTTCAGGACTGTGAGACAATAAATTTTCTGCTCCTGAAACCACTCCGGTTGGTGGTATTTTGTGAGGCAGCCCCAGCAACCTAATACAGGTCATCAAGTCTCCAGCCGTAAAATGAGATACCGTGCGTTCAAACAGTCTCTTCTTACCAGAGCAGTGAATACATTGTATCTTCTAAGGAATCACTAGGGAAAAAACAACAGTAAAACAATTCTCTAGAGAGCACCTCATCTACCCAGTAACTACACAGCTGTCTGATTTAAGGCCAGCCTTATTATAGAAATTGTCTCTTTCCAGACCTTGAACAATGCCAGGGCCCTAGCGTAATTTGCGCACAGGGGCTTCTCGAGGAAAGCATGTTTGTGACGACATGCTGCCATCAGCCCACTTAGCAAGGGGAAAGGAAATACGTAAGTCATTATAGTTTTTAGGATTCTTTACCAATTCTACCAGGGAAACCAAAACTCTCACTTTTTTTTTCTTCCTTTTGCTGTCCATTTATACAGGTAACAATATGAAGGAAAACATTTACTTTTCCCACGATGGGCCTGAGACTCCCCTGGTACTAGATGTATATTCCACGTGTCCCTCCAAATCCGTTGCCCTGCTTCCTCCAGCCTGCTCTGTGCTCGGAGAAGCTGGCCCATGAGACCAGATTAAGCGGCCCCCACCCCGCTGCCTTCGGGCAGGGTTCATTAGCTGGAACACTGGAGGTGGGGGTGCAGAGGACAGGTGAGTGTGAGGTCGAGCCCTCCTTCTCCGGCGCCCTCTGTCTCCGGCCACTGCAGGGCGGCCCTGTGCCTACCGAAGGCCTCAGCTCTGCCCCGTCTGTCTTCTCTTTGCATTCTGGAAACTGCTCTTCAGAGTATGTAACGCCTATATCTTGTGACTTAACAAATCACCACAAACTCAGTGGCTTAAAATAACAGGTATTACGTTGTCTGAGTGCATTTGGGCTGTAGTAACGAGGTGCCCCAGCCTGGGCACGTACAAACAACAAATGTATGTCTCTGTTGTAGAGGCCGGGAATTCTGAGATCAGGGTGCCAGCACAGGCGGGTGTAGACGGCTGCCTTCTCGTGGTGTTCTCATGGGGCAGGGAGAGGGCAAGCGAGCTATCTGGGTTTCTCTTGTGAGGGCACTAATCCCATGCATGAGGGCTCCACCCTTGAGACCCAATCACTTGGGAAGGCCCCACCTCCGAATGCTGTCACATTGGGGGTTACGATTTCAACTTAGGAATTTCGGGGGGGGGAGAGTCACAAGCATTTAGGCTGTAAGGCAGCCTTCGTGCCTGGGGGTCAGGAGTCTGGGCGTGGCTTAGTGGGTGCTCTCCTCAGGGTCTCACAAGGCAACACCTTAGGTTTGGGCCAGACTGCACTCTTTCCTGGAACTTAGTGCTCTTTTTTTTTTTTTTAATGGTTATTTAGTTTTAAGAGATAGAGACAGAGCCTGAGCAGGGGAGGGGCAGAGAGAGAGGGAGACACAATCTGAAGCAGGCTCCAGGCTCTGAGCCAGCTGTCAGCATAAAGCCTGACACAAGGCTCAAACTCATGAACTGTGAGGTCATGACCGGAGCTGAAGTTGGAGGCTTAACCGACTGAGCCACTCAGGCGACCCACTTAGTATTCTCCTCTAAGCTCACGTGGTTATTGGCAGAATTCAGTTCTTGCCATTGTTGGACTGAGGTCCCTGCTTTCTTACTGGCTGTGAGCCAAGTAGAGGTGGTCCCCACTTCCCCACCACATGGCCGTTTGACAGCAGGGCGGCTCACTTCCTCGGGACCAGCAGGGAGACCCCTCCTCCTGCCTACCACGATGTAGCAGTCTTCCACAGTGACTTAATCACAGGAGTGACATTCATCACATCTGCTGTTTTCTGTTGACTACAAGCAAGTCATGGGGTCCACCCACATTCAAGGGCAGGAGATTTGACAAGACTGTGACTCAGTAGAGGTCATCCTAGAATTCCACTGGGTAGTCAGTTCACTCTTCCTACCCTGGAGTTGTTTTCCTGAAATCCTGCCTATGCCGTTGTAAATGTTCCCTCAGTTAAATTCTCCTCAAATTACCCCATCAGAATGTTCCATCTGTTCCTTCCAGGACCCTTATGAGACAATCCCTCTGCGAGTGGCCTGTTTTGGTTAACATGCTTTCCTGAGTCTTCTGTGAGCCCCGGGGCCAGCTGCTGGCTAGGCTTGAGGGAGCTGAGATGGAGCTAATGTGCTTAACATTGCACAGGAAAGAACGGCCATGGTCTCCACTTGGCTGCGATGGGGAGCAATGATGAGGGGAGCGTATGGCTTCATAGCTAATGGGGAGCTGGGGAGAGGAAATGCCCAGTGGTAGGCAACTAAGCCCTCTCACAGTCCATAAAACTTACATGGCCCCTCCTGCCTCAGGTGGGCATCTTCCTTTGAGGGGATGGAGGGAGGGCAGAGTCCTGCTCAGAAGTGGGTTTGGAGCATGAATGCAGAGTGCCCACAAGAATGACCATATCTGAGCCATGAGGCACCTGAACTCCCAGGACCCTGGAGGCCTTACTACTTCCCATCGGCACTTGGAAAACTCACCTATTGATGCCCTTCTTAAAATTTTTAACTTTCATTTCTTCCCCGATTATTTCATTGTCATGCTTTTTAAGAAATGTTTCTTGCTCAAAAGTTCTTATGTTTCTAGACCGCTGGGCATGATGCATAAGGAGGCCTTCCCTGAAGCTTGAAAACTTGCCCTGTTGCTTAGCACACCACATGTGACATTATTGCATTGGCTGGAACCCATAATAATCCTATGATCTGTCTTCATAGAATCCGAGGACAGGGAAATAAAACTAGAATAGAAGCAGCCTAAACAAGGTGAGGGGTCACATCCTGCACATTTATGTGAGCATTTGAGGGATGTAGAAGCATTACCCTCAGGTCCACTGAACTCCTTCCTGAAGACAAAATCACGTGAGTCACCAAGGCCATGCTCAGACACGGCATGGAACAGTGGTCTTCAAAACATGGTCTCCAGACCAGCAGCGCCGATACCCCCTGGGGACTTATGAGACATGCTTTCTTGGGCCCCACGGACCCACTGGATCAGAAGCCCTGCAGGTGGGGCCCAGCACTCTGTGGTCTAACAAGCTGTCCGGGTGATACAGAGAGATGTTCTAGTCTGAGACCACAGGGATGGAGGCAGGAAGATTAAGGACTTAGTCAGTTTCACCTGTCTAAGGGTGGCACTCTTTAAAAACAGAGAGAGGGACAAAGAGAATTAGTCTCATTCCTCCAGTAGCCGAGAAGCAGTGGTGCTGTGCTCTCTGTTTAAAATCAGCCCTTCGGGATGTGGAGTGTGGGAGGCACAGCCCTGTTTTGTAGCATTTGCCAATTTCTATGGTGTAAACACTGTCACTGCAGCCGATTTCGAGGCCTTGGAATGTGGGACCTTGTAATCTGGCATAAGCACGTTCCACTACTTGGTCAGACGAGGGAGGGGACCTGTGACGCGGCCCTTGGTAAAGCCAGTCCATCTCCCTCAGGTTGTTTATCAAGTTGAAAAGTTTCCTTAGATCAGGGTTTCTCAGTCTTAGAGCAGTTGACATTCAGCCTGGACTTTGCCCCATGCATTGTACTGTGAGCAGTACCCCTGGCCTCTACTCATCAGATGCCAGGAGCACCCCCTCCTAAGACTCACTGCCTTAGATTGACCTTAACCCTTCCCAATTCTTTTTTTTTAATACTTATTTTTGAGAGAGAGACAGAGAGGCAGAGAGAGATAGAGAGAGAATTCCAAGCAGGTTCCATGTTGCCAGTTCAGAGCCCAACGCAGGACTCCATCTCACAAATCACGAGATCATGACCCGAGCAGAAACCGAGAGCTGGACGCTTAATCAAAGGAGCCACCCAGGCACCCCAACCCTTCCCAGCGTTTTAAGGTATCTTCTCACTTACATCCACCCTTTGGGCTTTTCTAGTTCCCCACAACTCCAGATCTGACAGCTTTCTTTCCTCTATTAACTCTACCCGGATGTGGGCGGGACTTTTTGATCAATGTTCCAGACTTGGCTTATTTTTCATTCTGCTTGTTATTATTTTTAATGGTCTGCCCTGTGCCCCCGATCCCTGTGTGATGGGCACCTTTCAGGTGATGTGATGTACCATGATGACATATTCCCAGGATCTCTACAAACACTTCTACCTGTTGCCTTTTCTTTGCTCCTCCTTGGTGGCCCCTGTATGATTTGACACCACTCTTCCTTCTCATCAGAGGAGGCAGTAAAATGATTTATTTGTATCTAATCTCCCTCTCCTTCTCTACCCTCTGCTGTAAAAAGTAACAAATGAGTCTTATCTCTACCTAGTGTAAAATTCTTCCAGTTTGTTAGACATTCAATCGTAATTGCCAAGCACATCTGCCCTATGCAAATAGAGCGGAGTGAATAACTTCAGGAAGATTTTCCCAGCCTCTAGCATTTAAAAATTATTGTTAGCCAGCTAAACAGCAACAGTGAGGAAGGCCAGTAAACTTGGTGCTCTCTCAGTGACAGATACCATCAGCACCTGAAAAAGTAAGGTTCCTTGCTTGGAGCTACCTGGAACATTTCACAGAAGTGGGCAAAGCCCCCGGGCAGGTGCTCCCTCTGCGTTACCGGGCAACACCACATCTTCTTCATGCCTGGCCTTCTCCAGTCGGGTCCTTTGGGCTTAGTTTAGTATTGGAATTTAACAGTTTCAGTTCAGCAGGTCCAGATATTGAAACTCCTCATCCAAGGATGGTATAGAAAACTATTTTTAAAAGGCTTTTTTTAGTGATGTTTTTCAAGTATGTACTTTAGAAACTGGAGGTTGAGACAGATGACCTCTGATAATCCTTCCCAACTTAGAATTTCTAGAGTTCATAGGCATTTAAAACATTTTAATGTTTATTTATTTTTGAGAGAGAGAGAGCATAAGTAGGGCAGGGGCAGAGAGAGAGGGAGACACAGAATCCAAAGCAGGCTCCAGGCTCCAAGCTGTCAGCACAGAGCCCATGTGGGGCTCAAACCCATGAACTGTGAGATCATGACAGGGGCTGAAGTCAGAAGGTTAACCGACTGAGCCATTCAGGTGCCCCCAAATGCTACTCTTAAAAATATTTTAAATACCATGATTTAAAAAAAATCAGATTATGGCAAAAACAGACACATAGACCAGTGGAATAGGGAACTCAGAACTGGACCCACAAATGTATGGCCAACTAATCTTTGACAAAGTGGGAAAGAGTATCCAATGGAAAAAAGCCTCTTTAACAGATGGTGTTGGGAGAACTGGACAGCAACATGCAGAAGAATGAAACTAGATCACTTTCTCACACCATGCACAAAAGTAAACTCCAAATGGATAAAGGACCTCAACGTGAGACAGGAAACCATCAAAACCCTAGAGGAGAAAGCAGGAAACAACCTCCTTGACCTCCACCGCAGCAATTTCTTACTTGACACATCCCCAAAGGGACAGGAAACAAGAGCAAAAATGAACTATTGGGACCTTGTCAAGATTAAAAGCTTCTGCACAGCAAGGGAAACAATCAATAAAACTAATAGGCAACCAACGGAATGGGAACAGATAGTTGCAAATGACATATCAGATAAAGGGCTAGTATCCGAAATCTATAAGGAACTCACCAAACTCCACACCTGAAAAACAAATAATCCAGTGAAGAAATGGGCAGAAGACCTGAACAGACACTTCTCCAAAGAGGACATCCAGATGGCCAACAGACACATGAAACGATGTCACTTATCATCAGGAAAGTGCAGATCAAAAACCACACTGAGATACCACCTCACACCAGTCAGAGTGGCGAAAATGAACAAATCAGGAGACTATAGATGCTGGCGAGGATGTAGAGAAACGGGCACCCTCCTACACTGATGGTGGGAATGTCAACTGGTGCAGCCCCTCTGGAAAACAGTGTGGACACTCCTCAAAAAATTAACTATAGAACTCCCCTATGACCCAGCAATAGCACTGCTAGGAATTTACCCAAGGGATACAGGAGTGCTGATGCATAGGGGCACAGGTACCCCAATGTTCATAGCAGCACTTTCAACAATAGCCAAAACATTGAAAGAGCCTAAGTGTCCATCAACGGACGAACGGATCAAGAAGATGTGGTTTATCTATACAATGGAATACTACATGGCAATGAGAAAGAATGAAATCTGGCTATTTGTAGCAACAGGGATGAAAGTTGAGGGTGTTATGCTGAGCGAAATAAGTCAGGTAGAGAAGGACAGATATCATACATTTGCACGTATAGGAGGATTAGGAGGAACTTAATGGAGGACCGTGGGAGAGGAGTAGGGGGAAAATATTTGGGGAGAGGGAGGGAGACAAACCATGAGAGACTCTGAATGCTGAGAACAAACTGAGCGCTGATGGGAGTGGGGGAGGGGAAGGGGGGAGACAGGCATGGGTGAGGGCACTTGTGGGCATGAGCACTGAGTGTTATATGGAAACCAACTTGATAATAAACTATTTAAGAAAAAAAATCATATTAACCAACAGCGTGATGTTTTCTTTTTGAAATATTTCTCATGTTGTCTCTAGTTATTGCCTCTAATTTCTCTTTTACCATCGCTTTCCCACAGAAAGGGAGGATAATCTGTATGTCATTACTCATTCATTCATTCTACGAATTTTGAGGATCAAAATAATGTAGCAGGAATGGAGCCGGGTGATGGGTACACATGGAGATTCCAACCCCCTTTCCAAGAGAAAGACATGGAAATAGATCACTACAAAAGTGGTTTGGACACAACCACCAGAAAGGGCCGACATGTAGCAGGACTTCAGAGTGGGGACCCTGAGGAAGGGGTCAAGGAAGGCTTCGAGGACAACCTGAGTAGGAGTCACAGGGTGGAAGGAGGAGGGAGGCACAGAGGCAAGAAGCGTCGTGGCGAATGCAGGGGACAGCTGAATACAGATTTGCTCTAAGAACGGCAGAGGCAGAAGTGCCAGAGGTGAGGTGTGAGATCAAAGAAGGGGCTGTGGCAGATCAGCCGCCACCACAGAATAGAAAGGGGGAAGAGTGAGATTACGTTTGCATGTAAGCAGGATCTCTCTGACAACTAAAGAATTAGAGGGTGATAAGACTGAGGAGGAGAGACAGGTGAGGATGCGGGCATAGTGGTCCCAGAGGAAATGAGGCCTGCCTGGACTGGGACATTGGCAATGAGGATGGAGAAAACTAGGCCACCTTGAGAAACACTGAGTGACTGTCTGGGTGTTGATGGTGAGGGACAGGAAAGAGTTTAGAATGACACTCAGGTTTCTGACCTAGAGACAAGTGGTGTTACCACCTGTGATCAAGAACGTAGGAGGGGGCGCCTGGGTGGCTCAGTCGGTTGAGAATCTGACTTCAACTCGGGTCATGATCTCGTGGTTCACAGGTTTGAGCCCCATGTCAGGCTCTGTGCTGACAGCTCAGAGCCTGGAGCCTGCTTCGGAGTCTGTGTCTCTCCCTCTCCTCTGCCCCTCCTCTGCTTACACTCTGTCTCTGTCTGTCTCTCAAAAACAAACATTAAAAAATGTAGGAGGAAGATATAGTTTAGGCTCTGTTTTAGCACGTACGAAATGCGTTTTCATCTATCCCTCCAAGCAATAGATAGCTGAATCCTCCTCCTAGTGGGGAAGCAAAAGTGCTAGAGAAAGAGATTTGGGACTTCTCTGTGCATCGACAATGTTGAAACCATGAGTGTGGATGAAGTCACCTAGAGAGAGGGTAGCAAGGACTGTGGGTGGAGGATTAAGCCCTAAGAGGCCACTGGAGTTTAAGGACCGAGCGGAGACAGTGAAGCCTACAAACAGAACAGGAATCATAAATGTCAGGAATGACAAGTGAGGAAATGTCATAGAAGTCAAGGGGAGCAAGCATCAAGGAAGGAGGGATAGGTTGCCAGGGAACAATAACCCAGGCACGCAAGAAGAGTGAAAGACACTGCTCAGAGCAATTGGGAGGTCACATGTGGTCTCCAGGGACCAGAGCTTTCATAGAAACCAGAACACAGGAATTTAAGGAGTGACAGGACATTGAAATGGAGAGAGAATGTAGACAACTCTTCAGTGAAGAGACTTGGACAGAGATGCTTTTCTTTTTAGATGAGTGACAGTGGAATTATTTTTCATCTAGGGGAAGACACCAGAGGAGAGGAGAATCTTGAGGAAAAATTAGAGAAATGAAATGATTGAGTGAAATCCAATACATGGTTGATTGACATCACAAAAAAGGCAGAAGCACGTAAAAAGGAAAAAATATTTGTAGATGCCCGGGGTAAAGGGTGCAGGACCAGGCAGGTGGCCGACAGACCTGAAAGCCTAAGAAGGAGAAGGCTAAGGAGGACCCACATTTTGGGGGTTCCTCGATAAGTAAAGCATAGAATTATCATAGGACAAAGCAATTCTACTCCCAGCTATATGCCCAAAAGAAGTTAAAACAACTACTTACTGTACCTGAATGATCACAGCAAGAGGTAGAAGCAACACAAATATCCCTCAACGGATGAATGCATAAACACACGAAGGGACATCCATGCAACGGAATATTATTCAGCCATTAAATTGTATTGATACATGGGGCACCTGGGTGGCTCAGTCAGTTAAGTGTCCAACTCTTGATTTCAACACAGGTCATGATCTTGCGGTTCATGAGTTGGGGCCCTGTGTTGGACTCTTCACTGACAGTGTATAGCCTGGTTGGGAGTCTTTCTTTCTCTCCCTCTCTCTGCCCCTCCTGACTCATGCTTTCTCGTTCTCAAAGTAAATACTTAAAAAAAACAAAACCAAAAATGAATAAAACTCAAAAACATTATGCTGAATGGAAGAAGCCAAACACAAAAGGTCACTTATAATATGATTTCATTTCTATGAAATATTTGGCAGAGGTGAATCCATAAAGCCAGAAAGAAGATCCATGGTTGCCCAGAGTGAGGGGTCCATGGAAATCGGAAGTGACTTCCTAATGCATACAGGGCTTTCCTTTTGGGAGGATGGAAATAATTTGGAACTAGATAGAAGGAATTGTTGCACAATGTTGTGAGTGTACTAAATGCCATGAATTGTTCGCTTTAAAATGGCTAATTTCATGTCATGTGATTTTCATCTCAATGGAAAAAAAAGTGTCACAGGTGCCAAAAGAATAAAGGATCAAAACATAGGTGGGAAAGTTGACCTTGAACCAAAAAAGAAGACAGAATAGATAGATATAGATAGATGATAGATAGATAGATAGATAGATAGATAGATAGATAGATAGATTTGAGAGAGTGAGCACAGAAGCAGGGTGAGAGACAAAAGTAAAAAGAGAGAGAGAGAGAGCAAAAGAGAGAGAGAATCTTAAGTAGGCTCCATGCTCAGTGTGGAGCCTGGCCCAGGGATTGATCCCACAACCCTGAGATAATGACCTGAGCCAAAATCAAGAGTCAGTTGCCCAACTGACTGAGTCACCAGGTGCCCCAGCAGGATGGATTTTAGATGTAGAGCATTGTATAGTTGGAATGGTAAGAAAAAGAAGGAAATAATCTTTGGTAATAGCCTCAATTTTCTTAGTAAATTAATAAAAAGAGAATTTGTCTTTCTTTGGGCAGCCAACCAGCTATCACTAGTAGTGGTGCTGTTGTGAGGATGGAGGGGTGGCCTGGAACCAGAATAATGACCTATCACTGAGCATCCTAATCCTGGAAGGATGGACTGTGGAGCCCTCGATTTGACTGGTTATTGACACGGAGAAGATCATTCAAATGCAACTGTTTTTGCATGGTTCATTTTGAGGTCAAAATAAGAAAAGTCCCACAAGTGGATTTTGTTCATTCTAGGACACTAGAAGGTACTACAGTCTCCCAGCAGGGCCTTGAAGGTTGTGTTGACCCTTGGTCTCTGACCTAGCTTCTGGTCATCACAAATCTTCTAGAATTTAACATGGCCACTCTTTTTTTTTTTTTTATGTTTATTTTTGAGAGAGAGACAGACAGAGGGCAAGCAGGGGAGGTGCAGAGAGCGAGGGGGACACAGAATCCAAAGCAGGCATCAGGCTCTTAGCTCTCAGAGCAGAGCCTGACACGGGGCTTGAACCCACGAACCACAAGATCATGATCTGAGCCAAAGTTGGACCTTTAACCAAGTGAGCCACCCAGGCACCCCATAACATGGCTGCTCTCTTCTCCAGAGTCTCCCTGATAATAAATAACAGGGATACTTTGAGGGCAGGAGGCACGTTGGGTTGTAAGACCTGTTTAATTTCTTCCAAGAAAAAATACAAAGTAAAATAAAATAACCTCTGATCACTGGCAAGAGGAAAAACCAGCCCTCTGCCTATAAATGTTTACCCTTCTCTAGTTGCAGGAGATCCAAAGAATTCATGGACTCACATCATCATCATCATTACGTTGGGTCACCTCATATGATTTTTAGAATGAGTGAAGGAAATAGATGAATAATTGAATGATTATTATGGTTATAATTATTATAATTAGTCATTTAAGGCATAATAATGCCCAGCTCTTATTCTGGGTCAAGCTGCCAAATGCTTTGTTCCAAAAAGATCCCTAATTTGGAATCTGGTAAAACACAGAAGACTTAAAAATGACTTGATTGCGTTAACTCAGATTATGAGTCTTCTAATGTCACCCTCGGACAAAAAGGGCCTCTCACTATACAAGATCTGTAAGTTAGTAGTAATCCTAGGTACCCAACAGCTAGAGAAAAAGTAGAATTCTTTCAGGAAATGGGACTTATTTGGACATAGTGTCCTACAAAATGGCTCTCAGCTGACCTCTGGCCTGTCATTTGACTTCTGTCCACCCCTTGGTTCAATAAGCATAGAAACTCAGGTTCCCATGATGGGAATCCTTAGATGGGGAGTGTGTGTTGTTCCAGGAACTCTCTTTGATTCAACGACAGATTTTAGTCCCCTGTACCTAAGTGGCATGGGTTTGGTGGAGGCCTATGTATAAAGTGTGCCCAGCCATTCCCACTTTACAAACACTCAGCTTACAAGTGGCGTTTGCATTAGCCCCTGGAGATACCTCTTTTCCTCCAGGCCTCGAACCTCCAGGGAGGGGCATGGCCTTCTGGGTTGGGCTGCTCCCCTCCCAGGCCCAGGGGTGGGGAGGGGGGATAGAAAAGGGGGTGGGAGAACCTGCGGTTACTATGTCAACAGTGAGAAACATTCTGGCATTTGTGGGTTAGCCTTCTGCACCTACTCACCATGACTCACGTTATTTCCATGGGAAAATGCTTTCTGAGGTCTAAGCCAACAATTTGCGTCTCACATTTGAATATTTCTATTACCCTTAAAATGCCTCTTCTTGAAATTTTGTGTAAGTGAACGTTCATAATCATCAAAACGAACCAGTGAAGTAGCTGAGCTTAGGGCTACGAAGCTCTATAAATCTTAAAAACACAGCTCATCAATGTTTCTCTAGGCAAAATAATAAGTTACCTTACTATTACCATCTGAGGCCAGAAGCTTTAGTTTTCTCGACCACACAGCGGGACGTTGAGGATCAAATAAGAAAATGTGAAAGTGTTTTTGAATTTCTAGATGATCACATACATTCGATTTTTTTTATCTATCTGCAGCCATACAAATGAAAACTCCGGAGTAGGACTTGGTTCGAATCCTGGCTTTGAACCATTCATTGTATTTGAACTATTCTAGCCATGTGACTTGTGCAAAATGCTTGACTGCTCTGTGCCTTATAATCCTGCCTGGGGTAATAAGCCATAGTCACTGTAGGCAATGATGACTGTGAGGATGAAAATGCGAGAAGCGCTGTGCAAGTGTCAGCTACCATGCTTTGCATCTGCAACTTTACCAGCAGCGGCATCTGTGAGAGGCAACTGTGGTCTAATGGAAAGACAATGGCCTGGAAAGACAATGGGCCCCGAGTCTGATGGTGCTGAGTACAGTGAATGGTTCTTATTATTGTAACTACATGCAGCTGCTTTATTGGTCATTCAAGAGGAAACTTGGTAACTATTTACATATTTGTTTATTTAGATTTAGGCATCTCTAGATAAAACTGTGAAGTAGATTAACGCCTTTCCTCATAACTTGCAATTCTTTTAATAATCCATATGGGTAGGGGGCTGACCTAAAAGCCCGAGATTTCTTAGCATAGTCTCGGCCAGGTTTGTCTTCTTAGCTGCCACTGCCAACTTCCGGTTAACTCTGCAGATCAAATGTATGCCTTTATCTCTACTCCTCCTCCAAAGCCACTAAGATAGCGACAAAGGAATAAAATAGGAAGTGAATGGGAGAGGAAATGCAAAAAATATCAACACATTTTTGGAAGATGTAAAGTGATTGGACAAAGGGCATCTAATTTGGTTTTAGTTTTCTCCATTCTGCTATGTGTTTATACCCAGAGACACCAACAAACATAAATTGAAACCATAACGGATCCTCAAAAGGCTGAGGATTTTGGAAGCACCAGACTTCTCTGAATCCAGGGGTTGGGGTGAGGCTAAAAACAAGAGGAGTCACTCCCAAGTCTGCGTAAGAAGGAGCTACACTCAGACCTTCTTCCTTGCCCCACACAGTCAGGGGCTATTGTCTCTTTACCATCCAGCAGATGATAAATTTGCTATTATCTGAAGGTGAACCAGAGATATTCTGATCCAGGGGACAGGAAGCATAAGCAGAGGGGAAGAGTACAAAGCCTTACTGAAAAAAGCCAGGCTCCCAGAAATCATATTCGAGAGACCACCTCCCCCCACCACCCCACCCCTCCCAACAACGCACTGCCGCACTGCTTTCTCTGTAGGGTCACTGTATTGCAGACTCCAGGGAACTAACATTCCGTGCACCACGTGTGAGTGGCGCTCCCTGGAGCTGTGCAGTGAAGTGGCCCTGGGGGAACTAGTTGGCTTCTGCCCACCCTTTTCCTATTTCAGGCCTTCCAATGGTGCTGCAAGCAGGAGGAGGGGCCAAAATCACCGATGTTAACTGCGATACCAACTTACACCTCACTGGACAGAACTGTGTCACATGACTGCATCTACCCACGAGGGTGGCTGGGGAACCCCGGTTAGGCACGTTGCCATCCTGGGAACAGATATTCTGTCAGTAATAAAGAAGAAGAGATGTCCTAGGGAGGCAATTAGCAATATTAACGACAGAAGTAAACGTTTTCTCTAGAATTTAAAGGCGTGACTTTGTAGATTTAAAGGGTCCACTGAGCACCTAGAATGAAAACACACACACACACACACACACACACACACACACACACACACACACACACGCCAAGCTATAACATTGTAAAAGGAAGACACCAGGGGTTAAAAAAAAAATCCTGAAAGTTTTCAGAGAAAACGAGCAGGTAATGCATGGAGACCAGAATAAGAAGCCCTGGTCCCAATAAGCAACCTTGGAAGTGAGCCCTTTGAATGGCTTGGTCAAGATGTTTGTTGATATTTACATCCACCGGAAGCCGTTGTTCCATTGCTGATCACAGGAAAACCAGAAGGCACTGCTCAAGAAATAACAGTGTCTCTTTCAAGGTAGCATTTATTTTAAGAAGTTCAGTAGTTGTTCCCACAGACAACAATTGGACACGTGCAGCCGTCATTTGCACATCACTCTGTGGTGTGCGTTTTTGTTTATATCAAACAACTGTTCTCCTAAGTTCCTTTTGCTTTTTTTTATTTCAAATTTTCTCGCAGATAGGAGACCCGAGGCAATCACTCTGCGTGTTGGCTCCATTAGCCGTCTCAGAACTTTGCAAAGGGCTGGTGATAGCGGTTTGATAGGGGTATCATCACATGTTTCAAAAAGAAAAGCAGTTTAGCCCAGTAATGGTACTTATTTGTTTTTTCTCGCAAGTCATGGAATCAATGTAAAGTTTGGGGAGGTTTATTCTGTTACAGGTGAAATACATGATGGTATTGCTAATTCCATTGTGAATTCGGGTTAAAAGGTCATCATTAAAAAGAAAATGATTTGTTTTTGCAGGGACAATGTGAATACAAGTTTTGGGAAAATAATACACTTACTCTCAGTATTAAGAAACCAAATGGTCTTGGCAAGGATTTCTTGGATACATACAGCAAGAGCACAGGAAACAAAAGCAAAAATAGACAAGTGGGATGACAGTGAAATAAAATGCTTCTGTGTAGCAGTGGAAACCATTCACAGAGTGAAAATACAACCTACAAAATGGGAGGAAACATTTGCAAACCATATTTAGGGGGTTAATATCCAAAATATATAAGGAACTCCTGCAATTCAATGGAAAAAAATAACCCCAGTTAACAGTGATCAAAGGACTTGAATAGACATTTCTCTAAAAGAAGGCATATAAATGGCCAACAGGTAAATGAAAAGACGCTCAACATCACTCATCATCAGAGAAATGCAAATCATAACCACAATGAGCTATCTCACCTTGCACCTGTTTTAATGGCCATTCTATTTTTTTTTTAATATTTTTATTTATTTCTAGGAGAGAGAGAGACAGCATGAGCAGGGGAGGGTCAGAGAGAGGGAGTCACAGACTGAAACAGGCTCCAGGCTGGCAGTCAGCACAGAGCCCGACACGGGGCTTGAACCCACGAACCGCGAGATCATGACCCAAGCAAAAGTCAGACGCTTAACCGACTAAGCCACCCAGGCGCCCCTTAATGGCCATTCTAAAGCAAACAGAAAAGAACCAGAGTTAGCAAGGATGCAGAGAAACCAGAAGCCTTGTACACTATCAGTGGAAATGTCAAGTAGTGCAGTCCCTATGGACATAGTATAGAAGTTTGTCAAAAAAATTAAAAATAGAACTACCATGTGACCTAGAGATCCCATTTCTGGGTATTTATCCAAAAGAATTGCAAACAGGATCTCAAAGAGATATTTGCATACCCATATTCACTGATACATTACTCATAATAGCCAAGAGGTGGAAACTCGAATATCTATCATCAGATTAATGGATAAATATGTGGTACACATTTACAATGGAATATTACTTAGCCCTATAAAAAAAAGACGGAAATCCTGCCGTATATGACAATATGGAGGACATGATGCTAAGTGGAATAAGCCAGTTACAGAAGGACAAACACTGCAAGATTCCACTCGTATGAAGTATCTAAAGTAGTCAAACTCACAGAAGCACAGAGTACGATAGTGGTTACTAGGAGCTAAGGTGGAGTGGGGGGAAATGAGGTGCTATTCAATGGGTATACAGTTTTAGTCATGCAACACCACGTTCTAACCATCTCCTGCATAACAATGCTCACATAGTTAACAATATGGCACACTTAAATTTGTTAAGAAAATAGATCTCATGTTATGAGTTTGGGTGGGTTTTTTTTAAGCCACTATTTAAAAAAACAACAAAATGGAGCAAAACTACCTTTGAAATTGTTCATGATACATGTAGTTTGTAATCTGATCAAGCTGTGATTGTCTTTAATCCAACAGAGTGGTAGTACTTCCTCTGGGAATTTCTCATTGTCTCCTCACTGAATCTCCAAATCTACCCACATCTGTTTGAGCTCTAAGCATGGGAATGCCTTGGTTCACCCTGGTCCCTTTTCTCTTTATCTGCAGTCAGTCCCCAGGTAATATTAATCAGTTACATAGTTTAAAATACCATGTCTATGCTGATAGATCGCAAATTTATATCTCTAGGCCTGAACTGATCCATCAGAATTACTTGAATATCTAATCCATCTTTTTTTTTTTTAATATTTTTATTTATTTCTAGGAGAGAGAGAGAGAGACAGCGTGAGCAGGGGAAAGTCAGAGAGAGAGGGAGTCACAGACTGAAACAGGCTCCAGGCTCTGAGCTGGCAGTCAGCACAGAGCCTGACGCGGGGCTCGAACCCACGAACAGCGAGATCATGACCTAAGCGAAAGTCGGATGCTTAACCGACTAAGCCACCCAGGGGCCCCTCTAATCCATTTCTTAAATGCCACCTGTCCAAAATGGAACTCAGTTTCCCCTGACCGAAACCCATCCACCCCTAGTCTTTTTCCATCTCAGTGATGAGCACCTTCACCCATGTGGTTCCCCTTTCCCTCCACCCACCACATGCCATCGGTTAGCAGGTCCTGTGAATTCCTCTCCAAAATATACCCTGAATTTGCCCTTTTCTTCCCATACCCATCACTCCTACCAGGTCCCAGCGATGATCATCTCCTTCCCAGACCTCAACAACCCTGTCTTGACCTGCCTCCTGCCTCCCATTCTTGCCCCTTCTAGAAACCACTCTCCTTGCAAAAGCTAGGAAATCATCTAAAAACTGGATTCAGTTATCGTGATAGTAAATTTTATGTGTCAGCTCGACTGAGCTAAAGGGATGGCCAGATACCTGGTCAAACATTATTTCTGGGTGTGTGGGTGAGGGGGCTTC
The DNA here is from genome assembly GCA_017311185.1 of Proteles cristata cristata. Classification (NCBI taxonomy): domain Eukaryota; kingdom Metazoa; phylum Chordata; class Mammalia; order Carnivora; family Hyaenidae; genus Proteles; species Proteles cristata. The sequence continues at coordinate 248,334 of JAESUZ010001077.1, read as the reverse complement.
TGGAAGAGATTAGCATCTGAATTGGTGAACAGAACAGATTGCTCTCCCACACATGATTGGCATCGTCCAGTCAATCCACCGAGGGCCCCAACTGAACAAAAGGGTGGAGGAAGAGCAAGTGTGCTCTCTCTAATTGGCTGAGACACCCATCTCCTCCTGCCTTCAGACACTGGTGCTCCTGGCTCTCAGGCTTCGGGACTCAGATCAGGACTCACCCCATCAGCCCCCCAGGTTATCAGGCCTTTGGATTCTGATGGAATTACACTACAGCTCCCTTGATTCTCCAACTTTCAGATGGCAGAGCAGGGGACTTCTCAGTCTCCATAACTGCTGAGGCAGTTTCTACAATGAATCGTCTCTTGTGTATATCTATATATAGCCTATTGATTTTTTTGGTTCTGGAAAACCCTAATACAGTTAATTAGTCTGTAACCCAGTGGTCCTCAAACTCGAGCTTGTATCAGGATCACCTGGGAGCTTGTTACAACAGATTGCTGAGCCCTGGCTGCTGAGATCCTGATGCAGTAGGTTTGGAGTGGGGCCTGAGAAATATGCATTTCTAGCACATTCCCAGATGAGGCTGCTGTGGGTGGTCCAGGGCCGTGCTTTCAGAACCACCAGTTTAGTGGTGAGGAAATCTGAGGTCTCTGACTTGCTTATTCAACAGACGACCTTTACTTAAATTCAAATTTGAGGATACAGAAACGAGTCCTGGAGTATGTGGTTCTAGTCTATCCAGAAACCAAAAAAAATGGACTGATTCTCATCTGTAAAGCAGCATTACCTTTGGCATCATGCTTAATACAGCTGAACCAATGTTGTTGTTTTTAAAGACCCCCCCAAGGCTAAGGAATAACTCTCTAGTCTAATAAGAATGTGTTTTAGGCTGAGATACACACTTTAGTGAAAACATACAACTGTCAGAAGAGCATCTCAGGGTGGAAGGCAGAGGAGTCACGTGACAGTGTCTTAAAATGTGGCCAAACAGAAGTCTCATGGGGCCCCATTTATGTTTTCCAAGTTAATTAAATTTATTTCATCGGTTGTTTCAAAGCTAGTCTTCTCTCCAGAATTGGTAGCCCCTGACAACAGACAAGGAGACAAAGGCAGAGCTCTACCAGGTGGCAACGTGAATTGTGTATCAGTACAATTTATGGATGTCTGGGGACTCCTTAGACCCCTTCGTTTCCATAAAATGACTCCTCACCCCTCTCTCTGAGCAACTTTAACCATTTACGTTGGAGACCGTTTTTTCTCATCTTCTCGTTTTCTCTCGGTCCCCTGTGGCTGTAATAGCACCTTGTAATAAATTTTAATGTCCTTACAGTTATGAGTTAAGAGACTGAATTCGAGGAGCTCTACATGGCAGCCCTGGAAACACACCCAGAGATCGGAGATCGCAGCTACAACACCAGCCACCCCTCACCCTCCTCTTTCCCCACTGTCCCGGGTTTTCAAGCGAGAACCCGTTTGCTACCACCATTTCCCTTCTTCTACAGGATTGACTACTGCGTAGACTTGACACTCCATTCTTTTCTCCACTCCCGCTCCCACTGCCCTGGTTCAGGGCCCTGCAACTCTTTCCTGTGTTCCCTCCTTCCACTGTCTGTCAGTCCATCCCGAGCACACGTTTTTATTCATTGATCCACTCAATATGGTTTACGGAGTACTCCGTGTCAGATGGTGCTAAACACAACAAATGGGGAACAAGATAATGTCTCTCCCTTCTTTCCAAAGCTGTTATCCGGTGGTCTCATCCTTCGAGCCAGCCAGGACTAGGTCATGCCCTGATCTCCTCCAAGCATTTAGATCTTGCCTGAGTTTTCTCCTCTTGGGAAGGGCTCTGTACCTCTTTGTTGAAGTTCTTCCCCCACATAATTCTCTCTCCTGCACATCACTGTCCCCTTTAATGTTCAACACATCATAGTCCTTCATACTGATATTACTGTGGCATGTGTTGGGTCTGCTTCTTGGCATCCCCTGCTACTTATCATCTGGAAATTTCCCAAGAAATCATTCCTCTAGGATTCATTTGTGGTTGTAGGAGAGGCAAAACTTTATTGGTACCCATCTTAGGTTTTCAGCTGGGGTTCTTTAACAAAAATATTAAGAAAGGGAAAACGGTTTATGGACATGTGCAGCATGCACCACACAACAGAAACTCAAAACGATGGCTTAGAATTCCAACGCACACAGCATCTTCCACAAAGAACAATAATACATTAATGGAGCTATTAAACTGTGGAGCAGTAATTAGGAAAATAAGGCTGAGTTTAACAAGGTTTGTACAGAGTCTCAGCCCCAGTTCCCCGTCTCTGATGATACGAATGTCTTCTCCCTCCAGGTACAAAAAGGATGCCTTTCACTCAGGGGTTTTAACAATTGTACCACCATCCACTTTGTTACCAATGAATATTATATTATCAACTTTCTCCAATGGTGTTACCTAAGTACAACTTCCAATTGCGGCATAAAATTCTACTGGATAACATGTTATAATTTATATGGCTAGTCTACAAATACTGAATAATTTATGATATGTCCCCTTTTTATACCCACCCTTCCTCATTGATCCTGCTGCAAAAACAAAAACAAAAAAACACCTCTTGAAGCAAAAATCCTTTTTTTTAAAAAAATTTTTAAATGTTTTATTTATTTCTGAGAAAGAGACAGACAGCATGAGCAGGGGAGGGTCAGAGAGAGAGGGAGTCACAGACTGAAACAGGCTCCAGGCTCTGAGCTGGCAGTCAGCACAGAGCCCCACGCGGGGCTCGAACCCACGAACCGCGAGATCATGACCTAAGCGAAAGTCGGACGCTTAACCGACTGAGCCACCCAGGCGCCCCTGAAGCAAAAATACTTTAAAATCAGCAAAATATTTCTTGAGATCACTTTCGAGCAGTGAATGGGATTATTGTATGAGAGAAAATGAACATTTTTATGGTTTTTGATACCACAGCTGAACTGCAGTCTTAGGGATGTTATCAGTTTGTGTTGTAAATTTTTATACTACATGGTCAGGACTTCCTCACGCCTCACATCAACACAGGAAATGGTCCATTAAGCCAGTGTTCTTGGATAGGACTTTCTGAGTCCACACCCCATATATGAACTGAAGAGTGTTATGTTCCTCCCCACTTACAGTCTGCCAAAAAACAGGCACAGTTTATGCAAACCTATAGCAAAGTGACCTCTGTTCTGAGACAATTTCCAACCTAACTGTATAGTTACTTCTTTGCCTTCAAGATGGACATTGCTGGGTGTTATATGTGTATGTCTCCATTGTAACCACCCAGGCCCCAAACACCAGGAAGGGAGGCATGTAAAAGAATGGAGGGGATGTGTATTGAGAGCCCACAGAAACGCAAAGCCATGGGCTTTTCCAAGACTGGCAAGAATTCAGGGAAACTCAGTATGCAACAAAGCACGGATCTCTGTACCACAATTGTTCTATCTCTAAAATATTTTCTTTTAAAATCAGATTTGGCTCAAAAAAGAATATGGGTATTTAACTGACAAGGAACAAGTTAACATTTTTCAGTCTCTCCCTGGGAGAAACACTGTGCTTCTACGACATTACTCTTCCCTGTCTGTACATTGCCCGCCCCAGTCCCCACCCTGCCCTGCAACTAGGTCTCTGAGAGCAGCTTAGCGACTATGGTGTCTCCTTCCTGGTACACATTCAGCTCTTTAACCCTCTTGCTATTTCACAGGTATGTGTGAATGTGGGACCAATCATATGCAGACTTCTAAAAGTAGAAATAAAGCCTCGGGGTTCAAGGATAGATATTTATTAGTATTCACTAACATGAACATTTCCAATAAAAGCAAGAAAAGAAGATACTATTGCTAAAAATAAGAAATTGGAAAAAAATATTGCTGATGTAGAGGTCAATTTAAAAATCACATTGAACATGGTTTTGGAAGACTAGTCAAAAATATATCAAGTTGGTATTAAAAGTGTTGCATTCTGGGTCAGTCCGAGTAAATAAGCATTTTTTGGCTTCCTGAGAAATTTGAAATCTTAGTAAAACATGGTGAAAAATTTTGCTTTTTGACATAGTCTTCTCTCCCATCAGATATAGATGTATAAAATTTTAGCCAATGTACATTAACACACTGAGATAGACATCAGGCAATAACTGAGAGCCTGTTAGCAGGTAATATTCTGATATTTATCCAATAAACAACCCCTGAAAGTTTGCAAAGCTCAGTTTGCTGTGGTTGGCACTTTGGAGGATTAAATAAGAAAAAAAGAACCCTATCATTTCCATTTCCATACATAACTTTTTCTCATAAGGAAGGACTTGATGTACAAGTGGTGTGTGCAAATTGCTTGTTGTTATACTCAGGACCGAGGGGGACCTGGAATTGAACTGACTAATGAATAAACGGTTATTATTGTTTTAAATCCCTACTTGCCAATTCTGAGATATTAAACTGGAGATGCAGGGAACATCACAAACTGTCATCTGCCTATTTAATGTGATTTCTGGGGCACCAGGAATCTTTGAGCAACAAGCTCTCTTGCGTACTATTCTTCAAAACACTGAGGCGCTTGATTCCCTTACTTTCAGCCCCTGACCTCCTTGAAAATGATGGAAACAACTAGTTGAGCTGATAGTTGTTGACAGTCACACCTGTTGGCATGACTTGGTTTCAGATTTTGTCTTGCGAGGGATTTTGTTTGGGCAAAGAGCTTAAGACCCAAAATATGGAGGAGAGACTTCCGAAAAGTTGGGGATCTCCAAAGAAAGCCCTGGTCACACCACAAATTTGGTCTAGGATCAGCATTGTACAAAACGTCAACAAATATTAAACACACACACACACACATACACACATACACACACACACACCATGGAGCACCTGGGTAGTTCCGTTGGTTGAGCATCCAACTCTTGGTTTTGGCTCAGGTCATGGTCACAGGGTCATGGGATTGAGCCCCCCTGCCCCTCCACCCCCCGTAGACTCTGCACTGAGCATGGAGTCTGTTCGAGATTCTCTCTTTATCTCCCTCTGTCCCTCTCTCCCACATACACACTCTCTCAAAAAAATTTAAAAAACACCCAACAGGTAGGGGCAGCTAGGTGGCTCGGTTGGTTGAGCATATGACTTTAGCTCAGAGTTTCTGGGTTCCAGATCTCATAGTTTCTGGGTTCAAGCCCCACGCCAGCCTCTGTGTGGACAGCTCAGAGCCTGGAGCCTGCTTTGGATTCTGTGTCTCCCTCTCTGCCATTCCCCTGCTCATACTCTGTCTCTCTCTCTCAAAAATAAATATTTTTAAAAAACCACAACAAGTAAATCTGTGCTCTTTCTGTAAAAACGTGGAACAATGTGATATTCTGCAAAATGACTACACGAATAGGGAAGAAAGTGAACAGGTCTCCAAGAGAAACTTTTGGACCCATGTGGAGAATACATTGCACTAGGATGGAACTTTCACAATCTAGAATAAGTCAGGCCTGGAAGAGATCAATGGGCGGCAGAAGAGGAGTCTCCTGAAGTACTTAAGAGCCATCCCTGCTGCCAATGGTCAGTATTAAATAGATGAGACTGCTCTGTGGGAAGCCAGCTGCCACACTACTGGAGTGTGTGGGCTTCACCAGGGTCTGCCACTTCTACCAAGGTTGCATTCTCCAAGGTTGCTTTTGTATAGAATAGCTTGGGACTGGTGGGGCTTGAGGTCGAGAGGCTCCCGTGCCGCTACCAACATGGAGACTTTGTACCGGGTCCCGTTCTTAGTGCTCGAATGCCCCAACCTGAAGCTGAAGAAGCCGCCCTGGGTGCATATGCCGTCGGCCATGACGGTGTACGCTCTGGTGGTGGTGTCTTACTTCCTCATTACCGGAGGAATAATTTATGATGTTATTGTTGAACCCCCAAGTGTTGGCTCTATGACGGATGAACATGGACATCAGAGACCAGTAGCTTTCTTGGCCTACAGAGTAAATGGACAGTATATTATGGAAGGACTTGCATCCAGCTTCCTGTTCACAATGGGAGGTTTAGGTTTCATAATCCTGGACCGATCAAATGCACCAAACATTCCAAAACTCAATAGATTTCTTCTTCTATTCATTGGATTCATCTGTGTCCTATTGAGTTTTTTCATGGCTAGAGTATTCATGAGAATGAAACTGCCGGGATATCTGATGGGTTAAAATGCCTTTTGAGAAGAAACCTATGGATACTGGATTTGCTCCTGCTAATGAAGTTTTAAAGGCTGTACCAATCTTCTGATGTGAACCATAGAAAAGAATGAAGCAGCAGAAAAGAAGCATCTAGTGAAAACATAGGAAGCGTGTGAAAGCTTGAACTAGAATGTCTTGGTATCAAAGAGACAAGCTTATCACAGTATTTTTCCTGCTGGCCTATGCCAACGTACCAACGATGTGAAGTGGCATTTTCTTCTTAGTTTTTCATTTCTTAGAGAAAATATACTCCATTTCTACAACTATAATACTGAATAAAGTGATTATTTTTTACAGCCCCCTTAACAGTTTTTGGAGATGACATTTGTGACTTTCAAAAATTAATGTAAAATCAGGAAGCGAGATCCTGTAAGCTGAGAACTCTGGACAGACGATCCGCTTTACCCATGGTGCTTTGCCTTTAAACAGAGTGCGAGACAGTACATTATTTCAGATGTGTCTGCGAGACCGTTTCCTCCACAGTAAGATGTATGAAAGGAGCAGAAATAAATAATTTTTGTAATTTAAAAAAAAAAAAAAAAAAGAATAGCTTGGGACTGAACTTGCAGATTCTTAATCACCCTGCCCCCCTCAGATGTGGTGACTCAGGTGGGATGTTCCCCAGCCACATAAGCCATGGTTCCGGCCACCAGTGGTCAAGGAGCTGTGCCCACCTTCCCCGCTGGGAGGACCCTGCTCTAAGACCCTTAATTTGCAAAGCCCCCTGTTAGAGCAGCCTCAGGAATTCTCCTTAGGACTGAAGCCTTGTAAAACGGCCAAAAACTCCCTTAAATTCTTTCTTGAGAGGCCCCCTATTATGTGGGGAAATGCCAGCTCCACCCTCGGAGACTACTTCCTGTTGAGAAAGAAAGTAGAACAGTGAGCTGTCGGAGCCCATTATTCACCTCTGAGAGGTAATCAAAGGGAATGCCTTTCCTCCTATTATCCTATTGTTCAATTTTATGGAGGGCTGCCTCTGAATATAGATGTTGTCAAAGGAGCCAAGAACCTAATGTAAACAAAAATTTCTGAATAGTACTTGTTCAAAGTATCTTACTCCTATAGTTAGCTCTGCCAAGTTCCTGAAGGGTTGGGACACATCATGACTGGAGCCTTCATCTAACTGGATTCACTTAACAGCTCCACACCTACCTGCGGGACACCCAAGTAGACCATGAAGGCACCAGCTCTCAACGTCCTATAAATGGAATCATATGATGTGTATTCTTTCATGTCTGGCTTCTTTACTCAAGATCACATCTGTGAGAATTTATCATGTTGTTGTTCGAAGCCATAATTGATCACTTACATTTCTGGAGAGCCTTCCATTATAGGAATCTACCACCATTTATTTACACATTCGACTCCTGGTGGACATTTGGGCTGTTTGCCGTTTGGAACATGCTAGTCTCTTATCGCTACTGTAACAAATTGCCACAGATTTAGTGGCTTAAAGTAACAAAATTGTTATCTTATTGTTCTGGAGGTCCAAAGTATAAAATGTGTCCACAGGGCTGTGATACTTTTGGAGCCCTTAGGAAAGAATCCATTTCTGTCTTTTAGAGCTTCTCGAGGTCACATGTATTCTTTGGCTTATGGTCCCTTTCTCCATCTTTTTTTTTTTATTTTTTTAATGCTTTATTTATTTTTGACAGAGAAAGAGAGACAGTGTGAGCAGGGGAAGGTCAGAGGAAGAGGGAGACACAGAATCCGAAGACAGGCTCCAGGCTGTAAGCTGTCAGCTCGACTCGGGGCTTGAACCCATGAACTGTGAGATCATGACTTGAGCCGAAGTTGGCTCCCTCCTTTCTCCATCTTCAAAGCCAGTGACACAACATCTTTTCTTCTCTATGACATCTGCTTCCATCCTACCTCTTCCCTCTGACTTCGACTCTCCTATGTCCTTCTTATAAGGATCTTTTTGATTATATCGGGCCCATCTAAATAATGCAGAATAATCTCCCTTCCAACATCTTTATCACATCTTCAAAGTCCCCTTTGCCATGCAAGGTGACATTTAGCTTCCCGAGATTAGATTGCATCTACATGCCTTTGGTGTGCACAATTCTGTGTTTCTCTCGGCTGTGTGCCTAATGGGATTGCCGGGTTATAGGGTATAAAACCCTCAGTATTAGATGCTGTGAAAACAGTTTTCCAAAGTGGTACTAAGTTACATTCCTACTAGCCCAGCAGTAGCATATGAGAGATCCACATCTTCTCCAACACTTAATAATGATATTTAACCATTATAAGTACATAAAGATATCTTATTGTGGTTTTAATTAGCATATCCTTAATGATCACTGAGGCTGAACAGCTTTTCATATATTTATTGATCATTTGGATATTCCCTCTTGTGAAGTGTCTAGGGTTTTTTGTTTTTTGGGTTTTTTTGTTTGTTTGTTTGTTTTTTAGTTTTTGGCCCATTTTTTTATTGGGTTGTCTTTTTTTTTTATTGATTTGTAGAAATTCCTTATATGTTCTGGGTCCAAGCCCTTTGTCATTTATATTTGTTTGTTTGTTTGTTTTTAATGTTTTATTTATTTCTAGGAGAGAGAGAGAGACAGCGTGAGCAGGGGAGGGTCAGAGAGAGAGGGAGTCACAGACTGAAACAGGCTCCAGGCTCTGAGCTGGCAGTCAGCACAGAGCCCGACGCGGGGCTCGAACCCGTGAACCATGAGATCATGACCTAAGCGAAAGTCGGACGCTTAACCAACTAAGCCACCCAGGCGCCCCTCATTTATATTTGTAATAAGTAACTTCTCCCCTTCTGTGGTTTGCTTTTTACCATTTTAATGGTATCCTTTAAATGCATATAAGCTCCTGATTTTAAGGTAGTCCAGTATCTTCAAGGAAATCTCAAGAAATGTTATTAAATATTCTGGAAAAAATGAGAATAAAAACACAACGTATCAAAATATACGAAGTGAAGCCAGCTCAATGCTTAGAGGAAAATTTATAGTACTAACTTTGGGTACTGTTGATTTGATCAATTGTAGGGTTATATTCTATCCTACTAATTTCTGCTTGTTTATTTCCTTCTTTTTACTGTTAAATTTGACTTTCTGATTGCTTTTCTAAACTCTTTAGATAGATTCTTAGATCATTGGTCATCGTTTTTCATCTTCTAAAATTTTTTCTAGTATAGCTACAAATATCTGGCACACCCGGGTGGCTCAGTCAGTTAAGCATTCTGACTTCAGCTCAGGTCATGATCTCAAGATTTGTGAGTTCAAGCTCTGCCTCAGTCTCTGTGCTGTCAGCTTTGAGCATAGAGCCTGCTTTGGATTCTGTGTCTTCCTCTCTCTCTGCCCCTCCCCTACTCATGCTCTGTCTCTCAAAAATGAATAAATATAAAAAAGATTTTTAAGCTACAAATATCTTCTACACTTGGCTTTAACTGCACCCCCTCAGGTTTGAAATGTGGAAATTTAATTATGGCTTGATAAAAATATTTTACAGTTTCCATTGTGATTTCTTTTTTGGCCCATGGGTATTATAACTGCTGAATTTCCAAACATACAGAGATTTTCTCTTCAATTCCTGTTACGTATGTTTAGCCTGCTTTCACCGTGGTCAGAGAAAACACCCTAACACTGGTATTGCAAATTCTCAATATCTTGGTAATTCCCCAATGCCTTAAAAAATGTTTCTGTATTTAGTCTAGCTTTTCTAGTTGTTTTCAGAAATAAGTTGGATGCAAAATAACCTATTCTGCTATTTCCAGAAGCATGACTACCACTGGGGATAATTTAATTAATTATGGTGCCACCACACCCAGAGATCACCAGGAAGGAAGGAAGGAAAGAAATAAATAGCCATCACTGCATACGTGGTTGAGTTAAGCATCTCAATCTCAGAATTCCATTTTATTTTCTCCAAAGCCCATGTCATGTCATTTTCACTACTCTTAATGTCACCCTTGATAGATGCCACATTTTCTATCTGACATTATTTCTCCTATATCTTTCTTTTAACTTTATTGATTTATTTTGAGAGGCAGGAAGAGGCAGAGGGGGAATATCTCTGTGTTGTTACTGTAGAGCCTGACATGGGGTTCAAGCTCATGACTGTGAGATCATGAACTGAGCCAAAAGGAGGAGTCAGACGCTTAACTGACTGAGCCACCCAAGTGCACCTCTCGTATATCTTAACATGGTCCCCCCACCACACCTTTTTGATACTCTTCTCTCTCCTATTTGCAAATAGCAAATGCCACATGCCCCATAATGTTCCTCTGTTATGTTATTCTTCGCCTCTCTTCCCTTTTCTTTGAAATGTCTGTCCTTTGATTATTTTCACCCTACATGTAAGAAAATAGATACGTAAAATTTTTTTAATGTTTTATTTCTAGGAGAGAGAGAGAGAGAGAGAGAAAAAGACAGCGTGAGCAGGGGAGGGTCAGAGAGAGGGAGTCACAGACTGAAACAGGCTCCAGGCTCTGAGCTGGCAGTCAGCACAGAGCCCCACGCGGGGCTCGAACCCACGAACCGCGAGATCATGACCTAAGTGAAAGTTGGACACTCAACCGACTAAGCCACCCAGGCGCCCCAATACGTAAATATTAAAGTAAAAAGGAGGGTCATCTCTGTGTCACTGAAATTGTCTCAAAAGCCAGCAGTGGCACATGCCACATTCGTGGGAATTCTGAGCTGGTGTGCAAGCCAGGGGCTTCACCTCACCTGGAGGGTGGGGGCAAGTCAGAGGATTCATAGTGGCCTGTGGGGATGTTTTCAAAAGAAACTATATGTCTAATAGCATCACACTGCCCGATACATACATACAGTATGTTACATTTTGAGTTTCTCATGCCAATTTCAAACTCTCAAAAATTGCACACCGTTCTAGAAACATTTGTTTTATTTAATTATAATTTTTAAAATGAATATACTCTCTACAGCCCTCCTGCAAAGCTGGCAATTGCAGACCCACCTCTAAGATGGGTAGCGCCCTTAGCTGGGCTCTCTAGTAGTGCAGATATCTGAGTGGAACTTGGGGTGAGGGCAGCCTACAGCAATTGCTGGATTCCCTAGACCAAAAAGCAAAGCAAACACACAACAAAATGACAACGAAACTTCTCTTTTGGGAAGAGGAATTGGTGAAATGGTTTTGGCATGACAAGTTAATTCTTTGTTTCTGACAGTTTTGTGTGGGGTAATGCTGACCATGCCAGGCAGACTAACATCTATTTGAGTTGTTAAGCCATCAAGAGAAGACCAATCCACCAAGCCCTTGCCTCTCCCATTCTAGGACTCAATCCCTCTGCTATAGCCAGAGGCTATTTCCTCTCCTTTCCTTACTGGAGATGGGTTAGGTGTTCATTACATCTATCAAATAACAACCCCCCCCACCAAGGTTCTAGACACCACAATTATCAACCTGTTCCTGAGCCCCTCCCTCCAATAATCCTTGTCATTTTAGCCTTTCCTCATGGCCCTAAGTGACCTAGACTCTAACTCTACCCTTTCTGACTCTTCTCTGACTCTGTCTCACTCTAAAGACAACAGAAATGTGCAGATGACATGATACATATACGTAGAAAACCCTAAGGACTCCACTCCAAAAAACTATCACAAGTAGCAAACGAATTCAGTAAGGTTGGAGGATACAATAATATACAGAAATCTGTTGTGTTTCTATAAACTAAATGAAGTAGCAGAAAGAGGAATTAAGAAAACAATTCCATTTACAATGGTACCAAAAAGAATAAAGTAACTAGGAATAAACTTAACCAAGAAGGTAAAATGCCTGTACTCTGAAAAACTATAAAACACTGATGAAAGAAATGGAAGATGACACAACTCAAGTGGAAAGATAGTTCATACTCATGGAGCGAAAGAATGCATATTGTTCAAATGTCCATACTATCCAAAGCATACAGATGCAATGCAATCCCTATCAAAAATATCAACAGCATTTTTTCCAGAACTAGAACAAATAATCCTAAAATTTGCATGGAACCACAAAAGACTCTGAAGAGCCAAAGTAACCTTGAGAAACAAGAACAAAACTGAAAATATCATAATCTCAGATTTCAAGAGATACTACAAAGCTATAATATCAAAACTTGGCACTAGTACAAAGATAGACACATAGATTGATGGAACAGAATAAAGAACCCAGAAAATGGGCTCATACTTATATCCTCAATCTATGACAAACTAGGCAAGAACGTATAATGGGAAAAAGCCAGTCTCTTCAATAAATGGTATTGGGAAAACTGGACAGAAACATGCAAAAGAATGAAATGGGACCAATTTCTTAAACCATACACAAAATTAAACTCAAAATCCATTAATGGCCTAAATGTGAGATCTGAAATTGTAAAATTCCTAGAAGAAAACATAGGCAGTAATCTCTTTTCGACATCAGCCTTAGCAATATTCCTCTGGATCTGTCTCCTCAGGCAAGCGAAACAAAAGCAAAAACAAACTACTGGGACTACATCAAAATAAAAAGCTTATGCACAGCAAAGGAAATCGCCAGATAGCATGAAAATGCAATCTAGTAGATGGGAGGTGTTCATAAATAACATATCCTATAAGGGTTTAACGTCAAAAATATATAGATCACTTATGCAACCCGAGACCAAAACAAGCAAATAGTCTGATTAAAAAATGGGCAGAGCACCTGAATAGACATTTTTATGAAGAAAACATACAGATGGGCAACAGCCTATGAAAAGATGCTCAACACTAATCGTCAGAGAAAGAAAATCAAAACCCCAATGAGATGTCACCCTAAACCTGTCCGAATGGCTAGAATCAAAAAGATAACAAGTGTTGATGAGGATGTGGAGGAAGAACTCTTGGTTGGAATGTAAATTGGTGCAGCCACTGTGCGAAACAGTACAGAGCTTCCTCAAAATATTAAAAATAAGACTACCATATGATCCAGTAATTCCACTACTGGGTATTCACCCAAATAAAATGAAAACACTATATGAAAAGATATATGCACCCCTATGTTTATTGCAGCATTATTTACATAATAGTTAACAGATGAAAAAATAAAGATGTAATACCCTCCCCACACACACACGTTCACGTACGATGGAATATTACTCAGCCATAAAAAAGAATAAAGTCTTGCCATATGTGACAACATGGATGGACCTAGAGGGTATTACGCTAAGTGAAATAAGTGAGAGAAAGACAAACACTGTATGATTTAACTTATATGTGGAATCTAAAAAACAAAACAAATGATCAAACAAAAAGTAGAAACAAACTCATAAAAGCAGAGAACAAAGTGAGAGTTGCCAGAGGGGAAGTGGGTGGGGGGTGGACAAAATGGTTGAAGGGGAATGGGAGGTACAGGCTTCCAGTCATGGAATGAGTAAGTCACAGGGATGAAAGACACAGCATAGGGAATGTAGTCAATGGTATTATAATTGTGTTGTATGGTGACAGGTAGTAGTGACACGTGTGGTGAGCACAGCATAACGTATAGAGCTGCTGAATCACTGTTATACACCCAGAACTAAGGTAACACTGTGTGTCAACTATACTGTAATTAATAAATATGGTTTAAACCCCATTAAAAAAAAGAAGTGAAATCAGTGCTGATTGTCACAGGACAACAGAGCAAGGGAGTGTCTCACCCCAGAATTACGCATGGTGTGACAGGGCTACTGTGCTGTGTCTTCAGAAGTGACTTAGCGCAACGAAGAAGACACAGATCCTACCGGATAAGATCCCTGACAAGGCGCAGCTGACACAGTGATGTCATACTCAGGGGAGGAAAACAAACATCCCAGGGTTTGAGACCAACTCCCCAGGGAGATGAAGCCAACGAACCAGGAGGGCCCTGGCCAGCAAAACGTTGTAAACACACTGAGGTAAACATGAGTGAGCCCTTTTGTGCGAGGAGATTATAACCCAGGGAGAGCTGAGAAGCATCATATATATATCATGCATCACAGAACTATCATATATCAAGGCATATATATGGTAAATACCTGCAGTGGTGTCTTATACATCACAAGCAGTAAGGAAACATCAACTGATAACAAGCAGCCATTTCCTTGGCCTCCTTTCCTTACGTGAATTTGAGGTCACATGGTCAGAGTAGAGACCTGGTAAATTATTCAGGTCCTGTTAGGGTCTTTGAGGGCTCCCAAGAGATAACACTCTTCTTCCCTGTCTGGTTGATGAACCAGTTCAGAAACAAAGCAAGAGAGGTGGCGGGGCCGGCTACCATATCGCCTCTGTTAATCTGATACTGAAGATGTAGCTTCTACCTGTGAGCAAATAGGCTTTCTAACACTGAACTCCTGTCTCCGCAGCCCAGACCATGCTAGCCTCCCACCTGGCCTTGCCCTTCCCCAGCTCACCCCATGCAGCCCAGACCATGCTAGCCTCGCCCTTCCCCAGCTCACCCCCTAATTCATGCCCTGACAGCAGGCTGGCTCCCAAAGAGGAAAACAAAGAGGGTCTGAGCCAGTGACATGGATTTGTTCTTCCCAGATTTCCTATCAACCAAGTCACTCCATCTTCTCTGAGCTGAGCAGTGTTACTTAAAAATAGCCCCCTCCTTCTGAAAGAATGTGGGGAGTAAGTATACCTTGAAAATATAACCCTGGTCTCACCTCCCTCATGGGCTGCACCTGTGATCCCTCACTGGTCTCAAATGCTCTTAGCAAAACTCCTCTTTAGCAGGTAATAATAAGGTGTGAGGGTGCATGTGTCCCCATTTGGGTGTATGCATGTGTGTGAACACGTGTGTGGGTCTGCTTGTGGTGCAAGTGTGTGCACATGTGCATATGTATTCGTTGTGAGCTTGCATGTGAGCAGTGTGAGCGTACACCCATGAGCTAGTGTGTGTGCAAGTGTAGGTGTGCACTGTATGCATGTGCATAAGTGTGTGCATGCATGGGTGTATGTGTATGTGCCTGAGTGTGCATTTACATGGGTGTGCCCATAGCACGGGCATGCGTGTATGTCTGTATCGAGCTCTAGAGCCAGATATTCAAGTACATATTTGGACAGAATTGTTTCAACAAATATTCCTTGACTACCTACAATGACCAATGCCTATGACAACCAGGAAGAGGAGTATTATGTGTCTCTAGACGCAAAAAGGTTATAATCTGGTAGAAATGATAGACTCATAAGCAACCACACTCAGCACAAAGTCAAAGACGCTAAATGCCATAACAGCACAAAGAAGAGGAGACTCATTCTGCTCTGCGGGATGGTGGGGATATTTGAGCGCAGCTTGAGAGAAGATGGGAGGTGCCAGGAGAGCATTCCAGGCAAAGGCATGGTGGGAGCTCAGGTCAAAGGTGGAAATAGAGGGCCTCTTTAACAAGGAGACATTTGTTGTGACAGGCCAGAAATAATCTGAGAGTTACTGTATCATATCAGATCAGGGATAACATCTGGCCTTTCTCTACCTTATTTCGCAGGGTATGTGCTGATGAGAGATGGGAGAAGATCAACTTATGGAGGACTTTGACTGCTGTACTAAACAACATGAACTTTCCTTCTTAAGGCAAAGGGAAGCTGCTGTGTTGGAGTGGATATGGGGATTGGTAAGAGTCGTGTTGGAAATCTCAGGGGTAAGAACGTAGCTGCATTGGCTTAGCTGAGAGATAACGAAGGCCTGAACAAGGTGACAGAAAAGAGGGGTCAAAGAGGGAACACTTTTACAGATACACTCAACAGTATTCTATTAGGGTGCAGAGGAGGTTTTCAGACATGGCAGTTGGCTATACAATGGTGTCAGCAACATGAGGAGGAAGAGAATGACAGGGTAGGAAAGATGAAGTTAATTTTGAACTACGATGTCTGCCCTGATAATCTACCATGGCTAGACGTGGTAATCCCAAAGCTTACAAAGATGTCGACCCTTGGGAATTGTGTCCTCCTTCTGGTGAGGCACCAAGGAATGAATGTTTTTCTGTTGCCATCATCCTTCTTCTACCTGAGAAAACCGTTCACATCTGGAGCAAGCCCATACCTCTCCCATCCAGAACTGTGGATCTGTAATGAATTTAACTCTACAGCTCTAACTCAAGAAAAGTCTCAGTTTGGGTCCTCAGTGGGAGTTCTGAATAAGGACAGTTCCTAGCGCACAAGAGATACTGCCCTTGCCCTGGTCTGCTCTGCTCAATGTCTAGCAAGCCCTGCCTGGACACTATGGTAGGCATGTCCGGTGCTGCATGACCTGACATGCTTATGAGGGGACATAACTCACATTGGCTATGAATAGGCACATGTGGGTGTCCAAGGGAAAGTCAAGTTTCAGTACAGGACAGGCTGTAGAGTGGCTCCAGCTGACGGATAAGGATCTAGGACCGTCAATGAGCCACATCTGCCAAGATGGGCGGGAAGAAGGTCGTCAGCTTCAGAATCTGGCAGAACTGGGGCTGACTATAGGATGGAGTTGGAAAGGCAAACACAACAGTAACTGAAGTGGATTCTAAGACCAAGGAACGGCTTAGCCAGAAATAGGTCAGATCCCAGGCAGCTGAAAGCCAGCAGTGGGTGGATTTTCAAGTTTTGGGACCTGAGAACCAAAAGGGATTGAAAAGTCAAAAATCCAATGACACAGACATGCACGGTTGAGGGGCTGCTGTCTGAGCACAGTGGACACTGGGGCTCCCTGGCCTGGAGCAGAGATGGTAGCTGTTAACTAAATCAGAAGCCCCTGGAAGGCAGAGAATGCACATGTGACACCTTGGTCAGTAGGCAATCAGTAGATATTGGTTGATTGATTGCTTAAATAAGCTTTTCAAGAGTATAGCCTCTAAATTGCTACCTTATATCTTTGGAATGGCGTTGATTTTCTAGTTTCCCTCTTTCTTTTTTTTCCCCCTGGCAGCTGTTACTGCCTCAGCAAACTGAAACTGTTGCTATTTCAGCATCATTGCTAAGAAGGGCATCAGAGCATTTTCATGTCAGGCTGAGCTCACTCATCCAGATTAATTCCTTAGATGTTCAGCATAATTTCTGGTAAAGTCACCTTTCGGTCGGAACAAAAGACAGATAACTCATGTTATCTGTGAACCTTTTATCTTGTTGGAAAACCAAAATTCTCACTCATTCCAACTTTCATGGCAATTCGAGAAATTGCTAGAAGAAGAAACGTGGACTTCGGGAAGACATGTGAAGCCAGCACTCTGCTCCTCGCTATCTTGTGAATGCCCCACTATCCCAGCAGTTTCTGATTTGGTTCCACAGGGATTACAGACACATGGTGATCGCTGTATTTCCTAAGCTTCCCACTGGTCTGAAGAAGTGGCCGATTTTCACTTTTATTTATAGAAACCTCAAGAATTCTCTCCAACTGCTCAGAGTCTAAGAAGATACCCATAATTCATTTGAGAGGATATATGGGGTCACCTCAATCCTTCCTGTGTCACATGAGTAAACGAAAGCTCAGAGAAGTGAGTCTTGCCTAAGGTCCGCGCCAGTGGACTGCTGGCATTTGAACTGAGCTCCCCAGGTCCCACCGCATCGCGCCTCTTCGTTGACTGAAATACTTGCACTGGATCCGATATTAAAAAATAAATGCAGAAAAAGGAAAGGATTAAAAATATAACAAAAGAGCAATCAAACCAAGAAATGCGAAAATAAGGGGGAATAGTCTTTAACCAAAAAATGAGCCATACCAAATGAGCAAATATGGTATTTGCTCCCTAGACCAGGTAACCATTCTGCTAAATGTACATATGCAGCCATAAGACAAAGCACTCTCAAGCTGTCTAAACATGTATTTATCAAAAGGTTTGGTCTTTTCCTTTTTCTATGCAAAAAATGACAAGCAATGAGCAAGTAATGATAAACCCCAGCACTCAGCATTATGGAAATACAGGTATATAAGTTTCACCCTTCACGTCTTTGTGTTTATCCCCCAGAACAAAGGAAAATTATAGGCATTGTGCTGATAATGGTAATGCAAGCTTTCCCCACCCCCACCCTGGTTTTCTGTTGCTGGGGTATAAGACCACGTGGACCGTAAAACTCATTCCCATCTGGTTGGTTTTTGAAACTTCTCTGGGACCCAGTTTCTACAGTTGAGCAGTTAATTCTCTTGAATGCTTGGGAACTGTTGAAATGAAGGAGACTCCAGAGAGAGTCATTCGTGACCTTATGCCTGTGTGAGTTTTGCTGAGGCAGACATCTTGGGTTACTGGGAGAGGAAATCTACTAAAATCTCTTGGGTGAACACTTCAACAGGCTAACTTCACTCCGAAAGTAACCACTCAGTGCATTTTAGAAGGTATGGTAAGTGGTGTTGCCTCAGATATTAATACTGTTTTAACTCTGGATATTATGCTTTTTCTTCAGATTCAGGGCTTTACTACATTTCAATAATTCCATTAGGGTACACCTATAACATTTGAACTCTGGTAAAATACAGGGGGGGAAACCAACATTGTTTGGTATTATTGAAAAAGCATCAAAAACTGTAAAGTATCTATGAATTAGCCTAACCAAAAAAATCATATGAAGTCATGGATAATGACACTAATAAAGGATGTACAAAACTACCTAAATAAACAGAGACACATGCCAATGGGAGAGCTTAGCACAGAACAGATGTTAATTTCCCCTAAACTAATCTCTACATCCATGACATTTTAATCAAAATCTCAAGATAATTGCTTTAGTGAGAAATAACTGATACATAACATTAAGTAAGCTTAAGGGGTATGATGTGATGATTTGATGCATGTATGTGTGCATTGTGAAATGTTTACCACAATAAGGTTACCCAACGCATCCTTTGCCTCACGTGATTACCATTTTGTTGTTCGTGTTATGGTGAGGACATTAACACTATTCTCTTAATAACTTGTGAGTATACGATACAGCACCGTGAGCCATAGTCTACATTCAATCCCCAGAACCTGATGAATTCAAGGTGATTTTTTAATTGGATTTTTTTTTAGTTTATAAAGAAGAATAGAAGTCCACAAAGAGCCAAGGGAATTCTGAGAAAGAAAAGCAAAAAAGTACTAGCTCTCTCAGATAGTAACCCATATTACAAGCATCAGCATAGCAGAGGCAAATAGAAAAGAAAGTTTCCCCATATATATGGGGAATCGGTATATGACAGGGCTTTCATTACAGATCAGAGGGAATAAGGCAGATGATGTTATAATAGATCTTGGAAAATGTGGTTCATTCTGGAAAAATATAGATTGAAATTAAAAATGTTTTAATTTAAATGTATTTTTAGTAATTATATAATATGCAATTATACTAATGTTTAACAAATACAAATATGTTTTTATAAATGAAATATTTAAAAATGTAGAGAATTTGGTCAACTATATTAAAAATCACGGTATAAAGAGAGAAATGCCCAATAGTTTTAAGACTATAAAGCTACTAATAGGAAATAGAGGAGAATATCTCTATAAGCTTAGAGTAACAAGGTGGATTGGGAATAAAAAAACAACAGATGGAGCACAGAGGATTTCCAGGGCAGCGAAACTACTCTGTATGACACTATGTATGACACATAAGGTGGTTACATGCCATGATGCCTTTGTCCAAACCCACAGAATACACAACACCCAGAGTGAATCCTAAAGCAAACTATGGGCGCTGGGTGACAATGATGTGGCAATGAAGGTTTACTGATTGTAACGGGGGGGGAATGTTTATAGCGAAGGTGGCTCTGTGTGCTGGGGCCGGGGGCTATGTGGGAAATCTCTGTACCTTCTGCTCAATTTTCCTGTGAACCCAAACTGCTTATTAAAACATATGAACACACGTATTTTGCAGCTCCTCCCATTGGGATATGGATGGAGTCTTTTTTCCCCACTCCTTGAATTTGGACTTGGCCATGTGACTTGCTTTGGCCTATGGGTCTGAGCCATACGAAGAAGCAGAGGCTCAAACAGCATGTGTACACTGGGGCTCACCTTCCCCTGCTTCTGGAGACACTGAGGCCACCATGTGAAGAAGTCTGGGCTAGCCTCCTAGAGCCTGAGAGGCCATGCGGAGTGAGAATCCCAGCCACCTCAGCGGGTATCCCCATGATGTAAAGCCACCCTTGGCCATCCAGCCCCAGGAGGCAGGCCTGGTCCAGAAGATCCACCCCTTCCCCAACTCACAGCGATCATTTTTGGTTTAAGCCACTATGCTTTGGAGTGGTTCGTTTTATAGCCAAAACTAGCTGATTTGAGCAGGGACACACAAAGTACAAACTTCAAAGGACAAAATAGATGGATTTAAGGACATCAAAGCAAGCTTACCCTTTAAACCAAGACACCCGAGACCAAGGTAGCATGTGGGAGATGTGCTGGAAAGAAGCATAGCACGCAAAACTAGGACAAAAGCTTAAAATCCAGAATACCTAAGAAACTCTCGCAAATCAGCAAGAAAAAATAGAAAAATGGGCAAAAGTATGAAAAAGAAATTCACAGAAGTGAAATTGGAATGGGCAACAGATGAGGAGTCTCGCAAACTCATCAGTAATCGGAGAAATGCAGATCTGTGTTTCAAACGAGACACTACCTTCCAGCCAGTAGGCTAGCAAGAACTAGAAGCGGTCGAACAGCAGGTGCTGCCAAGGATGCGGGGAAGCAGAACCCTTTGAGGTACCACAGATGGGCAGGAGTCACCTGCTGCCGCCATTTTTGGAGGTCAGTCGGTGAGAACACGCACGCGCATATGCTTTGTGTGACCCAGAAATACTGTCCCTGAAGGACACCCAAGAGAAACTGAGGGTGCCCCAAGAGATGCGCGTCAGCACGTTCACAGCAACACCGTCCACGTCAACAGTTGTAAACAATCTGTTCTTCCAAGGGAGAGAGGATAAGCCAACCGTGGCACGTGCATCAACGGAAAAACTAGACAACAGTCATAAGCAGTAAGATTTACTCATATCAGCATGGCTACGTCTCCGACGCACCACAGCAAGTGACAAAGTGAGCACAGGGAGATGTATGAAGGGGTGCAAGGTGGGTTAGAACCCACATTAAGACCCGGAATGTGTGTTTGTGAGAAACTAATATGGGTAGTTGAGGGACGGAACTAAAATGAAATCAGAAAATTAGTTTTATATATGTACCTATTGCTTAGAACTACATGAGTTTTACTGGTAAAGATGTGACTTGGAAAGCCAGTGAAACACACACACACACACACACACAACACACACAAGAGAAAGGCTCTTTTATGTGAACAGAGTACAAAATGCAGAGTGATCTGCTCAGCATCGACAACATTTTACTGGTACCACAAAGCATCACCAGTAATCTGTATCTCTAAATAGATGTCTAGTGCGAAACATGACAGAAGGCATCTTTCCCTTTCTTAAAGGAAGAATCCATGTGGGGAACCTCCCCCCAGGCTCGTTGCTGAAATCCTATCTGCAAAGGCCAGTGGCCCCCTTCCCTCATACCCACAAGCTGGCCTCTGTGCAGTATATTGTATTCTATGGAAGCCTTGTGGCTTTGTAACAACTACTTCCCCAAACACGAAATCAGTATCTGTGCAGGGCCTCCTACTTTATATCACCCTTGAGCATAATTTATTTCATCTAGTTTACATCCAAAGGTCAAACCAAAGCTATTTTATATTCTTACCTGAAAACAGCTTTTTATGCAAGAATCGAGGGGTTCTCCTGGCCCTGAGCCTATCACTTGGGTTATGTCTGGTTGATTTTCTCATAGCCACATGAGTGTGTGGAACATAGATCCTCCCCTTTTCCCCCATCGAGTAACCCAGGACAAGACTATGGGTGTGAGTGTGGTCGGTTGTGTGGGGGCAGAGTCAGGGTTAGGACAGGGGAGTGCACAGAGCACACAGGCAGAGTGAACCCAAGCGTGATGGTTCATTTTACGTGGCAACTTGGCCGGACCATGGTGTCCAGACATTTGGTCAAACATTATTCTGGATTTTTTTTTATGTAGGAATATTTTTAGATGAGATCAACATTTAGATTGGCGCGCTTTAGGTACACCAGCAGACTGTCTTTCATATTGTAGGTGAGCCTGAATGGAATGAAGAGTGACCTCCAAGAATAAGAAGGAATTCTCCAGCTTGATGGCCTTCAGATTGGTGCCACCGCATCATCTCTACAACCCGACAGCCCACGGTGCAGTCTGGACTTGCCAGCCCATCAATCAGCGATAATTAACGACTTCAGAAGAGCACAGTGACGAGACACTCAGACTTCATGTAGACGGTGCCCAAGCCCCAGCAAACAGGACTCTTCGTAGGAAGAGGACGCGTCCCTAAGACAATAAGGACCCACCACCAACCCCAAAGCTCTCTCAGCTTTAACCACAACAATTCACCAGGTGGCTCAGCCTGATTTCCCCGGATGTGAGACAATTCCGTGGAGGACAACGAAGCTGATTTTAAACATTGGAAATAACTCAATTACATAGAATTCTTTTTTCAAGTTTTCTTAAGTTTGTTTGCTTTAACTACTCAGTAAGGCCCAGTTGCCGGAATGTAAGAATCCCATGTGGGTAAGGCTGGCTGCCAGGTTAAACGTTAATGAAATCCCGGGAAAATCTCAGGACAGTGAGTGGGAAGAGAAAGTGGGTCACTCAGGCTGTTGGAATAATAGGACCATAGGGAATGTTTTTCCCTGTTCTAAACTTCTAATATTGCTGTCATGAAATTGACCAATAAATAACCTTTTCTAAATTTAAGCATCCTTAGGGACAAACAAACAAACACGTTAATATTTCTTCTCCATCATGCTTTGGAGAAGCGGGACTTGTGCCCCAGGAGACTAGAATCAAAGCGCTTTCTCCTGGTCATTCTACACGGTTTAACTACATGCAAAAGAGGGCACGAAAAATCATCAGAGCCTTCGCAGATGGGGAGATGGGAACAGAGCTCTGGGGTTGGAAGGAATTTTGGAAATGTGTTTTGTGCATCCCTTCAGCTCTTGGGCCGCACCTAAACTTTTAAAGCCCTTAGGAGTTTACCTCTAAAAACAATACCCAATCTGTTTTAGAAACTCGTTCTGGAGTCTAAGAATACTTACTATCAGGAAATTTGGCCTTGTGAGTAAGTTCGGGCTCTGCTCACACCCATTTCCTTTGCCTCTGAGCTCGGGGAGAAATGGGCAGCAGCTGGCCACACGTTCTAGCCCACTCGGTGAACACATGTGAGACTTGTCACCAAAACAGCCCACCTGCCCCGCCCCACCCCACCCCACCCCACCCCCACCCTCAGCTTTCTCTTCTCTGAGTTAAATGATTCTTTACTCTTACTGTTTTCACTCTCTGAACTAAACCTACTTGCGCTGAACCTTTGACAAATAGCCCAGTAGAGAGTTGATTACTGCTGGCTATAGAGCGACTAACTGTCCCAGTGTGTCACGAGCTTCCCAAGGCATGGGACTTTCAGTGCTGCGACCAGGCAAGTCCCAGGCAAACCGGGACACACTGGCTGAGCTGGCTCTCCAAAGAGGAGAAATGTCTAGCCCCCACATTTCAAGGAAACTGCTAAAATAATAGATTCGTGTCTGTACCTCGGCTGTAATCCTCAGGTTTGTACACAGCCCGACTTCTCTCCCTCAGTTCCAGTGCCCAGAATGCGTCCTTGTTGTTGGACGGGAGATGGGCCACCATCCATCCTCCGGAGCTAAAAGGAAGCCTCTCAATTAATGACATGTCACTGCGTGGAGACAGGAAGATCAATCTTGAGTGCTGTGTTTGTGTTCTGGTCTTAGCACAGACCTCCGTCAGCAGGGGACCCGGGAGCGCATCGGCCCACAGCACACAGCACCTGCGAGCCGCCACCGCGGCCACCTGGGTGAGCCGGGCACACCCGGAGGTGCGGCGCCTGAGGCCACGGAGAACCATCAGGAGCAAGAGCAGGAACAGATATGGACGTGTGGGGAGGGGAGGGGAACGGGGCAAGGGAGAAAGCCATAAATAAATGGGGGGGAAGGTGATAGGAACAGCCCAAAGGGATGTAGGGATGGAGGAGAGGAAAACCCTCAACTGTGTTCCCTTCTGCCCTCCCGGCGCCCCCAGCGGCCTGCACAGCAGGCGGGCAACAGACAGATTAACAACAGGAGCACCTGTGTTAACAGGTGCATCCCGCGTGCACAGGAAGTGCTCAGGGACGAGGAATTTCCCGGGCGGGTAGAAGCTGGGTTTACCTAGCACCTTAACAGTAAATACATAAATAAATACATAAATACATAAATAAATAAATAATAAATAAATGTTTAGAGAAGAAAGGAGACCAAGAAATGGACTCTAGGTCTCTAGGGTGACAAACTGTGAGAAGGTTATCACGTGGGGGGACTCCCGGAAGACAAGGGCTGGGTGGTAAAAGCATTAGGTGGGCGCCTCTGCTGTGGTCTAGGTAAGGGTCAGGCGTGCTCTCCGGGGATTTACTTCTGTCACTCCTGACAGAGAGGGGAGCGGGGCGCCCTTACAGAGTCGTGTCCTGCGTTTAGGTGAATAGGGGACCGCAGAGAGCTGTTCTTGTGTCTGCTTCTTCTCAGTTGCTTTCAGCTCAAAACAATCCTGAAGCCAAAGTGGCATGTCTGGGGGTGGGGTCATATTCTGCTCCCCTCCATGGGCTGGAGCAAAAGCAAGAGAGAGAGAATAAGGTTAGAATATACTCAAGGAGTGGGGGAGAGCATGAGAAGCGTGAGGAGAGGCTCATGTTGGTGTGAGAAGTAGAGACACCTGTATGCTGTGAGCTCTTGCCCGTGTGGCATCAGGGAGAATCTTCCAGAGAGCCCTGCCCACCATCTTTGGCTCTCCCTCACATCTTCTATTTATTTTATTTGTTTATTTTAAAGTGTATGTAGTTATTTTGAGAGAGAGAGAGAAGCGAGAAGGGCAGAGAGAGAGAATCCCAAGCAGGCTCTGCACCATCAGCACAGAGCGCTACGCGGGGCTTGAACCCACAAACCGCAGGATCATGACCTGAGCAGAAAGCAAGAGTCAAACACTCAACCAACTGAGCCACCCAGGTGCCTCCCTCCCTCATACCTTTTAGAAGAATGGTTCCCAGATTCTTAGAGTCCACAGACCAGAAAAAAAAAAAAAAAATCAAGGACTAACTTAAAGCTACAAAGAACATAAAACTAAAAGTACCTTCTACGGTGCTCATTATTTCCAAAAGCAAAGGACATTGTGCATTCTCAGAGGAAGAAAGCTGTCATTAGCAACCAAATGCCAACACACGCACACACGACATTGTACTTATTTCTCCCATTTTGCCAAGTAATGCTGAAACTTTGTCACAGAGGGTGCTGCGTGTCAGCCTGGCATTTGGGAGGCCCCGTTTCAGTGAACCAGACAGTTCAGCCATAAATTGCTTTAGAAAAATAGGAAAAGCTAACACTTAATGAACACTTATCAAGGGCCAGCCCCTGCCCTCAGCTGTTGTCTCCTGAAATCACATCCATCACCCAGGCCTGTTTCCTGTTCTTGTATTCCAACTAAAGAAACTGAGGCCCGGAAGTATTTAAAAAAAAAAAAAAACCTGTCTGTGGTCTTGTGACAGAGGAAAGTTTTAGTCCAGGTCACCTGACTCCAGGGTCAGTGTTTGGAACCATGACGTGCATTTTGCAAATATGCTCCTTAACAGGGGATGACTTTCTAGACCACCTGGAAGGGTTTTCACAAGTTCTGTATCAATTCTGGCCATGCTTCCCACTGAAGACATACAAGGGTCTCCCCAGAACTCTTTCCCAAGGCAGAAATACGAGCTTGAAATGCGGGGATGGCCGTGTCTCCTTGGCCTGGCCCCGGCTGGCTTCACCTCTGGGTCCCGTCTTCCCGCCCTGGCTCCATGTCAGCTCCTGGCGTTATATCCAGGGCGGGGCTGCTCTCTCCAGCTATTCATATCTGTATTTGTTCAGAGGCTTCCTTCCTGCCTCCCCTTTCTCATCAAGGTCTTCCCTTCCCTTCTCAGGGTTTGGCCTTAATGTCTAACACAAACTGAACCTCAACATCAGAACTTCAGAGAGGTGTGGTCAGGATGGGTCCCTTTCTTAAAATTTGTTTTTTTAAGACTGGAGACTTGGTACCTGTGGACAAATGCTAAAGACAAAAGCTGATGCCAGTGAGATCGTCCCCAGGGGATTTGGTGACTGGTCAATAAGAAAGACATTGGATTGTCCTCCTATCCAGACACAGGTCTTATTAATTAGTGTGTGAGTACTTTTTGTTGATTTGGTTTTATTAGCAATCTACTAACGTGGGAAGCTTTCATTATGACTCTTGGGAGAAGCAGTCTGCGTGAGTTTACTATGCTGCTGTGTATATCGGAACATCGGCATCCAAGCTGGAAGGGAGCCTAAAATCACCTCCAACACATCCTTCCAGACAGATAAGAAAGGCCCTCAGGTCTAGAAATCTCTAGAGAAGACTCTTCCACAATCAACTCTTCCAGCCCACCCTGATGTTTAAGAATCCCCAATTGCGAGATTATTCTTCTTTTAATCCAAATCCTTTCTGCTGTAGTTTAAACTTGTTTCTTATGGGTGCCCTTGGTAAAGCTAAAAATAATACTATTCGTTTTACTTTTTAGTGTAGACACCTTATCTGAAGGGGAAAATTATTTGATCTTTCTGCATTTTCCAACCTTTAGAAGCTAACCTTTCAAGCCTCTTTCGTATAGTCGTAGAACTGGGAAGGGACGGCAGATCTATCCCATTCAGAAATTCTCAGACCTAGCACTTTAAAGCCCCCTGTGGGTCAGTGCAATGCCAGGGTCCCACCCCAGCGGTGCCAAGTCCGAATCGTCATGAGTGGGACTCCAGAATTTATTTTTAGCAACCCCAGGTGACTCTGATACTGACCTTGTTCAAACAATCATCTGGGAACCCTTGACTCAATCCACTTCCTTCTTAGATTTCCTCGTGGCGGCCACATGGAACTCACCCATTGAGGGTACAGTCACTACACCCCAAGAAAACACTCCCCATGACCGGAGTCCTTCAGTCATTAAAGTCTTTTCCTTTTACTAAGTGAAGATTTGCCTCTTTGAAGTTTCTATGCATTACACTAGGTGTGGTCTCTGGTATCAGAGTATTCGTAATTCTCTTCATTAACTTTTCCAACCCAGGAATGCACAAATCACATTTCCAGGCCAACACTAAAAAAAAATAATAAATAAATAAATAAATAAACAAACTGCCCCTTTCTTCCGTAACTGGTCAAAGACATGAGGAAACTACATATCCACTTGTCCAAAAGCCCTGGTTTAGTCATCAGCACATCAATGGAAAGGATGTCGTCAGAAGATCTAGCTCACAGTTCCCAGGTGTTGCTGTGAAACAGAACCACCCAAAGGGCCTGTCAAAGCAAATTTCTGTGCCCTCCCATAGACTATCTACTTCAGTAGGTTGGGTGTGGGGCCTGAGAATTTGGTTCTTTAACTAGTACCCCGTTTGTGCCGCCGCTGCTGGCTCCTATTGAGAACCAGTGGGCGAATGAATGCATGCTTAGGGGAACATTCTTTCCCTATGGAAGCAGAATCTACTACATCAGAATCAGCTGGGGAAGCTTTAAAATGTACAAATGTTTTGGGGCGCCTGGGTGGCTCAGTCGGTTAAGCGTCCGACTCTTGATTTAAGCTCATGTCATGATCCCGCAGTTCGGTTTGTGAGATCTTCCTGAGATCAGGCCCCACGCGGGGCTCTACACTGACAGCCTGGAGCCTGCTTGGATTTTCTCTCTTCCTTTCTCTCTGCCCATCCCCTGCTTGCTCTCTCTCTCTCTCTCTGTCTCTCTCAAAATAAGTAAATAAACTTAAGGGGAAAAAAAGCACAGATGTCTAAAGGACTCAGGAATCTAGCACTGCAATAAACTTTCCACATAAACCTTCTTGCCACAATTTGAGAACCCTCCACCGTGGGTTTGACACTCTTAAAGAGCTTCGGATAGGCCCACGGTTCTCAAAGTGTGGGCTCCCATCAGCGCCATCTGAGAAGTTGTTAGAGGAGCACATAACATTTGAGGCTAAGCTCATAGAAAGGGTCAACGCCCCCCACTATTCTCCCTGCTTCTGCTTCTTCCTGGTTTTGTTATGCTTTATTTATTTTTCCACCAGAGAACATGTTAGTTTATTCTTTTGGAGCTTCCTAAATCTCATGGAGTTGACGTGCCAAGTGGGGAAGATGGCCTGGAAAAGAATTCTGAAGGAAGCTTATCTCCTGTATTATGGGCTTAAAAAAGAAAATGAAGGTCGCCTGGATGGCTCAGTCGGTTGAGTGTCCGACTTCAGCTCAGGTCATGAACTCACGGTTTGTGAGTTCAAGCCCCACATCAGGCTCACGGCTGTCAATGCAGAGCTTGCTTCAGATCCTCTGTCTCCTCCCACCTCTCAAAAATAAATAAACATTAAAAAATGTATTGTGGTAAGATACACATAATATAAAACTTCTCATCGTAACCACTTTTACGTGTACAGTCCAGTGGGACTAAGCACAGTCACACTGTTGCGCACCCATCGCCCCATCCATTACGAGGGCTGCTTCAACACGCCCCCACACTGAAACGTGGTCCGCACTAAACATGAGTTTCCCATTCCTCGTCCCCCCAGCTCCTGGCAACCACCATTCTCCTTCCCGTCTCTATGAATTTAAGTAGTCCAGGCGCTGGTGTGAATGGAATCCAGCAGAATTCGTCCTTTTGTGTCTGGCTTATTTCACTCGGCATAGTATTTTTGAAACTCATCCACATTGTAGTATGTGTCAGAGTTTTCTTCCTTTCTCCCCCTCTTATTTATGTTTTATGGTAGTTAGAAAACACGTAAAACTTACCATCTTAACCATTTTTAAGCTTACAGCTCAGCGGTGGTAATGAAGTATCTTCACATCAGTGTGAAACAGATCTCCAGAACTTTGTCATCACGAAAACTGGTAACTTTCCCCATTCAACAATCCCCCCAACTCTCCCAGCCTCTGGTATCTACGTTCTGTTTCTATGAATGTGTCTGCTCCAGGAAACTCCTGTGACTAGGATCATAGAGAATGTGTCTTTCTGTGGCTGGCTCCTTTCTGCTAGCATGATGTCCTCAAGGTTCATCCGGGTTGTAGCATGGTGGAATATTCTTCCTCTGTAAAGCTGAATAAGATCTCATTGTGTGTATAGGCCACATTTCATTAAAAATTTTTTAATTTATGTTTATTTGTCTTTGAGATCAAGAGAGACAGAGCATGAGCAGGGAAGAGGCAGAGAAAGAGGGAGACACAGAATCTGAAGCAGGCTCTAGGCTCTGAGTTGTCAGCAAAGAGTCTGACGTGGGGCTTGAATTCACGAACTGCGAGATCATGACCTGACCTGAAGTTGGTCGCTTAAGTGACTGAGCCCCCCACCAGGTGCCCTCATTTTGTTTTATCCACTCAGCCACTGACGGGCCTCTGTGCTGGGCTAGTGCTGCTGCAAACGGTGTGCAGGTGACTGTGTGAGGTCGCTTCCCAGTGCTCTCCGCTGATCCACTGCCACTCTTCTGTCAACAGAGTCCCATCGCGTTCCTGAGCCAAGCACAGTGAAGGCAGGAACTTGACTGGTAATCTGGCAGGGGTGACAATGAAGTCCTAGCTCAGGTGTGAGCTCTGGGACCTGGTTATAAATGCTAAGTTCTGCTATCCTTCCCAGCTCTTCCTACTGAACTACCCTCCCCCCAGAATGGTTTTGTATTCGTAGAAGCAGGAGCCATTGCCTATCTTACCATTGCGATGTCCCCAGCTCCTAGGTCACTACCCAGCTGTGAGAGGAGCTCAGCATATATGCTGAATGAGTGAACAATCCTTAGTGCCAAAGTTCCCCATAGAGATTTCTGGGTCACAGACAGTCTCACCTTTACCCAAGGTCCAGAACCAAGGTTCATCTCAGCCCTTCCTACTTGCTCTGACAGGCAATGCAGCCTGTCTAGGAGCCAGTTCTCTCAGCTCAGAGCCCTTCCTGCTGTCCCCAGCCCCAGCCTTGTGCGTTGCAGACCTCTCCCCTGGTTCTGATGACCACTGGCGTTCTACACGGACAGCCCCCTAGGGGACACTCCGGACGTCGGAGTCCATATTCCCACCTCATCCTTCAACACTAATGGAGTTCCTGCCTTGCTTTGTCTTTGGCCCCCGGGGGCAAGGTCTCAGAGGTAACATGGACTGAGCTCCTGGCCTGCTCCATTCTGCTATGCATCAGGTCTAGCTAAGGTCATACAGAACGTTGGAGAAGGATAAAACAGATACTTGCTGGGTGACCTGAAGCCCTATGGCCTTAGTGCAGACAAGCCACAGCAGGTCTAGTACAACTTCTGGGCAACAGACAACTGTGAAGTGTAAAGGCTCCTGGACTTAGAAGGCTTGGGGCTGGGGCCATGTGTGAGACGGAGTTGGGAGATGCCGAAGATATCTTGTACCACCCTAGGCTCACATCAGCCACTTAAACCACTGTCCTGGGAGGTCACAAATGAGGGAGCTGACGTTTACCTTACAAAGGACACCTCTTCGTTTGCCTTGAATCTGCGGTTCGAGTCTTTTGGTGGAGAACCCACCCCATCTGCTGCGCAAGCCTGATTCTGAGCTATTGGAAGTCAAGGATGGCCATAGTCTCCTCGCAGGTTGAAGATTCTGTGCCAATTCAACCAGTCTGGCTCCTGGACAGATACACCAGGGGGAACCTGGAAGAAACTGTTAAGTGCCGGGGTCTGTGGTACAGTCAGGAATATGAAGAATGTAGAATCAAAGCATCTGCCAGAATCCTTCTCCTGGTACCCTAGAAGCTTGCTGTATGGGTCTGCTGGATTAGTAGGTGATTTCTTTTTTTTTTTTTTTTTTTAATTTTTCTTAATGCTTTTATTTATTTCTAGAGAGAGAGAGAGAGAGAGAGAGAGAGAGACAGCGTGAGCAGGGGAGAGTCAGAGAGAGAGGGAGTCACAGACTGTGAAACAGGCTCCAGGCTCTGAGCTGGCAGTCAGCACAGAGCCCGACGCAGAGCTCGAACCCACGAACCGCGAGATCATGACCTAAACGAAAGTCGGACGCTTAACCGACTAAGCCACCCAGGTGCCCCTAGTAGGTGATTTCTAAAAGTGTTTATTGTCTCTATCTTTATAGTATTTATTGCAAGCTATGGATTCAGAGCTGAGAGCTCTGGTTATTATCCACACCTACAGCTTATATCTTTCATTGGCCAGGCCAACTTTAGTCTGGACAGTAAGTGAAAGCGGTGACATCTGTGATGTCGAATGAATACCCCTCAGTTGTCATCAGCCCAGTGACGTATCCAGAAGAATTAATTAATTAATTAATTAATCCAGAAGAATTCATTTGATTGGCATTATTACCACCTTTACCTTCTATATTGCTACATAGGAAACATTAAGGAAAGTTATATTTGCAGAACCTATTTTCACGCACGCGTACACACGGCTTGGAAGAGAGAAAAGAAATGAGAGCTACTTAAAAATCTGTATTTTCAAAGAAGCACAGCTCTCCAAGTGACAAGAGAGCAAATAGAACGGCTTTCAGAATGAAAGGGGAGGGGCAGGAGGGGGTTGAGGGACCACACTGGTTTGGGATGATGAGTAAGACACAGTCTTTACTCTCAGGCTTGCATCTAGTGGAGTGGGTGTGACCAACGTCCCGAAAGACTAGTGACCATATTTTCCAAATTCAAATTTGGGACACATGGCTTTACGGTGCACTTTACGGGGTGCACTTTACAGGGACAACCACAGTCACTGTTTGAGATGGAGGCGGATTGAGGACATGACACGTGGCTGCTGTACTTAGAACAGAAGACAGCAAGTAGACTCCAGGAGTGACCTGCAGTGTTACGTGGCTTCACGACGCCACGCTCCCCTCAGTGTCCCCGAGATGCCGATAGTCCAGCACTCACTTCCCGCTGTGCACCCTTCCGTTGCCAGGTACCGGGGTGGGGGCCGGGGTGGCGGTGCACTGGGCCAGCTGCTCGCTTCCCTCTGCCTGGTCACCTGCGTCCAACACACGTACCAGCTCCGAGCCTGCTAGGGATTCTCTCTCTCTCTCTCTCTCTGCCCTTTCCCCACTGGCTCTCTCTCAAAATAAATCATAAATAAACTTAAAAGATTAAAATAATTCTTTACGTAGTATTTCATACCATTGAAGGAGAAGGAGGAAGAGAAGAAGAGGAAGAAGGAGAAAAGGAAGATGGAAGAAGAAA
Organism: Proteles cristata cristata; assembly: GCA_017311185.1. Lineage (NCBI taxonomy): Eukaryota > Metazoa > Chordata > Mammalia > Carnivora > Hyaenidae > Proteles > Proteles cristata. The sequence continues at coordinate 216,036 of JAESUZ010001077.1, read as the reverse complement.
AGAAAGGAAAACAATCTGTTAGGACCTTTTGACCCCAATAGTTTCACTTGGGGAGGCTGTCCCTCAAAATGGAAACCATTTTATACAAAATACACAGCACCACTGTTTATAAAACAATGAAAACCATTAATACTCGATAAGGAAACACGAATCAATAAAATATTGTTAACTACCAGATGTTGGGATAATGTACAAATGGAACCAAATGGAAATGTGTAAATGAAATACTTAGTGAAGAAAAGTAGAATGTGAGATTGTACATACATATTGACTATAGCTTTGTAAGCCGATGTATATTATCAATACACATCCAAAGAGAATTTTTGTGAAATAAATAGCTGTTTTCAGTGTTTGTTAGTTTTTTCTGTAAGGGGCTTGCACTGGTTTCATTTGTTTGTCTTTTTGAGAGAGAGAGAGAGAGAGAGAGGGAGAGGGAGAGAGGGAGAGAGCACATGTGTGGGGAAGGGGCAGAGAGAGAGAGGGAGAGAGAGAATCCCAAGCAGGTTCCGAGCTGTCAGTACAGAGCCTGATGCAGGGCTTGAATTCACCAACTGTGTGATCATGACCTGAGCTGAAAGTTTAACCGACTGAACCACCCAGGTGTCCCAACACTGGTATTTTTTAAAAAGAGAAGCATAAATGTATAAGGGTGTTTTTTTGAACCATCCCAGTTTTCAGCCTCACTGAGTTTCTTTCTTTTTTTTTAATGTTTATTTATTCATTTTGAGAGAGAGAGTGCGTGAGTGCGAATGGATGAGTTGGGGGAGAGGCAGAGAGAGAGGAGAGAGAATCCCAAGCAGGCTCTGAGCTGTCAGAATGGAGGCTGACATGAGCCTCGAACCCCAGAATGATGAGATTATGACCTGAACCTAAATCAAGAGCTAGACGCTTAGGGGCGCCTGGGTGGCTCAGTCGGTTAAGCGTCCGACTTCAGCTCAGGTCATGATCTCACGGCTTGTGGGTGCGGGCCTGCACTGGGCTCTGTGCTGACAGCTCAGAGCCTGGAGCCTGCTTCAGATTCTGTGTCCCTCTCTCTCTCTGCCCCTCCCCTGCTCACGCTCTCTGTCTCTCTCTCAAAAACATAAAAAAAAAAAAGAAATTCCTAAGCAAGAGAGCTGGACGCTTAACTAACTGAACCACCCACGCACCCCGCAACCACACTGAGGTTTTTTTTTTTTTTGGTTTATGTTACTGAGAGACACGATGCAAGTGAATTTGTTATTATTAGTTAAAGTAATGGTCTTTAGGTTTATTACAATATTTTGACAGATCACAGGCAATTCAGTCTTGTCTCTATAACAAAGTCATGACCACAGGTGTGTTGTAGGCTGCTCTCCTTTCTTTTCTTTTTAAATGTTTACTTATTTTTTTTGAGCGAGTGACCAGGGGAGGGGCAGAGACAGAGGGGGGCAGAGGATCTGAAGCGAGCTCTGTGCTCACAGTGCAGAGACTGCTGTGGGGCTCGAACTCACAAACTAACATCATGACCTCAGCCGAAGTTGGATGCTCAACCGACTGAGGCACCCACGTGCCCCCAGGATGCTTTCTTCAGCAGATGCAGGACAGTCCCGCGTCACCCCCCAGGTGTACGCAGGGCTCACGGTCCTGGAAGTGTGTGTCACATGCAGGAATGGCAGCTGCCACGTGACGGAGGTCAGAACTGGCAAGCTGTTGTGACGTTCGTATCAGGGCTGCTCCCGAAGTATTAATATCGTGCTGCCTGATTTCTTCAGTCTTAAAACATAATTCCATTTCCTCAGACCTTGTTGTAAACGCCCTCGCTGGGGTCCGTCCCATCCCCCCTTCTTGCCCACATCATGCTTTGCCACCCACGGTCCCCAAAAGAGCCAGCAGCTTCTCTGCCTCAGGGACTTCCCAGGTGTGAGACTCAGCCCATGCTTTCCTCTGCAACACGGAGCACTGGGGGGCCACCTGTCTCCTCGGGGTCCCCCCCGCCCCCCGCTCGGGCCCCCTCACCGCCTCGCTGACACCCAGGAGGAGCTGGCCTAGAAGACCGGCATGACATGCTGTCACTTTTGCCTTCGCGGGGCCACACAGTCACCCCCACCTCCAGCGGAGAACAGAGGAGGGAGTGGATCCCCTAGGGGGCTGCTCCCCTGCCAGCCCCACCCTGGGACTCTCCCCCGCTCCACCCCTGCTGGGCCATGGGCAGGTGGCTCCAGTTCCAGAGACTTCTGACACGGGAAGGACAGGAAGACAGGAAACCTGTGGAGGCCAGTGGGGCTGCCACCCCACCTCCCTGCTCCGTGTGGTCCTTCCAAGGTACGGAGCTGAGAGCTGGGCCACGGTGCGGCCAGGCCCTTCTCTAGAAAGTGCTGGAATTTGTCCCTGGAGTCCTCCGCGTCTATCAGCTGAATGTGCCGCACAGGGAAAGGGTTTCACGAGGCTTCCTAGAAAGTTCCCCACGACTGCGAGGCGCACATGGCTGCCAGGAAGGCTCCACAGAACAGCGCTGGGGACGAGGGGCGGCCTCCCCGGCTCCACGGAGGGGGCTCCAGGGCGCCCCTGGGGGACAGCAGGTTCTCAGCTCAGTCTACAGACGGGCGGGAGAAAGCAGCCGCCCCAAGCCGGTTCCGGGACACCCCCCACCCCCAGCAGCCCCCCGGGCGTGTGGGTCCGCGTCGTGGGCAAGCCGGGTCCTGGTGCCTTGGTTCAGCAGGACCATGTGAGTTTGAAGGGCAGGCCCGGCGGCTGAGGCCCTTGTCACAGACCCCGAGGGGCGCCCACCCCCGTGCCTGCGTCCAGCTCTCCTCACAGGCTCATCTCAGCAGAGACTTGTCTCTGGGATTCCTGGCTTGACCCCTGAACCTCAGCGATGGCACCAGGCCAGAAGGCCCCACGAGGCCCTGCCCTCTGGGGACCCTCGGGGAGGACTTGCTGCTGGTGGTGACGGCAAGGAGCGCCAGGAAGGGACGCTGGGAACGGAAGGCAGGAGCGGGGGAGACGTGTGTGTGCACGTGTTCGCGAGTTGTGTGCGTGTGCGTGCTTCTGTGTTTGTGTGCGTGCTTCTGCGTGCGTGTGTGTGTGTGTCTTTCTATGTGTGTGTCTTTGTGTGTGTACGTTTCTCTGTGTGTGTGTTTCCGTGTGTGCGAGCGCTTGCTTCTATGTTTGTGTGTTTCTGTGTCTTTCCATGTGTTTGTGTGTGTATGTTTCTCTGTGTGTGTGTTTCCGTGTGTGCGAGCGCTTGCTTCTATGTTTGTGTGTTTCTGTGTCTTTCCATGTGTTTGTGTGTGTACGTTTCTCTGTGTGTGTGTTTCCGTGTGTGCGCGTGCTTGCTTCTGTGTGTTTGTGTGTTTCTGTGTCTTTCCATGTGTGTTTGTGTGTGTACGTTTCTCTGTGTGTGTTGCCGCGTGTGTGTGTGTTTCTGTGTCTTTCTGTGTGTTTACGTTTCTCTGTGTTTGTGTTTCCGTGTGTGTGCGCGCGCCTCCGTGTGTGAGTGCTTCTGTGTGTGCTTGTGTGTGTTTCTGTGTGTGTGTCTTTCCATGTGTGTTTGTGTGTACATTTCTCTGTATGTTTCCGTGTGTGTGTGTGTGTGTGTGTGTGAGGGGGGGGAGGGAGGGAGAAGGGGTTGGTGGTGAGACGCGGGCTGCTCCCGCAGCGGGGCTGGCTTGTGACCTGGGCGGCTGTGGGCCCCACGGTGCTGAGGGAAGAGCAGTACCGTGGCCTCGACGGACATTCACCGCCGGCCTGGGGACCCTCAGAAAGGGCTGGAAGGTCTCCCACACTGAGCTCCCTGGACGCGCAGGCCCCCGGCTTCCCTCCCCTCACCCCCGCTGACGGCTGAGGGCCCCGGAGGCTTCCCGCTGGCGGCGGCCGCCCCTGTGACGTTAATCAGAGAAAATGGCTGCAGAGGGTCCGGATCTCAGGGAAGGGCCTGCTCTGGACCGAGGGTGTCCTCTTCCGGATTCGCACGCCGGGATCCTACCCGCGACCCCGCACTGCGTGACGCCATGAGGAGGCGGGGCCTCTAGGCCCCGAGGGTGGGGCCCAGGCGGTGGGTTCAGTGCCTCCCTCACCCCTTCCATTCGCCAGGCGAGGACAGAGCGAGAAGCGGGCCGTGTGCAGCCAGCACGGGGCCCTCAGGAGAGCCGGGCCGTCCCGGCATCCGATCTTGGACTCCAGCCTCCAGAAACACGAGAAAGAAGCTTCTGTCGTTTCCCAGCCACCCAGCCTGCGGGAGTTTGTCACCACAGCCTGAAGACACGAGAGCAGAGCCCAAGTCAGGCGATTAGACCATCCATGTACCCAGCACCCTGTTACCACCTCCTTGGGCCCCGCTTTCCCTTCCTGGGATTCCCATCCCCCTCCCCCCGGGTCATGGCCCTCCCCCATCACTCGGACTGCACCTGTTGGGGGGCTCGCAGCTCCTCTTCTCACTTTTCCTCTCCTGGCTCTTGGGTCCCCCTCCTCCCCTCTCCCCTGAAGCCGGGACCGCCCGGCTCTAACCACTCAGAGCCCGGCGCTCGCAGCCGCAGGTATGCAGCCCCGGGAACTTGGCCAAGCACAAAACGGACAGCGATGCACCCCCTCTCCCAAATCCCACCATAGCCACCCACAGCTGTGCCAGGGGCGACCGCAGTGCACACCGGCTGCTGCCCATCTGCTGTCACCCTCTCCCCCAAGGGACATCTTCCGATATCAAAGACACTGCCCAGCTGTCAAAATAAGGGTTCGTATTCTCATAGACAGGACAATGACTGCTGAACAGGGACGATGTAAACACATAAACAAAGCGGAGGAAGGGGAGGGCTGGTGGCTTGCCTTCCTCCAAATTCGTCCTTTTCACAGACGTAGGGACCGAAACGACCTCCGTGAGTCCTTAGAACAGCAACCCGCAAGCACCTCCTCCCAGCCACGAAGGCCCGCATCAAAGGAAACCAGAAAAAGGGATGAAGAGTTTGATCTCCAGAGGAGGCAGACGGGGGAGGACGCAAGTGCTCAGGACGAAGCCACGTCTGCGAGTTAATTATTCGCTCTGGCCCAGCAGAACAATGTGGAATGAGCACCGCAGAAGGCAAAGTGAATTTCTTTTTTCTTTTATATATTTTTATTTATTTCTAGGAGAGAGAGAGAGACAGCGTGAGCAGGGGAGGGTCAGAGAGAGAGGGAGTCACAGACTGAAACAGGCTCCAGGCTCTGAGCTGGCAGTCAGCACAGAGCCCGACGCGGGGCTCGAACCCACGAACCGCGAGATCATGACCTGAGCAAAAGTCGGACGCTTAACCGACTGAGCCACCCAGGCGCCCCGGCTGCTCTCCCTTTCTTCGGAAACACCTCTCGTGGACACACCTCCTTGCTAAAATTATACAGACTTCCTCACATCAAACAGAAGGCCTAGAAGAGGGTTAAAAGTTAAGAAATCAAGGTCTTTACTCCTGCCCCGTCACCCTGAACAAATCACTTAAATGGTCTCTGCCTCAGTTTTCCCAGTTATAAGCTGGGGAATCCTCACACCAGCCTCGAGGATTATTTGGAGGCTCGTGTGTGACCACAATCGGGGAAGCAGAGTGTGGACCACCCCGGGGTCCTCCGTGGGATGAGTGGCTCCGTGGATGGAAATGCCAACCCGCCGGCCGCCCGCCAAAGTGACCGAGTTTATTTTTAAATGTTGTTGACTTTCCTAGGACATCATGATAGTCGGCAGCGTGTGTTTCTCTGTGCCTGCCCCACCCACAGCGCCTGTGTCAAAGCTCTCCAACCTGCCGTCGTGCAATAAGGTCAAAATCAGATCCAGCAGGGAAGGCGCTCAAGTGCTAGGCTCTCACGCGCCCCTGCTCCCCGCTGGCCGTGAAACGTGCGGAGGCCAGCCCGGGTTACTAGTAAGCAAAGAAGGCTGTGGGACCATGGTCTTTTGGGCCCAACTGCAGCTACTGAGAGCTGGCCGTTCCACAGGGCGTGGTGATCCAAACCAAAACCGTCACCTCTCAGCCCAAAGGCCCCGGAGCGGGAGACTGAGGGGCAGCCCCCATTGGTTCTCCACGGGCTAGAGCGCCCTACAACCCCCCAGCCTAATAAAAAGGGGCGTGTCTCACCCAAACGAGTGTTGCAAGGATTCTTGGCCCCTCAGTTCAGCCGGAGACCTCAGAACAGAGCTGGAGAGCCAGGTGGCTCTTCCAGTGACAGAGGCACTGGCCACAGTGTGGAACCTTCCAGCAGGCCGAGGCTCCAGAAGCCACATCGAGTCACCAAAAGTCACTGCGAGGCAAAGGAGGTCACATGGGGACCCCAAATTCTCCCACCGCCCACAGGTGGTTAATCTAATAGTGGAGGCCCAACGCCGTGAGGCTAGGATGACAGCTGCAGACAGACTGCGGACAGGTCACAATGATGCCGCCATTCCTGCCGTCGCCGGAGTCTGTGGGTCCAGGAGGCAAGTGGAGGAGGTGCCGTTTTGTACCCATGCAATTTGTCCCTTCTATTCCAGGGTCACATGCAATCTATAGTGGCTGTGCTTACATTAACCACTTAGTAAATGGACCACAGAATGGAGAGAAGTTTCTAGAAGGAATGCCAACATAACCAGGGATGAAAGTGACTCTGTGCTGAGCAGGCAGTTTCTGAAACGGCCCTGCCCTATTGTTTGGGGGGCAATAACCAGCTGTGGTGTTGGAGGAGGCGCGAGTGTATCTGAAACTAGGTACCGGGAGACGTGTTATGGGGTCTCTTAGGTGCATGCCTGTTCTCGAAGCAAGCTGTCCCCACTCATAGCCAATGCGGTGCCGCCCAAGACACCCTCTCCACAGCTGATCAGAACAGATGTGGCCCGATTCTGAGGAGGGCCTTAGCAAATGAATCCACTCCTGGCTCAGAAATCAGAGCGAGGAGGCAGCTCCTGATGGAAGCTGGGAATCGGAGATGGATGGGAATCGTGACGGAAGGGGAATTGGAGATGAGGTGTGCAGAGGTTTGGAGAGAACAGGATCTGTGAGTAGGTAGAGGAAGCCGGCAAAGGGCAGGGAAACACCCAGAGGAGGAGGATGTCAGGGAGAAGCAGAGATGCTTGGGGACCAGGGTCCTGCTGGCCAGCATGCAGCTCACCCCCTGACAGTGTCCCATGCCAGTCGTCACCTGTCACGGGTACCCTAAAAGTGAACTTTTTTTTAAAAATTTATTTCTGAGAGACAGAGAGAGAGAGCGCATGAGCAAGCAGGGGAGGGTCAGAGAGAGAGGGAGACACAGAATCTGAAGTAGGCTCCAGGCTCTGAGCTGACTGTCAGCAGAGTCCGACGCGGGGCTCGAACCCACAAACTGTGAGATCATGACCTGAGCCGAAGTCGGATGCCCATCTGACCGAGCCACCCAGGTGCCCCAAAGTGAACTTTTTTTTAAAGTCTAAAGTGACTTAAGACTCTTACTATGAAAAGGGCCTACCTTGAGGTGACAGCATGGGGTCCTACTGGTCTAGGAAATGGCAATATTCTATGTGGGTGATAGGGATCTGGTGATCTAGCAATTGCCTAGAAATTAGGCTTTGGCATTCTCGTCAAAACACAAAGGAGTCCTGGTTTCTCAGCATATCCATCCCGAGTACATTTTAATACCCTAATGACTAAGATAACTGCTTACTTTGATGTTCCTCAGTCTTATCATTAGTAAGGTTAAGGGCTGCTTTTACTGTGATTACTGGTTGGAGAGTCTTCATCTTCTCCAGCAAATAGCGGCCAGGAGGGGAGACGGAGAAGGCAAATGGACTGTTTCCTTTCCAGTGTGAAACAATGGCTGGGTTTCTTCAGCATCAAATGAGATGCCAGAAAAAGCCAGGGGCTCCTGGGGACCCGGATAATGAGGCATGTCTGGCCAGCAGGCTAACTCAAGGTCCTGCTAATTCCTGAGGGGTGTCCGTGCCAACCTCTTCAGGCCTCCTGAGTGGGCTCTTTTTGGCTAAAGCGTCTGCCCCCCTGAGGGTTCCTCCCGTCTGAGCCCTGGGCCGTCTGGACAGGTGCCCTTTCTGTTCCGTGTAGCTTCGGCTTCCAGTTGGAGATGGTTGTTAACTTGGAGGCTGGAAAAGAGCATGAAGCATCCACCGCAGGGACTGCCTGTGGGGCTTTGGGGGGCACATCAATCCTGGCCACACCCCAGCCAGCTTTCTGGAGTTGGGTTGGGTACTCACCAGAGAGGAGCGCCCAGAAGCTTCCCAGACGGGGCTGACCTGCTGACTGAGGGACACACTTCGAGAGCACTCCCGAGCAGGCCAGGTGACCTCCTCAGTGCTGTGCGAGGGCAGCGGGATGCATGTTTACAAGAGCTGGGGCCTGGGTGGCCCAGAGCTGCACAATGCCCACCCCTCCCTGGACCCCAGCGGAGGCCTCCACGCCCCACGCTTCTGTCTAAATGCCTTCTCGTTTGCCCGGCTGTCCAGGGACGTTCTGACAAGGTGGTGAGCTGTCGAAATGGTAGCTTGGTCACCGAGCCCTTAAAAACTGGCTCTACCAACGGAGGTCACATCAGGGCCACTGGACTGTTTTGTTTCAGGACCAACCTGCTGTTCATCTCAGCTCTACTTCCGTGAGATGTGGAGGCCAGAGGGCAGGGTGTGCCCACCTGAGGGCTCTGGATGGGTTTCAGAAAACCCATGACCCCTGGAAACAGCAGGTGACACCTTGTGGGCATGTGGATTTTTCTGGGAAAAATCCACAGATTTTTTGTCCAACATCTTGGAGAGATCTGTGAGCCCAGAGGGTTTAAACCACTGACCTAGGGTCTCCTTGTAGGAAAGGGAAGATGATTGGAGTCCTAGGGTTTTCTGGAATAGGAGGCAGACAAGTGACTCCTGGGTTTCCTGCTAAGAAGCCTGGGACACAGGGAGAGTCTGGGCTCTGGTATCAGGATGGCACCCCTGTCACTGAGGAGCCTTGTGACCCTGCATGTTTCTTGTCCTCTTTGAGGAAGGACAAATGTATCCACTAAATATGAGACCCAAAGCCCGTCCCTCAGTACATGAAGTCCATGCCCCCTCTGGGAGCCCCCCCCCGCCCCCCGATTCCCAGGCTTCCTACATTTACAACCTCTTCCCTGCATGCGCTCTTCACCTTCATGCTCAGGCCAAACCAGGCTCGGTCCTGAGGGCACAGCGGCTGGGGGCCGCTCAGGTGACACCTGTCCTCCCCTGAGGGCCAGCACGGGCCAGGTTTTCCCCTTGCTCTTCCAGCACATCGCCCCTCCTTCCTCCCTAAGCCCGCCACGCCTCCCCCTTCTCTTCCCAGGATGCCCTGCGATTGTCAGGGGTGGCCACACAGACCCAGCAGGATCTATGTAGATCTATAGAAAGACTTATCGTGCAGCTACGGAGGCTGAGAAGTCCCTCCATCTGCCATCTGCAAACTGGAGGCCCAGGACAGCTGGAGGCCCAGGATAGCTCAAGGCCCAGGACAGATGGAGGCCAGGACAGCTGGAGGCCCAGGACAAGTGGAGGCCCAGGACAGCTGGAGGCCCAGGACAGATGGAGGCCCAGGACAGATGGAGGCCAGGACAGGTGGAGGCCCAGGACAGGTGGAGGCCCAGGACAGATGGAGGCCCAGGACAGCTGGAGGCCCAGGACAGGTGGAAGCCCCGGACAGCTGGAGGCTCAAAACAGATAGAGGCCAGGACAGGTGGAGGCCCAGGACAGATGGAGGCCCAGGACAGCTGGAGGCCCAGGACAGGTGGAGGCCCAGGACAGCTGGAGGCCAGGACAGGTGAAGGCCCAGGACAGCTGGAGCCCCTGGACAGCTCAAGGCCCAGGACAAGTGGAGGCCAAGGACAGCTGGAGGCCCAGGACAGCTGGAGGCCCAGGACAGATGGAGGCCCAGGACAGATAGAGGCCAGGACAGCTGGAGGCCCAGGACAGGTGGAAGCCCAGGACAGCTGGAGGCCCAGCACAGCTTAAGGCCCAGGACAAGTGGAGGCCAAGGACAGCTGGAGGCCCAGGACAGCTGGAGGCCAGGACAGGTGGAGGCTCAGGACAGGTGGAGGCCTAGGACAGCTGGGCCACCTTAGTGACCCATCAGCACACCTGCCTTGAGACACGTTTGTCACCTGTCTTCCCAGACACCACACTTTTCTGGATTTTCACCTCCTCCCAGGCCCTTCCTTTCACCTGCTAGTGGGCGCCTCCCCACCTCTCCGGCCGCTGGAGTGACCCAGGGCTCAGTCTTTGGACCTCTTCCCTGGCCTGTCTACACACGCCAGCCAGTGATGTGGCGATGGCTCCCCAGTGTCCCTCTCCAGGCTGCACTGCCCGCCACGGGCCAGGCTCCTGTGTCCAACCCATCTCTGTGTGGGTTTCCAGTAGGCCTGCACTTTGCACAGCTCTCTCTACCTCATTAAGCCCATAACCTTCTAGAGAATTAGTGCCAGGGATGTCATGAAGTCACCCTTAAAAACTTCTTTGACTCTGGGCTAAAATGAGCAAATCAGAGAACTCTAGATGCTGGCGAGGATGTGGAGAAACGGGCACCCTCCTGCACTGTTGGTGGGAATGTAAACTGGTGCAGCCCCTCTGGAAAGCAGTGTGGAGGTTCCTCAGGAAACTAACAATAGAACTCCCCTAGGACCCAGCAATAGCACTGCTAGGAATTTACCCAAGGGATACAGAAATGCTGATGCATAGAGCCCATGTACCCCAATGTTCATAGCAGCACTCTCCACAATAGCTAAAACCTGGAAAGAGCCTAAGTGTCCATCAACAGATGAATGGATCAAGAAGATGTGGTTTATCTATACCATGGAATACTCCATGGCAATGAGAAACAATGAAATCTGGCCATGTGTAGCAACATGGATGGACCTTGAGGGTGTTATGCTGAGCGAAATAAGTCAGGCAGAGAAGGACAAATATCATATGTGTGCACGTATAGGAGGATTAGGAGGAACTTGACGGAGGAACAAGGGGGAGAAGAAGGGCGGAAATGGTGGGGGAAAGGGAGGGAGGCAAACCATGAGAGACTCTTGAATGCTGACAAAAACTGAGGACTGATGGATGTGGGGGGAGGGAGGGACGGGCATGGAGGAGGACACTTGTGGGGATGAGCACTGGGTGTTATGTGGAAACTAATTTGACAATAAACTATTTGTAAAAAATAAAAAAAATAAAAAAAAATAAAAAAAAAAACTTCTTTGACTCTGGCAGACATGCGCGCAAGGCGGACAGCTCTGAGAGCTGGATGTCGTCAAGGGGAAGGGCTTCCTCCTCAAAGAACGAATGCTTCAGGTGTAGTCGGGGGCGGTCATCGGGAAGGAAAGACTCCTTTGAGGTGAGGATGAGATCAAGGAGAGAAATGGGCAGGGCCTGCCCTTCAGAGGTCAGGCCCGAACCTGATCGGGGCACATCACCCTTCCCGGAGCAGGGAGCCCTCACAAAGCCTGTCTCACAGCAAGGAGACGGTCGCTTCTCTGGACCAGGGGCTACCACATCCTCCCTTTTCTCAGTGGGAGTTTCTTTATTTTTACTTCACAACTGTTGGTGTGCTGGGTGTGGGGTGTGGGGCAGACAACTTACCCCCCTTAGTTGGTTGGTCACCAGAACATGAGAGTGGCGTGTGGCCCCCAGGGAGAAGAGCGTACGTGATCTGGAGATCCTGGACACGGCTTTGGGTTGTCTCCCGGGGGAAGGGGCTGTTTCTGTGTGTGGGAAGGAGAACGAGATGGTCAGGTGACCGAAGGGATGTAGTGCTGCAGAGATGCAGCAATTACCTTTCCTCCCGGGCACACACGGAAAGGATGTTTCCCAGTCTCCTTTGTAGTGGGTGGGGCCGTATTACAAGATTAGACTGATGTAATACAGGCGAAGACTGGTCCATAAAAAGTTACCCTTGTGGAATTTTCCCTTTCATCCCCTCCTGATGTGACCTTGGAGGCCACATGTGGTGGACGTCAGGGCCACAGGATGGATGCAGCGTAGGTCCCTAAATGACTACATGACAGAGTCCCTGGATGACTTACTGACCCTCCCTAACTTCCATCCTTTTTCCACCTCAGGCCACATCGAACTTGAGGAAAGCGAGCAAGACTGTTATTGTCCTGGGTCGCTGAGCTTTCAGGGGCATGTGTTAGTTAGCTTATCCTGACTTACACAGAAGGCCCTCAACAATTATGGTGACTGAACGTTCTAATTTCAGAGCCCAGGCTTTTCACCACTACACTCTCTTGACTGGCCTCTTGTGTGCTCTCTCCCCCTTTCTTTATAAATTCTTTTCTGATTTTAAAAGTAATATGTGCTCGGTAACCACCACCACCACCACCACCAACAAAACCAAGCTGATTACAAAATGGGCACAGGATTTGAACATTTCTCCAAAGACATTTCTCCAAAGAAGACGTATGAATGGCCAGCAAGCATGGGAGAAGATGCTCTCAACATCACCTGCTATCAGGGGGATTCCAATCAAAACCACCACGATCTATCACCTCACCCCCATTACGATGGCCACTCTCCAGAAACCAGATAATATCAAGTGTCAGCAAGGATGTGGAGACATCAGAATACTTATCCACTGCTGGCGGGAATGTGAAACGATGCCACGCTCTGGAAAACAGCACAGCAGTGCCTCAAAAAATTACAAGCAGAACTCTCATATGATCCAGCAACTCCCATGTGGATACATGCCCCAAATAATTGAAGGCAGGGCGTCAAAGAGATACTCTGCTTTATTTATATCAGCCTTATTCTGCCAAAGGCAGAAGCAACCTGAGTTTCCATGGAGGAATGAAAGGAAAGGTGAAATGGGGCACACATACACTGGCATGTTATTCAGCCTTAATACGGAAGGAAATTCCGACACACGCTACAACACGGTGTCCTTTGGCGACATGTTGCTAAGTGAAAGAAACCAGGCGCTAAGACAAATATTGAATCCTCGATCGCAGACTCCACTTAACGGGAGAGCAATCAACTTCACAGAGACAGAAAGTTCGATGGTGGTAGCTGCAGGTTTGGGGGGGGGAGGGGAAAGGGGAGCTGCTTAATGGCTATAGAGGTCCAGTTTTCCAGAAGGAAACAACTCAGGGATTTGCTGCCTGGTGTGAATGTAGTGAATGCTGCCAGACTGTATGTTTCCTTAAAAAAATCTTCCAGTGGTAAATTTCATGTTAAGTGTATTTCACCACAATTAAAATGTTTTAAGAAGTTATGTGCTGACTTTTAAAACATAACAAAATATTAAGGAAGTTTTAAAAACAGCATCCTGTTGGGGCGCCTGGGTGGCTCAGTCAGTTAAGTGTCCGACTTCGGCTCAGGTCATGATCTCACGGTTCATGGGTTTGAGCCTCGCGTTAGCTCAGAGCCTGGAGCCTGTTTCAGTCTGTGACTCCCTCTCTCTCTGACCCTCCCCTGCTCACGCTGTCTCTCTCTCTCTCTCCTAGAAATAAATAAAACATTAAAAAAAAAAAAACAGCACCCTCTCTCTCCCTTCAGTAAAGATCGTCACTGGTGAGAGCCTTTTGAAGCCCAAGCCAGCTGTTTCATAAAACGCTGATTGTGCAGCATGCAGCGAAAGCCCGGGTCCGGCGGAGAAAGCAATCCTGTTACACAGGGTGAGAAGGGCCCGCTTTCTGCCTGCAGGCAGGCTGCAGCAGCTCCAGGATTCCTCTGTCTTCACATCTGAATTTGGTGAATTTTGTCTTTGGCCTCAGGCAGAGGCCAGCGTTTGGGCAAACTATAAATAGTGCTAGACTCCGGACCGTACAGACATACCTGGGGCATCGTGTCCTTTCATTTGCTCACATATTCACTCACTGAATAAATACCTACTGATCGTCTACACACACTAGACACTGCGCTACAGGCGCAGGGGACAGCAGTGACTGGAAGGGGCCACTTACCTTCTAGTCGGGGAGAAGAACTGTACACGTGTAAACCAACAGAAACTGCAAACTGTGACGTGCTCTGAAAAACAGGGACAGGGTAGGGACACGGAAGGGGGCGAGGTGATGCTTGAGCTGAGGCCTGGAAGATGGGAATGAGCTCCCACAGAAAGTGCTGGAGACGCTAACAGACACGCGAACAGACAAATGGAATCTGTGGCGATGAGGTGAGAGCAGCGGCCGCCTCTTGAAGGGCCTGCAGGTGTGGCGACTTGGGAGGAGGTGGTCACACTTCACACAACAGCAGCTTATCCCTGAGGAGAGAGTTAAGACGGGCTCTGAGACCAGGGACTTTAACTGTTTACTCTTTAAAAAACTGTTTTCGAACAAATCTTCGTGTTTCACAAGTATCATTTTAAAAATAGATGAATGAGGCCATTTGCTTTTACTTTGTTTTTTTGCTGCCTTTCCATCTGCTCGTTCAAAGGAAGCTGATGGCTCAGAAGGGCCTTTTCTCGTCTCAGTCGGGAAGACATCCAGGGGTGTGAAGCCCTCATGGCTTCTTCGTATCAGGCCTGCGGTTAAACCGTCCACTCGGAGAAGCATCATTTCTGGATTGCAGAAGAGCGCAGAGGGAACCGGGGAGGCGGTGGGGGGAGAGGGTCCCCACTTCACCCAGCACGGACCCGGTACCTACCCATGCAACACACTTCCTGATCCGCAGCTGTTCCTGGGGCCAGTCTTTCCCTCCTCGATTCACGACGGGGCCAAACGCTGAGAGTCCAAACCGGGGCGGATGGGCGGGCTCCTGGAGAGGGGGGTGGTGCAGAAGGGGAGAAGATACAGACAGGGAAGATTTCCGGGCCTCACTGGGCTGCCTGCCAGTCTGGGCCCCGGCCCCTCCGCTGAGGCCCTGGGGACCCAGCTGACGGGAACCGGGGAGCACCTTCAAGACCACCAGTCCTGGGGAAAGCTGCGTCTCTCCGGCCTCTTGGCAGGGGTCCCTCCTCCCCTCCCCTGCAGACGCACACTCACAGGTGAGGGTAGAAGGCCCGGGGCTGGCGGCCATCTCCTCACTCTGGGAGGGGCTCCGGGAGGCGGGGACCGACTCCAGGTGGCCCGTAGGCCTCCAGCAGGGGCGATCCCAGGTGGGGCTGGGCCGTCGCCAGCACTTTTCTGGACACTTAGCATCTCCATCCTGGCATCACAGCACTCCCCCGCCCCCCCCTTCCCCGCCCCCCAAGGTGGCCTCCCCTGGAAGCCTCTCTCATTGCTAAAAGCGACTTGGAGAGGCGAACAGGGGTGTCCCGCAGGGAACAGGGGTGTCCTGGGGATCAAGCCGCGGGGAGTCTCACCCCCAGGCACCCACCTTGCCGCTCCCGCAGCCGCAGAGCCAGGCGACCCCAAGACCCCTGGCTGCCCTCCACCTCCCTCCACCCCCACCCCGATGGTACACCTCCCCCCCCCCGGAGGCTCTGGGGTGGCGACCCCCAGCCACCTGCCCCCTCCAGCCCCTGTGTCCTCAAACCCAAGGCGACCCTCGGTCCCGTGCGGTTCCTTCTGAGGGTCTCATCCCAGTGCTGCACTGAGGCCTCCGTCCCAACATATTTTTGTCAAATGGATATTTTCAAATACACATGTTGGAGGAGGAGGAGTTGGAGCCCGAACTTGGTCGCAGACCAGGCTGAGAGGACCCTGCAGTGCACTTGGGGAGGGCTGGGGGGAGGAGGGGTCCTCTGTTCTCTCCACTCCTTCCCTACATGCAGAAAAAGTCCCGATTTCTGGAGAAGCCAAACTCTTCTCTCCGTTGCACTCTGGAACCCGGGTGAGAATTGCCGAATGGCCAGGACAGATTCAACGAGGGGCCTCATTGCACCTGCAGTGAGGTTCCGGGCCCCCAACAGTGAGGCTCTGGGCACAAAACTGCCTTTTAATACCCCCAGATTTCTTTGTAATTCTGTGTCCCCGATGTCACATGCTTAAACACATCCGTCTCAGGAGGGGCTGTGGGTCCCCAGGCCACAGTGAACAGGTGGATTACCTAAAGGTACACGGAGTCTGAGAAGCACAACTAGAAACCAAGGTACGACTGAAGAAAGGGGCGTGCTCCACGTTCCTCACACAATTACACTTTCTACTTAAGTTTCCTAATCACCCAAACCTAGATTCCCAGCATCACGAGGCCCGGCTTCTCCGGACTATGGCTTTTTGTATTTAATCCTGTTGCAACCTGGGCCCATCCCTTCCTGTCTAGGGTCTTGTTTCCCTTGTCCAGTTTGAACAAAAGATCCACCGTTAGAGGAGATGGAGCTTTCTCCGATCCTGCCATTTGTCACTGCTACCTCTGCACCCCTCCCCCCTCCTCCCCCTCCTCCGTCTCCTCCTCCCCAGTCACTTGCAGGTTCCTCCCGCCTCAGAGCTCCTCCTGAGGTTTCCCTACCATCCAGCAGCACCTACCACCCGGCCCCTTTCTAAGGGCCTGTCCTGATGGCAGACGATTGCCTGTGACAAATGTCCCTCCCCTCTAGCATCCATTTTGCTCTGTAGACAAAAGGGGCAGTGGGCTCTTTGGCCAGAAGAAATGGTCTTTGTTGGTAGAACTTGGTGCCAGCCTGGAAGAGGAGGTGCTGGTCAGTAGGACCTTCTCCTGTGATGGGAGTGTTTGCATCCAAGATGGCAGCCACTGGCCACACGGGGCTCTTGAGCACTGGAAATACGGCTAGGACAACTGAATTTTAAATTTTATTTAAACAGTTAAAAGTTTCAACAACTATTCTGAAGTGTAAAAGCCATCAATGAACTGCACATGAACTGCACATGAAGTGTAAACGTTGATGTTTTGACACATGCATCTGTGAAAGCATTACCACAATCACCATAGTAACTATATGGAGCATGTCCAGAAGTTTCCTCATGCCCCCCCTCTTCATATCCCTCTGTTGATGCCTCTCCACCCCCTGATATACACACTCAGGCAAGCACTGATCCCCTTTCTCTCATTAGAGATTAGCTTGCACATCTTAGGATGTAACGTAAATGGGATCATGCTTTCTGTATATGGGAGGGGGTCTGGCTTCCTTTATTCAGCAAAATTATTTTGAGATTCACCCATGTTGCGTCCATTGGTTTCATTTTATTGCTGAATAATAGCTAATTATGTGGAATTGCCACGGTGTCGCCTGTGGATGGGTTTTTCAGTGGTTTCCACTTTTTCCCCATGAACACATAAAGCTGCTGAGCATTCTTGCACAAATCTTGGTAGAGACATATGCTTTCATTTCTCTTGGGTAAATTCCTAAAAGTAGAATGGCTGGATCATGGTCAGTGTTTTGTTTACCTTGTTAACACAGGCAAACGTCTCCAAAGTGGTCGTATGATCGTACATTCTTGCCTCTTTCTCCACAAACTGGCCAACAACAGGTATGGCCAGTCTCTAATTTTAGCCATTCTGATGGGTCTGTAGGGGTATCTCATTGTAGGTTTAATTTTTATTTCCCTGCTGTCTCATCATGATGAGTATCTTTTCATTTGACATAGGTATATCTTCTTCGGTGATGTGTTCATGTCTTTCGCCCATTTTGTATTATGTTGTTTTCTTATCACTGAATTTTTAAGGTTCTTTATGCATTCTAGATGCAAGTCCCTTATCAAATACATGATGTGTGAATATTTTCTCCTGTTTGATTCCTTGTCTTTTTAATTTCTGAATGTTTTTCAAAGAGCAGAGTTTTAATTCTGAGGAAGCCCAGTTTAATTCAGTCTCTTGTGGGATCATGTTTTCAGTGGAGCACCTAAGAAATCTTGGCCTAGCCCAAAGTCAGAAAGGTTTTTTTCGCTATGTTTTCATCTGTAAATTTTATAGATTTTTTTTTCACTTCGATGTAAATGGTCCATTTAACTCAAAACGGACCATTAAATGCATTACTTTGCATAAGGTACAAGGTGAGAATTCTTCAGTTTTTGGAATATGGAAATCCAATTGTTTCAGTACCATTTGTTGAAAAGACCACTCTTTGTCCACTGAATCACCTTTGTTAACTCTCATCAGAGAAAACCTTTTGCTCTGCTGTAGGCTCCAGAATAATAATTATTTGGACATTCTTACCATATGGTTGCTAAAGGGGAACTTCCTGTTGCTCAGGAAGTGGACTTCAATGTTCCTCCTTCAGTTTACTATCAGGCTGCAGGCCCAAAGAGACAAGAAAGCCCCAGGCTCTGAGTTCCCACGTTCAAACCCTGACTTGGCAACTTACTGGCTGTATGACCACAGGCCAGCTGCTTCACCTTTCTTTGCCTCAGTTTCTTCATCTATAAAATGGGTATAATTATAACCTATTTCAAAGCATTGTTTGAGGAGTAAATAATGCATGGAGTGCTTAAAATAATGCCTGGCTCATGGTAAGGACCAAAAGCTAATCATTATTGTTACCTCCCGTGAAATAAAGTAGCAGAAGAGGGAGACATTCTGTATTTTCTGAAACCCTTTTCCTCATCTTCAGAGAAGCTCTCGTATGTTTTAGTGCATGTTGCAAACACTTCAGCCTCAGTACCTTGGGTAGCTGTATGGGTACCGGCACCATTTATATCCATTTTGCAGATACAAATTAAGGTATTTACATATTTGTTCAAAGTCACAAGAATAGTGTAAACCCTAATGGAAGCCTCAGCTTAAAAGTTGGCTTACTTGTCCTTTACTCCATGTCTCTATAAATACAAGGAGGAACTCAGTCTTTCGTGTCCCACATAAGGTTCAAGGAATTATGAGGCGACACTGTAGGCCCACAATTAGTGTTGAATTAATTAACGTTCAATGAATATTGAACTGCAGAGAAGATACTTGGCTATTCTGAAGCCTTAGGACATTGCATCTAAATCCAAGTTTTAAGGTTTCTAAACTCTGTGCTTTTAACTTCATGATTTTCAAAATCAGTGCACATCTGAGCAGCCCGGAAGCCTATGAGATGCCCCCTGCTCAGCCCCCCACCCCCTGGGCATGCTGCACAGTGGGGCCTGGTGGGCCCTGGGGTCCACGTTTCACAGGCCCCCCCAATGGCACTCGGAGGGCTCCTGGAGAAGCCCCTGACCCACCTCACTCTGTTTCCCTGGATTTTCCAACTGTACTCCATTGAGAATGACTGCCATGTTTGCCAGAGCAAATGCACTTCCACTTGCCATCAGGCCGAAAGTTGGCTTTAGGAGGCAGCTGGGATTCCGAACCAGCTGGGCACAAGGATTTATTTTCCCAGGGCCGTACACACCGCAGAGGACTTCACCTTCTCTTCGCCATGCTTTTCAATGTAGCTGAACACGAGCGTATTTTCACACTGAGCTTCAGAGCCTCGGACACTTTGTGACTCGGGAGCGTTAGGACATTGCCCGGTCTGTCATGAGGTGGGTGGGGTGGGAGGAGTGTTCTGGAGACCCGGGGACAAAGCTCCTCCGCAGAGCTGAACTTCCCTTTCACCGCCGAGCACTGATTTCCCGCCCTGTGGGAAGCAGACAGGATTCATGGTCTAGCTTATTGTCTTTTGTTTTGCCAAGGCTTTCCGAAGGTCTGTGTGTGTGTGTGTGTGTGTGTGTGAGAGAGTGTGTGTTCCAGAAAGGTGTCACATCTGCACTGAAGAGCAACAGGTTGTACCTGCAGCCCCTGCTCGATGCCTGCATTTAAAAACTGGCTTACTTCTTCTTTTACCATGTGTGTCTCTATAAATAAATCCCGGAGGAACTCGGCCTTTGTGTCCCAAATAAGGTTGAAGAAGTTATGGGGTCGGGGGGGGCACGTCACTGGAGGCCCATGATTTCTGTCTTCTGAGCAAAGAATAAAAGGGGTGAGCAGTGGCCAAGCCCTCTGAAAGTGCCTGGCTGTCCCTCCCCAGAAGTGATTTGGGAGCCTCCAGGGTCTACACCCATGGCCAGGTGATCTGTGCCAGCTCTGGTCAAGGATCCAGCAAGCACTGAGGAGCCCACTCCTGGCACATCGATAAAGGCACTAGGAAATGCCACCAGGCTCTGACTGCTGTGGCACCAGACAAGTGTAAAGACAGCATGAAACCCTCTGACTGGTTTCGGTCTCTTAATATTCCCACGTTTCCATTTCATTGCAATGGAAAGAACAAAGCATTAAGAGAACGAAAATCAAGGAGAAAAAGATTTTTAAAACTTGTATCGGATGAAGGATTAACATCCAAAATATACACAGAACTCCTAAAACTCAGCATGAGAAGACAAACAACCCAGCTTTTAAAAATCAGCAAAAGATCTGAACAGACACCTCACGAAACAAGATGGCAAACAAACATATGAAAAGATGCTCCGCATATGTCACTAAGCAACTGCAGATTTATACGATATATGCTACTACTTGCTTACTAGAAGGGCTAAAATCCAAAACACTGACAGCACGAGGTGCTGGTGAGGCCTTGGAGCAACAGGAACTTCCATTCACTGCTGGGGGGAAGGGGGGATGCAAAATGGAAGTCATATAAAATGGAAGACAGTTTGACAGTTTTTTATAAAGCTAGACATATCTTACATACAGCTCAATGATTGCACTCTTTGGTATTTACTCATAAGTTGAAAACGTACATCCACACAAACCCTGCACACGATGCTTAGAGCAGTTTTATTCATCATCACCAAATCCTATGAGCAACCAAGATACCCTTCACTGCAGTCCATCCAGAAAACAGGTTCTTCAGCAAAAAGTGAAGTGAACTATCATTTCATGAACAGACACGGAGGAACCTTAAATGTGAATTCTTTACGGGGCGATCTGAAAAGGCTACATGCTGTAGGATTCCGACTAGATGACATTCTGGGAAAGGCAAAACCATGGAGACGAGAGAATGATCAGTGATTGCTGGGGATGGGAGGGAAGGATGAGTAGGCAGAGCCCAGGGTGGGGGTGGGGGGCAGGGAAACTATTCTGTAAGATACTACAGTGGTGGATAAATGTCATACATTTGTCAAAACCCACAGAATGCACAACACAACGGCGAACCCTAACATAAACTATGGACCTTAGTAATCAAGTTTCCATGTTGGCTCATCCATTATAAAAAGGAAAGCTATAAAACACAGGTAGACGAGTGTATGAAACAAAAACAGCTAACAGAAACAAAAGAACGAAGTGCAGTCTAGGCCACAGAAAAGAGGCATTCCTAATTTTGAAAGGCCCTAGAATAGGAAGGCAGGTTTTGAATAGGAAAGCACTGCTGAAGGAAACGTAACGATGTGTCGGAGCTCCCTGTGTGCCAGGGACCGCACTGAGCTTGCAGGTGTTAACCCTCAAGGTGCCCCATGGACAGCCCGCAACCTGTACCTACAGAGAAGGGAGCTTGCCTCAGAGGCTCCAGCTCACGTGGCCGGTTCAGGATTCAAATTAGTCTTTGACGATCGCTATGTCATATTACCTTTAAAGAAAGTTAGCAATGAGGCTGCATTTAAAAGACTGTCCAGGAACCTCCCTAAAAACAGACTTCTGATATCATTTGTTTGTTAGTAAATAGATGCTTCTGAAATGCTTGGAAAGTGCTTGCCTAGCGGTGTCAACCAGACCTGGAATTCGTGGCCCCAGAAATGGAATTCGCGCCCCTGTGTTAGGCAAGCTGCCCCCTCTCCCCTCACCCCTGCGGTCCTGAAGGCCAAGTTCAGCCACTCACCTTTTCCTAGTTGCAGAAATCCACCGGAGTGGAGTCAGACGCGACTTCCCTGTAGGCCTCGCTGCTCCAGCATCACGCCCAGCGCGTAAAAAGACAGCCGCTCCGGTGGTCCGGGGACTCTTTCCCGTCCCCAGGAGGTGTGAGGCTCAGCGGTAGCTCGTGGGCCAGGTGAGGGCGTCCTGGGATCGCCGGGAACCAGGCCCGCAGCCGCGGCAGCGCCCCCTGCCGGCCGCCGAGCGACGGGAGGAAGGGGAGAGGCCGCAGAGGCCGCAGAGTCGGGTCGCGGCGTTGGAGCCACGCAGGGTCTCGGCAGGGAAGCCCCGCTCTCCGCCCTCCCCTCCCCCCCACCCCCCGCTCCCTACGGCGATAGAGAGGGTCCCGCGACCGCGCTGCGCACCCCCAGCCGAGCCCGGCAGTGCGGCTTCCCCAGCGGCCAGGACTCCCGTTCCAAGCCGGGCGGAATCAAGCCCGGCGCCCCCGTGCCCCCGAAGGGGAGAGGCCACTGGTCCGTCTCCCACCCTCTCCGACCCCGCGCCCGTCCTCCACGAAACATCGGCCTAGCCCGGGCAACGCCCCTCCCCCCCCATTCCTGATGCAGGCTGTGCCGGCCAGTGATAGCCAGTTCTTTTGGGGGGTGGGGGTGGGGATGGGGGGGTGTCATTCAGGGCACACCCCGCTCTCCATCTTCTCAATTCTCACCCTCAACCTTCTTCGATGGCTCTGCTTTGTTCCCACCCCCTAAACTTGGGGACTTCCGTTCTGTAGATCTGAGTTTGGGGAAGGGCGAGGCCAGGGACCCGTGTTATTTAAACCCTGCAGGTGACTGCTGCGGCTGATCCGACGCCACACTCTGAGGCCACCACGGGACGGGCACACGTCACTCAGGCGCCACGAGTTCACCACTGAGCAAAACAACTCATGATTTTCTTTGCCACCTGCTTCTGCCTCCCTCCCAGGTGCGGGATAGACCTGCTCCTCCTTCGTCACCGCGCGCCATCCCCTCCCCCACAAGGAACATCCGACTTCTTCCTTCTCCGTCCAATGAAGACGTTGTGGCCTTTGAAAATCCTTCCCCAATTCTTGGAAGGCAGAGTTCACCTCTCCAGTCCCTGTGACCCCATGCCTGTCACCCCGTCGTGGCTAGTTACGCCCCTTAGTCCCCTCTGAGGTCCCAGCCAAGAGGAGTTTGCTAAGTGGCTGCCTAAATGTGTGCGGGCCTGCTCACGCACCAGACGCTTTGATTGCGCTAAGAAAACACAGCCCCGAAGGCACAGAGCAAATCCCTCCACTCACACACTGGGGAACCTCAAAGATGAGACTGATAGAGGTCGGGGGTCTGCAAGCTTTTTTTTCAGACTGTAAATATTTCAGGCTCTGGTGTAACTGTTCCACTTTGCCATCGTGGGACGAAAGCAGCCATCGTGGTACATAAATGGGTGGCTGTGCTCCCATACACTTTATCTGTGGACACTGAAATCTGAATTTCATATACCTTGCATGTATCAGGGGCCTTAACTGTGGACCTTCCGTGATGCCAGACTGTGAGCTATGTTTAACCCTGTGTCCTCTGGCACAAGACTTTATTACCATGTATATTTTAAATACATGAGCTTTATTTTTTTGACTCAAAGGCCCCGCAAATGAAAACTTTACGAGTAGAGAAGAACCCAGAAACGTCACGCTAACGGGTTAGGAGGAAGAGAAATTACTCTTCAGGTGGATGGCCCACAGCCGAACCCCGTTCATGCTGCCATCTAGTGACCGGTCAGCCTCCCCTGAGGCTTTCTCTCGGAACTCTGCTCTGAAAGGCCTGGAAAATAGCCTCGCCTCCCAACAGCACACGACACAGTTGGGGTTGCGGTTTGTGTTCCTGAGCCCACCCAACAAGGCCTTCAAGTCGGTTAAGCCAAAAGTAAGCGTCAAGGCAAAGAATTAGAAAACTTTGATAATAAAGTGAAAAAAGCAAGCCTCAAGTCACAGAATCTTGAGATCATTTAGTTCAATTTCTACCACCCTTTCCCAACCAAGCACTCAGCTTTCGGGGAAGACAGAGAAAGGTCGAGGAGGGCCGGCTCTTCCAAGATGGCAAAGGTTAAGGGTTAAGATGCCCGAGAGTCCCCCTTGCCTGACCTGTCGCCGGAAGCTCTGTAGCATCACACGGACGGGCCTACAGAAATCCTGTGACATGGACACAAAGCAGCGGGGTGGCCGGGGGGAGGGCCGTGGGTTCCAATCCCACTGTGTCACGGACCTGCTCTGTGCCCTTGGGTACTCAGCCTCTGTGCAAGCTCTCCAAGTGTAAAAAGGGGCAGATTACAACCTCACAGGCTTGCTGGATGCTTACATGAGCTAACGGTATCTTGGCCTCTGATGGGCATTAAGGTTTTAGCGATCATGAGTTTCTTGAGCACCTACTGTGTGTCACACTTTTGCCGGATTTAATCCCTGTAACTATTTTAGAGAGCGAACGTTATTCCCGCTCCGTAAATAAGCCTGAGAAAGGTCATGTGTACCGTGGGTGGGACCTGGGAACAAAATCACGATCGATGCCACCTCTTGTATACACGCGTCCTTGATGAAGGCACCTAGCACACAACTGACGTGCCAGGTTACAAACAAGACTCACCCCTGATACGCACGAATGAGCACTAAGGGACTACCCGGTAAGTCGGTGGCATTCTTAGCATTCGGAAAAGCTTTTGGGGTGGGTGTGACTGGCACTGCTCCTGCCTGAAGGTGACTTTGCTGCTGTTATTCTTGGCCTTTGGACTGTGAGTGACGGTAGCTGGTAGAGGCAGTGCTCGGGACGGTCTACGTGTCAGAGCTTTAAAAACATCAGCAGTTATGTGTCTTTTCCACTTGCCCTGCGACTTCATTTCTGCTCTGTCATTTCTGCAGCTGCATAATATGGAGGCTTACAACGAAGGGAATATTTGCATAATGCTCAATTTATCGAGACACCTGGGGATAATTAAAAGCTCGGTGTTCCAAGAGAGGTATTTGCACGTGTTTAAAACCCTGGACTAGGTGAGAGTTGCTGCTCCCTGAATTTATCTGAGACAGGCAGATTCTTAAAGCCCAGTTCTGAAAGTCCTCTGGAAACCTCTTCCCTCATCCCGCGTCTTCAAGGCCCTCAGTGAGACACAGAGAAGAGACGTTCGGGCCGAGCAGGACCGGGCCCTGTCCTCTCTCAGCCACCCAGGGGCCCCCCGGGGTGATTTAAGATCATGGGTCTCTCTCATTTACCACGGCTTAACAGGTCACTGCCCCTGGTTGGGCGGAGAAGCGCCAGTGGGGGCAGGAAGCAGCACATGAGATACAGCACCAATGTGAAGCTGGGGCCTGTCACCAATGAGGACACTGGCGTGTCTGTGGCACTCACCGCTTCTGAACCCCAAGTTCCTGACCTGTAAGACTGGCAGGAGGAAGATCCCAGACCCTTCACACTGCACTGATCAATGAGCACAGGGGAAAGTGCAGAGGAAACTGTGCAGTTCCAGCAAACGTCTAAGATGTTTGCAACAAACGTAGACTGTGGTCACTGAAGGGGAGACGGCTCAAGTTACCTTTATGGCCAGCTGCCTGCATTCTCTAAGGTTTGGGCCACAGGCTTACAATCGCAAATCTTTTCTGTCTTACGTTCAATTTTCTCTAAATTAGGTCAGTGGGAAAGACCATCCGTTTGCTTGCATCATCCTTGTCCCCCACCAGGTGGCGCTGCTTCCCAATGAGCAATTTCTTTTGGTGCGAGGCTGGCTGAGACCTCATTTCACCGCGAGCTGCAAGAGGAAGAAAACAACAAAATGAAGAGCCACCCGGCCCCCCACCTCTCCCTACCGCATCCCCCAAATTTCAGGTAGCAAAATGGGATCTGAGGATTAAGACCTCCGGTGACCCAGAACTGCTGTCACTGCACAAGAGGTAGATTGTGGGAAGAGGGGTCTTTGAAGCCCCCGTGATATCCCCCACTCTCCCGAGCAGAAAATTTTGGAGCCTGCAGCCCCCGTGTTCCCTAGATGGACCAACATTTGCAAACACACAGAGTTCAGGCAACGTGTACCCACCCACGCTCCAATCCAGAGGGCTCACGTTTTTCAAAAGAGGAATGCATTTAAGAATGAGGTGAGTGTCGGGGCGCCTGGGTGCTCCGTGGGTCCAGCACCAGGCTTCGGCTCAGGTGATGACGTCAACGGTTGCGGGTTCGAGCCCGCGTAGGGCCCTGTGCTGACAGCCCAGAGCCTGGAGCCTGCTTCCGATTCTGTGTCTCCCTCTCTCTCTCTCTGCCCCTCCCCCAGTCACACTCGGTCTCTCAAAAATGAATAAACATTGAAAGAGTATTTTTAAAAATTAGGTCAGTGTCTCAAGTTATAGGCACAAAAGCTGCGGTGTAAGCGGTGATCAAATGCTGATGTTGGATTGAACTTCGGGATCCAAACTGCATCAGCCAGTGTGCTGATGGGAGTTCTCTGCGGAAAAGTGCTGCTCTCTGTGCATGGTCCTTGTGATGGGTACATCGGAGTTTACACCTGGGACCCCAGAGCCCACCATGCTTGTAAGAGCTGGCCCCTCACCCCCCAAAAGGAAGGTCCGGAGATATGGACCATGTTTGAAGTCGGAGGACCCCTCCTCTTGCTCACTTTGCTCACTGCCCCACACCTCATTTCTCTGAAAATAAATGGGCCTTTCTGTGGGGTGGACGGGGTGGGGGAAGTCAGCGTTTTCCTTTATTCTTTTGAGATGAAGTGATGGAAGGGTTATGGGGTCAAACTAGTATCACCGCTTGCGTCCCTTCGATTTCACTGCCTTAACCTTAGAGTGCTTTTGTAATCAGTGTGTAGAATTGAAAAAAAGGTGTCTTCCAAGCTCACGTGGATGATGCTTTTAAGTACTAGATGCTACCTGTCAAAAAGAAAAAAAAAATTATTTTACACTGTGCTTTAATCTCTCTGGAACCTTCTCAGAAAATTTTGATTTTTAGCACTTACATGAAAAGTTAAATGTGGATCTGCCTTGTGACCGTACTTATTCTACTCCAGTGTCGAATAATCGGGACTGTGTGACTCAGTCCATAGCTGCCATTAGTTGGTAAGCTCTCCGACTAGAGTTAATTTTTGAGGACAGGGAGTATTTGGTCTTTTATCAGGGGACAGGGCTGAAGTAACTGAGCCCGACGTAACACAGAACTGTGTTTTGCTAGGTTCCTCACCACCTCCCTTCCACCTAGACTCCGTTCTCCTCCATGGTTCCAGGCCTCTCAACCGGTGCCTCAATTGTCCTGTTCATCAAAATCGAATTCAGCAGACATCGGCATGCCTCCTTGGTGCGACTTCATTACGCTGGAACTTTCACATGTGTGGTTTCTTTCAACCCTCATGGCTATAATTTAAAATAGAGTCTCATTTTCTCTCTGGGGAAAATGCAGCTCAGAGGCCCAAGGCTCTTTCCCTTCGCCTCGTCTGTCCCTGCTTTTCCTGCTGCCTCACCGGTGCCCTAAGCAGCCTCCGAACAGCCAGACTTTCTTTCCTCAACCACCCAAGTTTCTTTAAATACGTAAAACCTTGGATTGCAAGGAACATGTTCTGCGAGTGTTCCGCGAGATGAACAAACATTTCTAGTAAATTTTAACCTGATCAATGAGCGACGTCTTGCAATACGAGTAGTACGTGATACGGAACGTCACATGATCACAGCTGAGCCCATGGTTCTTGAAATTCGTTTTGATATAGAAGTGCTTTGGATGACAGGCATTTCCAGAACCAATTATGCTTGCGAACCAAGGTGTAACTATACCATCAACGTGTTCTTCCTCTGTTTGAAACTTGGAAATTGCGTTTTTCAATCGATCTCAAAATCTCCAGCTTGACTCTTTTCTACCTGTTGAACCACACACCTCACAACTGTTCCAAAATGTTCTGTCTCCTGCATCTCCTTCGTCTCCTCTTCCCATATCCCTGGCCACCAAACACAGTCACTTCCATTCCCGTGCCTTCCCTTGCGTCCCCTCCTCCTCACTGGGACCACGCGGACCCTGCCCCTCTCCACACTCCCTCCACAGAGCCTGACACGGGCTCCTCCAGGAGACGCCTGGTCCTCCAGTGCCCAGCCTTCTGTGGCACTGTCACCCCCGTCCAGGAGGGTGTCAGGATATGGACTAAGGGACCGGATGCTGGCAGCAAGAGTGTAAATCACTTAGAAAACAATTTGGCAAATCGTGGAAAACTTGAGTATTTTTGTGTCTTACAACCCAGCACTTGCACTCCTGGATTTGTATCCTAGAGAACGGTTGCACGCACGACCCAACACATGCTACAAACAGGCTCTTGTGAGAGCAACAAAAGAAAAAAGAAAAAAAGAAAAGCACCCACATTTGCGGACAAAATGGATAAACTGTGTGTGTGTGTGTGTGTGTGTGTGTGTGTTTTCTCCCCATGTGACAGAACAGTGGAAAGTTAGAGAACACAAATACACTGTAGGAATATAACATTAGGGCCCCAAAACCAGATGAGAAGAGACAGTCACAAAGGACTACGTACGAGACCCCTTTTCCGGAAAGCCCGAGAAAAGTAGTACAGTGTGTGTGAGAGAGAGGAGGATGTAAGATGTGAGGGACAAAGCCCGGGGGTGATAGAGTGTAGCGCTGTGGGCTCCTTGGTGCAGTGGGGGGCGGGGGAGGGACACAGGTAAGGACACGGGCAGCCGGCGCATTAACTTGAAGGTGGCCGGCAGCTTGCGTGTCTCTCGTACAGGTGTGCGCGTGCCGGCCGAAGGGGGCTGGGGCTCTGGGAAGCCTTGGGGATTCTGCGATCATTTCGAACGCGCCGTCCGAACGGGGCCAGAGGGAACACTCAGATGCCACTGGACAATCGTCCGCTGCCTTGTCAGCCCTCAAGTGGCCGCCATGGCATGAATGCTGGAGACAAGCGGGGGACGGGGCCCGGGCTGCAGGGACAAGACGTCTCGGGGACCACCACCACACCTGCCTGTACGGTGCACACTAGGCAAGTCCCCCCATGAGTCACTGCGTGAAAATGGACTGGAGCCTGGGTCCCAGACGACAGAACCGGTGAAATGAAAGCTAGTCACTAATGTACGGACAGTTGCCTGGAAAAACACAATCGTAATGAATCTGCGAACGTGAATCATGTTCTCTCCACCTTGGGGGAGGGGAGCCTCAACCAGAAACACAGCTCCGGGCACACGGCGTGTGCTCAGTGGGCCGGGAAACAGAGTCTCTGCTTTTTGTGGTCACACGGACGATCCCCAAAGCAAGGCTACTGGGAAGAAACTGGAAAACATCCAGCGGGTAAGGAAACTTTGGGATTCGCTGCCCCACATGCCCCACATCGCAGGGGAAAGTGGCTGGATTCACTCAATGGGAAAAACAAATCACTGTGTGTGATGTCCTTTCACTTTTACAAAAGTTGCAAAAAACCACAATTCTGAAGGTGTTTTTCATTTTTTTTATTGCTGTTAATTCAAGGAAAAAGGGTTGCATAAAATCCAATCTGTTCTAGAAATATAAGTGGCCTTTCCAGTACATAACATTTCAAATATCAAAGTATATGGTAAACATACAAATAAGGAGAAGGTAACATACCTCCTATGTACAGTACAGTATTTTAAATCATAAAATAAGCTCCATAAAGTACAACTGGCAAGTGGTTCCCGACGCGGCCCATACGTGGCTTATCAAAACTCTCACTTGAACAACTCAACGACAGCTTAGCAATTAATTTAATAATGTGGTCCAAAAATACCCAGATCAAATAAAATATATTTAATCAAAATAATTTCCTTTACTCCAACTTTCTTTTTAAATTAAAGCTTTCATCTACCCCTTCGCACCCACCCCGTTCCCTTCCCCCCCTGAAATCCCACCCTGAAAGTTAGTTTCAAAATGGACATTGCTGCTATAAATATAAATGCTACACGGGAAGCATTACACGAAGCTTCTTTTTTCTTCAAGTTTTTCATTTTATCTAGCAATCTGTTAGGCTTCTGACCCCAGACCAAGTATCGAAGTCCCTCTGCTGTGCACCGATGGTGCCCCCGCGGGACACGACTCTGCCCCCTCTGCTCTGGACTGAGGAACGGGGAAAACAGAAGCAGCCCGAGCCTGACCCCGTGACGGCACAGCGGTCGTTGCTCATTGCTGTTGAATGCAGCAGTTCCAAAAATACACCCAGGCTTCCAGATAATCTCAGTGCACTTTAGGAAATCAAAAATTACCTGGAAGCAATTTAGTACATAGATTGGCTTTTTAAAAAAAAAAAAATTTTTTTTTCTTTTTAAAACAGCAGCATTAAACTTAGTGACAGGACACGGACATGATTACTACCATCTGAACACACTCGGCAGCCAGTCTTTCACATTATCATCACGCATAGTGGTAAACTTATCAAAGTGACTTTGCTACGAGAGAGACGGGTTAGGGAAGGAACGTGACTTCTGCACACGCCGGAGCTTCCGCCCGGACTGCAGCGGACCACACGCGTCTCAAACACAACGCAACACTGCTACGGTGGGTGTCTCTAGCACGACGCAGTGGTGGACTGCACGAGAGATCGGCCGTCGACTTTCAGCACAGACACAGACACACAACACTCACACGTTTGTTCACTTTGTGTCTCTCTGAAGCAACAGGCTAAAAAAGTATGATGAAGTAAAAACTTTTTTTTGTCGCTTTTGTTTTTTAAGAAAAAGCTTTGTCCACTTCATACATCATATGTTTTTCAGTTTCATATGGTTTTACTTCTTCCGCTCTCTTCCACTTAACGTGAATTGTGATTTGGATCACGAGCACTGCATATATGTATTTACGCGATGCTGTTTATTACATATATACACATGACTTGGGGAACTGGATTTCTCCTCTCAGATGAAGGTGAAGCACTTCCCCCTGGATTTACAGGCCACAGGAAAGGGGGTGGTGGGGAGATGTGTGTTTGATTTGGGGTCAAAGTGAGAAAAGCTGGGAAGAAGCAAAGTTTCTCTTTTTCAAAACCATATGACTGTCACCAGTGTTGTTAAAAAAAAAAAAAAAGGTCAAATACACAGTTTTAAAGATTCAGTAAACATTGCACACAGCAAGTATTCAGTGTAAAAAAAAAAAAAAACAGCACAGCAGACATTTTCCTTTCGATAGTGTGGAGGTTTAGATTACATGTATCATACAGATAAGCCTGCTGTTGAACCGGGAGACCAGAGGCTCAAAAGCAATGCATTCTTTTTGTTTTGGACATCAGTACAACAGAAATGAAAATTCCCAAGTGCATAGAAATCTAGGAAATGTATAGACAAAGAAACACAAACGAAATACCTTTCCTTTCCTCCCCTCCACACCCCACCATGACTCCCCAACACGTCAGGGTATTAAGCAGTCAAGCTTTACGTGTTTCAGTCTGCAGAATCCAACGTATCATTAGAAGGGGGGAGGGGAGGTGCGTATCTCAGTCTGTAAGTGCCTAAAACGGGAAAGACAGAACTGCTAAGTCACCGCTTACAATGCAATGCATCACAAACCACTACAAGACATCAAAAGGGCATGCTCGCCGGAAGACGGCCTCCTCCGCCCTACTGCACTTCCAAATGGTACATATGGTTACCGTCCAACAGTAACAGGGAGTTTGTGCTTTAACCAACCTAACGCTAGCAAACCCGATCTTCCTTTAAAAATGCCAAATGCACGTTTGCACTTCAAGACTTCTTTTCTGGATGAGACTTGGCAAAATGGACAAAAGCCAAATCTAAGAACAATCTGACGTCTACGCTGAGTTTGTGCTCTTGCTCCTACTTACTTAAGGACATCTTTCCTGTTCCTGGTGGTAATGACCCTCAACGGAGTTCAAATGAATTCCTTTGCTCCCAAACCAGTGCTTCAACATTCTGTTCCTTAAAATGCAATCGCATCTTTTCTTAAGCATCTGCCGGGAGGGGAAGGGGCAGCATGGCAGCGTGGCGGGGTGTGCACGGGGCCGGCTGCCGTGCATCCACGCGCTGGCCAGCAGCTAACAATCACACCTGTCGGGCGACCGGAATGACTTCCCACTTCTTCCTATTTAAAAATTTCACCTACTCTACAAAACAGGACTGTAGCTTAAAAAAAAAAAAGTGCTGCAAACAAGAGATGTGCCATCAGGTGACACAAATTCCCATTCTATTCCCTCAAAAGTGCCTCAATGGTTATTACACTCTCACTGGAAACTGAATTCCTCTCGACTCCCTTGTGCTGGGTGACCCGGGTCTACACTACGTTTTCCCATCTGCCTCTTGGGCTCTGTCCCCGAAAGCACACCATCTGTAAGCGAGCACACACCAGCGCTTTCGGCCACAGCGGGCTCGCCGTGCGCAGTGCGGTAGCGAGACACGGGCGCCCTCAGAAACAAGTCCTCTGGGAGCTCTCATGATTACCTTGCTGAGTGGCCTCCACGGACGGCTGCTTGCACTCCTGTGCGTAGTGCCCGCTCACACCACAGTTGTAACAGGACACGTTCCCGTTCTTCTTGGGCCCCGAACCGCTCGCACTGGCAACCACGCCGGGCGCCGGGTACACGGGGTAGAACCTCCCGAACCCTGCCATCTGCTGCATGCCGTAGCTGGCTTGGCTCCCCAGGACGGGGTCGTGCACCAGTCCGTTTGCATATGGAGTCTGAGGCAGAAAGAAAGGAAGTTGGTTTCCGTTGCTCTGATGTGCTTGGTTGAGGTAGCTGCCATTGCAGAGGGACGGCAGAGTAAAGAAGGACGGGACTCGGTACATTGGTCCGGGCATCGGGTTAGGATAGTAGTAGCTGTTGAGCTGAAGGCTGCCGTTGGTCCCACAGCCGCACCTTCGCCCGCAAGAGCCGCAGGGACCCGAGCCCATCTGCTGCGGCGGCAGGACTGTCCCGTTAGCGTTCGTGTTCCCCACGGCGCTGATGTAGGACGTGCTGTCGCTCTGCGCGGTGCTGTGTGTGAGCGCGGGGCTCGGGCTGGGCGCGGGGCCCGGGGTGTGGGTGGGGACCGCGGGGGCGCTGGCCGGCTGGGCCTGCCCGCTGCCCGGGGCCTGGGCCGCCGGGCTGAGCGCGCCGGGGCTCTGGCTGGGCAGCGCGCTGGCGCCGAGGGGGGGCCCCGGCAGGGCGTAGGACGCTGGTGGCTGTGCGGCCGAGAGGCCGGCTGCCGGGACGACTACCTTCACATTGCTAGGCTGAGGGACTGTCCCGGTGCTTCCCTCGAGTTGAGGCACCATTTGATTAAGTCCTACCACCGGGGATGCAGACTTGGCGATGGGGTCCGTGGTAGCAACAGGAGAGCCCGGAAAGCTCCCCGGGCTGTGGACAGGCAGAAAGGCAGTGTTTGGTGATCCGATGCTCAGATTCGTGGGCGGCTGCTGTGGGACGTTGACCGGGCAGCTCTCCGAGGACCCCTGTGGTGGCGGCAGCTTTAGTCTCTGAATTGTCAGGTGCAGAGCAGGGGTGCTGCTGTGTGGGAGGAACGCCGACGGAAGAGGTAACGGGGAAGCCAGTAATTCAAGGTGTTTCTCGGATTCTCCGGGAGAAGCCGCTGGCCCCAGTATTCCAACAGGGGTAGAATTTGCAGACTCCCTTATTGCAGAAATAGCAACAGGACTGGGAACGAGCATCCCTATGGTCTTGCCGTCAGCGGATTTGGGTGGAGGGACACCGACCTCGGACTTCTGGGCACCGTTGTGCATGACACAGTGTAAAGTTGGCATAAAAGAAATATGCTGATACTTGGGCGCATTTAGGGGATCTTCTAAAAGGCCTCCGTTGTCGCTTCCTAATGAAGCAATCTGAACAGGTGGCTTGACAGTGACGGTCTGGTTGACAGAACCGTAGCCCGTAAACCTGGTTGTTGACGGATTCCCAGAATCCTCAGAATTGCTGTCTGTGTCTAAGAGAAACAAATACCAATAGATGTCAATGCGGAACGCCCATCTCTGGCTAGAGAGAAAGTTTATGCAGATCTAAAATGAATGCTGAAGTCCGGATGTGGAGGAAATGTGTCCCTCAGTTACCGGACAGCCCAGAATTTCTGGCTCTCTATGGACTACGTTTAAAAGATACGGACAATGTGGAAACAGCAAAACCAGAGAGAGAATGGAAAGCCGAGTGGTTGCCAGGGGTGGGGAGCCGGGGGGCGACGAGGCAGCAGAGCACAGGGGGCTTCTGGGGCAGTGAGAACGATCTATAGGACATCACAATGGTAAACAGAAGTCGTTACACATTTGTCCAGGGCCACTGAAGGTGTAACAACCCAGAATGAATCCTTAGGTAAATGAGGGGCTTTAGGTGATGATAATGTGTCAACGGAGGGTCATCCCTGACTAAGATGTACCACTCTAGTGAGTGAGCTGGATAATGGCGTAGGCTGTTCATGCGGGAGAAGCATATGGGAGATCTCTGTACCCTCCTCTAGTTTACTGTAAACCTCACAGTGCTGCAAAACAATTACGTTTTTAATTAAAAAAAAAAATTCATGGAGAGATAAGCAACAAAAGGTTAACTGGAGACTGCATGAAGCACAATATAAAGACTGGAATTTATTTAGTATCACCTTACTACTGAGAAAAAAGGACTGAGTATTTTTTAACCTTAATTTTAGGCAATTCACTTAATTTATATTCTGTGCTGCTGCACCCAAGGCCTTCACAGACGTCTCACATACAAGATACAATTTAAAGGAGCTCAATCACAGGACTGTATTTAACCCAAATATCTAGAGGTAGGGAATGGAAGAGAATGGATTAATTATTCTTCCTCTTAAATATTTCAGGGGGGAGATAAAGCTACTACGACAGTCATAAAAGAAATGCTGTTAAAACACAAGCAGCAAGACAAATTGCAGAGCGCTGCTATTTCTCCAATGGCGACCTGATGGCATCGCAGATGCAAAGTGATACTTCATATGGTGGCACTGCCGCGGTCACTCTTAGGCTTGTGTACAGAAATAACTGCAATCTATACCCGCCCTGCGTTTCCTGACTTTTGATATAAAGAGGGCAAAAGAGAAAGTCTAGTTCACAATATTTAAATACCATAAACCCTGATACTGCAATAATATGTATGGAAAGCATGCAATTAAATATTGTGCCTATTTCAATGTCTTTTTGCTCATAAATACAGGCAGAACTGTGTAACGTACTTAAAATGCTTACACTTATTAAGGAAACAAGTAGCTATGGTCACCTGCTAAAAATTTTTGAAATACTAAAACAAATCATACCAGCAGTCTTCCTCAAGAAAGGTTAAACAGAACCTGCCTACTGACACAGAATGTCAACAGTGTTATTAATTATTAGAAAGAAGAAATTCAATTTATCAGTAAGTGGTTCTAGTATAAACTCCCCTTAATAACTGAGATGCTTCTTGCCAAACTTTTCAAAACAAAACATATCCAAAAATTAATAACTTATTCAAGGCATTTTATCTGTATCTGTACCGTCAGAGGAATCCACAGTTAAAGATAAACGTTTCACGGACCCACAAACACATGGCCAACTAATCTTTGACAACGCAGGGAAGAACATCCAATGGAATAAAGACAGTCTCTTCAGCAAGTGGTGCTGGGAGAACTGGACAGTGACACGCAGAAGAATGAACCTGGGCTCTTTCTCACACCATATACAAAAATAAACTCCAAATGTATAGAGACCTAAATGTAAGACAGGAAGCCATCAAAATCCTAGAGAGGAAAGCAGGCAACACCTCTCTGACCTCGGCTGCAGCAACTTCTTACTCAACACGTCTCCAGAGGCAAAGGAAACAAAAGCAAAGGAAACAATCAGCAAAACTAAAAGGCAACTGACAGAATGGGAGACGATATTTGCAAACGACATATCAGATAAAGGGTTAGTATCCAATATCTTAGAACTTATCAAACTCAACACCCAAAAATCAAATAGTCCAGTGAAGAAATGGGCAAAAGACATAGACATTTTTCCAAAGACATCGAGATGGCTAACAGACACGTGAAAAAATGCTCAGCATCACCATCATCAGAGAAATACAAATCAAAACCACAACAAGATACCACCTCACACCTATCAGAATGGCTCAAAAGAACAACTCAGGCAACAACAGATGTTGGCAAGGACACGGAGAAAGAAGATCTCTTGCGCTGCTGGTGGGAATGCAAACTGGTGCAGGCGCTCTGGAAAACAGTATGGAGGGTCCTCAAAAAGTTAAAAATATGGTAAAAATAGGGTAAAAAATACCCTATGACCCAGCAACCACACTACTAGGTGTTTATCCAAAGGATGCAGGTGTGCTGTCTCGGAGGTGCACATGCACCCCAATTCTTACAGCAGCACTATCGACAAAGCCACAGTATGGGAAGAGCCAAGATGCCCCCTGGCAGCTGAATGGATTAAGAAGAGGTGGTATATGTACACAATGGAGTAGTACTCAGCAATCAGAAAGAATGAAATCTTGCCACTTGCAACAACATGGATGGAACTAGAGGGTGTTATGCCGAGTGAAATTAGTAAGAGAAAGACACGTATCACATGACTTCATGCATATGTGGAATATAATAAGATACAAAACACATGACCATGATGGAAGGGAAGCAAAAATATTAAAACAGCAAGGGGGCAAAACAAGAGACTCTTAAATATAAACTAGGGGCTCTGGAGGGGTAGGGGGGTGGGGGGGATGAGCTAAACGGGCAAGGGGCATTAAGGAGGACACTTGATATGAGCACTGGGTGTTATATGTAGGGAATGAATCACTGGAATCTGCTCTTTAAATCATTATTGCACTATATGCTAACTTGGATGTAAATTAAAAAAAGAAGATAGATAGTTTTATTTACGAGAGAGAGCGAGCAAGCACAAGCAGGGGAGGGGCAGAGACAGAGAGAGACACAGAATCTGAAGTAGGCTCCAGGCTTCCAGCATCAGCACAGAGCCTGATGCGGGGCTTGAACTTGGAAGCTGTGAGATCATAACCTGAGCTGAAATCAGAGGCTCAACTGACTGAGCCACCTAGGCGCCCCAAAGATAAAACATTTAAGTACAAAGAAGATATAATATTTTTCAGGTGGTCAACTAAATTTCTACTTGAACTGGGCTTTCTTTAAATCTTAAGTCATAGCAAATAGCCCCATGAGTTTAAATGATCCTAAATGGTTTTCTGAGCACTGTAAGGACTCATGCAGCTAATCAGAGATGGTCTCTCCCTTTTCTGCACTGGTTTTGAAAAGTATAGTCTCAAAACAAAACCCCATAATGACTAACAGAACAGCAACAAGGTCACATGCTTTTTAAAGCAACCTTTTCATGTACTCAAAATTCTAAAAATGATTAGAGCTTTCTACCACAGGAGACATCCTCCCCCTGCTGGTTTTAGACATTCCAAATGATTCTTCATTTAGGGAAGGCTCATTTAGCCACTTGATAACTGAGCCTACCCAAAAAGGGCAAGTTCCTCCATCTAAGCCACCACTCGCCCTATCTGATGACAGGAAAGGGGGGCTGCGAAGTAACCCAAGCATACAGGTGCACTTGTAACACTTCTGCGAAGAGGCCAAATCGCACTATTCGCTTAAGAGCCCCAGGATTACTGGTACGTCCTCCAGAATCAAGCCTGGCATGTGAAATGAGACACACTGAATGCCTGTCTATTCTGGAGAAGGAAAAAAAAATTCTCTCATTTAACCTTCATAATTAGCTCTAGGTGGTTATCTCCATTTTTTTTTTCTTTCACAAGAAGACTGCAGACCAGACAGAGTGCCACTCACGTTAGCAGAACTGGTGGTAGGGACCCTGCATGCTATGCCTGATAGGACTTCACAGCAGCTGCAAGTCAAGGTCGGCTTTACTCGTATGTGACACAGCAGCACTTAGGGCCGTAGCTCCCAAGGACATGACCGGACACTCTGACACAGCAGCCCGGGTCTCGGAGAGCTATGGTAGAGGGGTCCCTACAGATCTTCAGGCGGCCCAAGAGAAGTCACTTAATGTCTCCCACTACTTTGGGTACACCTTATAACCAAGATGTTACCAATCAGATGTCTCTACCATGTGTAATGAATGATATCCCCATTCAGCATATACATTTTTGAGATCTCATTTCCAGAAAGGGTGTCTGACACTCCACTCCTGCTTAAAAGGAACAAGAAAGCTAGCAAAAACTGTCAAAATCAACTTTTTTAGAACTCTGGAAATTAACTAAAGGAGTATAGCAATCTGAGGAGTGTTTATTCCAGAAAAACTACTGAATCTCCTAAGAACAGTGGGCACTGTCGCATGTTACCTTGTCCTAATTCCTGTACTTCCTCCAGCTCAGAAGTAGCCTTATAAACGAATAGTTGTGCAACTACAGTAGCTCTAAGAACGAGTAGCCTAGCAGCTCCCAGAAGAAGCTACCTAAAAAAGCCCCATCCCTAAAGAACTGTCACTATCTATCTAGCAGCTGGCGGTCACTAGCCACAGGGCATTTTTCACAAAGAATCAGCAGCAAATGTTTAACAACCGGGCTGCCTGAGGCAGCACTGCCAGTTGGGACAGCAAGAGGCTGACCAAAAAACTTAAAAGGAAAAACTGAAGAATTAGATGTCCGTAAGGAGCTCTGAAAAGCTTCCACATATTCTTGAAAACCTAGGAGGCCACGCTCATGTCTAGGGCTGCATGTAAACCCAGGAAAGCACAGAGAAAGCACTACAGTCTCACTTTTGGCCAACTCTGATCTTCTGTTTGAGGAGGAACTGAAGACCTAATACGTACAGAAAACAAAACAGCAAAACGGCAGATGTGAATCCTACGTTATCAGTAATTACAGTAAGATTAAAAGGATTAAACACTCCAATCAAATGGCAGAGACAGGCAGCGTGGCTAAAAAGCCATAATCCAACTATACACTGTCTTATTATAAGAGACACACTTTAGATTCAAAGACACAACTAGTCTTAAAGTGAAAGGATGGAAAGGGGCGCCTGAGTGGCTCAGTTGGTTAAGCGTCCGACTCTTGGCTTCAGCTCAGGATCTCACAGTCTGTGAGATGGAGCCCCACACTGGGCTCTGCACTGACAGTGCGGGGCCTGCTTAGGATTTCTCTCTCCCTCTCTCTCAATGAACAAATACAAAAAAAATTTTTTTTAAAGTGAAAGGATGGAAAAAGTAGTGCCCTATAAGCAATACAAAAAGAGAGCTAGAATGGCTCTATTATTCTCAGATAAAATAGGCTTTAGGCCAAAAACAGTTACTAGAGACAAATAAAAAGATATTTTATAATGATGAAAGAATCAACCCCTCAAGAAGATAAGAAAATTATAAATATGTACCTCCAACAACACATTTTCAATCTTTCTACACTAAACTATTTTATTATGACTCTCTTCTTTCTACTTAATTTCATATGCAGTGAAATAAGCTTAAAAACAAAAATCAACATTGCTAGGAACTGCCAAGTCAGTGGTCTATAAGACGCCCTTGACATCAATTAAATTTAAAATCAACGATGACAGTTATAAGAACATAAAATTACTTATGTTTGACAGATTTTAAGAGACAACACCCATTTCCCTCCACCGTCCCCACATCCCTTCAAAGCGCAAACCTCTGTCTTTTTCTTCTTCGCTTTCAAAGCTTTCTCTTCCATCATGTCGTGGGCTAGAGGGAGAACTGTAACTCTCTGAAGAGGTTTCTCCACATGTGTCATGTCCAGATCCAATGTCCAAATTCACATCTAAAAATAACAATTCTATTCTTAAAAAAATCATGTTAAGTAAATTTCTGAATTGAATCATTAGAATTAGCTATAGCCGGGGCGCCTGGGTGACTTAGTTGGGGAAGCGTCCAATTTCAGCTCAGGTCATGATCTCATAGCTCCTTGAGTTCAAGCCCCGTGTCAGGCTCTGTGCTGACAGCTTGGAGCCTGGAGCCTGCTTCGGATTCCGTGTCTCCCTCTCTCTCTGCCCCTCCCTTGCTCACACTCTGTCTCTGTCTCTCTCTCCAAAATAAACATTAAAAAAAAAAAAGAATTAAAAAAAATTAGTTATACCTGTAAAAATTTTTTCAGTTTTTCTATAATCACCTAAAAATCTAGTCCTTGACCTAGGTAAAAATTCATCATTACAACATTAATTTTAAATGAAAATAATTGAAGAGCAAATACATTCTTAAGTCAAATGTACAGGGACAAGTCAATCTTACGGACTTGAAACAATCAGAGGTAAATAAAGTTCACTGCAGGGCGTGCTTGGTGAGAGCACACTGAGCCGTTCTCTACATCTAGATGCTACAACTCCGTAGAGCTTGTTGGAAAATTCATCTTTAAGACAACTCAAGTATCATCTAGTAGACTCATCAGTCCCCCGGGTTCCACCCGAAGCCAACAGCAGGGTGGGGCAGGGGGTGTAGAGCAGACCTGCCGTGATCAATTAAGCCAGGTCCCTGTGGAGCACAGAGAAGGGATTACTGGTCCACCCAGCCCTGGCCCCAACTCAGGGCGCCGTTCTATTCATTTCTGTAAAGCAGCTGAGCTTGCAAAGATTCTGCCTCGCAGTAAGCACTCAACACATGTTTAGGACAGAACTCCCCATAGAGGGAGTTCTGGAGAGATCTCAGGGCTACAGATGAGTGAACCATCGCTACGGCAACCTGGCAGAACCAATAAAAGGTAATCACTCGGACAAAACAGGTGTTAGAAAAAAGATACGGTTTGTGTAATATACAAATCAGTTGACTAATGTGTGTCTTTAGAAGGCATTAAATTTATAACAGGGTTCACACTGTTAAGGATGACCTCGCCTAGCCCAACCTTACTCAGATGCTGACTCAATATTAAAGAATAAAGTCACTAAGAATGCAGATGACATGGGTTCCCTTTGGGTAATAAAATGCCAAACTGCCAAGGGAAAGCTGCACAAGATCTCATGAGGCTGTAAGGAAAGTGGCAGAGGAGTGACTTGGGCAAGTAGTAATTTTACAGAAAAGTCATCTGGAGTACACTTACCCCATGATAATAAGGTTTCAAATTACCAGTCACAACATGACTAAGGAAAGGGACGCAAGTGAACGGCAATGGCAATCTGATGACAATCTAATGTGCCACAGCCGCCAAAAAGCCTGGCATTAACCTGGACCACAAAAAACGAAACCTTTAAAACTGTGGCATACGTGCAACCTGTGCATGTAAGTATTCCAACCAGCATAATGAACAAAATGAACAATTCAATTAAGAGAATCAAAGATTCAATGACAATCCTGAGTCAGAAATGATGGGCTGAAAGGGAGCTCCCGGGGGAGGCTGAGCTGAGAGCTCAGATAGTGAAACTACAGATTAGTCGTTGAAACTTCAAGAAGTTTCAGAATATGTTCAAACAAACAAACAAACCCCCCCCCCCACACACACACAGAGCTATTTCTCAAAATGACAATTTATACAATGATTTACTCTAGATTTTATTAGCCAGTAATTATTCTCGTCACCAAACTGCCAATATAATAACATGCAGTTTTCCAAGAACTAAATATATAAGTCTAAATCCATACTAAACAGAATTCTGTTTTTAATGATCTCAAAGGCGCAGTCTTTGGAATTTTTAGCATCAGAAATTATTATTATTATGTGACCCTCTGGAGTCAGAAGGTGTGGAAGGGGAGTGTGAAACCATGATGCCAAAGGTGTTCCGTGCGCGGTCTTTTTTTTTTTCTTTTCTTTTCTTTTTTAAGTTTATTTATTTTGAGAGAAAGAGGAACAGAGCACATGAGCAGGGAAAGGGCAGCCAGAGAGGGAGAGAGGGAATCTCAAGCAGGCTCTGCTCGCACTGTCAGCACATAGCCCAATGTGGGGCTTGAGATCATGACCTGAGCTGAAGTCAAGAGCCAGACGCTTAACGGACTGAGTCACCAAGGCGCCCCCATGCACTGTCCCTTTAAATAGAAGCAAAAAACCTTTCTGTCTATTACCAAAGTAAAAGGTTGTGCATGTTATTAAGACGAAAGGAAGCTGGTGACTCTGAATTCCGTCACTGACACCTTCTGTAAGAACTACCGAGAGGTCAAGCATCCCGCTGCCCCCGAACTTCGTGGTGCCACTAAGAGCAACAGACTAACAGGGTGAAAGGAGCATGGCAATGCGGTGGGACAAAGGTTTAATAACGCACATAAGACACAAAGCTCGTGATTTTAAAAACAAACAGAATGCAAAGAGAACAGATGACAAATAGCACTGCCGGGCTCTTCAGGGACACAACATGAGAGGGGCGGGGAGGGACTCTCGGTCCCTTACGTCTTTAGGGTTTTGAACTATATAAATGTCTTATTACTCAAAACAGAAGATAACTTTAAAATTAAAAAAAAGACCCAGACAATCTACCATTCAGAAGGACTGATATTTTTAACTCCAATATACTACCCACTACTTTA
Source organism: Proteles cristata cristata (assembly GCA_017311185.1). Taxonomy (NCBI): domain Eukaryota; kingdom Metazoa; phylum Chordata; class Mammalia; order Carnivora; family Hyaenidae; genus Proteles; species Proteles cristata. The sequence goes on along the minus strand of JAESUZ010001077.1, from coordinate 174,207 downwards.
AGACATGTAGGATTTGTTCCAGAAGGAAAAAAAAATACCTTAAATATATCTTAGGTTTACTGAATGCTTAAAAGTAATTCCTTCTTTATAACCTAGTATTTCCAAGGGAAATTAATAAACAGAGGGTTTTGTTTTTTTTTTAAATTGGAGTCAGCAAACATCCGACTTACATTTGATATCAATAGAAAGCTGCAGAAAATATAGTTTATTTATAGTCACACTTCAGGACATAGAGTAAAGTTTATCTTAATAAGAAACCCTGAGGTTGTATTTTCAGAATATTGGAAGAAAAGAGAAAAAGGAATTGGAGTTTGGGGTGCTATTTAAAAGTTCTTAATAACCTGCAAATGTATGTTTTCTTCTAGAATAGAGGGAAGAACTAAATCACTGAACACCAGTGTGCTCAGCACTCACTAAGTGCTTTTCAGATGCTGCCATATTTGATCCTTACAATCCAAGGCGGTAGGTTATTAGTCGTGTTTCCAAATGAGAAGAATTAGGCTGCAGAGAGGGCACACATTTATGAAACCGGTGGAGTACAAGATTCAAACCCACACGTGCCTAAGATCAGAGTCCACAGAACTTCTCTGCAAGTATGAGGCTAAAGAGGCCAGAAGAGCTGTGTGCTCCTTCAGTGAGCAGGGGTTCCCGAACCACGTGAGGGACGAGAGACAGAGCCACCTTCTGAGGGTGGGATGCATCTGACGGAGGTTTCCACTGGGAATGACCCGATTTACTCTGCGACGTAGGGGCAAACACACGGGCAGTACAGAGTGAGCCGGGAGGAGGAGGAGCAGAGACGCGCGATCGGCCACAAGTCGTTGTCCTCCATTCGCAGACAGAGACCTTTTGTCATTCTTATTTTAGCCTTTTCCTCCTCCTTTTACCTGCCACCACCACAGGAAACCTCAGAGACAGTGACGTGTCACGATATACTCCTAAACGATGTGTTTTTCCCCAGGTCATTTTCTCCCCAAGGACAGTTCAGTTCTTTAATTCAGTAAGTTGGCCAGCTGATTTTAGAGTCAAAATGTAACCATATTTCCTGTATCAATATTCAGTCTCTCTGAACCAAGTACCTGGTTTAAAAACACACTCCATTAAAAACATATATATTCTAGTTACTTATGTTGTATCACAACTGAATGTACTAACAGTTGAATTTACAATCCTTAACTTGTGAACTCAGTCCAATCTACAAATGTGTTAGGTACACACATGAACAAAACATACTCCTAGGGATCTATGTGCTTTTAATCTCTTTTATCTTTACTACTAACCACACAATTTACACAGACAAGTTATTAATGAACCAGCAGAAAGGACACTTCTCGAATGAATACAAAACCTAAAAATAAGGAGAATGTAAACTAAAAGCGGGTAAACGGAAACCATATAAATCCAGTACAATAAAAATCTCAGTGTCTGAATTCCCCTAGAACTCCGACAGGAAAGCGTTAATGAGATTCTAAAAACTGGCTCTACACAAGGACAGTGAGGGCTCCCAGGAGGGCAGGCGATATGCTCCGGGGGCTTCACCTGTGCTCTGGGGCAGGGGACTGGCTTGCCAACAGGTGGGGAGCCTGTGGCCTCCACAGGAAGGAAAAGGTGGGGAAGTGCGACGGTGGCAAAGGGAAGGTTCACCTCTATGGCTGATTCCGATTTCTTAAATCAATTCCATTAGTGCTTTAGAACGATTTAATTCAGAGACTGCTATTCCCAGCCGTGCAGGGTACCAGGATAACACCAGGGTTTGACAGCACAGCTCAATAACTACTGTAACAGGCATCATGCAAAATATACATAGGTGATAGGTATCTGAAGGAAGAACAAACTTTCTTACCTTTCACAGAACCTCCATGGGCATGCTGAGAAGCAGAGAGTCTAATACCATTTATTCTACTATTCAATCTGTTGTCAGTTTTCTTAATTTTCTCCCTAAACCCAAAATATACATGTTACTGACATTTTTTTATAAGGCCGCTAGAGAACACAGTAAGCAGTATTACTAAAGTTCCCCTCAATTCTTCTATAGTAAAAAAAAAATTTAGTAAGGTATAATCTAAGTGCAAGATTTGCCCTTTAGTGTACAGTTCTGAGAGTTCTGCCCCTCCAAACTGAATATATTTGACAATAGCTTTATTTTGATCATCTGCATTTGCTATTTTTGAATTACAAAAAATAAGCCCAGAAATAAAAATATAAGAAAAAATACTATTTATATTATATAAACTAAACATGCCCAGAGTCAAATCCTACATATTGCTTTTCTTACCAATTCCTATTACTGGAAACATTAAATTGAACCTACTTTTCTATCTGTGGCTTTCCTTTCTTCTTATTTATTGAAGATAAGCTTCGTTTTTCAGTTGAATGCTAGTGAAAAGAATAAAAAGAAATCAGACGAAGTAAAACTAACCCGTACTCCTAGAGATACCCTTCCATTCTCCTACCAAACGTTAAAACGACACATTCCCAGTTATAATATTAAGAAATTCCGACTTCTAACCTATTTCTTAAAAATACCTACTTGAACCACTAAAATTTGCACATTCTCTGATAAATACTATTACTCTAAGAAAAATACCTATTTTGAATTTTGCTTTTAAAATGGCCCTGTATTCTTTCTTCTGAGCACAAAATAAAACACAGTCAAGTAACTAGCATTTGCTTAACAGGTTCAATAGTATTCTTTTGAAGTGCAACACAGTTTTATCAACTTTAAGAAGAAAAGGTGTAGATGCTGAAGTAGAGAGAACAAAGATATAACTGAATGAACTCTGGAAACAGGCCATTAAGTATGACTAAGGTAACATACAATTTCTCAAAACATGCTTCAGCGCCTTCGTTTGCAAAGCCACATTCCAGTAAAAGTTAACATTTGGAGCGGCGTGCTGGCCAGAAATAAACACCAGGTTAACAAATGCATTTTCTAAAAAGAAGGTGGCTCTCCAGAGCCACACCAGTAAGCCTTCTCCTGCATCTGCGGTGCTTGAGAGCATTTTGCGCTCTGATTAGGCCAACTCCTGAGAAAGCAAGTATTTCACAAATTATATTCAGGAGTGTGGGGAAACTGCCCCAACCTTCTCATGAGGAAAGTCAGGCTCAACAGTCCCAAAACCAACGGCAAGGTAGTGACTGAAATGTGACTAACTCTTCCAAAAGCAAAAAATCTGGCAGAACCATTTGATGTATCCCTAGCTAGAATATACATTATAAGATTCGTATTAAAATGTACTCAATAAAGGCAGGGCGCCTGGGTGGCTTAGTCGGTTAAGCGTCCGACTTTCACTTAGGTCATGATCTCGCAGTTCGTGGGTTCGAGCCCCGCGTTGGGCTCTGTGCTGACTGCCAGCTCAGAGCCTGGAGCCTGTTTCAGCCTGTGACTCCCTCTCTCTCTGACCCTCCCCTGCTCACGCTGTCTCTCTCTCTCTCCTAAAAATAAATAAAACATTAAAAAAAAAAAATGTACTCAATAAAGGCAATCTCAAGATGTTTTTTCAGGTCTCAGAAGAGTTTAGACCATCTATTCCAATTAATTGAAAGTCTAACAGCTATACGATCTGACATGACGATGCCTGGAGAACCCGACTCTTGCAGAGTGGCAACGCATGGAGACGAGAACGAAGCCCGCACGTGCCTGGTCAGCTAAGGCCACACAGTGCTCCGGGTGCTGAAGAGCAGGGCAGCTCTGCTTCCTCCAGTCCACGATTCCATTCTGTTCAGAATACTGCACGGTGAGCCCATCCAACGGAGAACAACTTGTACCGATGGTGCTATCAGAAGACGTGATTAGGGCATGAAAATCTGTCCTCAATAATCAAACTTGTACTGTATCATATAATGAAGGAGCTACTGTAACCCTTTCTTCAGTATGTTATTTTTTTAAAAAGACTGACTAGTGAGATCTCTAAGGGAAAAAAAGGATACTAAAAGAAATTATCACACAGCTATTTTAGCTAATAAATAACACCTGTCTCTAAGGAAATTAGTAACAAATGCATGCTGTCTTCAGACACCACATATGGTCATCTGTACCACTTACGACTGGAACGTGACCCTGCTCTTGAGAGGACAGCTGACTAAGCACTGTGTATGCCTAAGGCATGTTACAGGACAAGATAATGTGACTGAGAACAGAAGAAACAGACAACAGAAACAGACTCAAAAACAATCCTGAAACAGAAGTCACTGGACATGACCTTTGAAACAATGGTGCTTAGGGGCGCCTGGGTGGCTTAGTCGGTTGAGCGTCCGACTTTCGCTTGAGTCATGATCTCGCGGTTCGTGGGTTCGAGCCCCGCGTCGGGCTCTGTGCTGACTGCCAGCTCAGAGCCTGGAGCCTGTTTCAGTCTGTGACTCCCTCTCTCTCTGACCCTCCCCTGCTCACACTGTCTCTCTCTCTCTCTCCCCTAGAAATAAATAAAACATAAAAAAAAAAATTAAAAAAAAAACAAAACAATGGTGCTTAATACGTCAGTGACTACAAGAAGATGGGAAATCTGGGAAGTGTCCCGAGAAATATTAAAAAGACCCACATTTAAATTCTGGAACTATAAAAGAAACTGAAATTAAGAACTCGATGGATAGAAACGGATGAACAAAGTCAGTAAGGAGGAACTCTGGCCAGAAGAAACTAGACTGGAGCTGGAGAGGAAGAAAATACAGAGAACACAGAAAAGCCAAGGAGACCCACGGGGCACGGTGGAGAGTCTAACACATTAAGCACCCCAAGTCTAAGAAGAGAAAACCAGAGAATCAGGCAGAAGCAGTATCTGAAAAGGTAGTGGCTTGGACTTTTCTAAAACCAAAAGGTATCAGGCTTCAGGCTTAAGAAGTAGAATTCACTCAAAGACAGCTACAAACAATATCATAGGAAAGCGCTCAAAACCAGACAACAGAATCTTAAAAAGCAGTCAGGCTTTGAAACGTGCATCTGCTTCCGGAGGGCAACGAGAAGCCTGAAGCCATGAACACCAGTGGTCTTTGCTAGTCCCCCCCACCCCGGGAGCAGAATCCAGACGGCACGGCTGATACGGGAGGCGAGCCCAGGAAGCTGGAACAAGAAGTGTGCAGAAGGAAACAGGAGAAGAGGAAAATTCAACTTGTTAAAGGTCCATTACTGAGGTTGCCAACATAAGCCAACAGAGGCTCAAACCGGCTGGGACCTCCCAGAATTCTCAATCCAAAGGCCAGGAAGCTGGAGCCTCCCCATCAGATGAGTGGTGACCAGACTCCCTGGGCAAATTAACCTGCATTTCTGGACTGTGCTAGTCTGAGGGCCAACTACGTCCCCAGAATCAGCAAGGGCCTGGAGGCAGAAGGCCGAAAGTCTTACAGCGTGGGTGGACAGGAGAAACATGAAGGGGGTTCTAGAGCCGGGCTGAGGCTAAAATGCGAGGGACCAAAGGCATTAAACAGGAAGACAGTAAAACCTGACTTTCAAAGCGCTCACAGAAAGTCATTGCCAACCTAGAATCCTACATCCAGCAAAAGTGCAGGCAAAAGAAACATTTTTTCCCAGGTAAGAGCAAAGTGAATGCGTCACCGGCAGACAGGGCTACAGGAACTACCCCCAGTCCTCCAGCAGGAAGGCAACAATGATGGACGGACGCTAGGACACAGGGGAAAGAAAGCAGGCACCGGAGCGGTAAAATCCAACGGACAGGTGAAGGCAGGCTTCACGGGGTCTACACTACAGAGACGCCCTGTGGCACAGGACGGCCACAGCCTGTAAGGTGAGAGGGGGAAGAGCAGTAACGGCGAGTAAAGGTCCTCACAGGGGGTGTGGTGCAAGCTTCGTTCGCAGCAGACCTCAGAGAGTCAAAGATGCGGGCTACAATCTGTGACCTCCTGCTACCACCAGAAGAATCGAGAATACATAGTTCTCAAGGGTTCAACAGAACAGAAAAACAGAATAAAACCACCCTACAGCAAGAAAGGAAAGAAAAGGAAGGTAACACAGAAAAGGTGGGACAAATAACAAGCAAACTGCCAGTAAAATGGCAGAATTCTAGGCAAATGTCTCAGTAATTAAAGTAAATGTGACAGTGCATTAAAAATGTACAGGGGCACCTGGGTGGCTCAGTTGGTTAGGCGTCTGACTTCAGCTCAGGTCACGATCTCACGGTTTGTGAGTTCAAGCCCCGCATCGGGCTCTGTGCTCATAGCTCAGAGCCTAGAGCCTGCTTCAGAATCTGTATCTCCTCCTCCCTCTGCCCTTCTCCCCCTTTCATGCTCTGTCTCTCTCTCTCTCAAAAATAAATAAATATTTAAAAAACATTTTTTTTAATGTACAAAGACATTATGTTTTAGGAATGAGATACATACTTCACCAGGGGACTCTTCCCGGTGTGCTTCTTGTGGATTATGGTGTGCTGTAACACATCTGCAGTAGAGGAAGACACAATTCATTACACCCAGTGCTGCTGCCAAAAATCCAAAAGGGTGATGCAACCAAGTCATGTGACAGGGACAGTGTCACCAGACTGTGCAGAACGCTTCTAAGCATTTTTCACAGAAAGCTCCGTAAAGGGGCAATTTTTGAAAGACACACTAAACTCATGAACTTCCTTCAACATCCTCTGCCATGTGTCCCACCTGAGAGCAAACGGGCTTTGTCCAAAACTATGCAAGTCAGCTTTGAGCAAGCCACTATAAAACCAAAACCTTCCGTGTTAGGCAATTTGTTTAACCATTTAAAACATGAAGGGTCTCAAATTCAAAAACGCCTGCCTCTTAATATAAGAAACACGCATACCCAGCTCCCAGATCGCTCTACAAAGCTTGAACAACATGGTCTGAACTGCGAGGGATACACAGATTTTTCTTCCCCAATAAGTCAGTACTGCAAACCTATTTTCCCTTCCTTATGATTTTCTCAACATTTCCTTTTCTCTAGCTTACTTTATTCTAAGAATACAGTATCATAATACATCTGAAACACAAACTATGTGCCAACTGACTGTTTACATGTTTGGTAAGGCTTCTGATCAAACAGCAAACTAGTAAGAGTTAAGTTTTGGGAGAGCCAGATTTTCTACTACAAGGCGGCTGGCGGCCCTAACCTCTCTGTTGTTCAAGGGTCAACTATATTTGCCTCTTGAAACAAAATATATCACAGAAACAAGTGAAGGCCTTTCTCCATCCCATTCAACTTCCTCCCTCTATAGAGATAAACCAGTTGAAATATTCTAGTGCATGTTTTTATGAAGCACCGGGGTCAGACCCAGGTATTTGCTATTTCACACAAAGCTATTGTGAGGACTTCAGTCTCCATCCCCTGAACACATCGACAATTTTCACAGCTGTGGAACGCTGGGCAGTAGCATAAAATTAATTACTTCCAACCTCACTGCACAGTGTCAAATTTCTGTCCAAACGAGTTGTACCAATTTATATTCCCAGCCGCAGCAGATCAGAGCTCCCGTTACTTCATACCGCTGGTAATGTCAGACTTGAAAATGTTTTGCCAATCTGATAAGCGTGAAAGGATTATCTCGCCATTTTTACAGTGTGCATTGTTCAGACTACTTGTGAGGCTAAACACTATTTAACAGTCATTCACATTTCTTCTTCTGTGAATTAGCTATCTTTATCTTTTGTCCTTATTGTCAATTAGACTGATGCTCTCACTGAGTTTTTGGAAGCATATTTCTATTGTCTGGATACAGTCTTTCTTCAACTGTGAATATCCTGTAAATATCTTCTAACTGCCTGTTTTTTGGTTACAAGTTCCGTCCTAATTTAGAACAGAAAGATCTCCATCCACCACAGTCATGCTCGGCTTTGTCAAGAAAGCCTTCTTGTCCCCGACTATTAACATTTAAAAGTTCTATTTTACATTTTATATGCACTACATTAAGTTTAGATGTACGTTTCTTTTGTTATTTACTTGAAATTTTTGTGCATGATATAACTAGGGATCTAATTATATATATTTTTTCCAATTGGAAAGCCAGCCAACACCATTTATTGAATAGTCTATTTTTCCCTCATTTATTTATAATGCCACCTGTCACATTCCAAGCTCCCATATGTCTGTTTCTCAGCTCCTTAATCTGTCCTAATGGTCTGTTTGTCCATCCCTGTGCCTATATCAGGCAGAATGACTTATTCCAGTGAATCCACACTTACCTTCTTCTTGACTTGAAGCTTCTGAGCTGTCTTCCTTTAAGTGTTCTAATATTTTAGAAGTCTTCAGAGAGGACTGTAAGTTATCTGCAGGAAGTATTCAATACCATTAACTTTTTAGAAAAAAGGCAATAAAGAAAACTCACAGAAGGATTCTTTCTGTCCCAAGGGGAGAGTGGAAAGTCAGTGGTAAAGAAAACATTTCTACTAGTTAGAATCTTTAGAAAACCAAGGTGACACAGCACAAAACATGGGCCTGGGCGTGGTGACCCTGAATCAGGGAGCCTGCTCTCCCCATGAAAACCATCAGTCTGGAGCAAGCGGCTTCACTCCGCCAGCCCCAGGGGCTCATGTGCTCTGTGAGAGGACACACTACGTCGGTGCTTCGCAGACATCGGTGGTGTGGGAAGGCTTTTCAAATTTCTAACATGCTGTGAAGCATTCCTTTTATAAGATACAAGCAGGAATGGCAATGTCCAATGGCTACAAAGCCTCTCAAGTTTCTACCGTGTGTTTCTATTCTACTACAGAGCAGTGGCCCACGGGGTACTTTCCAAACGCCTGGGACTAGTCCTCAGGTAAGATGCAGACTACTGGGGTTCCAGAGTGCGATACAGTGAAGTCATTTAGGAGTTAACATTTGTCTTCTCAATTGTTAGGACATTGAATATTACGGTCTATCCCTGGAGAAAAAAGGTAGAGCTGTCATCTTTTTCAAAAAAGTGCAAATGAACTTTGACAACAATGTGTTCTCTGGTGAAACATTTTGGACATCCTGACCACATTTTCCACAATCCCAAAACATGTCCTTTAACACATTTAATTTTGCAACAATTTGAGGTCTTCTAATCTACAACCCCCTTTAGCACTATGCATGGAATTTAACTACGGTAAAGCTCTGGTGATGAGTTTTCTGTTATCTATATACACACACTCACTTGGGCCAGTTTTCCAGGGTCGCCTGTTAAAAATCTGAATTAAAAGTTTACCGCTGTGTTTTCAGAATTAAGCAAACACTATTTATAGATACTCCTTAAAAAGTACTTACATTTGGTTCAAGCAGAAAGAAAGCACTGATTGTTAAATCTATATAGCCCTAAGATGATTAGGACTCTCTTTAAAAAAAAAACCAGCTACTGCCATTGTTCGGACATAAATTTAACCGTGGAGTCATTCATCTTGCCTCATCAACTTGTCATCAAGAATCTCTCTCTCTCTCACACACACACACACACACACGAGAGAGAGAAACTTTAAAAGTTAACCCTTGTTATCATATCCAGTCACATTACTTTTTAAAAATTCTTTTCCTTCCACCTCAAAATGAGGAAATATGCATTTTCCTTCCTCTTTAGGTACAAGGAAATAGGACTTTGCTGGTAGCAGAAGGAGAGGTTAAAAAAAAGGAATAGCCACTTGCCATAATGGCTGTGCTTAAAGTTATCACATGCTCCTAATGCACACATCAATGTTCCTGGCAAAATAGTTGTCTAAAAAGGCAGCTGAGACGGATGTGCGTAGAAGTACACACAAGGCCGAGTGTAATAAAGGATGAAACATGAGGGCAAAAGCAACCTACAGGAACAGAAGGAAAAAAAATGGGGAAAAATCTTCAGGAGGTAGTATTTCAGTTGGGTCTTAAAACAGGTGTGATTTTAACAGGCTGTGCCAAAAGGAAGGGGATTTAGAAGTTCAGGTACAGAATGAGCTGAGACACTGGGACAGGAAATGGCAGGTGTACTGAGTGGATGCCAAGCCTTCAAGCAGCCAGAGCCAGAGAGACTGGCCATGAATCACAAGGAGGCTCAGGGCAGGGCTTGAATTTCAAGCCAAACTTTTAAGGTTTTGAAGAGGGGATTAACCACCTGATCCCTGAGGTAATCCTGGGAAAGGTTAAAGTAAAGTGAGAGGCCAGAGCTGGAGAGACGCGCCAGACTTGGCGCAGGGTGTGCATGGAAGGGGCAGCAGCAAGGGAGGCGCCCGTGTCCGGCGTGGCTTGGCCCGTAGATGACCGAATGTGAAGAGGAACCACGGAGAGGGTAATGCCCGGGTTACAGTGGGAACGGGGAGGCTGCGGAGGTCACTACGGTGACAGGGGAGCCGGGAGGAAAGGCAGAGTCTACGAGGCTCCGCACCCCGCGCCCGGCGGGGCAGCACCTCTGCAGCCTGTACGCCAGGTGTGACGAGGCCCTGGAGGACCCAGTGTGTCCACGAGATGGAGACGGCTGGCCTTTCCCTGCCATCAGTCTGCTCTGTGACCTGAGCTTTCATACGCTATTTTCTGTGAAACTGCAGTGTCGATTTCCCCAAAAACTACAGATGTTTCTGAACCGTATGCCCCTATTCCTCCGCCAGCGGCCCCACACAAGGCAGCGCAGGGAGACAGGAACGCTAAGCAAGGACACATCCAGTTTCTAGAGAGGAGAAGGCGCTTACTGAGGCTGTGCAGAGGGTCTGGTGATATGGACTGAAAGAAGCTGTGCACTTTCTGACTCTGTAGAAAAGCTTGGGATGAAGTTGAAAATAGCTGCCTGCACATAAAAGAAAAGAAAAGAGAGGTGTTAATTTCATGTAATATAAACCCACAAGAGCTTCAGTTTAGACCGTAAGGCAAATTTACATGGCAGTTTAATTTAAAAAGTATACTGGGGGCACCTGGGTGGCTAAGTCAGTTAAGTGTCTGAGTCTTGGTTTTGGCTCAGGTTGTGATCTCACGGTTTGTGAGTTCAAGCCCCAAGCCATGCCCTAAGCTGACGGCACAGAGCCTGCCTGGAATTCTCTTTTCCTCTCTCTGCCTCTCCCCCACTTGCATGTGTGCATGCACTCTCTCAAAGTAAATAAATCAACAACAAAAAATACTGTTTTTCTGAGGAAAAGAATATTATCTTCTAATGTATTTCCCATAGGAAGAAGTGAATAAAAGTTAAACTTATTTGCAAAAATCTGGTAAATGGGCTTATTAATTTTCTATAATCTAGTGGTATGGTTTCACTTCTGGCAGAAAAAAAAGAAGTTATTTCAGCCTTTTGCCCAAGTGGTCCAATAGTCATCTTTCTGCTCAGGTAAGAACTGCGATCCTTTTCCTCTTCCTCAAAGGTGTTCCTCTCCATCGCATGGCTGTTCAGGAAGGAGCCTTCCCCACTCTGACCATGAGAGCCCGGGAGGCCGGGGTGCCAGGAGTCCTGGAAACTGGAACGCGGTGTCTGGTCAGTACAAGTGTTCCTACGTCCTAAGGCATGGCCAGCTGATGATTCATTCACTCCGCTGTGTATCCTTTCCATGATTCTAAGCTGTTATCTTTGAAATCAGCTTTCCTCACATTTTATTAGTGTAATTATAAGATTCAAACTCAAGGCTTCTCTACAAAAGGGACCATGCAATAAGGGATGTAGTTACAGCACAGAAACTAATGGAAAGCTTCCTCAAGGATCTGGTTATCAGCTTGACCACGTAAAAGCTGATTTACTCTAGTTGCTCTGCCTCTAGTTCCTTTAGGTGAGCTGTTAGATTTTGGACTTGCGCTTTTTCTAATCTCTTGAAATAGGCCTGGAGAGCAATGTACTTTCCTCTTAGGACTGCCTTTGCCGCATCCCATAGATCTTGGATTGTTGTGTTTTCATTTTACTCTAAATAAGTTACTTTGCCTGTGAGCTTCACTTTCCTCACAGGAAATACTACCAATTCATCAAGGTTATGACACTCACACAGTACAAAGAGCTGTCACTCTGCTCTTTGTATGTCACACATACAAATCCTCGTCCATTCCTTTTGAATACTTTAAATGCTCATTTAAAATTCTTAAATTTCTCCCCAAGGTTCCTGACCTTTCATTCAGATTAAAGTCATTAAATACCTTATCAAAAGATGACCCTTATGGGGGTGCCTGGGTGGCTCAGTAGGTTGGGCAGCTGACTTTGGCTCGGCTCATGATCTCACGGTTTGTGGGTTTGAGCCCCATGTCGGGCTCTGTGCTGACAGCTCAGAGCCTGGAGTCTGTTTCAGATTCTGTGTCTCCCTCTCTCTCTCACCCTCCCCTACTTTCTCTCTCTCAGAAATAAAACATTAAAAATTAAAAAAAAAAAAAAAAGATGATCCTTATGGACCCAAAATCACCTTGTATGTCAGGCAAAATTGCTTCTTGGTATGCAAATATGGAAATATTCAACAGGAAGACAAATGGGAAATGAAGAGATGGAAAAACGAAGGGAGGAGCTGATGTAAATCCCCAGGTGTGCACACGTTACTTGAGCCTAGGGACTGAAACCTGAGGGCAGTGGGAGAATCATTTACATTTACAAACCAATTGGTCCAAAGACGATAGACACCCTGAATTCAAGGCTAGAATCCCAGGAGACAGCCTGGACAACAACTACCACTCCAAAAACAACCGTATGTCCGCTGTGGGAACACGGGGCTATGCATTTAAAGCCACACCGGAGAGAAAGGCACAGGCCTGAAGTTAGAATACAGACCAAAGTCAAGTTGAGCAATGCATAACCACAAGACAGCAATTATACCTATTTTCACCAAACTTGCTATAAGCTAACATATTAAATAAGAAAATCAAGACTATATATGGACACGACAGAAACTGCCCAACCCCAAATGTATATATTTCAGTGGCATATTTTCATTTTCCTAATGTACAGTGTATCTGGAACGGTATTTATGCAGCGTGTCCTGTACCAACCCCATCTCTACTTCTCCTACTCTACTTACTTCCTGTTTCCCATGTACAACTCCCCCTCCCTATATCATTGCTATGTTTCTTCAGTGACATGAATGGTAATCAATCTGATATAAAATTCACAAACTCGCACACTGAGAACGAGGTGTCCGGACACCCTATTAATGTTACTGGGACCACAAGCTAGCCACACAAATCAAAAAAAATTTTAAGGGAAATCTCAGAAAATAAACCATTTTTAAAAATAAAAATTTTGAAGACGAAAATCTTTCCAAGCAGGATATAAAACGCTGAAACCATTAGAGAAAAGATTGATGAATCTGACTACATAAGAAGTTAAACTGTCCACATGGTCAAGAAATAGCAACAAACAGGGCTCCTTTCTTTTTTTTTTTTCTTTTTTTTTAATTTATTTCTAGGAGAGAGAGAGACAGCGTGAGCAGGGGAGGGTCAGAGAGAGAGGGAGTCACAGACTGAAACAGGCTCCAGACTCTGAGCTGGCAGTCAGCACAGAGCCCGACGCGGGGCTCGAACCCACGAACCGCGAGATTATGACCTAAGCGAAAGTCGGACGCTTAACCGACTAAGCCACCCAGGCGCCCCAACAGGGCTCCTTTCTTGAATCAAACTAATAACTCTTATAAATCAGCAAGACCAATAAAAGTGGGGAGGGCTGAAAAAGCCATTTACAGGAAAGTGCAAATACAGACTAAAAAGAGACCCAAATACAGACTAAAATGAGAAAATCTTCCTCTCTGAGACTGGCAAAGATGAGAGACTGAGAGTATATGTCCGCTGAGGTCGTAGAGATACAAATACACCCATTGCGTCTGGCGTATAGAGTGTTGCTACCTCCTTAGAATTTGGAAACATCACTTATTAAAAAAACGCAAAACTTATGACCAACTTCACTTCTAGAAATTTCTTTTACAGATAAATATATCAGATGTGTTAAGAAACATAGATGGATGGTTCCTATAATAATGTTTATTGTAGTTTAAAATTTTTAGACTCAAAATGGTCATAAAAATTAATAAGGAGTCAGTCATACACCTGTCATCTTGCCCAGGAGCGAAATCTCTAAAAGTGGCTTCTTCATAGCTTTCCCCCCCTGAAAATTTCCAACTTACAGAAAAGTTGCAAACGTAGTAAGAAATATATTTCCAAACCGTAAACAGCTCATCTGTGACACCCCAACACTCAGCAAGCCAGGAGCGTTTCCTACACAGACACTGCCCTGTGGTCACATCAGGGTGTTATTGATACGCGTTACCCTCAATCCTCAGACCCCACTGAAGTTCTGCCAGCTAATCCCCAAGTGGCCTTTTCACCACAAAGGTGCAGCCGCCACCACGGCTCCTTACAGTGTTAAAATGACAGCCCCTGTAGTTTGTGAACGGTCACAACATGGGTTTGTCTGATGTTTCCTCACCTTTAGATTCACAGCAGGAATATCACAGGGCTGAGGCTGTGTTCTTTTGCTACAGCCTATTGTGTGGTAATTCTGACTGACCCCCTCACTATCAAGTTCAAGTGACGGGATTAAAGTGATCTCTGTCAGGCTTCTCCACTCTAAAGCCACTCTTCCTCCCTTAACGAATAATAAGCATTATTTTGTGGGAAAGGATCTTGGTACTGTAAATATCCTCAAATGTTCAATCTATTCATTATTTATATTAACATGGTTTCCTATTTTATTCAATATTACTGTTTTATTTATTCAGATGTTCGATTTGCGCCAGATCTGACCACGAGGAGCCCCTTCAAGCTGCTTCTGTGTCCTTCTGACCAAACCACTTCCATCTGTGAGCTCTCCCTTGCTTTTGGGCACCACAGGCCCGCCTCGTACTTCTGCCCGGGCCATGCAGTCAGCTCTGCCTCCCAGGAGCCCTCGCCGTGCCTAGTGGAGAACGCGGTTACAGTCAAGCTCTGAATGTCAGGGATCCCCACCGCTACAGGCTGGGACTGCTTCCAGACCCTTTCTTTCTTTCCTTTCTTCTTCTTTTTATATGTTTGTTTACTCTGACAGAGAGAGAGAGTGAGCGCAAATGAGTTGGGGTGGGGCAGAGAGAGGGAGAGAGACAATCCCAAGCAGGCTCCACACTGTCAGCTCACACCGACATGGGGTTTGAACCCACAAACAGGGAGATCATGACCTGAGCCAGATGCTCAACCAGTGAGCCACGCAGGTGCTCCCAGACTCGAAATGAAGAGCCAGGGAACACAGTTGTACACACACACACCCATAATGAGTTCTGTATCTTCCTGCATGTACCCTGAATAATGAGTGTGCACCAATATCTTCAATTCCAGCGGGACACTCCAGGGTCCGTTCTGCTTTTCTTCTTTTCCATAGTGTAACTCCTTTCTCCAACACAGAGAGACCTGGTCCTCGCTATTCTTGATACACTGACTAATTAAGCCAATCCCTGCAGTAATGTGTCCCCACCGCTGCCCTGGCCGCCTCCCGTGCAGGCGCCCCCGACGCCAGCTGAGCCCCCACGCTCTGCCAGCCGCCTCGCAGGGGGGCCAGCCTCCCAGCCCCATGCCCGGGTCCTCCCACTTGGGTCCCTCTTCTAGTCCAGCAGGACGTATGCTCCAGAACCGCTGCTGCCGCCTGCTTGCTCTGTTCCACTGAGTGGCTTTAGGACTTTTGTGTTTAGGAGGAGCAGGGAGAAAAAAGGACAGGAATTGATGGTCACTCTTTAAAAGTCACAGTCCTACAAAGAACCTAGACACTGGTACCCCTGAGAGCGGAACCACAGTTTCGCACACCTCCCGGAGCACACATGCATCAGGTTTTAACATAACGGTTTGAGCTGAATAATAAACATCTGAGAACATGGAAGAGTATTTCAGAAATAGTACCAGGGGGAGGAAAACCAGATCTATCAGCTACGAACAAACTATAAAAGTTCTAATAATTAAAAAGTGATTCCGGAACAAGAATGAGATTGTTGGAAGGAAAAATCCAGGAACAGTTTACATACCTAAGAACGTAGGAAATCAGTAATATAGGAAG
This sequence comes from Proteles cristata cristata, assembly GCA_017311185.1. NCBI lineage: Eukaryota > Metazoa > Chordata > Mammalia > Carnivora > Hyaenidae > Proteles > Proteles cristata. Next base: position 158,365 of record JAESUZ010001077.1, on the reverse strand, counting down.
GAATCAATTCACTATCTGGATAGAAAAATAGATTTAGATCCTGACTTCACTTGGTATAATAAACCCAAAACGATGAAAGGAACAATAAAATAGCAGAAACTATCATATATACAAAAAGTACATTGATCGTGTTTCAAAAGATGGATAGCTTCAAGCGTTTTTAAGTGAGTGAATATATGTGGCCCAAACTCAAAGGTTATCAAGTGACCAGCCAGTGTCATTCCTACTCCCAGAGCCCCTCTTCTTCCCTAGATGCAAGCCGCTCCGCTATTTTATTACATATTTTTTCAGAGATAATCTTGGCACACAAGTATGAACATATCCTTTAAAATGGTGACATCCTATTAACCGTTCTCACCCTGCTCCTGCTCTCCATTGCTCTTTTTCAATGAGGCCACATGGTATTCTAGTGAATGGATGTCCCGTGAGTTAACCAAGTCTCCATCAACATCTAGCTGTTTCTAGTCTTTTCTAGTAAAAAAATACAGCAGTAAACATCCTGAAACACTCATCTATGCATACAGTGGGAATATACTTGTACAACAAACTCCTAGAAGTGGAAGTGGTCAAAGGTTATCTTCACTTAAGTTGTGATATCGCCAAACAGTTTTCCAGACATTTTACTGGTTTATGTAAATGGCCAAGAGTACCTGCCAAACTTCTGGATCTCTGCGTATTCAACAGGTTAAACAGAAGCTCACAGGAGGTGAAAATCTGTACTCTGAAAACTGTAAGACACTGAGATGACACAAATAAATGGGAAGACAGTCCATGTTTATGGACTAGAAGAATTAATATTGTTAAAATGTCCATACTACAGATTCAATGCAATTCCGTATCTTCACAGATACTAATGTGTTCTTCACAGAACTAAAACAAATCCTACTAAAATTGTGGTATATGGCACCACAAAAATCCCAAACAGCCTAGGCAAACTTAAGGAAGAAGAACAAAGCTAGAAGTATCACAATCCCAGATTTCAAGCTATATTACAAAGCTACAGTAATCAAAACAGTATGGTACTGGGACAAACACAAACAAAGACCAATGGAGCTGAACAGAGAGCCCAGAAATAAACTCACACCTACTGAATGGGTGAAGAAATCTGCAAATGATATATCCAATAAGGGGCTAATAACCAAAATATATAAAGAACTTCTAAAATTCAACACCAAAAAAAAATCTCACAAATAATCTGATTAAAACTGGGCAGAGGACCTGAGCATATGTTTTCCAAAGTAAACATATTGATAGCCAACAGAGACGTGAAAAGATGTTCAACATCACTAATCATCAGGGAAATGCAAATCAAAACCAAGGATATCATTCTATGCCAGTCAGAATGTCTAGTATCAAAAAGACCAGAATAACGAGTATTAATGAGAATGTGGAGAAAAGGGAACCCTTATGCACTGTTGGTGGGAATGTAAATTGGTACAGCCACTATGGAAAACAATATGGAGGTGTCTTAAAAGATTAAAAATAGAGGGGCGCCTGGGTGGCTTAGTCGGTTAAGCGACCGACTTTCGCTTAGGTCATGATCTCGCGGTTCGTGGGTTCGAGCTCCGCGTCAGGCTCTGTGCTGACTGCCAGCTCGGAGCCTGGAGCCTATTTCAGAGTCTGTGTCTCCCTCTCTCTGACCCTCCCCTGCTCACGCTGTTTCTCTCTCTCCTAGAAATAAATAAAAAAAAAATATTAAAAAAAAAAAAAAGATTAAAAATAGAAAGATCATACAATCCAGTAATACCACTTTTGGCTATTTAGCCAGAGAAAATGAAAACACTAATTTGAAGAGATACATGCACCCCTGTATTTCCGGCAGACATGGAAGCAACCCAAGTGTGCCTCAACAGATGAATAAAGGCGATGTGGTGTACTCAACGGAATAGGGCTCAGCCATTAAAAAAGAATGCCATCTTGCCATTTGGGACAACATGGATGTACCTAGGCTTATTATATTAAGTGAAATGAGCCCGAAAAAGACAAATACCATATAATTTCACTTCTATGTGGAATCTAAAAAACAAATGAACAAACCAACAGAAACAGGCTCTAATACAACCTTGTGGTTGCCAAGGAGAGGGGGGGTACAGGGAAGGAGGAAATAGACAAAGGGGACTAAGATGTACAAACTTCCAGTTACAAAATAAAAAAGTCATGGGATAAAAAGTACAGCACAGAGGCTATAGCCAATAATATTGTAATGACTCTGTATGTTGACAGACGGTAGCTACACACTTTATGGTAAGCGTGCTGCATTATACATAATTGTCAAATCACTATCACAGACCTGAAACTAACATAATATAGTGTGTCAACTAGATAGTTCAATTAAGACTAAATTTAGAAATTTATTTTTCATTTTAATGTTTGTTTATTGTTGAGAGAGAGCACAAGCAGGGCAGGGGCTGAGAAGAGACACAGACTCTGAAGCAGGCTCCAGGCGTGGGGCTGTCAGCACAGAGCCCCCACCACAGGGCTCGACCCCACTGACTGCGAAATCATGACCTGAACCAAAATTGGAATCTCAACCAGCTGAGCCACCCAGGTGCCCCTCAATTCAGAAAACTTTTAAACTTAAAAATTTTAAAAACGTAGTAGCCACCTAAAAACTTAAAACTCAAGGTTTTAATTTATATTTCTGATCATGAGCTTTTCATTATTTTCAAACGATGCCTAAAATTCTAGTTTCTCTGTACTATTTATTCATATATGCTCCCATTTTTTTTTTCCCCCTGCTTTGGACTATTAGTTTTCATTACCTTATTGATTTTTAGGTTTTTTTTCTTAATAGGAAAGAAATTATGACAAGTATTTTTTTCCCTGAATTTGAGGTTTGTCTTCACTTTTATAGTATATTTTCTTCTTTAAACTATGTAGAAATTTGATTTTTTAATACATTTCCATTTTTAATGGTTTCTAGGTATTGTGTGATACTTAGTAAAGAATCTTCATACACATAAATGTCATGTTTCCTTTCTTGTGTTTTAATCCCTGAGCTAGAGTTAACGCTGATGTAACGAATAACATATAGTTCCAGCTTCACTTTTCCGCCATGTCTATAGATATGTGCCTAACATTTAGCAAACAGTCTACAAATGACTATTAGTGAACAGATAAACAGAAACAAAGAAACAAAGACGGACAGACCTAACGTAATATTTTAAACTTCATTTAAAAAATCATCACTGGGACACCTGGGTGGCTCAGTCAGTTAAGTGTCCGAATTTGGCTCAGGTCATGATCTCACAGTTTGTGAGTTCAAGCCCTGTGTTGGGCTCTGTGCTGACAGCTTGGAGCCTGGAGCCTGCTTCAGATTATGAGTCTCCCTCTCTCTCTGCCCCTCCCCACTCATGCTCACTCTCTCAAAAGTAAACAAACATTAGGGGCGCCTGGGTGGCTTAGTCAGTTGAGCGTCCGACTTTCGCTTGGGTCATGATCTCGCGGTTCGTGGGTTCGAGCCCCCCGTCGGGCTCTGTGCTGACTGCCAGCTCAGAGCCTGGAGCCTGTTTCGGAGTCTGTGACTCCTCTCTCTGACCCTCCCTGCTCACGCTGTCTCTCTCTCTCTCTCTCTCCTAGAAATAAATAAAACATTAAAAAAAAAAAAAAAAAACTTAAAAGTAAACAAACATTAAAAAAAACTTTCATCACTAACTGGGTGCCTGAGTGGCTGGCTGAGTCAGGTAAGCATCCATCCGACTCTTGACTTCAGCTCAGGTCATGATCGTATAGTTCCTGAGCCTGAGCCCCACATCGGGCCTGCACTGCCAGTGTGGAGCCTGCTTGGGGTTCTGTCTCCCTCTCTCTCTGTCCCTCCCCTGCTTGCTCTCTCTCTCTCTCAAAATAATTTTTTAAAAAATCACTACCTGAAAAATACTATAAGTTACTAAAAGACAAGTTGTTAAAAATCTAAAACTCACAAAGATATATTGATAAAGGCCAGCTGGTCTTCAAAACATAAAAAGTTATAAAAATCTAAACTTACAAAAAAAGATACTGAATTTCATTAATAAAGGAAATGAAAATTAAACCAATGTCAAATTAGCAAATACATATTTTTTAATATTTACTTACTTCTCTCTCTGAGAGAAATAAAAGCGTGAGTGGGGGAGAGGCAGAGAGAGAGGGAGTCACAGATTCTGAAGAAGGCTTCAGGCTCAGAGTCTGATGTGGGGCTCCAACTCACAGACTGTAAGATCATGACCTGAGCCAAAGTTAGATGCTTAACCAAGTGAGCCACCCAGGTGCCCTAGCAAATATTTTTTAAGTCATATTCAAAGCTAATTAGGCTGTGATAAACAAGGGAGTTCAAACACAGAATATGTACTGCTACGCATGTAACTTTTTCATAAAAAAATAATAATGTATGTATTATCAGGGATCCTAAAAAAGGATCCTACTCTTTAAATCAGTCAATCAATTTCAAAGAATCTCTCTTCAGTAATTACTCATAAATCTGGAAAATGATTTAGGCACAAAAATGGTCAAAAGTTTATTTTTAGGAGGGAAAACACCCCCAGAAAATTGTCTTTCATCCCCAAAACAGAGGACTGTACGTACATCCAGATGGGGGAGATATTCCGCAGCCACTAGAAATAATCTTGAAGAATTAAATATAAAATACTTATAATTTGAAAGGAAGCATAGGATATATCTAAAACTGCATATCTAATATCATAGGCAAAACAACAAACAGGAAAGACAAATAAAAAAGGCCAGTATTAAGGTATGTGAGTAACTGTCATCTTTTCAGTACTCTTCTCTGTTTCCCAAAGGGTCTGCACTGAGCGGCCGTCAGGACGACGGAGAAAGGAAGACCCACACCCCCCGGGCAGAGTGAGTGCACAGAGCGCTCTGGAACACGCTGTTACGGTTCACCGCTCGGAACCGGAGCAGCAGGGAGGAGGGGGGGGCCGGGCCAGCGGCGGGCAGCCTGCGGCCGCAAGGAAGGCGCGCGGAGGCCGGAGGCCGGGGGCCGGGCGCGCACTCTGCGGCTCCCCAGCCTGCCCGCTCGCTGCCTCCCCGGTGCGGCCGCCCCCCGCCCGCCCCCGAGGATCGCCCCTGCAGAAGCCCCCCCGCCACGTCAGGGGCCCTGGCCGGGGCGCTCGCCACCCGGTAAGGCCTGCTCCTCCAGTGCGCCCCACGCGCCGACGCGCGCGCCTCCGGCACCCACGGGAAGCCCGGGCAGCGCCCAGGCGGGACTCGGGAACACAAAGCCGCACCGTCTCCACGTCCCCAGGGATGCATAAGCCCGTGCCTTCTGGGCAGCCCCGGAGACCCGGGGATTCAACCAAGCCCTGCGCACCGCCCCTGCCGCCCTCACCCGTCTCAGGGCCTCTCAGGGCCGGCAAGCTGTGCCCGCCCGCTATGCCGCGGTGCTTCCTCCGAACCTTCCTGCCGCGCCCTCGGCCAGGCCCCACAGGTCCCGGCTCTTCAGCGAACAGATCTGCGCCTCCTTACTGACACTAAACCCCCGCCAGCCCTGGGTCTGGCTGTCCTCACGCACCTACCTTCCGGTCGTGTTTCCACACCCGCACTCAGCCTGGCCCCTGCCTGTCTCCCCCCCACCCCCCCCAGTAGTCCCTGCGGGACTTCAAACCCCACTGGGTGACCAGCTAACCGGTGGAGCTCTTTGCTTGGCTGCCTTGCCCTAGTCACTTCTTCCATCCTCTCTTTCTAGTCACTTCCACACGCACATCCTAGATCTTGTCACACAATGAACACGCTCTCCTTCCCAGATTCCAGCTTCCCTCCATCGAGGAGCAAAGCGCACCCCTTCTTCCCAGCCCCAGCCCATCCTGAGAAGGCTCACTGGATGCCCCCCACCCCGGCGGAGCTGGAGGGCGGCTACACTGCTCACCTCGGCCTCAGCGGGGCTGCTTCAGCGGCAGCCAGAGGGCAGACAGCAAGTCCCACCCCAGCCCGGACTCGAAGCCATACGTGTTCCAGCGCTGCTTTCGCTTATTTTACTTACTAATAACTGTTAAGTTTCCAATAAAACAGCATTTGCTTCCTTGGCCATTACTCCTTAATTTCTTTCTCCTAAAGGGAAGCCCTCAGAGAGAGGCGAGCACAACAATTACCAACAACTAGAGAGACCACACCCCAGCCCTCTCGCAATCTCTGGGGACTCCTTTACCTCAGAATCCCCCAACCCAGACACTTCACGCTAATTTCAACTAGATGCCGTCTGCCCGCTTCCTTCCTTACCCCCGACGCCTCCTCTCCAGCTGTGCCTCACTCTACCGTCAGACTCCCCGATCTCCACTCTGTGAACGTGCCCTTTGTTAAAATCCTCACTCTTCCCTTCTTCCCTAAGTTCCCCCGCCTCACCTGCCCTTTCATCGCATCCAAGAACATCCTTATCCAACCACATGCTTTCCTAACACTTGAACCTGAACTGCTGGCAAGATGTTTTAAAAATCCACACGGCAGGACAGACCGATACCACGGTCACTTACTGCTACTCAGTGGGCTCCAAGCCTGGCCGCCTTATGGGGGTTCACTTTATCGGGTTGTTCCTCACACCCCCACACAACCACCGTTTAAGTCGCTTCTGCTCTCCCCGGCCCCCCGCACTCCCCCCTACCATATATCCACTCTTAAGCAGATTCTTACTTTAGGAAAAAAAAATACAAGCCATCTGGCAAGAGCTCCTTCAACTTCCCGTCATGAAACAAGTGCATTTACCCACATCCACACCCGTCCTGGCTGCACAGGACCTTGCGCCACCATTGCTGCGCTTGCTAGAGTCTTCACCTCCCCCTCATGCCCGGACAGGCGGGGTGCTCTGGGGACCGACCCGCCCCCCGGGCCTCAGCCAGCGCATATGCACAGCGCCACCGGACGGAGCAGTCACCACCGTAAGGCAGGAAGTGGTCGTCTCCCTTCACTTTCCAACCCGTCAGCCTGATCTTCGGTACCTGACAACTTAAAACAAAAAACATCTGCCGAGCTGAGCACTTGGACAAGGAACCCTTTCAATAAATATTTTATGGAGAAAACAGGAGGTTCCCTGTATGTCTGCAGATTTTAGAAGCAATTGTTCCTGATATCAGAGAGCCGAAGAGTCCAATGATAAAAGTAATTAGCTTGAGATTTCCTGCTGTTTTTCTAGACCTAAATAACACATGGATTAAAAAGTCCATTTTAAAAAGTACTCCACAGAAAAAAATCTCTTGTCCTCTCCCTTACACTCCATTCTAAGTCTTCCGCTGTGCATGAACCTGTCTGTGATGCTGTGGTGACAGCATCAGGTAAACTTATTACCTTAGGATGGGCTCTAGGTCAGGATGTCGCCGTTCTTCCCTTTTCAATGAACCCTGATTCAGGGCTCTTAAGATGGTCTTGTCAAAATTCTCCGAAGACACTTCCTTTGGGAGCTAGAAAAGAAAAAGGTCAAGGCCAAGGTTAAGTTTCTCACTTACTGCTAAGTATGTCACAAACCAGAGACATAAAGGGAAGACTAGTATCTCTCGCTCAGAGAGCAATCATCCCAAAGCAACTCCTCTCTAAATCTCTGTGACATAGGCCCCATACTGAAGCAGCATAGACCTTTCTACTAGGAAACGGTCTTCTGCCTTCTGGGCGCACGTCAGGGATCTGTGGATAACCTGTGTGCAGAATAACCCTGGCAGCTTTCAGTGTGCTTCTGGGACACGCCTGCATGCCCCTCACATTCTAAGCTCCACATGCCACACAAAAATAACACCCACACCAAGGTTCTTTAGTTAAATGGAACATTCTGCATAGAGTAGCTACAATTATTCTAGTCTTCAAATAGTATTCTGTGAAGTGTTATCCTTGCATTTACAGTTATCACCTTAGTGCCTCCTATTTCACATCTGAATCCCAGGCAACGTCAGACCACCAGTACTATGCACCAAATAAAGAAGTGGGTGTGAAAGATGGGGTGAAAACTCTCAATCCTACTTATATAAAAAGCACTAACTGAAGGGTTAGTAACCTTTCCCTCAACATGATGAAGGTGCACTCAGAGCAATGGACCAGAAACCACACACACACACACACACACACACACACACACCCATTGCTGGTCCAAGAAAGTTTTTGTTTAAAAACAAAATTTAAGGGGCGTCTGGGTGTCTTAGTTGGTTAAGCGTCCAACTTTCGCTTAGGTCATGATCTCGCGGTTCGTGGGTTCGAGCCCCGCGTTGGGCTCTGTGCTGACTGCCAGCTCGGAGCCTGGAGCCTGTTTCAGTCTGTGATTCCCTCTCTCTCTGACCCTCCCCTGCTCATGCTGTCTCTCTCTCTCTCTCTCTCCTAGAAATAAATAAAACATTTAAAAAATAAATAAATAAAAACAAAATTTAAGTCATACTGTTTATTAACTAGCTTTTTAAAATCCCTAATAAATTGATTTATAAATTTAGCTGTCTGATGTTTCAAACTTGCCTTCCAATAGTTTCTACAATGGACTATGAATGACTTACTGGCACTGGCACTGACACTAAGAGTTCTACTAAGAGTAGAATCATTCACATGGTATCGAACTGCTGCAGGAACAGAACAATCTACACAAATTGTCAGTCTGCATGTTGAGCTTTAACTGGAGAACCCAACGCAGGCATTCTTTTGACAAATGAGCATTCTGAGTCAACGATTCCGAAATGAAAAAGTTAACAATGACAGCATCAAGTATTACTAATGTTAGGTAGTGAGGCGATGGCATCAAGATGTTTTGTCAGAATGAAAGCTCTTCCTGGATCTTTCATAAGCCGGTAGGTAAGGTTGAGGGTGCTACTGGCCATGCACCACTGTGGAAAGCGTGTACTCTGATCACTAACAGGAAGAAACCAGTTCTGCATCTACAAATTTCCCAAAGAAATGACAATCTCAATATTTACACCCTAATACTATTTTAATACAGATGACGGACACCAAGCATATTTCATGTTGCCCATTTTAAACATATTTCCTGAACATCTGTACACAGCCCGAGAAAACCAGCTTCAGCAGAGAAGTCCATTTTCACTATCGAATCACCGATGGTTCTTCTAAGTGCAGGAAGGCAAGAGTATATAATTTTCACCTAGTCAATGACGGTTCACATGACTGGGCAGAGTGCGGATATGTAGTCAGCAGTATTTGCAAAATGCTTTATTTTCAAGTGGTTTTTATCTTCAATTTCCAAGGACTATTTCCAGTCCTAGAGGAAGGCATATTTGCTTAAAAGAAAAAAACAGCTTTAAATCATGTCTCTTCTATTCTAGTCCCTTCTGAATTTCCTCACATCTCAGTCTTCCTTCAAGGACCCAGCCTCCCAGCTCCGGGCCCCAGCTCCGCCTTGCACCAGCTCAGCCTGCCAGAAGGGCTTTCTCCGCTCCATTACAAGCTTCTCTTTACAAACGTGGAGGCCTAATGGAGAACCATCTACAGAACTCCATCACAATTCACTTTTTCTAACTCTTCTCATTCACCACTCATTCTTTCAATCAACACATATTCAAATCCCAACCCTGCCCTCGCCACCATTTTAGGCTCTGCGGCCACAGCAGTGGAAGACGAAACAAATGCTCGTCCAGGAGCTACCATTCTCGCAGTGAGAAACAGACAGGTGTCAGATGCAGTTTCTGAGCAGCAGCAGGGGAAGAGGGCTTGGATGCAAGAACAAAGGCTGCCACATACACGGGGAAAAGGGACTGGAAAGCACTGACCTCAAACTTACTCTTCCACATTATAGCGAACAGTAAGTGCAGTTAAACAGCATCTACAAAAGTTAAAGGTTATTAGTCCGTATAGGTTGTCAAAAGGACACTTTTTGCTCTTAACTTTTGTAGATGATTTTAAAAGGAAGGTAAAAAAGGAGGAAAGAGATACGGTAGACTTGCGAGGATATTTTATGATAGGCAATTAGTCTCTGAAAGTACACAACATTGCCAATTATTTCATATAACTTGATGAGGCATCTGTCCTACTTTAGAAAAATTCTATATTCAAATCTTGGCTAACTGGGAGGATCATAACCATGACTCTGAAGAGTGAAATCAGTTATTGGGGACTGTCTTTTTTTTTTTTTAAGCACTTAAGCTTTCAGAAAAATCGCAGGATTGAAAAAATGAAATCTGTCAAGACAAAGAACGAGCTGAAGCTTAGGGAAACTCGAGAGGAGAGACCCTGCTTGGTGCCAGGCCCCAGGCTGGCAGTCGGTCACGTGCTCTCTCCTTAGGTCGCTGAGCACCACTCAGGATGGGCTGGTACCACCAACCCCCCCCAACACGTGAGGTAACCGGCCTTGACAGGCGGCAGTGCTGGCCCCCTGCCCCACGGCAAGACAGGTCAGCCTTAGCTCTATATCCCTGCAAACTTACCCTCAAGCATTAGAATTGTTATGGGAAGGGGAACGCAAGAAAAAGAAACGAAGCATGTTGCTTTCTGACCCAAATGACACCTGTTCACGACTACTTGCCCTTAAACCTTGATAGATTTATTCTATTGAGATGGAGGAGTCAGATATAAAGAGAAGAGATTCTGTAAGCACACATGTGGCCGTGGTGCAGGGCAGCCCTCCTAGGTCTCTCCCACAGGCAGACTGCAAGCCGGGAGCCGGCTGCCCCTCTACTCTGAAGACCGTGCTCACACACCTGCTCCTCCCACCACTCGCTCTCCTTCCTCACCACGCTGTCTACAGCCGCCACAAGCTGTCACACGCTGTCTACACGCTGTCACAAGAGTATGACCTTCGGCAGGCGGAAATTAACGACCCTCCCCCATCTTTACATGCACTTAGGTCACCATTATAGAAGCAGCAGGAGTTCTCAGCCCTGAACCAAGGGGGCCCAGTTTAAAATGAGCTGCAGGAAAATATTCAAGCTGCGCCCGGACCGTCAAGCTACGTCCTCCTTAGAGCCAGCACCTACCACTCTGCTCACAGCTCTGCAGGCTGGGGACGAAGAGGGTCTTTTTAGCTTTAAGAATGGAGACCCACGACTTAAAAACCAGCACTGTCCTGAAAATTTAATACTTGAAGTTTAATAGCTACATAATTAAACTACATGACACCTTGACCCCAAAGTTAGTAACTGTGTTGGAAAATTTCCCTCCTTCTGGACTTTCTGTTTTACCTCCTTATTAGCGACAAAATTTAAAATCTATTTGCTTATCGTAAAATAGTAAATGTACTGGTTAACCATTTAAGCCTGTTTCCTCTCTTCTATATTTAGCTCTATCCACACACACTTCAATAAGATGAAATTAACATCGAAGAAACAGGCAAGAATCTGAACAAAATGACCTAAGATACCTTTTTTACTTCTACAAGTCTGTATAAGAGGTTTCCACGATCCCTGATTCTCAATACTCTGGACAGCCAATCACTGGGGGAAGCCGGAACTCAAAGAACCAATCAATGGACACATGTTTAAAGAAATCCACAGAGGGAGCCGAAGAGCCAAGCCGTGAGGTCTAAGAACCCCAACAAATCCTAACAAGCCTGCACTCGTGCACAGGAAGTGCCCTTGCAAGCAGCCACCGTTAACAGTTCTACCTCGGCAAGGACCCGGAATAAGGTTCCATTTCTTCTTAATGTGGAAAATCTTTGGTTTCCTTATATCAGTAATGTAAGAAAACTTACGTTTAGAATAACATGACATTTTCTACAGGCAATGGAGAGTACTAAGTCCACCCTTTATATAGTGTGGTTAAATCTGCCTGGTGTCTGTTTTGATACTGAGGTTTTTAGATTCTATGTATTACATAAAAATCATTTTAACAACAAAATCTATACTTTTACCTTCAGTAGAAATTCCTGTAGTTCTTGGTGGGTTTTTGTTACTGTTGTGACTGAAAGATCAGACCAATTTACCTGATTTAAAAAAAACACACATATTATATGGTTATTTCTTAGGCGGGAACCGGCTGAAAAAAAGCCATGTATAAAACAAAGGGCCTTACTTAAATTTTATTGAAATTAACAATTAGAAATATAAAGTTAACCTGGCATTGTCAGAATTTCTTCAAAACTATTAAAATTAACTGTACATTGACATATTCTACTCAAAAAACTTTTTAATAATTCCTTTCAAATTACATGGTTTTTTATTAAAAAGTTGTCTTTAAAAATATGATTGTATTTTAGTAATTTTTCAAAAGGGAGAAGTTGTAGGACTCTAAGATGACACTTTGATGGTATAAATCTATTGGCCAAAAAGGGTTAAAATTGTACCTCCTGGAACTTATATCAATTCTTCAGAGAAATAACTAGAGTTTACTGTTCTTCTTTGGTAGGTACTAACGTGTATTTTTATGGGGATTTAGGGCTTATAAAGAGATTTCACCTTTATCTCAATTCTTTCAAATCCTATTAAAGTCGGGGGGGGGCGGGCAGATCTGACTACCTCCATTTTCAGATGGAGGAACTAAAACTCAAAATGGTTAATGTACTTAGACGTGACCCTAAGTGAGCAGAAGAGCCAGACTGCAATCTATTATGCCATTTTACCTCTTAGGTACTCAATTCCATGGCCTTGATGGTGGCCCATCATCCATGTCTATGTTACAATTATCTGAGCCAAGCAGACACTCGAACTGTGCAAATAACCTGTCTTATCAAGTAATCACACCATGATTAATCAGATATTTAAGAACAGATACCAAATCGTATCTACCAACCCTTAAAGCAAATATCATTCTTAACTGGCACATCTTTTAAATGTTTTTTACTTATTCAACATTCGTTGAGCAGCTACTTATGTAAGACACTGTTCTGAGTGAAAGGGACACAAGAGGGGACAGGACAGCCGAAGTCTCTCTGCTGGCTGAGGTCCGGGCCTAGCGTGTGAGGGCCATCACAACACGTGAGGACGTAAGAATTCCCACCAGCGATCAGGGCTCCAGAGCCCATGAACGGGGCGTGGTGTAGGAGCAGGGTGGCACAGGAGAGGGCGCCACGAGAGACCGCGCGGGAGGGAGCGTTTGAGCCAGCCTAGGAGCTGAAGAGACGTGAGCCGTGCCATGGTCCGCGGAAGACTGTTCCAGAGCTGAGCTGGGGAGGACGAAGGCTCTCAGGACGGAACGAGCTAAGAGCTCCAGCAACAAAAGGAGAGCTAGTGTTACTAAACGGAGGGAGCAGTGGCTTGCGCCACGTGTTACAAAAATGTTAAGTTAAACATTCGGAGATAAGGATATAAAATCTGCAAACTGAGGCTATGTCTCCCACAAAGCAGAAGACAGAGTTCATTCACCAAACATACTAAGCAAGTCAGGTATAGTGGGATGACAGAGAATGAAGATTCTTGCTCTCCACAGGATACTAACCAACTCGAGAGGAAAAACACATAATCCAAATAGAGGAATCTAAAAAGTTTACGATGGCAGTATGCCTTGAATGAGTAGAAACACATTCTGCTGGAGGATCAGAAAGGACTTCATGACAAAGGTGCAGCTAAAGTGTGGCAAGCAATACCTTCGGGGAGGAACTGAAATGAGGGAGCACAGAAACATGGCTTCGGTCCATCTGGCTTCAAGGTGTTCAGTCCAACGTCAGGAGAAAGGGCCAGACAGTGAAGCCCAAGCGGGGAGGAATAAGATAGATGTGGACAAGGAATCCACATTACAGGCGACAGGCAAGGAGGAGGCGTGGGGAGTGACAGAGTGGACTCTATGGTTAATTAGACAGCTGTCTGAAGGGCAGAATGACAGGAGAGCAGTTAGAGATGAGAAGACAAGGCACCAAAGGCCAGGGAATAAAACCTTCGTGGAGAAAGAGGAGGAGAAAAATGTCAGCGAAAAACCGTGCCAGGAAAAGACCACGCCCGTGCTCTTGACTTAAAAAATACTAGTGAAAATGTTTACTTTTACCTTTAAAGATACAACTTCCACCTTAAATTAAAGGCTCTTACTTATTTTGAATAAAATCGTCAGAGCAATTTTAATGTGATACGATTAAAAACTTGGCAAACCATGCAGTACCTACTGAAAACAGCACCTTCCCTTAACGGAGACAAACTTCTGTATACGTACAGCTTCTTCTTAAATTAGCAAGCCCGCTAGAAGTTTTTCCAAAGATCACTTTTCATTTTTCCCACAAGGGCATGTGACACGGCACAAGAGACGCCCGCCGGGGGCGAGAGGGGCTTACTTTGAAGGTGTACTCCCAGTATTTGTCAGCCCTTTTTCGCTGGACGCCTTTCAACATTATCTTCTCAATGTGCACAGCTGAAAGAAAGAAAACATGCTGACGTGCTCTCCACAGACCAGATGCATGCTTCAGTTACCGGTTTGACAAACGTTCAGGGATGAAGCTCTTCATCTTCATCTTTCCTACTGGTGTTAAACCATGAAATAAAACCAAAAAAAATCCAGAAGCATAGCAACGTGCGATTCATCCATATATTTTTTTCTATATCCACTCAGCATGCTGAGTGCCTAGTTTCAAGCATTCCGCTAAGCACCAAAAAAATAAATAAAAACGCAACTATGATAAAAATTCTTTTTCTAGAAGATAATCTTCAAAACTGCTTGTTATTAAAATTACCACAAATACTGCACTTTATTCAATTATTTATGCTTGGCATGTATAAACTAAAAGAGGTCTAGTTTTTGTTTAAATTGAAAAAAAAACTTTCAAAAGTAATATATTAAACTGATAAAAAGTTCTTTCCAACTAGGAATTTAAAAATTGTTCAACATGACCCTTAATATCACATACTGGTATTGCAAACATTATAATGAACTGCGAAGGTTCATTCTAGCAAAATTCTTTACAATGTATTACACAGATAAAATCATGGTCATAAGTTACATTAGGAACTCTGAACTGAACTAGGTAAGACGATCAGCTTGTTAATGAAGCAGGCAAATGTGCAATCCCCCAAATTACTCATGTTACACATCCTTTAATGAAAATATCATCTTGGGGCGCCTGGGTGGCTCTTGTCAGTTAAGCGTCTGACATCAGCTCAGGTCATGATCTCACGGTTCATGGGATCGAGTCCCACAAAGGGCTCTGTGCTGACAGCTCGCAGCCTGGAGCCTGTGGTCTCCCTCTCTCTCTGACCCTCTCCCAACTCATGCCCTCTCTCCCTCTCTCAAAAATAAACATGAAATATTTTTAAATTAAATAAAAACATCATCTTTCAGGAAGTAAATCTCTTTACAAATTGAAAAGAGCCAGTCTACTAACCATAGCATAACGACTTAAGGGAGGAAAAAAAAAAAAACTGTTGCTCAGGGTATAAATAGAAGAAACAGCACTTAAGCAATAAGGAGACCGGCAGTAATGAACATGATAAAGGTCACAGGGAAGACATCAGGAGAATGACTCCACAGACTGTAGTCAGTGTTAAATTCAGGGGACGGGAGATGGAGAAGGAAAGGAAGGGATCTACTTGGAGAGGAAGAAGTTAAAATAAATGAAGCAGAAGACAAAAAGTAACAGAAATGTACAGGAAGAATGAAGATTGTTCTAGATCAGGGACAGTGGGCAATGAGAAAGCAGGAAACATAAGGTACAGTAATTTGCTGATAAGCATTCATAACAGACTGAAGAGATACCATTACCAGTATTTTGTGCCAACCTTCCAAATATATAGCGTTTGGTGGCCTGCTTCTCCAATAATTCCCCCTCAGTAGGTGAGAAATGTTGAGGGTGGAAACAAAAGAAATTCTCAAAGGCCAGGTGCAACCGGTAACTCCTGAACAGCAGCAGGACAAAAGTGGCTAAGGGGAGGGGAGGAGGAGGGAGGGAGGGAGGGAGGGGGAGGGAGGGAGGAGGAGGGAAGGGGAGGGAGGGTCGGGTCTGCCACTTTTCTAATAACTTTTTTAAGGGACAATGCTATTTAATGAAACCCATCTGAATGGATGTGTATTTGGAAATACAAAGCAGCTGCACTTCTGCAATCAGCGGGCTAAGGGGCAGGGGACCGCAGGGCATTACGTGTAAGGGAACATGGCCGGGTCTTCAGCCTTGGTCTCAAGTTAACCCTGCCTGTCATGACCGATCGAATCAAGAGGAGGAAGACGAAAGTACAGTGAGAAATGGCTGGTGACAAGAGACCCTTCAACCCTCATGCATTAAAACTAAGAAGCACAGATTACATACATTTGTTTAAAAATAAAAAACAGAAGAAAAATCATCTACAGTACCACGTTATGGGCTGGGTTGTTAGCATTCGGATGTAGTCTTTTGTTCTTCTAAAGTATTTTTATTAAACAAACAAACAAAAAAAGACCTTCAGTGTGAAAGCAAACTCTGCTTTAGGTCACTCGCGGATGCAGCGAGCCAGGTTGAAGGAATCTATGGTTCCTATGGTTCCATAAATCTATGGTTTAACAGTCTTGAATGGCCTGAACAGGAAATTACGTAAGCTTTTTTTAAACGTTAAGCACTCATACCTAATTTTTCCTGCATGAGGAAAAGCGCGGAACACAAGAAGGATTACTGATGGGACTGAAAGGAGACAAAACGGTGTCAGTGCGAAGATGCTATAGGCGAGTGGGACGCACACATCCGAGGCTGCCCGAGTGGCATCTACGCTTTCCATTTCTATCTTCCCCTCAACAATCATTCCCTCGGGGTAACGGACTCTCCGAATATGAAGAGAAGTGAGTATGTGAACTCATTTCTTCACAGAGCACAATGTCCTTTCAACCCCGCCACCCCAGGCCTCCGTGAAACTGCATCACTGCAGGGGGCAGAGACTTGTAAGGCGTCGCTTCACTTTCTTACGATGAACTTCCGCAAAGTTTATTTTCTCAGCAGATGCTGAGCACATTCTCCAGATAAAGCACAATCCCTAGTACTTTAGGAACATACTTAGGATTTTGCCCTCCAGAAGTGGTGACTGGATTTAAGACAACTGACCGCGAGGCAGAACCGGGTCAGCACGAGCCAGGCTGGGCCAAGTGCTGCCAAGCAGGAGCCCAGGTGCAAACTCAAAAAAGTGGGGAACTGGCATTTGAGCGGAACCTAGGACCTGTGGGGTTTCTCTATTCCAAAAAGAGAGAGAGGAGTTCGAGTTCACCAGTGTAAACAGCGCTCTGCAGCCTCCCCCGGAAGGTGGGCACAAACATACCTTCTCGCTGGGCTCTGTGCGGCGCCCCAGGAAGTCCATCGTGAGGTATTAGGGCGTGTTCTGGCACACGGGCCTCCTCGCTCTGCGGGTAGTCACTGTGAGCGGAGTCCCTCTAGGGAAGAAAGAGGGGCACGTGTTCATCCACTGCACAGACTAAGTATAGACACCTCCACACAAATAAACAAGAGTAAGGTCTTCTACTTTTAACAGAAACTATCTTAACCGCAATTGTTAGAGATCAAATAGGTGATTACACATTAAGGGCAGACAGGCACAAACTGTAAAAGGGAGTCACGAGTAAGGAAAAGGAGAAGCATCAGTAGTTCTCTTCATTTTATAGTAACGTTCTATCAATTAGAATATTTACTGTCCCCGTTTTCTTGGGACATATCGCACATTATTACTTGGAATTCCCAATGATGTCAATTCTAACCAAAGTGACCAGAATCAAAGGAACACATATAAAAAGATTTCTCCTTTATGCTAACCCTCCATATACATAGGAATTGTATTTTTTACAATAATTACTAAGCAATTTTTATTCACTACTTGATTTTAGTGATAATCTAACGAGATGACTCTGGTAGGAAAAAGTTTCACAGAAGGTTAGTTAGTATCAATATCTGCCAGATCTTCCTGAACAAGAATGTGTATGGACAGTGAGTTTGCTGTAGTAAATCAGTAACGTTAAGCCACCTAACGGCAACCGGGTGCACTGAGTTTGCTCAGCCCCATCACCTTCCTCCGTGAGCAGGAGGAAGTCTTAAGAAGTCCTCCTCCTAGGAGAACGGCTGCTTGGAACCGGAAAGGCCTGCTGACCTTGCACACGGCTCTCCAGAACCGCAGCACGGGCACGTATACACTGCTACTACAACCCACAGATGAAGCCAAAAAATAAAACAACGTAACACTTCTTTATCACAGCTCACATCTTACCCCTTTCACGTTCAGAATCTCAAAATACTACTCAGACCAAAGCCACCTCCATTTCAAGAGACCATTACAATTTTATAAATCTGAAATAAATACTATAAAATAATTTTTAAAAATTGTGTTAAATTTTGGAATGAAGACCCACACCTCCCAAGAATCCTAACGAAAATACTTTGTTCTGCTGTCTAACCCTGCGTGCCAGCCTGACCCTTGGGTCTGGGCTGCCAGTGACAGCTCTATTTCTGGGAATAAAACATCGCATCAGATCCTCCTGGGAGCTAAGCTTCAGCTTTTCAGTTCGTCTTCCTGTAGAAACCCAAAGAAATAAGTATTTATCTCCTCAGAACCACTTAATGAGAAGGAAAGCACAGATCTCTTCATCAACATCGAACTTCCAAAATATTTAACATGATGGCATTCACCAGTTTTCAAAATTACGGATTTTAAAAAGGAAGACACAAGAATTCTTCTGACAACAACAAACTTACCTATATCCTATTCCAGACCATATAATAATTTACTGCAAAGGACCAAAACCACACTGGCCTAACACTGCTGTAAAGACTTCACAAATCAATATAAATAAAGCACTGTAATCCTCTCAAATACCTATGTTAGCTGGAAGAAGTTCAGTGGACTACGTCGACCATTTTTTAAAGGATATTTTTCTACATTGCTCATATGTGATTCATAAATTAAAAATAGCACCTTCAAATACAAAAGCAAAATATGCAAAACACAATTTTCATGTGGGAAATGGAATCAAAACCACAATGAGATACCACTTCACACGTATTAAGATGAGTATTATCCAAAAACACAGAAAACAACAACTATTGGCAAGGATGTACAAAACAGAGCAGCCACGGTGGAAAACAGCACAGCATAGTCTCTTAAAAACTTAAACAGTTACCACATGATCCAGCAATTCCACTCCGAGGTGTATACTCAAAAGAAGTGAAAGCGAGGACTTGAACAAATAATTTTTTCATAGCGGCATCACTCCCAATAGCCTAAAGGTAGAAACTCAAATGCCCCATGACGGGTGAACAGATAAACAAAATGGGGCATATACACACAACCGAGTATTATTCAGCTTAAAAAACAAGTGTTACAACATGGATGAATCTTGAGGACATTATGCTAAGTGAAATGAGCCAGGCACAAAAGGACAAATATTGTATAATTCCATTTAAATGAAGTACTGAGAACAGTCACAATCAGAGACAGAAAGCAGAAATAGTGGTTACTGGGGGAAGCCTGGGTGGCCCAGTCAGTTAAGCATCTGACTTTAGCTCAGATCATAATCTCACAGTTCGTGGGTTTGAGCCCCACATCAGGCTCTGTGCTGACAGCTCAGAGCCTGGAGCCTGTTTTAGATTCTCTGTGTCTCCCTCTCTCAAAAATAAAACAATAAAAAAGTTTTTTTTAATAAAAAGAAAGAAATAGTGGTTACCAGGGCCTAGAGTAAAAGAAGGGGTTAGAGGAGTATTTGCTTAACAGATATAGAGGTTCAGCTGGGATAAAGGAAAAGTTCTGGGAATGGTTAGTGACAATGCCTGCACAATAATGCGAATGGACTTAATGCTACTGAATTGTATACTCAAAAAGGTTAAAATGGCAAATTTTATGTTCTATGTGTTTTACAAGAAAAAATAAAAAATGTTTAAAATAATTTTATTATGTTGCCTCTACAAATAATATGAAACAAACATGAGAAAGTAGTCTGCTTCACAATCAAAATCACATTTTCAAAGTCTGAAGTTACAGCCAAGAAAAGGCCTCTTATTTAATAACCTAGGGAGGAAAATGGAGCTTGAGTTTCTATCTAAGGACGTAAGTTCATCAACCCACGAAATACCTACAATTAAGCTCCACCCCTCGCAAATGTCAGCATGCACTATAAAACCATTTAGAGCATTTAGATTAAGTTAAGAAACTATTTAAATTTTTATTAAAATAATAAAATTATAAATTTTATAATCTAATGCCTCATGAGCTATAGAGGTCAAAATCAAGTTTACCAATCTCAACAGTGAACGGCTCTCCATTCTGCTGTCTCCCACTGCCACATGTCACGTATGCTTCCTTTACTGAGTGGGGGGAGGGTGCCATAAAATCTGACAACTACTGGCTTAACGGAATCTTATAGAGGAATTACACCCACTCGTTCTATCAAGTTCAGATTCCCAGGAAAACATGCGATAGATGTCATGCCAGAATCGGCATTCTACAAAGACTAGTTAGATGGAAGTGTGAGGACCAAGTGACAAGTGGAGAATTTTTCTCTGCTTGGATTAAGAAGATGAAGTTTAAAAATTCTAAACCTGCAAAAATATGCATGGGAACACAAAATACATTAAGCTGTGTGTGCTCTTCTTTCTGTAACTCATCCGAGTAAAGCTTTTTCTGTCTACGGCAGGCCAGCACTAAGAGCTCCTGGTTAGCTCAAATCCACGCCACGTAACGCAGGCGGGCTGGACAGCTCGCTCGTCCTGGAGGTTACTCAGATCTGTTTTATACGTGTATGTCCTTCTCAACAATAGACGTGCAAGGTCTCAAATGTAGGGAAAGTCTGAGTCAAGTGGCTGGACAGACACTCTTCTCTGGTAACATACCATGAGAACAAAGGTCACACTGGCCTCCTTTTACTTCAACAAAAGTCAAACTGTAGATGGGAGTTTATTTTAGCTCATTTACCAATCTTCTACATGTTTCCTCTCGTCCCCTGATGTAGACTAAATTAAAAAATACCAAGATGGGGGCGCCTGAGTGGCTCAGTTGGTTGAGCGTCTGACTTCAGCTCAGGTCATGATCTCACAGCTCAGGAGTTCGAGCCCCTGCACTGACGGTGCGGGGCCTCCTTGGGATGCTCTGACTCCCTCTCTGTCTGCCCCTCCCCCTCTCACGCTCTCTATCTCAAAATAAATTTAAAAAATACCAAGGCAATCTGTAGTCTAAAAAAAAAGCAGAAATTAAGACTGTCTCAGCTTTTTAAATATGTACTAACTTCTTCAGATGTCTGTACATTCATCAAATGAGAT
The DNA here is from genome assembly GCA_017311185.1 of Proteles cristata cristata. Classification (NCBI taxonomy): domain Eukaryota; kingdom Metazoa; phylum Chordata; class Mammalia; order Carnivora; family Hyaenidae; genus Proteles; species Proteles cristata. The sequence goes on along the minus strand of JAESUZ010001077.1, from coordinate 137,355 downwards.
GGAGAATCGCTAACATTACTATACAACAACGTCCTATTAAGGTTTTGTGGGAGATTAAATATAGCTAAAAATACTTTGATACCCCTCTCACTGAAAGGTGGATCTAATTCCCCAGCTAGCGGGTTGAGGCTCACTCTCGAGGCTCACATGAACAGCAGAATAAGGGAAGGAACATTCTGGGATCGCCAAGGGCAGGGCGAGGAGCCTTGCGAGCCTGCGCCTCCTGAGCCACCGTGTACGAGGTGCAACTGCCCCGAGGATGCCACCCTAGAGAGACCACACGGAGATGACCTCCGGTCTCCAGCAGGAGCTCCGGACACCCCGCAGCAGAGACAAGCTGCCTCGCTCTTGACAAGCGGCCTGTCTGAATGCCTGGCCCACACAACTGTGAGAAACAATAATAAAACAGTGCTGGTTTAAGCCAATTAAGTTTGGGGGTACCTTGTTATACAGTTACAGATTTCAAATTCTCTGCTTTCAATAAGCAGGCTTGCGACTAAAGCAGATGTTATTTTTTATGCAAGATTCATAGAAAGCCTTCCTTTGAATGTCAGAAAATGATTTGTTATTAGAAACAATACGGAGATGGCAAATTTTAACCATTTCCGTGGAAGACGAGGGAAGAAGACAGGGAGACTGTGACAGCTACTCACTCCTCTTTGGGTGGCTGTGGCGGATCCCACAGGTGTTTGCCTCACATCTGCTCCCTGCAAGAGCGCACCCAACCCAAGGTTATGCCCGCACCACCTTCCAGCACATGAGGAAAGGCCGAGGCTGCTCAGGAAGAGACAAGACTGGTACGCAGCGTGTGAAAGCTGTGCCTCCCAGGACTGCAGCACCACTGAGCGGGACAGCGACACTCAGCCACTCACAGCCCACCTGCATTTCAGCTAGCATCACGGGCTCACTGCCTTCTGAACGTAGTGTGGCTGCAAGCATGGGGATAAGGTGATTCAGCAAGATGGATGTGGCAGAAAGAACCATGTTAAAGCCGGGCTGAGTGCACTGCAGCTACTGAATTGCGGGGCGGGGCAGGGACGCAGACAGTTCACTGAACCCGCGTGTACTCTCTGCCACCACGGCTCCCAGAGCAGACCTGGCCGCAGCGACACAAGTTCTCCTCACTGTGATACTTGTGCACTAATAGCGATGACTACTGCAGAATAGGGGTGGACTGCAACTGGGTGGATGGAACACAATACGATGACAGATGGAAACATCACGGTAACTTTCTGTGTATTTTGCCGAACTCTGTGAATTTATACACATTTAAAATTGTTGAAGCTGTCTTCTCCAGACAAATGAACTTGCAGGATGTGCAATTAAGGAATCTGGCAAAAGAATGCTAAGGCGCCTGGGTGGCTCAGTTGGTTAAGCGTCCCACTTCACCTCACACCTTGCCAAGTTCGACCCCCACATCAGGCTCTGTGCTGACAGCTCGGAGCCCGCTTCGAATTTTGTGTCTTCCTCTCTCTCTGCCCCTCCACCCCTCACACTGTTTCTCTCTCCCCCCCTCAAAAATAAACAAACATTGAAAAAAAAAAAAAAAAGAATGCTGATAAGGAAGCCTACTAGGGAGGAGGGCAGTAGAGAATTGGAGACAAGTGAAAGCAGCAGTTTTCACCCCCAAGAAAACTTCACTGGCTTTGTAAAGCTGCCTTTAGGTTGCTGCCTTCAACCTGAATAGCGCCATCCGTAGGTGGCATGTGCAGCTGCCAGGCGGACGGGTGGGTCCTGTACACTGTGCTGCACCACATATGACAAAGGTACGGAAGGCAGAGGGGCGTCGTGGAACAGCTTCCCAGCCCAGACCAAAGCTGGGGTCCCCCTCTTTAGCACCGGCATCTGTGTTTCCTTTCCTAACCAACCTTCCGCTTTCCTGCTACGGAAGGGAAAAGATCTCTTGTCCCCTAGAACCAGGAACTGCAACCTCTCTGGGCTAGCAGCCCCCAAACCTTTAAATCCTCACTTTGCCAGACGTTTCACGTGAGACGAAAAGAAGACCCCGATGGGCATGAGTGCGAGAGGATGTGCCTCTCCTCCCCAGCCCATAGGTGCCTGCTAACCGGCCTCTCCTTCCCTGCCCCACCCCACTGGAGATGAGAGCGAGGGCACTGAAGGGGCACTTGGTACGACGAAGCGAGCCCCGGGCTCAGAAGCCTGACCGCCAACAGCACTGCAGGGACTCCCAGCTCCTGAGCAGAGCCACGGCCTTCAGCTCCAGAGGGGACACATTCCTGGAAGCATGCACAAACGGAAGCTCAGAGTTTAAAACGGATCGTCGACAGTGAGGGACTTTTCAGTTGGGAAGTAAGACAGATTGAGAAACACTGCACTAGACTGTGTTTAATGCCACCTGATCGAGCAGGTACCTTCCCTACACTAACAAAGCCACACAACACCGCTCCTTCATCAGGCAGCCTCTCTGCAAGCATGACGGCCCCTTCCTCAGGAAGCACTCTCCAAACACCCATGATCGTGCTGTCACGCTGTCTGGGACCAACAGTAAATTTCAATAATTTGATACTCCGCTCCCCAAAAACCTCTTTACTATCCTAACACGATATTTCTAACAAGAAACACAAAACTTCCCCAACTCTTAAATTGCAGACGGCTCACTTCAGTGACCAAAGTAAGTTTTTAACTGCTGGTCCTAAGCAAAGTACTGCCTTGGCTCCGTATCGGGCTCCTACCAGTCCTCAAACAAATCCTACATTGGAGATCAACTACGAGCAACTACTCAAATAAGAAAGTGGTTTGTAATTTTATGACTTTTTCCATTCTATCAAACATCATCCATAGGTTTCCACCGATGTATACACCCCACATACACCCCACAAGAAAAGCTTAGTTAACCTGGACTATAAGTGGTCTGGTTTTAAAAGGATAATTAATAAATACACCTATTTTACTTGTTGAAGATTCAGTTCAAACATATGCTGTTCTATGCTCTTCACCCAAAGAAGCAATTTGTTTTAGTATTTCCAAAAAAAAGTTGTGCCTATACTATACAGTGGCAAACAGGGTTAAAGTATCTGAGAAACAGAAGCCATACAGGATTTAAAAAACCCCACTTTCTGACGCACCTTGTTTTAAAGCAATTTATCATACTGGTATTTTTCAGAGCTGCATCTAAAAAGCCTAAGCATAGGAAATTTTAAGTGAATTTGTATGATATAAGCAACGCTGACCAAAAAAAGGAGAGAGACAGAGACACGATGCCTAAGCCTCTGGGGAACTTAAAATCTAGGAGGAAAGATCAATTTTATAGCTTAAAACTATTTCAAAGTAAAATTTTTGAAAAAAAAAATCACAGAAGTACCAAAATCACAGCACAGAACACACCCGCTGCTGGAATTCAGCAGCGGCACAGAATCACAGCGGCAATCCCAGAAAACGTCACGAAGAGGTGAGGGCAAGGCCAGCTCTGACTGGAAGGTGCCATGTATGAAAAAAGCGGAAGAAAGGGACCCTGAGTCCTAAGACCTACCGGAGGCCAGGCTCCTTCTGTCACTGCGACAGGTGAGATGATTCCACACTACGTGAGGAAGACATGTCTGGCAGGTGTATCCAACAGGTAAGAGGCAGGAAGGCTCCAAGAAGTGCAATCTGTCAGGAATCAAGTCCCAAAAGAGAACGGCCAGCAAGGATGAGGAAAGGGTGGATCCAGGGCAGGAGGGGAGGATTAAGGTTACCAAGCAAATTAGAGTGATAAGAAGTATAATCTCTCCCTGAGAGAATCAGATTCGTCTTGAAGATTTTAGTTTTTTTAAATCAATGAGTCACGCTTTTCATACACATGGAAGTGTCAGCGGACGCCTCTGGAAGACCCACCACTGGCGCACGCACATCCCTCTTCAAGGCCTTCACGGGCACGGGCTGACAACCCACTCCTCTCCCCAGACCGTCAAGGCCCTCTGTAACCCAAACCCTATCATCTCTTCCAACTTTTCCATTTCTCTTCATGCACAGCAACCAAACTGTGCCATTCCCTCTTGAACGATCCACAGATCAAATGATATATACAACTTGCCCTGGTTTCCCCAGCATTTTCACGCGATCACGCTCACCTTCACAGCGGTTACACGCAAGAATCGTGACGGCACCCCCATTTTATTCTGAGCAGCCTGAAACTTGTAAAGACCAAACAACTTGCCAAAGCGACCTTTTTAAAACCTAAATCTGACCTCAAATCAATTATTTCTTGAATAAGCATGAAACACTTCTAACGAGCCAGGACATTCAGAGGGGAATTAAAGGCCAAATGTTCCCCGGAGCATAGGAAGAACAGAGGGAAGTGGACTACCCAGCGCCCAGCAGCTCTGCCACCTGTAACGTAAACACCCGATTAGGCATTTCCCTTCTAGAGTGACTGTTGACAGAGACTGGATAAAGGAGGCTTTTGTGACAGAGCGTTCTCTGTTACAAGTCCTCCATAATGAAAACAAGTCGATAAAAGTGAAGCTCAGTCTATTTCCAGGGTACTGCATGTCTTTAAAAAAAAAAAAAAAAAGTTTTGTTTACTACTTCTCAGAGACAAAAATAATAAGCTTAAAAGTCAGCCAATTTAGTAGCTTCTATAGAAAAAGCATAGAACGTTCCTTTATCATGCATGGATTCCAAGCTGGGTTCTGAAGGAACAAAAAATTGTGTAACTTAAAAAAACTACAAAATAGCTTTCAACTATACACTAGTTTCCTAGCTAAATGTGAAGACCGGATAAAGATTTAAGTATGGTTGCGTGGGAGTTAACGATAATCCAAACGCGGAATACATCTAGTCTCCCATTCCTATCCCCAGGTCCAAAACGGAGGGAATATGCATTTTAATCATTTGTGACCCAGAGAAATACTTCCTTTGGGTTTATTTTATCTGTAACACACTGGATCTCTATAACGTAAATATTAAAAATAACCGCCCCGGGCACTTGGCTGGCTTAGTCAGTAGAGCACAAACTCTTAATCTCAGGATCATGAGTTCCAGCCCCATGATGGGCATGGAGCCTACTTAATTAAAAAATAAAAAATAACCACCCCAAATCAATGTCTCAAACACTTCCTTTCCAATTACCCACCCTTCCTGAACACCAATCAATTTAGAGGTATGGTAATAGGGAACAATATGAAAAATTTTACATCATAGGGACTTTAAGTGGGGAAGAGAAAAAAAAAATGCCCATTCCTGAAAACAACTGATTTAACCATCTGGATGGCTACATCTTAGTGGAAAAAGAAAAATACACTGAGCATCATTCTCAAGAGAAAATTCATGCTCAAGACAGGATGTTAGTTTGCATCTTATCTCATTAATTCAATCACCACAACCTGAAATGAAAGTTATTATCCTCATATTGGAGATAAGATGGAGGCTCAGGGACTTAAGGAGCCCGGTTAACGGCACAGGGTGGCAGAGCAGGAATTGAAGCCAAGTCCAGTGCTAAACAGGCTATCGGGCTTCAAGCTCTCTGGGAGCTTCTGCGACACACTGCCTGCCCCTCCCTCACAAATATCCCAAAAGGTAGGAAGAGGAAAAGGTGTAGATACACCATGCTAGTTAATCCGCGGAAAGAAGTTGCTGCTGCCCTTTGCCACCATCGCCTCCTCCTAGTGCGGTCTAAGACAGACTTTCCCTACGCAGTGCTGGGGGATCCCAGTCGCTCCCCTCCTTCTACGGAGACAGTCACGAACTCGGATATTCTAAAAGCCTCTCCCAAATGCCATTTATTAACTGAACTGCTTTCATACTTGGCTAGAGCCGAGCCAACCAGACATCTCCTATGAGAGGCACGGCGGGCTCTGCTCCCCACTCCAAATCTGTGAGATGGCATGCCCACCCTTCTCCCATCACCCCCCAGACAAAACTTTACTTTTACCTATAATTGCCAACGTTTATTGAAGATCATGCGTCAGACGTTATTCTTCAAGTACTCGGTCCTTTAATCCTAACAGTCTCACATAAGTACTGTTATTATCCCCACAGCAGGAGTGAGGAAAGCCTTCTCAGCGCCCACTGCTCCAGCGACACTATTCGTTTAAAAATCCCCCAGCAGTGGCCAACAGTTAAATAAAAGTATTCACTACCTGGGAGATTAAGAGTCGTTCTTCTTAAAAATCACTTTTAGAAAGAAAGCATCTTTTTAGTCCCTCGTATAACAACAACAGAAATCCTGACCAATGACCTCTCCTCTCCTATTTTAACAGTGTTCTCACAGGAGTGGGCGGCCACACAGACATGCAGGTCATCTCAGGGTAGGAGCCCTTAGGTTATAACTCTTTTTTTCCACGCCCAACACGACCAGTACACTACGTGTTCTATTAAAATACGTTAAGATTATTGCTCTGTCAAGTACCACAAACCTAATTAACCTGTGCCATGAGAAAGCAACAATTTTGCAAAATTTTCTTTTTGTTTTTGAGTATCTTCATTGATTTTTGTAAATAAAGTGCACATGGCCACTTAATATTTTTTTTAATTCAAATTTTTTCGTGAGTCTAAACAACAGTAAATACTGTCGACAACACTAAATGCTATCCGAAATTTTCAGTTTCTAGGCTTCATTCAAGCTATCTGCCAAACAACATGTTTTGCAGACACTGAAAACATGATCTGCAGAGAAACACAGCCATACCAACAATATTAACCACTAACCACTACTATGATAATCTCTATTTTATGTTCTTCTGCCTTTGTGTTGCTAACTGGGGGTTAAATCTCCGATATCAGAATATCCATTTCGATGTTAGAATGACATCGTTAAGCATGCAAAGATTGGCTGTCTTTCCTCTTTTCAATGGAACAGCGACAAACTAGCATCTTTTAAAATACTCAGTTTTTTGTTGCTACTGTTAGCATACCATTTAGTTTGGGTTCCTATAATAAGGGACCCATTTTTAAAACCGATTTTTTTTTCAGCTATGCTATATATGCAGTCTGTAACTTTATTACAAGTCGCCTAAAACACTTAATATTGTATGTTTAATTTTCTGTAAGTGACTGGCAGTCCACAGCAGTTGAAGAACATGAACTTTACACACAGGTCTCCTAAAGGCACTATTTAAGTTGTAATCCAACGTAACTTTTACTCTAAATCGCATAACATTATCCAAATCACATAAGAAAACTCGAGAAACGTTACTTTTAAATATAAAAATCTACCTGTTGAACCTTCATTCACTTTTCTAAAACGAGCTCACGAGCAGATTCTATTAGTTAAGTTTGTGGGCTGTCACCTCAACTATTTGCACGGCAACGACCGGTATGTCGCTGAACAGTTGCTGGCACTAGTCAACTTGAAAGCATATAATTAACATAAAATTCGTACTAAAGCACAGATTCTACTAGTTTCTTACAGAAAATTTTAATAGAGAAGCTGCTGCATATTAGGGATCGGATACAAGTCTTGAAAGATCCAGAAACAGTATTCCGGGCTGAACACACTTATTCTAATGAAAAAGGAAACTAATTTCCACTTTATGTGCGTTTGTATGGATCAGAGTAGTAAGAAACTGAAGCATTCCTGGCCGAAAGTTACACACGTGTCTAAAAGGTTACTTCCGGGGCAATGAAAGGCTGCCGCACGAATTTCCCCTGGTCCTGCTCGCGGCACAGCGTCCACGTGGTTCTCCCCTCGGCCGCGCGCCCCGGCCAGGCCTGCGGAGGCCTCGGGGAGCCCCCCGGGGGGCGCGGCCCGGCCTCAGCCCGCCCTCCCAGGGGCGGGGCCGGCGCGCCAGTCACGTGGGCGGCTGCAGCCGCCATCTTGCGGGGAGGGGTGGGGGGGAGGTGGCCCGAGGGATGGGTCCCCAAATGCGTCCCCCTGTCCGCGGCGGCGCGTGACCGGGGGTCCCCTCGAGAGAAACGTGCCATACTCAGGCGCCTCCCTGCAGACTCCGAGGGGGGCCCTCTCCCGCCGGGAGCGCGCCGCCGGCGCCGGCGGAAGGCCAAGGACCAGCTGGTCTGAACTGCAGCGAATGGAAATGCAAATCTCTTCACCCCCATCAGCTGCCTTTAGAGTGACAGCTTGGGGGCAACAGGATCCGCAGAAAGGTCTTAAGGGCCAGAACAAGCCAGAGATGAGGGCGACGGAGTCCACGCTAACAAGCGCAAAGTGCGGGGTCAGAACAATTTAATGAGACGTGAATGATTTGTTACGGTAACCCTAAGCTAAGCAAGAAAAAAGTTCATCGGGCCACCAGGGTCTAAAAATAGGCTTCAGCGTCACCTGTAGTACGTGTATCCCCTATGATTTATTCACCCATTTCAACTGATGGCCCCAGCACAGGGCACTGCCTGAGAAATAATGATGTGCTGAAGTTAATGGCAGGGTGCCCTGCCTCACTTTGCCCACTCCTCCCAGCACTCACTGGATGCCAGAAAAGGCCACACACTGCAGACAGGAGAAAAATCTCATTACTCTAGGTTGCACGTTTCTCTCCCCTTCTCTAGTCGCCTTCAAACCCTCTCATTACAAGCAAAACTTAAAGGAAATACTCCTTGCAGTTAAAATCAGAAATTGGTTACCCTTGCTGGAATGATATGAATGGAATGATGTAACTGCTCTTTATTATATCTACAATCTAAGGTTATCTCGACAATTTATAATTAAAAAAAAAAAACTATTGCTTCTGATTTCAGGCTTTCTTCTCCAAATTTAACGACAGTGGCTTATACGACTTTTTGGAATTAATTTGGTGACGAGGCTAAGAGTGGAAAATGGTTTTTACCAACAGTATACACAGCTGCATACTAGTAGTAAATAGGCACCAGATGACCAAATTTCAAGCTCACCAAGAAAATTAACAGCATTACTACATCAGAGTTTGATAAAATAAATATACCCTACAATGTGAGTCACTTCACAGAAGCCTCATTTTAAAAAGGAAAGGCTCAGCCTAGATTATTGCTAAATCCCCTCTAGCTCTCAAATTCCTCGTTCAATGGCTATGGAGTCCACACAGCCCTTAGAGAAATACAAAGCCCGGCTTGGGTTCCAGAATACTGAATGACAGCAGATACTTACACTGAATTAACTTTCAAGAAGGGAAGGGGGAAAATCCCCTTTTCCAGTAGATCACCCTAGAGATCACCTAAGTTGAAAAGCACTGCAACCAAATTGCTACCTTTTAAATAACTGTGCACGACGAAAACAAAGTTATTGTACATAGTTTTTACTCTTATTGCACAGTTTTTACCTGAAACCCACTCTCCTCTCCTCCATTAAATTGTTCCGAGCAAGGGTTTTATATTGGGCCTAGATTATTATTAGATGCTCTTAAGGCTCTACATAATCTCATCTTCCTTGATGTTTGAGACAAATGATTCATCTGGGTTCTCGTCTACTCCACTTTGGTGTTTAACAACTTTTAAAAACAACATTTATGTCTACATTAAAAGCCCGACAAATACCCCGGCTTCAAATCTAGAGGCAAGACTGCAGCCTGAATAGAAAATAAGTTATGCCAGAAGGAAAGGGCGTGAGCAGCCCGCTTTAGGGGAGATTTTTCCACCCAGACAACCTGCGCTAATAGTCATCTAGTTGGGAGTCCATTCGCAGCTCTCCACCTCCGGTTTGTTACTGGGAACATCAAGTTAGAAGCAGGGGCCAAAGGGCCCCACGACCCCTTTAAACTCGGGCGTTCGCGGGGCGAAGAGAGCCCCCCCTTTGTGCTGAAGGCAAGGGCGGCACGCCGCGAGCGCACCTTTCGAACACCTCGGCGAGGGGCTAACGCAGGGCTTTAAAGCTGGAACCCGAGCGCCAGATGGCGAGAAAGGGAAGGCGCTGCCCGGGGCTGGGCTGCGGCTAACAGTCCTCCAGCGCCTCGCCTTTCCCGGCACCCGGGGCGAGAGATGCTCCAAGCCAAAGATGTCCCGAGACCCTGCCTCCGAGAGGGGGGCCGTGCTGGGAGCTCCCTGTTTTCCGTGGCAACTCCGGCACGGAAGAGACTTCTAGAGCATTCTGTGATGGCGGGTGCCGGAGTGTGCGAGGGGGGGGGGTGTTGGGGGGGGAGGAATGAGGGTGGGAGACTGGAATTGAACCGCCCAGCCGAACGATCATTAGTTAGTACTGCGGGGCTGGAAGCCGCGGGGTGGGTGCTCCGAGCCACCTGCGCCGGGCTGAGGCTCGGCCAAGAGGTGTCCCAAAGCCAGGCCGGGGAGGCCGCCGGGGCGGTGACCGCAACAGGGGTGCCGGGAGGCTCGCGCGCCTTACCTGGGCCCGGGGGCCGGCAAAGTTGCGCGGCTCCACCTCCGCGTCCTCGGGCCCCCCGCGGAGCGCGCTGCGGAGCCTCTCCAGGTGCTCCCTGAGGGTGACCCGCTGGTGGAAGGAGAACGCCGGGTGCAGCGAGGCCATGGTGAAGAGCAGCAGCAGTTCCTCCTGCGCCCTGGAGCCCAGCCCACCGCCGGGCCGGGGCTCGGCGCCGCTGCCTTCCGGGCCGGAACCGTCCTTCTCGGCGTCCTCCTCGCCTTCGCCGTCCTCCCCGCGCTCGCCGGGCTCGTCCTCCGCGCCGCCCCGCGAACCCTCGCCCCGAACGGCTCGCAGACTCTTGAGCACCGAGTCCACCTGGGGCAGGAGGCGGTGCAGGCGGCCGGCGGCCTCGCGGTTCTCCGAGCCCAGCAGCGCCAGGTAGACGATGAGGCGCGAGCGCACGGCGGGCTCTCGGAAGTCGGCCAGCGGCCCGGGGTCCGACAGGCCGTTGGCCTTGGCCTCCGAGTCACGCAGGTAGTGGTAGTCCTTGCGCGCCAGGTCCTCCAGGCACGAGCCGAGGAAGCGCAGCTCCAGCGGGTTACACAGGTCCAGCAGCCCGCACATGAACTCCAGGCGCTGCGCCGAGCCCAGCACCAGCCCAAACCACTCGTACACCCGCTCCTGCTCGCGCAGCGCCGCCGCGGGCCCGCCGCCGCCGCCCGGCATGCCCGCCCCCACCGCCGCTCCGCCAGCAACAGGCGGCCCGAGCCCCCGGGGCGGCGGCGGGGACGGCGGCGGCGGCGGGGCCCGCGGGCCCGCGGGGGCGGCGGCGGGGGCGGCAGTCCCGGCGGCGGCGCGGCGGCGCCTTAGCGCCCGGCTGTGCGTCTGCCTCGGGCTCTTCCGCCTCGGGCGGCGGCTCCACGGGGTGCGTCGGCTTCAGCGGCAGCTTCATCCTCAGCATCCTCGGCTAAGGCGGCGCGGACATGCGAGCGGGGGCGGGCAGGCGGGCGGGGCCGGGAGGGGGGGGCGGGGGCCGAGGCGGCGGCGCTGCCGTCAAGAGCGGGGCCCCTCCATGCCGCCGGGGGAGGGCCAGGGCCGGGGCCGGGGGCGGGTCGCGGCCGGGGAGGTCGCCGGCGTCGTGTTCCCGGGCCGGAGGCGGGGCGTGCCCGCAGCGGCTCCTCCCCCTGGGCTCCGCGCCGGCTCTAGGAGCCTGCGTGCGGGTGGGAGCCAGCAAGCGAGAGTGTTCTCCTTCCTCCTCCCTCTCCCTCGTCGTCCGCACTGGGCTGGGGCGGCGGCGCCTCAGCGGTTCCCTCGCGAGCCGGTGTGGACCCAGCGGCTGGGAGAGGAGGAGGAGGGGCGGCCGGGCCGGGCGGAGACGCTGGCGGACTCCGCGCAGGCACCTCGGCCAATCAGCGGCCAGAGTTGACGGTTGCGTATTCTCCCCGCCCCAAGGGCCGCCTTTGCGAGAAGCCACGCCCAACCGCTACCCGACCGCCTCTCTCTCTGCGGCTTCCGCGCGGTCCTAATATCTGGTGATTGCCGGCTTAGGGCAGGACGCGGGTGGGACGGTGGGGCGGTGGCTGGCGGGCTAGGTGCGCAGGACGCGGCGAAGAGCGTGCGAGGCCCACGTGAGAAGACTAAAGGGGGCTAATTTCACGTGTTCCGAGGGCCCCGACCGGTTGTTGTCTGCCGACCCCCGTCTCCTCGCGTGGGCCACCGCCCCGCCTCGGCCAGCGCCGTTCCCTTTCCGCCGCCGCGGCGCCGAGCGCGTCCTGGGAGCGGAGGTTCTTCTGAAGTGAGCGCGCTGGCCCAAGGCGAGCTCTTCCCGTCCTCCGCGGCCCGGCCGACCTCCGGGTAGTCGGCGGCGGCATAGCGCCCACCGCAACTTCCCCAGGATGCGTTGTGTTGACTCTCTGAGTTGCAGCTCGGGGAACTCACTCGCGAGGCGGGATTGTGTAGCGCCCACGCCGTGTGCGGGCTGCGAGGTGCGGACGTGGGGACGCGCGGCCCAGGGGACGCAGAGGCGACGCGACCCGACGGGGTTCCGCGGCCTCTGGGCGGAGGGGTGTGGACGCCCCTGGCCTAACGGTTACCTCTGATCCGCAACGCTTTTTGGAAACAATTTCCACGACAGTTAAGCCAAAGTCCCTCTCCGCCCCCGCCTCCTTCTTCTGGGCATCGGTTTATTTTGCTAAATAACATTTCTGTGCCTAACGCTATCGTTTTGGGTTCTTATGCCCGGGGAAACTCCGTGTGACTCGAGGAGGAACTCAGTAAGATACCACCTTGACAGGCTTTCAACATTTCTTTTTGTTTAGTTTTGTGACATGTAAGGTACCTTCAAAATGTCTCTCTCACATTGGAGCTTTTTTTTTTTTAGAATATAGCCCCAATTTTTAATACCCATCTGGATCTTCTGAAGGTTAATTTGAAAAGGTGGGTTTGCTTTTAAATCCTTGATGGTTTAAGTAAGTCTTACTACAGCTCTATAGTAGGAGTATGTAAAAAAAAACAAAAAAACAGAAATGACACTAACTCTGAGATGTTGGCACATCGGTGGGAAAGCATACTGCTGAACCCTTTATCTCACAAGTTTATGCCCAAAGAAGCTAATTTGTAATTCAATAAAAGGCTGAACTGAAGCCTAAAATCAGTTTCTGCAATAAAGCAGGAAGAGGGAATTATTTTCGACACATTTAAGATTGGCAAAGTATAGGAGAGCCATTCTTCCATGTAACTTACTAATTCCTTACATTCTTTACGTGTTAGGCAGAAGTCATCACAATCAGGAGAAAACTTTGGTAAGGACTTTAATAATCCTTGCTGCCTTTTGCCAGTCAGCCTCAACTTCCCTGGAATCTTCTACTCTCTCTCATCTACTCCCACATTTCTAAAGCTTAAGGTGAAATACCTTACGCAACCAATAATCATATTAGCCTGGCTAGATACTCACAGGTCTGTTTTGAGTCACCTGTCCAGATTGGGATATCTTGTGTAGTAAGGTAATACTTAACCTTGGGAGGTGTGTTTCCACGTGACTCAGGCAAAAGGTCTTTACATTCTACAGGAAGCCATTTGGTAGGAACTCTCCACAATACTTGACCCATAGATTTTATGTTAGAATTCAGACTTGTAAAAATAATAGTAACGATGGTGATGTTGACCTTTGTCCTTGTATCTTTGGCCCACATTAGAAAATTCAGTGATCCAAGCTTTTGCATATATATGACATACATAAAATGATTTAATGACTCTGGTTATCATCAGGTGCACAATTTCCCATCTATCCCCCAGCGCATTGTTTCAGAGCCCTTTCTCCATACTGTAACTCACTAGACCAGGCCTCAACTTTTTTCCACCCTTGGTAAGTGAAAGGAAACACATTTCAATTACTGCAGTGCTTTTCTGGGAGCAGCCAAGATGGAAACCCAGGTCGGGGCATAGGCATGTTTCATTGGGAAAAACTACCCAAATGATTCTGATAAGATACTCTAGAAGGTATTCCTGCCACCAGGCCTACGTACGGAGAACACCTGATCTAGATTCTCTGTTATTTTACATAATTCCTGGATCATTATTCAGACAGGCCAGATATTGGTACTGTGGTAATAGTGGGAGTGTGTTTGTATCTAAGTTGTTCACAGAGGACAGATATATGCCATAAAAGGCACCTTTAAGGACACAGTGCTCCTGTCTCTTGTCTCTAGATGATATTTAAGGCATATTCAATATGCTATTTAATGCACATTCACTGTGTTTACTTCTTTAGCAATGAAAGATGATATTATTGACATTATTGTCCAAGCATTTATATGTAACCAGAAGACTGGCTTCAAGTTAAGAATCTACTTTGGCTTAAGACTCTAGCCAGTGATTAAGGATTGAGCAGACTTGACAACCCTCCCTTTTGCAATTGGGTTACTGTAAAGCAGAGTTAACTTTTTTTTCTTTTTAATGTTTTATTTATTTCTGAGAGAGAGAGTCAGCATGAGCTGAGGAGGGTCAAAGGGAGAGGGAGATATAGAATCTGAAGCAGTTTCCAGGCTCTGAGCTAACTGTGCGCACAGAGCAGGACGCAGGGCTTGAACCCACGAACCGTGAGATCATGACCTGAGCCAAAGTCGGACGCTTAACCGACTGAGCCACCCAGCCGCCGCAGAGCTAACTGAATGGTTCAAAGCAGACTAATAATGATACCTGCTCTATAACAAGGAGGCCCAGATACAGCTACTTCTAGCTCAGAGAAAGCAACTAATCTGATCCATACCAAGGATTTGTTCTTTCCGTGTTTGTGAGTGTTGACTTATTTGCTCCCTCTGCCGCTACACCTGTTTCCTCCATTAGACAATAAGTATCTTAGCATCAGTCTTATTCAATTTTATGTTTTGCCATCTGGAACACAGTAGATGTTAATGAATGTTTGCTGAGTAAACAAACGAATAATGCTCCAGGAACCAAAAATAACTGCCAACTACGTTGGGGTCACCTGAATCTTTATTCATATACCTAGAAGGGAAAAGAAAACCTTTGTGTCCCAACATTGCCAGACTAGTCCTAAGACTCTTCTAAATGAAGTAGCTTAGGTTACGTGCCCGTTACTGATTATTCACTGGAGCGACAGAAGTGGAGACCACTTCCTCAGAACCATGTCGGTCCCCTGCGCCCCGAAAATCCAGGCCTGTTGGAAAGAAGCAAGGGAAACATAGATGCTAAGAAAGCAACCTGTGTGTGTCCAAAGCCATTGTTCTTAGAGTCCGTAATTTCGAGCACTTAAGTTGTCTAGGATTTAAGGTAGCTCAAAAATAAATTTTTGTTCAGTTCACATTTTTGTTTAGTTATACATTTAAGCGTTATTAAATATTATCTTTAAAGATTACAGTTAAAAAGCTGGTCTTAAGTCCTTGCAAACAACACAGATAAATTATTCATTGATCTATTACTTAAGGAAAAAAGTATATATTTGAAATTAAAATGATACATCTTGGTAAAGTTTACAAAAGCATGCTATGTGTTTGACCTAGATATCATCAGTATTGATGCTATGACAATATTCTCAATGGTAAGCTGGGAATCCACTCCCAACATGAGTGTATGGCACCTTTTCTGGAAGATTAACGTTTGGATAAATTCAGAGTCTCCCTAGAGTTGTGGTTTCATTTGTCAGGAAGATTCTTAGGAACTTAGATTGACCAGATGCCCCAAGTTCTCCCCCTTGTACATTGAAACTTTTGGAGAAGCCCCGGAATCCACCAATCTTTGTTTTTTATTTTTTGTTATGTTTACTTAGTTTTGAAGGAGAGAGACAGAGCATGAGCAGGGAAGGGGCAGAGAGAAAGGGAGACACAGAATCTGAAGCAGGCTTCAGGCTCTGCGCTGTCAGCACAGAGCCCGACACGGGGCTCAAACTCACAAACTGTGAGATCATGACTTGAGCTGAAGTCGGACACTTAACTGACTGCACTACCCAGACACCCCAAGAATCCACCAATCTTTGAAGCCTGTCCAGAAATAAACTTGATTCTAAAGTGGGTTGATTAGGGGGCACCTGGGTGGCTCAGTCAGTTAAGTGTCCGACTTCAGCTCAGGTCATGATCTTCCGGTTGGTGGGTTCGAGCCCTGCACCAGGTTCTGTGCTGACAGCGCAGAGCCTGAAGCCTGCTTCTGATTCTGTGTCTCCCTCTCTCTTTGCCTCTCCCCCACTCATGTTTTTTCTCTCCATCTCAATAATAAATAAACATAAAAATTTAAAAAAAAAAAAAGGAAGAAAATTTCAGGAACTGGTCCTCGCCAGGTTCTCTGCAATGTCTGCAGATAGACTTTTTGCCCAGCTGTAAAGGCTGTCTTCCCCCCCAAAATTTTTTAACATTCAGTTTTGAGAGGAAGGGCTTACACCCAAGCAGAGGAGGGACAGAGAGAGAGGGAGACACAGAATCTGAAGCAAGTTCCAGGCTCTGAGCTATCAGAACAGAGCCTGACTCAGGGCTCGAACTCATGAACCGTAAGATCATGACCTGAGCTAACATCAGCCACTTAACCAACTGAGCCACCCAGGCACTCTGACAATACTGCCTTCTAGGAACCCATGGACAGGTAGATTCGAAGTGTTAAAAGTTTGGCTTGCTGTATAGAAAAATAACTGCTCCCGTAGTATTCTCTGGAATGGGATTTGCTGAATTCATATACTTCTTTAAATCTGATTACATCAAATTATTGGTGAACTGTTTAGTTGTCAACCCAGCTTAAACCTACTGTCTCTTTGCCTTTATAAAAGAAGTCTAATTTTTTTCAAGCATCCAGCCTTCTTCCAAAGATCCTATGTGGTTTGAGGGATATCTTTGCCCACTCCATGGATAGATCTTGACCAGTAACCCGATCAGAATAGCCCATACTTCTTGCCAGTTGGTTTAGAAATCCTCAACTATTGGGATATGTCAAAAGGACACCCAAGCCAGTAAACTCTTATCAAATTGGCACATGAAGGGG
Organism: Proteles cristata cristata; assembly: GCA_017311185.1. Classification (NCBI taxonomy): domain Eukaryota; kingdom Metazoa; phylum Chordata; class Mammalia; order Carnivora; family Hyaenidae; genus Proteles; species Proteles cristata. Next base: position 120,692 of record JAESUZ010001077.1, on the reverse strand, counting down.
CTCCTACTCTGCAAATCCAGCAGAATTTGAGTATCAAAAAGAATAACGTACCAGTGAATAAAAAAAGATTCCAAGTCCATAGGGATTCTCAGAAGAAAAAGGGGTGTACAAGGGTCTAGGGAAAGCTCTTCTTTACGGAAGCATGCCAGCTAAAACATTGAGAAGGGAAGTATGAGGAAACTATCATTTTGCAACCATCATATGTAATAATCTATTCACCACTGGGTGCAAAGTTGCTGGCAAGAGGAACATTCACATGTTCTCGAAATGATGCCTCACTTAATGCAAAGGGGGAAAGGTACTTGTTTGTGGATAAATCTGATGGACACAACCTTAACCATGTCATAATGAGCATTACCAATAGTGGGACAGTCTAATATTCCTCCTCATGTCATGCACATCATCAGAACATACCATGTGTAGTATTCTTGCCAAAATGTTTACACTGAATCTAATCATGACAGAATAAGACAAATCTGGATTGTGGGACACTATAAAACAGCTTAAAATCTTAGAAAATCTTAAAAAATATCAATGTCATGAAAGCAAACACAGGGGACTAAATTGTTCTAAAGAAAACTAGGAGGCAAATGCAAAGAATGATCTGATTGGATCCTGGGCTTTAAAAAAAAAAAACAAACTCTAAAAAGACATGTTGGGGATAATTAGTTACATTTGAATAGGGACTTCTACTAGACATGGTAAAGTTATCCATGCTAACTTTCTTGGGTGACATAATGACCTTGTGGTTTTATAGAAAAATGCCCTTGTTTTCAGCTGGTATTGGCTGAAGCCCTGAAGGTTTAAATGTTATGACATCTGCAACTTATTTTTTATTTAAAATTATAGAGAAATAAAGCAAATGTGGCAAAACAGTGACGATAGCCCAATCTAGTTGAAGGGTACATGGGCGAACACTGAACCACTCCACCTTTCTGCAGGCGTGATTTTCTTTTCAAAATAAAGTGGGAAACATGGAGATTACAAATCCACACCCACAGGACAAGTGAAAGGCAAAAGGCAATATATTACATTTATGAGTGCAGTTTAACACAAGACTTTCATTAATTGGTTTTATCAATGCGACAAAATGCTAATCAGAGCCCTCTTTAAAACTATATATAAAACAGAATAATCAGATTTGTGCAAGGAACATAGAAGCCTACTGGACGACTGGTTTTCTGCACTTATCACCTCAACATATTGGCCTTCCGAAAAATTAGAGGGAAGCTACTTAGAATCAACCTGTAATGGCTTGCAGAGTCAGAAGGTGTCCCAAGAGACAGTTTGGCAATGTGTTCTTAAGGAAACCTGGGACACAGCCAAATGCAAGCAAGGTCATCCTCAGACAGAAACATTTCTAAAGAAGGGTACAAAATAATCCCCTGGAACCAAACTACAAAAGTCACGGTGAAGTACCAGGAGGATGGTGTTCTGTACAGAGTAAGTTATGATGAAATTACCTTAATTTTTCATTATCTGCCTTCTATCAAAAGCAATTTAAGGAGATTGCTTGTAATCTAAATAGGGAAAATGGAGAGTCGATGTCTTTGTCAAGGTTAATGCAGGACTTCTCAGCGTAAGCAGTCATTGCATCTGGTGGATTACTTTTCCATAACCAGAATGACAGACCCTAGCTGGGAGAAGACCTAGTTCTTTAGGCTTTTCCCTCCCTCTTGTGAAAAGTCTCTAAAACCATGCAGTTCTCACTCTGTGATTCTGATTCAGAACCCAACAACTTTTTGATTAGCAATTCAGCTTCCCAACAACTTAATGCTGGGAAACAGGATAGCCTAGAGAATGGAAATCTACAATCTACTCCCAAAGAAAGGGATATTCCATACTGAAATAAATATGCTGACATTCGGCTTACTGGTCCCTTGTAAGTTTTGTTAGAGGTATCACTCCCCTTGGATCTTGTCAATTCTGAGTAAACAAGATCACTTTCTTAGATTCTGGCTTATACATGGTATCTTGAACGGCCTGCTGTTCTTGTTTGGTATAATTTTAGTTGATACATATTTAGATTCAAATACTACAATGTAAAGAATACTATTTTTTTCTTGGAAAAAAAACTATTTGAAAGAAATTTTTGAAACTCTAAAGCTTTAAATGTTACTTAGCAACTTTAGAGGGCTGGTTGCAAATCTCTGTGTAGAGAGGAAAATACATACTAAACACTAATGACTTCCTTAAACCATGTAAACAACTGATCCTAAGATTTAATTAATTTAAAAATATGTTTAAATCATATATATAACATATATCTAAATAAGTCGTGAATATTTTTACTTCATTAAAAAACTTCTCTCTCAAAATGAATAAACTTGAAAAAATGGGAGGGCACCCGGGTGGCTCGGTCTATTAAGCGTCTGACTCTTGATTTTGGCTCAGGTCATGATCTCACAGTTAGTGAAATGGAGCCCTGCATGTGGGGCTCCGTACTGACAGCGCAGAGCCTGTTTGGACTTCTCTCTCCCTCTACCTCTCCCCTACAAGCACATGCGCACTCTCTCTCTCTCTCTCTCTCTCTCTCAAAATAAATGAACTTCAAAATAAAACCTATTCAATTAAAAAACACCCAATTTGTTTGTGATGTGGAAAATGTTTTATTTTTCACTTTTTCAACGGATTTTGATGGAACTGTGTGGATACGAGTTAAGCAAAAATAACCTAAATTAATACTCTTGGCCCATGCATCCCAGAGCACATCTATCTACACATCAGAACACGGGTTTTACAAACTGTATTTGAAATATTTTTAAAAGCATTTACGTTGCTCTTCAACATCAAGTCAAAATTTATTTTTCTTGGGGCTCCTGGGTGGCTCAGCCGACTTCAGCTCAGGTCATGATCTCACGGTTCGTGGGTTCAAGCCCTGCATCGGGCTCTGTGCTGACAGCTCAGAGCCTGGAGCCTGTTTCAGATTCTGTGTCTCCCTCTCTCTCTGCCCCTCCCCAGCTCACTCTTACTCAAAAAAACATTTTTTTCTTGCATTCAATATTTATATTTAAAATGTTCCATCAACATTTAAAACTTTAAGGTTTTAAAGGTTTTTCTCCATCATTCTTAAATATGTCACTATTTAAAAAGGCACAAAAAGAGTTTTATTTCACAGAAATCTAAGCTAAGTCCAGACATTAAGATTTTATCTACATAGGTCTACTGTTTTTCAGATTTAACTGTGCTTGTGTAAGCTTGTGACAAACTCAGGACGTACATCATTGTGGCTATTGAAATTTGGATGACCGGGGCGCCCAGGTGGCTTAGTCGGTTAAGCGTCCGACTTTCGCTCAGGTCATGATCTCGCGGTTCGTGGGTTCGAGCCCTGCGTTGGGCTCTGTGATGACTGCCAGCTCGGAGCCTGGAGCCTGTTTCAGAGTCTGTGACTCCCTTTCCTTCTGACCCTCCCCTGCTCACGCTGTCTCTCTCTCTCTCTCTCTCTCTCTCTCCTAGAAATAAATAAAACATTAAAAAAAATTGAAATTTGGATGACCTACAGGACCATTTCCATTCTATCAGAAGGCTTTGGCTGTTATGACAGCCAGGTTGGAAATGATAGAAGAAACTTGACTAAATTGTCATTTCCTGACTTCTGACCTCTGAGGAGTCTTGGGCTTCAACTAGTGACTCAAGCAATCAGGCATATGGAGGAGATGACAGCCTGGTGCTAAATTAAGACTCATAGACACATTATGAGTTCTCAGAGCTCCTCCCCTTTTGTCCTCTCACACCTTGCCCTCTGACTGCCAGGTCTCATAAGCATTAAATGTCCAATGGCAAGGAGGGAAGCCGTGCTGGGAATTCATCCTAGCTTCTGCTCCCATTTGGGACGGCTCTGGCAATGGCGGCTCCTCACCTTACCACCCACCTTTCTACCTGTCCTGCCTGTAGACTTAAGCAGTGACCTTAAGAGCTGATGTCACATAGCAACCGAATGACTCAAACGCAGAGCTACTCTAATAATGCAGAGTTGCCGTGATTATCTCCAGCTCCACCTAATCCTCATTAGCCAGTGTGTTCCCCATTCGAATGACTTGAAAAAGAGCAAAGAAATAACAGCCAGGAGAAAAGACTCATTTTTCCACAGCAAAGTGTAAGTCTTTCTAAACAGAGCAACAGTGACAGTAACAAAGACCATTTATTGAGTACTGAGCTGTGTGCTGTTGAAATGATCACTTTACACATAGTTTCTGTTAACCATCATAACATTCTTCTGATAAATGTCATTTTACAGATAAGGAAACCGAGACTGAGAGTTAAGCCATTTTCCAAGATTTCTTGCTAGAAAGTGACTGAGGCATGATTTGGCTAAGTGTCTGACTTCAGCTCAGGTCATGATCCCATGGTTCATGGGTTCAAGCCCCATATTGGGCTCTGTGCTGTCAGCTTAGAGCCTGGAGCCTACTTTGAATTCTGTGTCTCCCTCTGTCTCTGCCCCTCCCCTGCTTGCCCTCTGTCTCTCTGTCTCTCAGAAATGAATAAAACAATTAAAAACTATTTTAAATTAGCCATAATTCCACTGCCTACAGGTGACTACTATACGTTTCATTTCCCATATTTTCCTGTGATTATATGTTTGTGAGTATGTATGTGTATACGTGTGTATATTTGTACAGGATATATATATATTATAAGCTGTAGTTTGCGGGTACTACATTTTTATCTTAAGACTATACTGATTTCCTAATTTTTGGATTTATTGCTTGTATATAGAAATATAATTCATTTTTGTATGTTGCTCTTGTACTCCACACCTTGCTGACTTGTTCATTTTCGTAGTGTGTGTATTCTTTAAGATTTTCTATAAATAGGATCATGAGTCTGTGAATAAAGATATTTCATGTTTTCTTTTCTGATTAGTGTGACTTTAAAATTCTGTTTGCACTAGCTAGAATTTCTAGAGCAATGTTTAATGGAAGAACTACAAGTGAATATCCTTACCTTAGTCCCCATCTTAGTGGGGAAAAAAATTTCAAAATGTCACGTCTGAGCATGTTAGTGCACGTTTTTCCTAAATGCCCTTTATTAGATTGTGGAAGTTCCTTTCTATTCCTAGTTTGCTGAAGGTTTTTATCATAAGTAGGTATTGGATTTTGTCCTATGATTTTTCTGGGTCTTTTGAGGTGATCATGTGGATTTTGTATTCTATTATTCTACATAGCTCATTATCTTAAGTGATATTTCGCTGTTGAACCAACCTTGCAATCCTGGGATAAATCCCACGTGGTCATAATGTATCGTTTTTGTTACATGTTGCTGATACCAGCCCCTTCTGACAGCTGCCTCTCATCACCTACTCGGCCTGAGTAGAACTAGCTCACTATGGAGCTGGGAAAAGGGGCGGAAAGGAACAGCCCCAGGCTGAAATGCCACAGACCTCCACTGATCTCGCTGATGTTCAGGAGTTTATTGCAAATAAATTCTTCTCAATTTGTTGTAGGACTTTGGTCAATGTACAGGGTACCAAAGTGGTTGTTTTTGATAGTTTTGTCCAATTTTATCACTGCTTTTTGGGAAAAGGATTTGGCATGTTTCTCCTTCAGTCATTCTTGTAATCCTGCCTTACCCACCTTCCTCCCCAGTGGTTCCTATGGGGATGCAGTATATACACATCCTTACCTTTTCCCAGTCTACTCTAGTTAGTGTTGTTTCCATTTCATGCAAAGTATAGAAACCTTGTTATGTATTGGCTCATTTACTGCTGTTTAGATTTATATATAAGTTCATTTGCCTCATAATATATAGGCTCGTTTATCCTTTCTAAGGAGTATATATAAACACTCCCCCATCTCCCATCCTTTACAATGTATTATTGCATAACTATATGTATCTACAAGCAATGTTCAGGGTTTAGATTAAATAACCATTAAGCCCCCTTTCACAAAACACACAAATTCTTTCAATGAAACAAGAAAATTATAACAAAAACTCCTTACATATGTTATGCATCTGTGAATAGCACATGCCTTTTCCTAAGTTTAAAATTCTTGAAAGAGGAACGCAAGCCTTTATATTTTAGGGGCTAGTGCCTAGAAAATAGCTGTAATTCTTTCAGTGTATAAAAGACACAGAGGGTTATTTGGGGCAAAGGTACTATGTGCGGAGTGAGTGATCTGTGTGTACTTGTAATACCTTTGCCCCCACGCAGTGATACAGAACTGAACTTATACACCTTTTGCATCAGGAGAGAATCAGCTCCACTTGTATCTCGCAACTGTGTGGTCACTAAACATTAATATCTCTTTGACATTTCAGGAAATGGTATATTTTCCACTGCTAGTTGTTCTAATTTAGAGCAATATAGTTGAGGAAACAGTTTTAGGGTGCGGTTTTTGTTTTAGTTGTGTTTATTTTTTGGAGAACAAATAGTTTATTTACTTTTCAATGCTATCTCTTAGAATATTTTTTTTCTCTTGCCCCCAAATTAACTCTTGGAGAGGTATACTGTTAATTTTCGGCTATGTGTATGTTCACGTGTCTGGTTATACTGCATTTATCTATTTGGGAAGGTTAATTTTTAGCGATCAGAGCACATGCTTATCTAACTCACCATAAATACACACGTTAGGCTTGTGCTATATTCCTTGCCTGGAATGTTTCTTATCTCCTCCTCATTCTTCCAAATCTCAACCATCGTCGAGGACTGAGCTCATATCTCATCTTTCAGGAACTCTTCTATGGAAAGTCCTGCCTAGAAATGGTTGTTTTCTCCTTGCTTCATTCATTCACTTTGCAAATATGTATTGAGTATTCACTTTTTGTAAGACATTGATTAGGTAATAGAAGTTATATAAAAGTTGTACCAAATGACTTTACAGTTACAGACATGTTTCTGGGTTTTATTTCGTCAGTTAAACTGTGAGTTCCTTGGACTATATCTGCTGCCTCATTATTTATTGCATTCCTTATAAAATTTAGCAGGGCAGCTTCTATTTAGTAAGAGATAAAGAAGAAGATTAATTTATATGATGATTACATTTGTGGACTTATTTTAAAAATATTTAAGTATGCAAGACATAAATAGTTCCAATAGTTATATCCTTTAATCATTCTACCCAAAATATCCCAATACAGGTATGGAACTAAATTTTGAAACTACTCAAAAGCCAGAGCCAGTCACTTTGTTACATCTACATAATGACTCCTACCTGGCTCCCAACTTTCCCATTATTTTCCCAGGCTCTGTAAGAATGGTGGTGCTGGTGCTGGTGTGTGTGTGTGTGTGTATGCACGTGTGTGCACATGTGTAACCATATGACACCATGTAAAGCATTACATAATCCTGGCCTGTGTCAGATTCCCATATGGTGTGTCTGAGAGTATAGGGCCCAGTGGAAAGAGCACTGTCCTGGAAATTGGGACATAAAGCTTATAATCCCTCACCAATGTCCCCTTCCTCCTTTGCAAAATATAGGATATGGGAGGTATTGAGCTGAGTGATTGCTACAATCTCTTTGAGCTCTAAAATTATATGAGCTTCTGCAGGCTGACTTCTTTGAATAAAAATCAGGAAGTAGAACATCAGAATTTGGTGTTCAAATATAGTCTACATCACTTGCAAATTTTAGCCTGCTGTCTCCTCATTTTCTAATGCTTATGATGAACCGTCTTTGTGAATCCTGTTTTCCTAGTTGAGAAGGCCCTTCTCACCTCATCTGTCTGTATGTAAGTCTCACCATGCTCCAATGTCAGGTTCTACCACTCTCAGAGGAAAGGAACTAACCTGTCTTCTCCAACCATCTGGCTCCCCGAGCCTTATCTCCCTCTGAACTGCCACACCCCCTCCCACCCAGCTCAGCAGCCCTCCTTTCTCCCCAAGTATTTCTATGTATAATTCTTGTCTACCCGATGGGACATAGACCATATGTTACATTTCTTTTTATGACTCTGTGTCGAATAAATAAACTGATTAAAGCCTGATTTTTAAATTCAAACAGAGTCACATTAGTAAACTGCTAAAACCCTTTCAGAGGCATAGGCAAAATAAAGGGCATTTTTATATAAATTCGATGTGTAGCAAACTGCTTTAATGGAATATTTGCTTCATAGAAGTTTAAAGAGATGAGTTTACCAATAATACATTAAATAGGCTACTTTAGAGTGCTACAACCATTTTGTAAAGCAACCTGACAGTGTGTATCACGAATCTTAAAAGTTGTTGTACCTTTTAATATACTTATTTCTGGGAATGTATCCTAAGGAAATAATCCTACATCAGAAGAAGGGGGAAAAGGCTTTATATGCAAATATATGCATAATAGGATAATCTACAACATTAATATTCCAAAGTAAGTGAATGGGCAAATACATCATATACACATGAGACAATATTATGTAACTATTAAAAATGTAGTTGGTAAAATGTGTATCCACACAAGGAAATGCTCTAATATACTGTTGAGTAAAAAACATCAGATAGAAACATTTACATAGAGCAAAACAATATGCAAAAATATGGGTAGAAAAAAAGAAATGGAGGAGAGTATACTAAAATGCTAAGAGGAGTTATGTGTTTATGGCAAAATTGCAATTAGAATGTTTTCTTTCTCTTTGTACTTTTCTTTTTCCAAATTGTCAAAATCGAGCGTATATTCATTTCAGAATGGAAAACAATATAATTTGAAATATGGGGGCTGCAAGCATTTCAAGCAGACATTTTTTAGAATTCAAATATCATAGAGATTTAGTGTCCGAAGCATAGGTGCTTGTCTAACTAGAAGTTCGATCTTATCTCTCTCTCTCTCTCTCTTCAATGTTGCCAACTCTGGAGTGATCTAACCCCTCAGTCACTATTTTGACTCCCTTCCGCAAACTTTCTGGTTGTACTGTCCCATGGAGTCCCTGGACTGTTCCGATTTCCATGGAGTGGAGAATAATCTGTGAAGAAGAGACCCAGCCTCCTTTCCTCCACTTTATGGCTGGGATACTAGCTCAGTCAGAGAGTTGTCAGTCAGTCCTTTCTCCTGAAAAGGCAGAAGAACCGGCTATGGTTCATTCCATTTGGCTGATCAGCGTGTCAGAGACTGGTCGGTGGTCTTTTCACATCAAGGACCACACACACAAGGCAAGTCCAGCCATGGGAACATCCACGCTGAGACAGCTATTGGGCGAATTAATGATACTAATAATGCAGATGGATTTTGCTTAATGCTGCACTAAACTTGCCTGGAACTAAGTTTTAAATCTGTTTAAACTTCCTGTTTAGGAATATCTGCCTTAGAATCATTGGTGTATTGGAATCACAAAGGAATAGTCCTAACAGGATCAGATAGTACCACTGAAAAGGAAAAGAGAGTATCCTGAGAAACAGAACTGAAACTGAAGTGATAGAAAATGAAACGAAACTGAAACCTAGCCAGCAAAGCTATTAAAAAAAAAAAGTCCTGATCTTAACAGAGTCATAGCAAGTAACTAGATATGAGCCAGTAGTACCAAAAGTAAAAGAAACAAATGTCTCCAATTGTCCTAGGCTACATTTTGAACACAAAATAAAGTAGGTAATGGGCTGTGTGAACTTGCAGAAGTTACTTAACCTCTCTGAGTCTCAGTTTACTCATCTGTGAAAATAGGTATAACAACACACCTCAGTCTTTATTAAATAGAGTCTCAGGGCTGGAGGGAGCCTCAGGGATCATCGGGCCTGACCCCCTCCACTGGTACAGGGCCTCAGTCTGGCCATGCCTCCTCCCATTCACCTGACATTCAGGGCCACATCCTTCCTGCAGGACAGTGAGCTCTCGTGGCAGCCAGTTTCTGCAGGGTTCACTGAGCCCCAAACATTGTGAGAGGTGAGGTGAGAGAAGAAAGGAGGAAAGGACATTAAACAGATCTGGCTTCAGAAGACAGCTCTGTGGGGACAGCTGAGTGGTCGAGGCAGCTCAGACAGCGTACCAGCAATCGCTGTTGCCAGAGAGAGAGTGTAGGGTGCTAGAAAGTGATGACAGAGCCAGGCACAGGAGACAGGGATGGGGCCCTGTGGGCCTACAAGGGTAGGCGAGCTGTGCAGACAGGACACTGTTTAGGAGAGAAGAGCCCTTCGCTTGTCTAAATGCTCTATTGCCATCTTGCAATTCTTATAGTCGTTTAACGATTTCACTTTGCCTTGGAGTCCACAAATTATGTAGCCAGTCCTGGTACAGTATCCAAGACTTGCTTAGCAGAGGGCTGGGGGAAGAAGAGGAGGGAAACACAGGGAGATCAGGAACTGCCCTGGCATGGGTGACATTTTCCTGTGCCCCAAGGAATGGGAAGACAAGGCTGCATTGTGTTTCCTGCCCCCTGAGGTCTGGCTCAGCACCTGAAGGATAAATCTGAGAGTTTCTGGGGACTGGGCTTCATTGGTTGTCATTTCCCCCTGTATTTTGTTGAGGTAAAATTCACATAACATAATCATTTTAAAGTATGGGGTTTTGGTACATCCACCATGTTGTACAGCCATCACTTCTGTCTAGTTCCAAAGTACTTCGATCACCTCAAAAGGAAGCCCTGTATCCATTAACCAGTCACTCCCTATTTCCTGCCCCCCTCCCCTTAAGTCCCTGGTAACCACTAATTTGCTTTCTATGTCTGTGGATTTACTATCCTGGACATATCATGCAATAGAAGCATGCATTATATGCATTATGTGCCCTTTTGTGTCTGGCTTCTTTCACTTAACATAATGTTTTTGAGGTTCATCTACATTGTAGAATGTACATTGTAGAATGTAGAATGTACAATGGTAGCATGTACCATTGGCGAATTATGGACGAATTATATTCTCTTGTACTGATACACAACATTTTGTTCATCCATACAGCCATTGACAGACATGTGGGTTGTTTCTACTGTTTGGCTATGGTGAATAGTGCTGTAATAAACGTTTGTGTACAACTTTCTGTCTGAGTACCTGTTTTCGGTTATTTTGGGTATATACCTAGGATACTGGATCATATGGTAATTCAGCCTAACTTTTCCAGGAACGACGAAACTGTTTCCCACAGTGGCTGCACCATTTTACATTCCCACCAGCAATGTAGGAGGGTTCCAATTTCTCCAAGTCCTTGCCAACACTTGTTATTTTCTGTTAACTTTCTTCCTAATTGTAGCCATCCTCATGGACGTGAAGTAGTATTTCATTCGCAGTAGGTTTTCATTAGCATTTTCCTAATGACTAATAATGTTGGGCAACCTTTTCATGTGCTTGTTGGACAATTACATATCTTCTTTGGAAAAATGCCTGGGCCAGTCCTTTGCCCATTTTTGAATTTGGTTGTTTGTCTTTTTTAATCATTGAATTCTAAGACTTTCTCATGTGTTTAAAACAAGTCCCTTATTGAATATATAATTTACAAACTTTTTCTCCGACTGTATAGACTGTCTTTTCACTTTGATGAAATAGTCCGTTGATGCCCAAAAGTTTTCAATTTTTATGAAATACAATTTTTTTCTTTTGTTGCTCATACTCTTATGTCATTTTTAAGAATCCATTGCCAGATCTGAGGTCACGAAGATTTACCCCTATGTTTTCTTCTAAGAATTCTATAGTTTTAGTTTCTAAATTCAGGTCTTTGATCCATTTTGATTTGATTTTTGTATATACTGCAGATAGAGGTCCTACTTCCTTCTTTTGCTTGTGGAGATCCAGTTGTCCCAGCGCCGTTTACTGGACCCCCATTTTATTGGCTTGGAGCCCTTGTCAGTTAGCTATAGATGTACACATTTATTTCTAGACCCTTGATTCTATTCCATTGATCTATATGTCTTAGTGTTCATTGGTGTGGATAAGAACGTGACAGAATGGGCCTTGCACGGAGTCATGGGAACATGTCAACACAGCCTGGCCAAAGGTAAGATACATAGTGCTTGGTAAACTTGAAAAAAAGAGTAGAGCTTTTAACATTAAGCATAAAGACTACAAACACATATGCTGAGACAACAATCTAGGGACCTGTCCCTGAACTTGGAATAAATATCCGGAGACAAACCGCAGTAGGCTTTCTTGGCAGACTTGTTCTAGAAGCAATGATTCTTGTCTTGGTGGATGAACTCATTCTACAGATACAAACACACATCGTAAGGGAGGGCAGGTCCATAAAGGACGCCGCAGACAATTCAGAACATGATGCTCTGCAGGCTAAAACCAGGAGGAAATTATGATGCATGTACATGAAGCTATTTTAAATCAACCCCGTTCTTCCATTTGACCACATAACAAATTGTTTTTCTCTCTCTTTAGACAAAACGATCAAACTTCCTAAGGGTAAATTTAGTTCAAAAAGGGGCGCCTAGGGGCGCCTGGGTGGCTTAGTCGGTTAAGCGTCCGACTTTCGCTTGGGTCATGATCTCGCGGTTCGTGGGTTCGAGCCCCGCGTCGGGCTCTGTGCTGACTGCCAGCTCAGAGCCTGGAGCCTGTTTCAGCCTGTGACTCCCTCTCTCTCTGACCCTCCCTGCTCACGCTGTCTCTCTCTCTCCTAAAAATAAATAAAACATTAAAAAAAAAAAAAAGGGCGCCTGGCTGGCTCAGTCGCTAAGCAACCGACTTCGGCTCCAGTCATGAGCTCACAGTTCGTGGGTTCGAGCCCCATGTTGGGTTCTGTGCTAACAGTTCGGAGCCTAAAGCCTGCTTCAGATTCTGTGTCTCCCTCTCTCTCTGACCCTCCTGGCTCACACTGTCTCTCTCCCAAAAATAGACATTAAAAAATTTTTTTTTAATTTAGTTCAAAAATATTCAAATAGTCCAAATAATGTATTATTTACTATTTAAATTTTAATTAAAATAATTATTAATTATATGTTAATTTTATGATCAGTATGTTTATATATGTACATAATTATAATACATTGTTTATGTTTTCTTGTTAATTGTTAGTAATCCCTCATTAGCAAAAATGCTTAAAAATAAGTCTTTTTTTAAAAAGTTCTTTTAAGTTTAATTATTTTGAGAGAGAGAGAGCATGAGCAGCAGAAGGGCAGAGAGAGAGGGAGAGAGAGAAAGAATCCCAAGCAGGTTCTGTACTGTCAGCATAGAGCCCAATGTGGGGCTTGAACTCATGAACCGTGAGATCACGATCAGAGCCCAAGTCAAGAGTTAGACGCTTAACCAACTGAGTCACCCAGGCGCCCCCCCTAAAAATAAATCTTTAACTTAACAATTTATTGAGTACACCTTGTATACCTTGGTGAGTGAGGGCATTTGTTTATTCAACAAACACTATCTGAGCACAGACACACACTCTGGGCACTAGGGTGGGACAGGAGCGGGTCTTCTGTCGGTCTCTCAAAGGGCACTGAAGCAGCGGCCGCAAAATGTCTCCAGGGCAGCACCTTCCCTGGCCCCACCAGCTGTGTCCTGTCCCAGGGCCCCGAGCTGACCAGCTACCCAAGTCCACAAGCGCGGGGCAGGGGCCCTAGCCTCTCCGCTCAGCCAACGCCCATAGGCGCTTTTCATGTGGAATTTTCCTGGGATACTAAGGCACATTTCAAAAGAATAAGAACAAAAGACAAAATACCAGAGTGGAGAAGGAAAGAAGTTTACCGAACATGGATCATGTATCCCAAGGGAACAAGAGTTCTTGATTTCAGTCTCACTGAAAGGATCTTTTCCCAAACCCCAGTGGTCCACACCCCCCCCCCAGGGCTCCCCCCTACCTCCTCCCTTGGCTGCCAGTCTTGGAGACGCCCCGGGGGAGAGATAGGACCTTTCCCCGGGCCTCATCGGCTGTTCTAGTGAGGTTACAAAATCTTCAGACTATCTCTAGGGGCAATTAACTTCGGAATGAACCTCTCTCCAGTCCTGGGCCCACCTCTAACCTCCGCAGGGCCATGAGGCAGAGGTGCAAAGGGAGGTCATGGGCCGTTTGTCTAAATATTTAAAAGCTATAAATCAAGCTAACAAACTTGTCAAAGGACATGTCCTCCTTCCTTGACAGATAAACATAATGACACGGTAAGCAGGTTCCTATTTAGAATTTCCTTCCCCTGCCCATGGCTGACCTCCATTTTCCTTCTTGTTTTGCCCAAGATAAAGGATCTTTCATATCTCTGTGTAGACGCCCAGGTCAATATTCAATATGACCATATTCTGTATTATTTCTTATTACCTCTGTTACCATTGCAACTGTAATTGTTTCATTGTAATAATCTACAATTATCTCAATAAAAAATGAAATATTTAAAAACAGAGAAGGAGGAAGGAATGGAGAGAGAGGCTGTGTGTGTGTGTGTGTGTGACTTTGTGTGCGGTATGGCCCAGAGGCACAAACCAGGCGCCTCCCTGTGCTGGGCTGGTCTGCTTCGCAGGAGTCCCTGTGGCCACATTCAGCTTGCCCCTCGTCATGGGACACGGGGCCCACGGGCTAAGAGGTCTTGCCCGCTATTTACTCTGCGCTCCCCCCCACCCCCCCACCCCCGCCTTCCAAACCATGCTTGGGGTGGCTAGGGCCTTGGGATTCCCAGCAGAAACAGCCTCCAGCCCATTTCCGGGGCCTGCACGGCCTCTCCCTTCTGCTGTCACCCTGGTGGGTCTTGGCACATTGCCAGCATGTGCACCTCTAGGACCAGGGATGGTTGTTTGTGGAGACTCTGAACAGAATTTGTCCCGGCAAATGAAGACCTAGTGCTGCAGGATTCTCGCGCAGAGAGTCATGACACCGAGGCTTTTCTTTCCAGGAAGCAACTTTATTCGGGCCGGCACGGCTCAGTTGGGTTCGTACCCAAAGAACTGGCGGCCCACATCACATGGCATAGTTTTTTTTAATACATTTTCTATTTCTTTGTCTCCCATATATGGTAACACACATAAACATGCGGTCTGATGAAGTTGTCTCAGTTTACAAGGCCATGGGGGATGTAGGCACCTGGGCACATATCTAGGTGACCTTGAAGTCTTCTTTCCTCTCTTCCTCATTTTTTTTTCTCTCTCCTTAGGGAGCAGTTCCTACCACACTAGTATGCCAATAATCCCGCATGGTGGTGACCCAGTGGGGGGTAGAGGGCAGGCACACTGTTTCTCTCCCCCTTTAGCCATAAAATTCTGGAGAGTGAAGAGCCATCAGAGGCCGTTCCAGTCCACTCTCTGAGCTCCTGTGAGTGGGACACGGTTCATAAAACACACAAGAAGTAGGATCCACTGTTGTGCTCCAGCCAACCAGTAGCCATCAAGTGAAATGTCAGGCACCCATCCAAAGATGAAAGTATATAAATCTGGGGGCACCTGGGTGGCTTAGTCGGTTAAGCGTCCAACTTCGGCTCAGGTCATGATCTCACAGTTTGTGGGTTCGAGCCCTGCCACGGGCTCTGTGCTGACAGCTAGCTCAGAGCCTGGAGCCTGTTTCAGAGTCTGTATCTCCCTCTCTCTCTGACTCTCCCCTGCTCATGCTGTCTCTCTCTCTCTCTCTCTCTCTCTCTCTCAAAAATAAATAAAACATTAAAAATATAAAGCATATAAATCTGAAATAGAATAAGGCACGCTTCATTATTTCCCTCATCAAACCACAGGTGGATAGTACTTCTCCAGAAAGAAGGGCCATTGATTCTGGCATCCAACACCCAACAGTTCAGAGTATAGTAACATGTTCTAGGTCCTTCTGGCTCCACCAGGACACCTGACCAGGAGACCCACAGCAGGGCCTGTGGCCCTGGGGCTGCTCCTTGAGTCAAATCCTGTCAGACACGAAGGCTTCCTGTTGTGCACAAAAATCCCATTTTCTGAGAATAAAGTGAACTAAGATCTTGCAGCACAGAAGGAAGTAGGGCACAGAGGAGAGCTGACCAGGGTGGAAGAAAGTTCTGGATGTTTAATGCTAGTAACGGAATCATCCATCAATCACCAAGTGCTGGATGTTTTAGAGTTTTTATTTCTTTTCCTGTTTCAGCCTAATTTATATTTCACAGCAGACTTTTGGAATTGCCATCTTGGGTACTTAGGCACTTGGGTATTAGTTGCCCTCCCAGAAAAATGTGAAGCAGCTTATCTCCTTACGGTTAGTGTGTTTGGGTCCTAAAACTCCCCAAAGTGCACTTGGTCTTGTGTTAGCCAACCAAAATTTCTTTTGGGAAACTGTCAGAACAAATAAATAATCGAGGAGAGGGAGACACAGTTAAGCCAGAGGACCCTTGTATCCACGTGTATTGGAAACATGTTTCTGCTTGTGGCCATACTGAGGGAAAGGGTGTAAAAACACCTCAACAAATAATTAATTTCTACAGGATTGTTCTGGAGAACAGGGCCTGATACACTGTTGACCAGAGCAGTCAGTGTGCTGTAGCCCTGTGAGAGGGACAGAGTGTCTGGTGCCCTCTGTCACAAATATTATTTACCACATGCGCCATGTTGGAAATCAAACACAGCCCCATAATACCGCTCTCCACCTGGATGGCTCCCAGAGCTGCCTCAGGGTCTGGAAGAGAGCTCGTTTGTACTTCTGTCCTAAGAATAAGGCATCATGGCTGGCAGCCGGTAGGCACTAAATAAATGTTGGGCAGAAGTGGCAAGCATGCTTTTTATAGATTCCTCCAAGTCATCTACTAGAACGTGGAGCTGGGAAAGATCAAGGACAGAACTATTGATCTTCCAGGTGCCAGATTGACAATAATTTACTAATCCATATTGGGGGGATATTAAGTCTAAAGAGGAGGAGGCTTTGCAGGACATGACAGTTTTATTCAAATGCTAGAGTGTTGGTCCCAGGAGCAAGCTGGGAACCAGCGAGTGAAAAACAGAGGAAAGGTAATGTTCTCCCAAGAACAGTATCATGGGTGAGGGCTTTGGGAAGTGGACATTCTCCTTGCTGCTGGAATAAGGGTGAGTGCACAAGTTTTCCAGGACAGAATTTGGTAATCGGTACGAAAGTCTTAAATGTGTGCAGAAACTTTGACTCGGGAATTTCATCTCTAGATTTTGTTTGCTGAAATTTATCAGTGTCAGAAAGATATGCATATAAGGATGTTCAGCACAACATTGGTTATAATAATGAACACTTAGAACAACAGAAACTTTTGACTTAGATCATGATGTGTGTGTGTGTGTGTGTGTGTGTGTGTGTGTGTGTGTGTATTTCATTGACTGGAATATACAGGTGTTAAAATGGTGATGTAGAGTTACACTTATCTGAATGAAAATATGTTTGTACTATATGGTGAAATAGAAAAGGCAGGATACAAATGGTACAACTTTAATTTAATAGAAATACATCTGTATGTATGTAGAGAGATATAGAGACAGAGACAGAGACAGAGAAATTCATGAAGAATATACATCAAAATGCTGACAGTGGCCATTTGGATTGCAAGAATACAACTAATTCAACATTTTTGGTTTTGTTTTTTTAAGTTATTTGAGAGAGACAGGGACAGCACGGGTGAGGGAGGGGCAGAGAGAGAGGGAGAGAGCGAGAATCCCAAGCAAGTTCTGCCCTGCTATCACGGAACCCAAAGTGGGGCTCAGACTCGTGAAACCATGAAATCATGACCTGAGCCAAAACCAAGAGTTGGATGTTTAATGGACTGAACCATTCAGGCGCCCCTAACACTTTTGTTTTTATCTCTTATTTCTAAGCTTTTAACTATGGATATGTGATACTATAATACTAATACTAAAGAAAATTGGGACCGATAAAACATGCCCCTGCTGGTCAGTAAGTCAGTAAGCTTTCTGCTACCTGAAGTGCTCAGCTACAGATGAAATGGCTTCATGGCTGGATGTTGTAGGAGGAAAAGCTGGAAAGTAGAGGCTAAAGCCTCTTCCAACTGTGGATACTCTGAGTCCATGAAGGAAGATGATGACACTGGAAAATATATATAAATGCTTCACCCACTTCGTCAGGCAAATACGGTTTTGCAGAAATAATATTTTAAAATTTTTCAAAGCTTTTTTGTTTTTGATGTTGAGAGTATCATCTAAAATCAGAAGTGCCCAGAGTGCCTGGATGGCTCAATTGGTTAAGCGTCCGACTTTGGCCCAGGTCATGATCTCACAGTTTGTGGGTTCGAGCCCCATGTCGGGCTCTGTGCTGACAGCTCAGAGCCTGGAGCCTGCTTCAGATTCTGTGTCTCCCTCTCTCTCTGTCCCTCCTCTGCTAGCTAGCTCTCTCTCTCTCTCTCTCTCTCTCTCTCAAAAATAAAGATTAAAAAGTTAAAAAGAAAAATCAAAAGTGCCCAAAAAAGTGGTTCACTCTGTTAAGCGTCTGACTTTGGCTCAGGTCATGATCTCCCAGTTCACAGGTTTGAGCCCCACATCAGGCTTTCTGCTGTCAGCATGGGACCCACTTCAGACCTTCTGTCTCCCTCTCTCTCTGCCTCTCCCCCACGTGTACGTGCTCTCTCTCTCAGAGAAAAATAAAATCTTTTTAAAAATCAGAAGTTATATTCTTAATATTTATTTGCCTCTTTCTACAACTTCTTAATGAGCAACAACATAAGACCTGGAATATTATCATTTTGTTCACTGGTTTGGCACATGATACTTTTGTGTCTGGCTGTGAAAACAGAAATAATATGTGCCTCTCATCCCACTGGGCACAACGTAAGCTCCATGAGGCCAGGGATTTTATTTGTTTTGTTCCAGAGCCCAGAAGAGTGCCTGGCACACAGAAAGCACTCAGTAAATATTTTGTGAATGAATAAATGAGCATTGGCACAGCAGAATAAGCAACTTGGAAGAAAGCTGCTCTGCAAATACATGCTTTCAGCTGTATTCATTTTAATTACTTGAAAAACAAAGGGGTCCCTGGGTGGCTCAGTCAGTTAAACATCTGACTTTGGCTTAGGTCCTGATCTGATGGTTTGTGAGTTCGAGTCCCGAGTCAGGCTCTGTGCTGACAACGTGGAGCCTGCAGCCTGTTTCCGATTCTGTCTCCCTCTCTCTCTGCCCCTCCCCCACTCGTGCTCTGTCTGTTTCTCTCAAAAATAAATAAGAAATGTTAAAAAAAAAAAACAAAAACAAAAACCATGAGGGGCGCCTGGGTGGCTCAGTTGGTTAAGCGTCCAGCTTCGACTCAGGTCATGATCTCACGGTTTGTGGATTCCAGCCCCATGTCGGGCTCTGTGCTGACAGCCAGCTCAGAGCCTGGAAACTGTCTTTGGATCCTGTGACTCCCTCTCTCTCCAACCCTCCCCTGCTCACGCTGTCTCTCTCTAACATTAAAAAAAATTTTTAAACCCATGAATTTGTAAACAGAATTCCAAAACAAAAACTGATTTTTTATGTAATCAATATTTCAAATTACTAACATTCTTTGAAAGCCAGGTATGGGGCGCCTGGGTTGTTCAGTCAATTCAGCTTCCCACTCTTGATTTCGGCTCAGGTCACGATCTCACAGTTCATGGGATGGAGTCCCCACCAGGCTCCTGGTTGACAGCACAGAGTCAGCTTGGGATTCTCTCTCTTTCTCTCAAAATAAATACATAAACATTAAAAAAAAAAGCAGGTATAATCTTTATGTATCAAATATATGATATATATTTTTATTTATATCATATATTTAAAAAATGAAAACTACAGAATATGTTCTAGATAAATACTATTTGATGGAACTTTCTGCATCAAGAGATATATTCTATATCTGCACATTCCAATATTGTAGTCATTAGCCATATGAAGTATTAAGCACCTGAAAAGTCGCTAGTTGAAATGGAGGAGCCGAATTTTAAATCTTTTAGTTTTAATTCACAGAAATTTATTTCTTAATTTTTTTAATGTTTATTTATTTTTGAGAGAGAGCGAGAGAGAGAAAGAGAGAGCAGGGGAGGGGCAGAGACAGAGACACACAGAATCCGAGACAGTCTCTAGGCTCTGAGCTGTCAGCGCAGAGCCTGATGCAGGGCTTGAACTCACAAACCATGAGATCATGACCTGAGCTGAAGTCAGGCAGCTAACTGACTGAGCCACCCAGGACCCCCTAATTCACACAAATTTAACTTCAAATAGCCACATATAGCTGGTGGGTACTAAATCGGACAGTGCAATTCAGGAACAAACTTCTCATCTTAGTGCATGTGACAAGGGAAATAGCTTGTATTGACCAAGACACTGTATAAAAGCAAGTTTTATAATTTATAATTATAAATACTGCAGTTTGCATTGAATCTTATGCTCTGGGAAACCAGCAAGCATGACAGTAAAGCCTCTTTCATAGATTTAAAAAAGTTCTTTACCCCTTAGCCTTCCTAACTTCTAGCAGTACTGCTACATTCCAGACATTCCACAGGTTTATTTGTTTCAAAAATAAGGTTTATAAAAGTTACAAAAGCCAAAGCAACGATGTGTGCATTTTTTATTAGAATAAGAAGTACAATTTGCATGAAGAACATTCTTTGATTCCAGAGCACCCTTTTCACTTACTGACTACTATCCAGTACTGCTTTGGTGACGTTAGAGATAAATACTGGTTGTTGTTCATTTTGTTTTCACTTAAAGATCCCTGTAATATTATCTGCAAAGCAGATCAGGGCAGGGGGGGACTGAGTGAATGTAGAGCTGAGGCAATCACTCAGAGGAGTCAGCCCACTCCCTTCCTCAGAAGCCTTCATGAAACATTCATGCAAAGCGTTCATCTTTAAATTAACCAACTATTTATCTTCATTCTTCATCGTATTGATGTGTAACTGTCCTGTGGCCATTCTCAGAGATACAGATGTTACTGTAGGTCAAAGAACAGGAAGCAATTTAGGAGAAAAACGAAAATGGAAGGAGAATGCAGTTGGTGGAATTTCACAACAAAAAATTGTTGTGAGGGGCGCCTGGGGGGTTCAGTCAGTTAAGCGTTCGACGTCGGCTCAGGTCATGATCTCTCAGTCTGTGAGTTCCAGCCCCGCGTCAGGCTCTGTGCAGACACCTCAGAGCCTGCTTCAGATTCTGTGTGTCCGTCTCTCTCTGCCCCTCCCCCACTTGCTCACACACTCTGGCTCTCTCTCAAAAATAAACATTAAAAAAAATTTTTTTTTAAATGTTGTGAGGTTTATGAAGAATTATAACCGGCTGTTGAATGGGGTACAATCAGAAAACAGCTAAGCTTCAAACACATGTTAGCCAGTCCTCCTTGCGGAAATGAGAAACCTTGGAGGTCATCCCTGAGTCCTTCCAAAGCTTTATCTCAGTTTCCAACCTGAAATACTAATACCTGTATTTCAGATTGAATGCTTCCTCTCCCATGGCCACCATCAGAGTCGAGAACTTCAACCTAGGTCTACAGACACTCTGTCTATCTAACCCTAGCACCTTAAACTGATTGTCTGTCTCCCCCCAAATTCTCACGTTGAAATCCTAACCCCCAATGGGATGATATTAGGAGGCAGGGCCTTTGGGAGGTGATGAGGTCCTGAGGATGGGGCCTCATGAATTGGACTAGGTTCTTTTGTGAGACCCAGAGAACCCCTTCCATCTTTCCACCATGTAACAACACAAGGAGACGGCCTTCGATGATCCAAGAAACCGACCCTCAGCTGGCGCAGAAGCTGCCGGCGTCTCCATCATGAAGTCCAGCCTCCAGAACGGTGAGGCATACGTGTCTGTTGTTTATAAGTCACCCAGTCTGTGGTGCTTGGTGATTGCAGCCTGGATGGACCGAGGCACCTAGTTCAAAGGTCTTCCTGCATTCCGGATCCAGGGGAGTGTTTCTGAAGCCATGCTTTCATCATTCGCCCAGCAAAAGAATGGAATGAATGTTCTCTTCTCACCCAGGGGCTATAATGGCTTGTGTTACTTATTGCAACAGGTCGGCAGTGAGGTAAGAATGAATGAAAGAGTGATTTGCTGGGAATCAAGAGTCCCATCTACCACAAATTGACATGTGTCCTTGGGCAAGTCACCTTATCCCTGGACCTGAGATTTCTCATCTCTAAAATAACACCATGAGACTGGATAATGTTTAAATTCCCTTCTAGCTCAAATTTTAAGATTATTGCCAATTCAGTCACCTAAGTTTCCAGCTCTGATATATGCTATCCTCTCTAATCAAAAGTACCTTCTTGGGACACCTGGTGGCTCAGTCTGTTAAGTGTTTGACTTTGGCTCAGGTCATGATCTCACCATTTGTGAGTTCAAGCCCTGCATCGGTCTCTTTGCTGTCAGCTCATAGCCCACCTCGATTCCCGTGTCCCTCGCTCTTGCTCTCTGTCTCTCTCAAAAATAAACATTTAAAAAAAGTATCTTCCACTTCTCACTATGTAGCTTTTGGATCTCTGCTTCCTTTTTCAGCCTCGCTCCATGCCCACGTCCTGGATCCCATTGACACATGTTGATATAGCCTTTTAAAATACTCAGTGACTCTCTGCATGTTATTGTTTTTGCTCCCAATTTATAGCAGACACCTTGAGTGCTCGCTTCCCAGATCATATACTAGACACCTCAATAGCAGAGATCATATTTCATAATTCAAGCATATTGTCCTAGTCTGTATATTGAGTCTACTGTTGTTTTAAAACTGTTGTGGAGCACGTGGGGGCCTCAGTCGGTTAAGCGTCTGACCTCAGCTCAGGTCATGAGCTCACAGTTTGTGGGTTTGAGCCCCATGTCGGGCTCTGTGCTGACAGCTCGGAACCAAGAGCCTGCTTCGAATTCTGTCTCTCTTTCCCTCGGTGTCTGCCCCTCCCCCGCTCGATTGCTAAATAAATAAATAAATAAAGGTGTTGCAAACACATTTGCACAAGACTATACATCAAGGTTCAGAGTTGCTCAAGCTCATCATGGTGGAGGCAGCTATACCCGGCTGACAGCCTAGTTGATGCCTCTGCTCGATTAAATTTCTTGTAATTTCAGTTCATCTGTGGCTGTCATGGCCACACATTCCAGAGCCTGTTTTATTGGCGGAAGCTGTGTCTTTGCAGCAGTGGTTCTCAAGCTTCTTGGCCTTAAGTCTTCTTTATACTCTTAAAATGTGTTGGAACTCCAAAAGGCTTTGGTTTATATGAGTTATAGCTTTATAGTTATTTAACTGTTTTGTAATTTTTAAAAGCATTAAATCATCTGAAAGCAATTATAAATCTGTCATTTGCTAACATAAATGATATATGCTTATGAAGAAGAGCTGCATTTTCCAAAAGCCAAACAGTTTGTGAGAAAAGTAGCGTTGTTTTACGTTTTTGCAAATCTCTTCAATTATCAGGCTTAATATCTCTTTAATAGCAAACAGCTGGATTCTCACGTCTCCCTCTGCATTCACTCTGTTGTAATATGTTGTTTTAGGTTAAGTGTGTGGGGAAACAAATCTGGCCTCATACAGATATGTGTTTGGAAGAGAGAAGAGAATTCTTGTAGCTTTTTTGTACAATTGTGGATATTCTTCTATGAAATCTCACCAAAAGCAGACAAGAACAGTTTCCTGAGATTAGCTGCAGTGCGGAAGCTGAAATCGTATCAGTGAAATTTCCCCAGTTACATGAATCCTTTGGTCTATCTTGTACTTTGAATGGATCTTGTATCTGTGGCCACACATTGTTTTATAACAATCATGCATTGACTATTTGGAAAATATTGGCTCACTGAGTCATGGAGATCTTCTAATTATTGACCCATTTCATGAAATCATTTTAGCACATATCTCCTCTGAAAGGTCTTTAAGCACTAGGAAGCTGTCCAACTTATGATGCCCGATACAAGATTTTTAAAAATTTTTTAATGTTTTATTTATTTCTGAGAGAGAGAGAGAGAGAGACAGCACGAGCAGGGGAGGGTCAGAGAGAGAGGAAGATACAGAATCTGAAACAGGCTCCAGGCTCTGAGCTAGCTGTCAGCACAGAGCTTGATGCAGGGCTCGAACCCACGAACCATGAGAGCATGACCTGAGCCGAAGTCGGACGCTTAACCGACTGAGCCACCCAGGCGCCCCTACAAGATATTTTAAAACTGAATTTTTGCTTATAAAAGCTCAAAGGAACAAATACTGTCAGCTGCTTTGGTGGACAAGCTCACCTGGTTCATTTTCAAGAAAACACCTGCCAAGCAGTCAGATCTGAATAACCATAGTCTCCAGCTGTCCTTTCAAATAAAAAGAGTGTTCCATGAAAAGAGGAGTTAGTTCAGTCCACAACTTGAACAACTGCACAAGCGCTTTTCTTTGAGATCACCATGGTGGTTGGATTGTAGCAGAAGCGCTTTGGGTGCACTTTCTGTTTCATCACACAGAATAGTCAAGAGACATAGTGAAAGGTCAACATTTAATCTTCATCAAGGACAGTCTTATGGAAAAACTGACCTTTTTTTTTTAAACCCATCACGGACAGAAGAATCCACGACTACTGGTGCAGCCTGGTGCCACTGCCATGCTTCGTACCCAGGAAGCAGCAATTTTACCCCCTTGCTTTGCTTTTGTAGCATCCGTGCAAGCGGCAACGCCGTGAAAATGGCAAATAACAGTTAGCATTATTGTGATAATGATGACTCTGCAGATGTTCCTGTGAGGGCCTTGGAGAACCCCAGGGGACCCTGTCCTCACAGTTTGAGAACTGTTCCTTTACGCTCTGTTACGGGATGGAATTGTGTTCCCCGGAACAGTCATACGCTGAAGCCTGATCCCAGTCCCTCAGATTGTGACTGTGTTTGGAGATAAGACCTTTACAGAGATGATTAAGTCGAAATGAGACCCTGAGGGTGGCCCTAATCCAAACTGACTGGTGTCCTTATGAGAAGAAATCAGGACACACAGAGACACCAGGGATGCCCGTGAGCAAAGGGACACCCTGTGAAGAGGCAGCAAGAGAGCGGCCACGTGCCAGACAAGGAAGGAGTGAGGCCTCCGAGGAAACCTCGGAGTTTTGACCTTGGGCTTTAGCCTCCAACCTGCGCGAAAGTAAACCGTTGTCTAAGCCGCTCAGCGTGCCCTCGGTTCTGGCCGCGCGAGCAGGCTCACGCAGCCTTCCTGCTGCGCATCCTGGGGGTCCCGCGGCCTCCGAAGGCCCTTCGCCTCCTTCTGGCAGGTCCGCTCGGAAGCGCCAGCTCTCCTTTGCGCCGATCCTGCACTGGTCCACAGCTCCCCTCGCCTAGGCACTCGTCCACGCACACACCTGCTTCTTTGCTTGATCGCGAGATCTGTTTGTGGACCACTCCGTGACTCCCCTGCAGCGTGGGGGCCCGGAGCAGTGCTCTCCCCATATCTACGAATGAGTGGATTCATCCTTCCCTTGTGTGAATTCAGCAGCTCTCAGAGGTGGGTCTCACTCTCCTCTGACAGATTTGGACTCCAGACCCCGGGATCTCCTGACCCATAGCCACAACTTCTGTAACATTCCTTTGGGTGCATTTTTAGCAAAGTTTTTTAAATGATCGTATCCTAAGAATGTGTTACTCTTCCTAAAGTCCATATTAAACATGGGGGCCCTGGGTGCGGGGGGCGCGCCTGGGTGGTTCAGTCGGTTAAGCGTCTGACTTCAGCTCAGGTCATGATCTCATGGTTTGTGGGTTCGAGCCCTGCATCAGGTTCTGTGCTGACAGCTCGGAGCCTGGAGCCTGTATCAGATTCTGTCTCCCTTTCTCTCTGCCCCTGCCTCACCCATGCTCTGTCTCTATCTGTCTCAAAAATAAATAAGCTCTAAAAAAAAGAAATTTAAAAAAACACTGGGGCACAATCAAGCTTTTCTTGGGCACAGTTTGAAAGGGAATTTTAAAGTTTCATTTCTCATTAACACTCTCATTTCAGTCATTCCTTTTTTAAATAATTACAATGATCTCGCTTACATTTTCCCCCAAGACAGTTCTTCTTTGTTCCTTAGGCAACTTTATAGTTCTATATCAATGATAATATGTTGGCTTTGTGTTTTCTATAAATTCATTCATTCATTCTCGAAATATTCACCGAGTGCCTCCTCCGTGCCAGGAACAATTTTAGGTGTGAGGGATATAGCGATGAACTAAACAAAATATTTACCATCAGGAAGCCTATGATCAGGGCACCTGGGTGGCTCAGTCGGGTAAGCATACTACTTCGGCTCAGGTTATGATCTCACAGTTCATGGGTTCAAGCCCCGTGTCAGGCTCAGAGCCTGGAACCTGCTTCAGATTCTGTGTCTCCCTCTCTCTCTGCCCCTCCCCCATTCATGCTCTGTTTCTCTGTCTCAATAATAAACAAACATTAAAAAAAATTTTTTTAAACAAAGGAAGCCTATGATCTAGTGAATAAAATGTGATTTATCAAACTACTTTGGTATAAAATTCAAGGGTATGTGTTTTGTCTCTTGATTGTATGTTTTCAAAACTTCTCCTTGAATCTTTAGCAGAAAGCATGTTGCCGGCACAGGTAACATTTTGGTGCTATCTTATGTAGATGTTACACAGTGTCCATTAGAAAAATATGAGACCACAGCTTCACAGTAATTTAATCGGTCTAAAATCCCATTACTACTTTGAGAAAGAAGGGACTGGGCAGTATTGGCCAAGTTCATGTGCAATTGCACACAATTCTCCAGAACTCAATTCCAATAACCAAGAATGATTTTGTGATGGTTTGGGATCGCCTCAAAAGATG
The DNA here is from genome assembly GCA_017311185.1 of Proteles cristata cristata. Lineage (NCBI taxonomy): Eukaryota > Metazoa > Chordata > Mammalia > Carnivora > Hyaenidae > Proteles > Proteles cristata. The sequence continues at coordinate 94,254 of JAESUZ010001077.1, read as the reverse complement.
TCACTGTTTCTATTTAATGGGACACTCCAAAACTAGACATAGTAATTTTAAAGGGAGTGATTTTTTTTAAAATGTTTTATTTATTTCTAGGAGAGAGAGAGAGAGAGAGTGAGCAGGAGAGGGTCAGAGAGAGAGAGAGGGAGTCACAGACTGAAACAGGCTCCAGGCTCTGAGCTGGCAGTCAGCACAGAGCCCGACGCGGGGCTCGAACCCACGAACCGCAAGATCATGACCTAAGCGAATGTCGGCTGCTTAACCGACTAAGCCACCCAGGCACCCCTAAAGGGAGTGATTTTTAAACTGAGCAAATATTACGGAAATAACTACCAGAGGAAAATGAGCCTTCTTATATCTGCCCCTACTCATCACAATTTAATTATAGAGGATCAGATAAAACACTTAATAGACAAATGTAATTAGTGTCATTAAAGTGCTGTTCAGTAGTAATAGAAAGAAGAATCTGACAAATTACATATAATGACTCTCCCGTCCTTCTTTTTTCCAGTGAGTTCACAACTATTACCCTAATTTTCCTAATCCTTTCCTTTGTCTGTAGGCCAGAATTTAGAATATTTATATGTGAAAACAACAGCTAATTCCCTGGACATGTGGGTGAACTTAAATCACACACCACTATAGAAAGACGACTTCACTCCCTTGGGGATTGTTGACTTTCTTATGCTGCTTTTGAGTGAGAATCAAGCCAATATCACCAAAGCTTCTTCTGTGACATACACTGATGACAGAAGAGTGGTTTGATAGTGGACGGTCCATCTGGTCACTATCAGATGATTCCTACCATCTCCTGGGACCTTCAAAATGGGTTCATGTAGGGGCGCCTGGGTGGCTCAGTTGGTTAAGCGTCCGACTTCAGCTCAGGTCATGATCTCATGGCTTGTGGTTTGAGCCCTGCATCAAGCTCTGTGCTGACAGCTCAGAGCCTGGAACCTGCTTCGGATTCTGTGTCTCCCTCTCCTCTGCCCTCCCCCACTCACATTCTGTCTCTCTCTCTTTCAAAACAAAATAAACATTAAAAAAAAAAAAGTGGTTCCATGTATCCTCTAGGATGTATAACAAACTCCACAGGAAGGAAATGATAGAATTTCTACTTATACCTTCATTTTTATCTCATTCTTGTGTCATTTATATTTTTGTGTATGCTTCATAATATGCATGCATACCACATAGGAGTTTATGTCTATAATTTATAAGTAAATAAATGCATACGGGGATGCATGCTTAACTGGTTTATGGATGGAGCATGTGATCAAAAAGTTTTGAAGACACCGTTCCGAACAGCCAGGGTGGAAATATCTCAATAAAGCAGGGTGCACAAAACCCCATGGATGTCGGGACACGAACAACAGGCCACTCTGCCTCTCCCGTCTTGGAAAAGTGTGGGGTCGAATGGTGTCGTGGGAAAATGCGGCTGACTCTCCTTACGGCCTGGTGCTCTCTTTGGTGGAGTCGTGGAAAGTCCCTCAGGAGCTCCGCCATCAGGTCTCACAGCCCGTTGCATTCAGGGACTTCCTGGTGCTTCCCAAAGCTCGCTGGCTCTTGGGTCCCCCTGTCCCATGGGGTCTCTGCCCCTCCCCAGGGGGCGAGTGCCCCTGGGGGCTGGTAGGGGGCAACTACCGAGCACCCCAGGCTGGGCTGGCCCCACAGCTGAGCTCCCCGGGCTGCCGGTCCCCCAAGTGCCAGAGACAAAGCCTCTCCCTCCCTTCCATCTCTAGGGAGCGTCCCCAGGCAGCTGTGTGTGCCCCAAATTGAAGTGAAACACCCCTTTTGGCTTCTCTCTTGAGGTTCAAGAGCACCGTGGTGGTTGGCTCTGAGGCACAGACAGCTCGCCGTGTCCAGACACACCCATCGCCTCTGACACTGACTAGAAACTTACTTTACTGGCCTTTTCCCAGAGGCCTATCACCAGATTGCCTGAAACAGCCAGTTACTGCAAAGAATCCTGCTCAAGCCAAAGCCCCTCAGGTGCCCGCAGGTACCGGGAGCAACCACATTTCACCCCAAGGGTGGATCAGCCTATTAGTTCAGCCAAGCCTTAAACACTTTCCAGAAAGTTCTTTGTGGTATTCCTTTCATGCAATTTCCCTCAGAATGAGCTGTTAACTACTCCTCTTATTCGAGAACATGATTACCTTGTCAAGAGAAAAAGAGATTTCCCCTTCTCCTATCTTTCTCGGGTAATAATTTCTTCCTTTTCTCCATATACCAGCCCCTAAACAACCACTTTAAAACATTTGTATACTTCTAGTTCTAAGACACCTGTTTCGGCCTCACCATGGCCTTGGGGGCCTGATAGAAAGGAACGACATTCTGAGTAGCTGTCACTTGCTTTTAGTTTTAGCTCTTAAAATGCCTTACGTTGGCAGTGACAGTCATTCAATTATACCAGAGTGTGTTCTGTTGTTCTCTGGAAAGAGCATGGATATAACCTTTCTAGCCTTCCAAACCTTCTCTTTCTCTTTCCTCTTTGTGGCTAGAGGGAAGATCTCCCTTTTCTCGTGCCTTCTGACTCACTGAGACATATTTATCGCGAGAGTGTGTGACACACGGCGTATCTGTCTCAGCTCTCAGAAGGCCTGTGAGAGTCTTTACCAACGAGATGCCACATCCCGCACACTCCAAATCTTCCTCTTTACTTCATCCAGATCCCAAAGAGCCAGCTGATGCAGTAAAGGTTATGTTTATCTGTGAGACCCACAAAAGGTAGTGTTACAGTAAAAGACGGTGCAAAAGATAAGCGTTGAAAACATAGAGGTTTTAAAGGTATGTGAGACGGTAGAAGAAAAAATTCATCATCAAATACTAGAAAATCACCCATGGTAGATTGCCTTCTCTGTGGGCCCTTCCTCCTCCGTGCCGTTCAACTGTTTTCTCCTAAATTCCTTGCTTCCTTGTGTTGTAGGTACTTGTTTACATGGCCTGTTACGTTCGATTTCAGTTACCCCGGGAGAAAAACTAGATTTTTTGTGTCTCCGCATCTCCAGTCCCCAGCACGGTGTTTAGAAAACAGTGGATGCTCAATAAAGACTTATTAATGTGAAGAGGAAGGGAAAGTGTTCCTGAGAAAAGAATAGGGGAAGCCTATTGAGAGAGAAAATTGAAATCTAGCACATTAACTAAAAGGAACGCAATGAGTCTCTGTGTCATAGAAAAGGTTATTTTATGCAGCTGTAATGGCGGGTTTTCCTTCTGGCTTATTGGAAAGGTACCGGGAATTACCCATGGAAATGGACTGGCGGGGAGACAGAGTGGGGAGTGAGATTCATTGCAGATGGTGAATTTTAGAGAGGTGTTTTTCACACAGATAGTGTTGATAGGCTGTAGAAATGAAAGCAAATTACATTAATCACCACACATGAAATGCCTTTGAATCTACTCAGAGTGATGTGGAGGTACGTTGAGAATTAAAGATGAGTAAAAGAATAAGCCCAAATGGGTAGTTTAATGGACTCTAGTAAGAACTGGAGGGAAGACAGCTTCTCCCTCCCCTCATTACCACCCTCCTCCGCCTCCACACCGTCATCAGAGAAACAGAAAAACACGTCGGTGTCAGCACACAGGCAAACATCCACGTTAGAAGGCACATTTTGGAGACAGATGCCCCTTTCATCATTAGATTCAAGAGGCAAATGAGGTAAATAGGTAATGAGATGGAGCTCGGTGCTTGTTTTACTATGGCTGTTATTGAGCACCTCCATTAATAGAAGATTCCCCAGAGGGTTAGTATTCTGTTAATGTGGAAGAAGATGGAATTCAGGATTTTTATATCTTCTGGAACAGATGGTTATAATTTCAACTTCAGGAAATACAAGAAAGAAGAAACGCAGTCAAAAACCTTAAAGTCCTAGTTTCTTATTTTCCAGGCCAAACCCTGCAGTAGAATTGTATAAATAGTTCCGAGACTCTCTTCTATTTTTCTTCCTTCCTGGAGATAATCCGCAAAGTGTCTGTCTGGACACATCTAATGGTTAGCCAGATGGCGTTCCGAGACTCGCTTTTCTCAAAGTCTGAGATCTCATCAGACGCACTGGAATGATCTCGAGCTGGTGGAAGGGAAGCGGTGTTAAGTACCAAAGCTGTGGAATGGAAGGCAGGGAAGAGTATCAAAGAATGCCAAGGGAGGGATGTTTACTTTAAAAGGCAGAAGGAACATTTGAGGGTGATGTGAGAAAAACCTTATATGTATTAAATCTGCCACAATCCTTGTGACGCAGTGTTGCCCTGAGCTAATCTTAACACTATCAACATATCTTAACAGCAGAGTAAATGCTATATTAGGGCTTATAAATATTTCACAATCAGGCTTGTTAACTGCAAGACTTTCCTTGCAGATTTGAAGTTGAACAGCTCTGGGAAGAAGTCATAATGGCTTTAAGCAAAGCTGATGAGCCTTCCCTTTGGAGACAGCGAGATGCTATTCCAGGAGACCCCAAACCTCACTTTCAGACCCATTGGCTGATGCTGAAAATTTACCCAGAGCTTCAGTACTTTGATTGAAGGCTCCTTTCCCTGTCAAAACACACACTCCCTAAACACTTTTTTATTCCCACTCTCACAGATATTACAGTCAAAATAAGCTGTGTAGGCCAATCACTCAGAGATTAGCGAATGAGCTTCAGTTTAGGTCCTGAGCATAAATTTTTCAAGTTCAATGTTTTTAACACATTCACAGATTCAGTGCAACTCTCGCTCTTTTTATGGCTGAATCATATTCCATTGTACAGAGATACCACATTTGTTTATCCATTCAGTCGTTGGCAGACAGTTGCATTGTTTCTATGCACTGTGACTACTGTTGCTATGAACATTCACGTACCAGAATTTGTTTGAATACTTGTTTTCTCTTCTTTTGAGTGTGTATCAGGAGCAGAATTGCAGGGTCATGCAGTAGTTCTATGTTTAACTTTTTGAGGAACTTCCAAACTGTTTTCCAGAGAGACCGCACTATTTTTACATTTCCACTAACAATGATGAGTGTTCCAATTTCTCCACATCCACACCAACACTTGCTGTTTCCTGTTTTGTTTTGTAATAGTCATCCTAATTGGTATAAAGAGGTATCTCATTGTGGTTTTGATTTGCATTTCCATTATAACTAATGATGTTTGGCATCTTTTCAAGTACTTTTTGGCCACTTGAATATTTTCTTTGGAGAAATGTCTATTCTAGTCCTCTTTTAAATTGGGTAGTTTGTCTTAAATTGTAAGAGTTCTTAGGGGTGCCTCGGCAGCTCAGTCGGTTAAGTGTCCAACTTTGACTCAAGTCATGATCTCACAATTCGTGGGTTTGAGCCCCGCACTGGGCTCTATGCTGACAGCTCAGAGCCTGGAGCCTACTTTGGATTCTGTGTCTCCCTTTCTCTTTGCTGCTCCCTGACTCATACTCTCTGTGCCTCTCAAAAATGAATAAACATTTTAAAAAGCTTTAAAAAAAAATATCAACTGATGGTCTGTCTTATTTCACCTTCTGGGCCAACACAGTTAACATTTTGGAGAATTACGGAAAAAAAAGGAATCTTAGTAAAATTGAAAAAAAAAGTTTGAATTGAATGGGAACAAAGGTATAAGATGTAGTCAAAGATGTACTTAGAAAGAAAGTTATAGACTTATATGCATGAATTAGAAAAAAAAAACCCTGAAAATCCAAAGAGCTATCTCAAGAAGTTCGAAAAGAATGGCAGATTAAACTCTAAGAAAGTAGAAGAGAAGAAAAAAATAAAAAGTATGAATTAACAGGGGCGCCTGGGTGGCTTAGTCGGTTAAGCGTCCGACTTTCGCTTAGGTCATGATCTCGCGGTTCGTGGGTTTGGGCCCCGCATCGGGCTCTGTGCTGACTGCCAGCTCAGAGCCTGGAGCCTATTTCAGAGTCTGTGTCTCTCTCTCTCTCTGACCCTCCCCTGCTCACGCTGTCTCCCTCTCTCTCTCCTAGAAATAAATAAAAATTAAAAAAAAAAAAGTATGAATTAACAAAATGCAAAACCAATGTACAATGGAGAAAACCAACAAAACCAAAAGCTGGCTCTTTGGAAAGACTAATAAGTGGAATTGATCTCTACCAAAACTGAAAAATAAAAAAGGGAGGGGCCCAAATCATTTATATTAGGACTGAAAAGGGAACAGACTTGATCTTACAGACTTGAAAAGTTAACATAAAAGATCATGAATACCTTTATAATAAAAACTAAGAAAATTTTAGATCAAATGGACAAATATCTAGGTAAATATACCTTACCCAAACTGATACAAGATGAAAGAGGGAATCTGAATCTAGTATCTACCCAGAAAACTGAATTTACATTTTGGTTCATATAAAACTCTAGGGTTACCTGGCTTCACTGGTGAAGTCTTTCATATATTTAAGAAAGAAGTAATTAAATGCACCTAACTGAAAACAGACAGTCAGGAGTGAATGAATATAAAAGGTAAAATAATACAATTTCTAGAGGATAATATAGTAGAAAACCTCATGACCTTGGAGTAGACAAAGATTTCTTTAAAAAAAAAATTTTTTTTTTTAATTTTAGGTAGGCTACATACCCAACATGGGGCTTGAACTCATAACCCTGAGATCAAGAGTTGAGTGCTCTACCAACTGAGCCAGCCAGGCGCCCTGAGAATAGACAAAGATTTCTTAAGTAGGAAACAAAAGGCAGTAATAATAAAGAAAAGACTGTATCATAGTTAAGAGCTTATTCATCACAAGAAACCATGGAAAGAATGAAAAGGCAAGCTTTGTAGCAAGAAGGGATATTTGTAATACATACATTTTACAAAGTACATACTTGCTCCCAGAATATATAAAGAAGCACAGATCAATTTTTTTAAAGTACAGAAAACAATTTAAAAATGAGCAAAGGATTGATACGTGTATAAATAAATGATTAACTTTATTAGTCATCATGGTGACACTAACTAAAACCACCATGTGATACCACATCATACCTATCAGAATGGCTAAATAGAAACAGACCTAAGCAAGTGATAATACTACAAACTGGTGATGATGTCAAGCAACTGGAACTCTCATATGTTGTAAGAGTACAAATCAGTAAGCCTACTTTGGAAAACCATTTGGTAATTTCTGCTGAAGTTGAAAATATGCAGGGGCACCTGGGTGGCTCAGTCGGTTAAGCATCTGACTTCAGCTCAGGTCATGATCTCACCATTCAGGAGTTTGAGCCTCACATGGGGCCCAGTGCTGACAGCTCAGAGCCTAAAGCCTGCTTTGGTTTCTGTGTCTCCCCCTCCTTCTCTGCCCCTCCTCTGCCTGCACTCTTTCTCTCTTTCAAAAATAAACACTAAAAAATTTTAAGAAAATCTGCATACCCCACTATGCCGCATCTTCACATCTAAGTACCTCCCCAGCAGAAATGCGTACATGTGTATACTAAAAAAGATGTGTTCCAGAATGGTCATAGCCACGTTAGTCACGATTGCCATAAATTGGAAACAACCTCATATATCCACGAACAGTAAGAGCGATACACTCATGCAAAGGAAAATTATGATAGCAATGAAAATGAACCACTGTTGACAAATGTCACAAGCATAATACTGAGCAAAAGTATATACGGTATTCACCAAGGGTAAATATGGTAAAATCTCATCTAATTTGCACACAAATATATATAGAAAAGTTCAGAACACATAGGCAAAAGTAATCCATGATGTGGAAGTCAGGATAGTGGTTACCTCTGGAGAAGACATTTCTGGGAGGACAGGAAGTGCACTGGAAGATTCTGGGGTCCTCAGGATGTCCTACTTCCTATTCTAGGCAGTGGTTTCCTTAGTGTGTTTACTTTGGGAGATTCAACAAGTTGTGCATTTGTAAGTTCTATACTTTTCCATACATCGTACTTCTATTAAAAAATATTTAGAAACATAAAAATAGAACTACCCTATGATCCAGCAATTGCACTATTGGATATTTACCCAAAGGATACAAAAATACAGATTTGAAGGGTATTTGTGGCACCTCAATATTTATCTAAGCACCGTTATCAACAATAGCCAAACTATGGAAAGAGCCCAAATGTTCATCAACTGATGAATGGGCAAAGAAGATGTAACACACACACACACACACACACACACACACACACACACACACACACTGGAATATTACTCAGCCATCAAAAAGAAGGCAATCCTGCCATTTGCAACTATGTGACAGAGCTAGAAAGTATTATGCTAAGCAAAATAAGTCTATCAGAGAAAGACCAATACCATATGATTTTACTCACATGTAGAATTTAAGAAACAAAACAAATGAAATATGGGAAGGGAGATGGGAAGAGGAGAGAGGGGAAAACGAGAATGGACTCGTAATGATAGAGAACAAACTGAGGGTTGATGGTGAGAGATCGGTGGGGGATGGGTTAGATGGGTACTATGGGGGGCACTTGTTGTGATGAGCACTAGGTATTGTATGTAAGTGACGAATCACTGAATTCTACTTCTAAAATCAATATTGCACTATATGTTGCTAACTAAAATTTAAATTAAAAAATATTTATGGGGTTCCTGGGTGGCTCAGTCAGTTAAGCGTCCGACTTTGGTTCAGGTCATGATCTCCCAGTTGGTGGGTTCGAGCCCCAAGTCACTTTGTGCTGACAGCTCGGAGCCTGGAGCCTGCTTTGGATTCTGTGTCTCCCTCTCTGTCTGCCCCTCCCCCTTGTACTCTGTCTCTCAAAAAATATATAAATGTAAAATTTTTTTTTTAATATTTAAGAACAAACAAACATACATCTGAACAAAACTTCATTTTCACCCTCTGTACCTTGGCTCCCAGGACTTGACTTTGGCAAAGTTTGCCATCAGCTAATGTGAATCCTTCTTCATCTATTGCCACTTTGCTTTCCTTTTGCTCCAAGCAGAATTTATAGGAAGGCCATTCTAGATGGGGAAAACAGACTGAATCAAAGCATGAAGATGGGGGTCACCTGGGTGCCTCAGTCGGTTAAGCGTCAGACTTCAGCTCAGGTCATGATCTCACAGTTCCTGGGTTCGAGCCCCGCATTGGGCTCTGTGCTGACAGCCAGCTCAGAGCCTGGAGCCTACTTCAGATTCTGTATCTCCCTCTCTCTCTGCTCATGTTCTCTCTCTCTCAGAAATAAATAAAAACATTAAAAATTTAAAAAAACAAAACATGAAGATTGGATATAGAGGGTATGTACAGGGAACAGCAAATGACTTAGTTGGAAGAGAAGGAAGAATAAGGAAAAACGTCAAGGGATCGGGTGGCTCTACAACAGGACCTAGGGGTCTGATCCTCATTAAATGCCCATGGCGGTGCTTGAAAAGGTGCCTTAGCAGAGCCGTGACAAGAGACTCAAAGGATCGTTCTGCAGCAGTGCATGGAAAGAATTGAAAGGGAGCTTTCGCAGCAGCTAGGGGAAAGGGTGCTGAGTTCAGGAGCCATTGAAATAATGCTAATTTCATGATTCCCCTGTTTAAAACTGTTTGGGGGCTTCCCACTCAGGAGCAAGTCCAAAATGCTTCAGGTGGAGTTTTAGGTGGTGCCTTGGGTGGTGTAAAAGCCCTGTGCTTTCTGCCTTCTGCCCACACCTCTTGCTGGTTGTGTGGGATCTCCGTGCTCGGCCACACGGGTCCCCCTACAGCTCCTCCGGGTGTCCGGGCTATCCTGTTTCAGCCATCATGTTGGACGTTCTCTCTTCCCGACACTCTTCTCCCAGCACGTGGCCCAGGCGTTCCCCGCTCGGCATTCAGAGCTCAGTTTGGTTGACCCTCCCACCAAAGCTGGCCCTGAGCCTCCAATCCAGTTAGACCCTCCCACGCATGCCCCCCGAGCACCCGCCGTTCTACTGAGCACACCTGTCGTCGTCTACGTACTCATCATCTTACTCCGTCTAACCCTAGGAGCGCAGGGACGCTGTGGGCTCACACCCGCCTCACCGGGTTCAAACGCACAGCAATAGGCTTTCAGCAACTGCTTGTAGACTGCTCAGCACCGTGAGCAGTAATGAGATCCTTCCATTAGGACGATGGCAATGGACGCAACGGAGAAGAGAGGGGAAATACGAATTTGTAAGTCCATGCTTGTCCCTCTCCAAATTGAATGCTCTAGAGTAGGCAGCCAGCAAACGATGGATGAGACCTGATCAGGCCTGCTGCCGATTTTCATAAATGCAGTTTTCCGCTTCTTTGTGGACGGCTGGGGACGGCTGCTCTCATGATGTGCCAGAGGTAGGCACTTGCAACAGGTAAAGCCTACAGAGCTGAAGGCATTTACTGCCTGGCTCTATGCCAACAAAGTTTGCCAGCTTCTGTTCTGGAAGGAAGACTGCAGAGAGGTTCACTGTAATATAACAATAGTGTTTATCTTTAGGCAGCAGGATTAAAGATGAGCTTTATATTCTTCTTAATATCCTGTGTTATTTATACTCTCTACAAAGAACATATATTATTTTTATAATCAGTAAAACAATAAAGGTTATTAAAAATTAGAGTGCCCCAGTCATTCTTTTTAGTTTGTCGTTTGTGCTTTGTACTTTTTTTCCTCAGGAAAAAATTGGTTCATCGGAGCAATTTGCTTTGCTAGCGTTGGGAGAACAGAGTGAGACAGCCCTAAGAGCTGTTAGGAAATTCCTGTTCCTCCATTTTCTGCACCACTGGGACTATGCCTTTCTGCTCTTTTAATCCAAAACTTGGATTTTCCAGCAAATGTGCACCTGCCATGCACTGCCCGTGCCCGTGAGCAGCATCTTTATGAAGGCAGCAGTTAATAGCTAACAGTATTCTGATTGAGAAACATTTTCTGTATTTTAATATTATTAATATTAATGAAATATTAACTTCTGACTGAAGATTTACTTTGAAGTGTTAGCAGATGACTTTAATTAAAACAGAAAAGGGGGGGTGCCTGAGTGCCTCAGTCGGTTAAGCATCCAGCTTCGGCTCAGGTCATGATCTCATGGTTTGTGAGTTCAAGCCCAACATCGGGCTCTGTGCTGTCAGTGCAGAGCCTGCTTTGGATCCTCTGTCCTCCTCTCTCTCTCTGCCCCTCCCCCACTCTCTCTCTCACTCTTTTTCTCAAAAATAAACATAAAAAATATTTTTTTAAACAGAAAATGAATAACCCAGATCTTTAAACATCTTGTAAAGAAAAACAAGATCAAATTTCCCATTTATCTACCTATTGTTTTTTAGAGAGAGAGAGAGAGAGCAAGTGCCTGAGCCTGAGTGGGGGAGGGGCAGAGAGCAAGGAGAGAGAGAATCCCAAGCAGACACTGCGCTGTCAGCACAGAGCCAGATGTGGGGCTCAGTCTCAGGAACCATGAGGTTATGACCTGAGCCAAAATCAATAGTTGGACGTTTTCTTTCCTTCCAAAAAGTCTCAGAGTAACTTAAAATTTTTTAAAGTTTATTTTTGAGAGAGAGAGAGACAGACAGACAGAGTGTGAACAGGAGACGGGCAGAGAGCGAGGGAGACACAGAATCCAAAGCAGGCTCCAGTCTCTGAGCTGTCAGCACAGAGCCCAATGCGGGGCTCGAACTCACAAACTGTGAGATCATGACCTGAGCCGAAGTCAGACACTTAACCAACTGAGCCACTCAGGTGCCCTTCAAAGTAATATAAATAAATAATTATTGCAGAAATTTTCTGCTTCTAATTTTCCATTAGAATGAAAACTCTGAGAACAAGAACATCGGCTGTGTCATTCGTGACTGCAGGTCAGCATGTGGAACCATAAGACGCACACAGGAGGTGCTCGAAATAAGTATTTGTTGATGAATGAGTGTGAGAGAAATAGGCAAGAAAAAACTGGTGTCTAGGCAGAGTGGTCTTTGCAAAACATAAGAAGAATGCACGCTTTTAAAACACACTTAGAAAACTAAGAAAAGGAGAAAGGAGACAAAAACTCGGTTCAACTTGAACGCTGTCATTGTTATTGGGTTGCCTTGTGTCCTTCTGTGTCCATGTACATCATCTTTCAATGTCACGTTAACCCTGTATGTACCCAGTTATCTTCCTTTTAAAGTGAATCTTACATGGTGAGGATTTTCCATGTCGTTTTGAATTCTTTGGAGACACTAATTGTAATGATTCTATGATAAACTGATGGAATTGTATTATTTTCTCAGTAATTCCTAGTTTCTCTTCTTTTGCGATTATAAATATTCTGCAATAAATAACTTTGTGCATTTGGCCATTTTTCAGAGAAAGCACTTGACAAGTGATATATCAGCCCAGAGAGCCTACGTTACGCTACAGTAACAGGTAACTCCCAAATCTCTGTGCTTCCAACAACGGTTTATTGATTGCTCATGCTGGATGTCCACTGGAAAAATGGAAAAAATGGAATGGAGTCTTACGAAACTTAAGTTCCCTTCCATTCAATTCAACAGATAGTTGTTGAGTGGGTGTTATAAGGCCCATGACTTGCCCTGAAAGTGTTGGAAACATTTTCTGATGAGTCACAGATAAATGAACACTGGGAGCTGCATATTCATAGCACACCGTACAACAGCAGGAAAAAAAATCAATAAAGGCAAAAGATCATTTTCCTAGTCCAGTCACTTGTATGCCATGTCTGTGTTGTTTTACTTGTAAGTCTCTTTTCCCTGTCTGCTCTTAAAAACCCTCCTCTGTGAGTAAAGGTCAGCCAGGCACATGTGTGTGCAGTGACATGACCTGGGCCACTCCATGCCGGGCGCCGGAATCATGAGGCTTGCTCTTGTGATACTCCTGTGTCCTTGTGACCTCAAAAGCTGTTGTGAAATTTTCCAAACAAAACACATTTCAATTTACCAAAAACAATAAAATTTAAAAAATGCCCTTGAGGCAAATAATCCTGTTAGGAATTTTCCTAAGGAAATCTTCCACCAAAGGAGACAGTGGCAGACATATGAAGATCTTTAGTATAGATACTTGTAACAGCAAATAGTAGGCACATTGTAGGATATTTATGAGACCGAATATCATGAATGAGTAAACCTTAGTGTGAAATCTTCATAGAGAGTTATGATAATTTAAGGTCAAAGTGGGGCATTTATGATTTCTGCTTATGATCTAAGGTAAAAATGGGGGGAAGGGATAACAAATTTCCATCTATGTTGTGCAGTTATGTATAAAATGTGAATACGCTTAAAAAAGAAAAAAAGACCAGCAGGAAATGCCGCAAATGGAACGGTTGATTTGTGAATACGTGGGAATTTGGCATTATTTTTAAAGATTTAATATCTGTTTTTTGTGTCTTAATGTTTGAAACAATAAAATAGTTTTTAAAAATAGGGTAAAATCCATTTCTGAGAGGGACTCTGTGTCAAACTCATGTGTTTTTAAGTTGGAAATAAAGCCGTAGGTAGGTTACAAATCCTGTCCTGAAAAGCTGGTTCGTTAGCTCTCCTGGAAGCATCGATTCCTCCTTTGTCTGCTCTGCTCTTACTCTTCATTACTCTGGGACTGAATTATTTAGATAAAATGTTTTGACATCGAGCAGTTTGGAGAGAGAGCAACCCTTGCTATCTGATCTCTGGCTGCCCCTTTGCAACATGTAAGAAGTGAATGGACTCCAATACCAAGACCTGCTTCTACACACAATATGTGGGTCTAGGTGACACAAGACATTTCTCAGAACTGGCTATTCCCAAGTCTTTCCTTTGGCTATGGATCAGGCGCGGAGCAGACACCCAACACATTGCTGACAAACTGCAAAGGAGAAGAAATCCTATATTGCTCACCCGGAGCCCAAGGGAGGGAGGGAGGGGCTGTGTCCTCTGGAGTCACAGGCATCACGAAGAGGGAGGCGGGAAGGACAATGAGACAAGATCCAGGAGGCCCTGCAGAGAGCACACCTCATCACGGCCAACCCGGAGGAGACCTTCCGGAGCCCTGAGCAAGGGCTGCCCCAGCATAGATGGGGGCGAAGAGCTTGCCCCGGGGTCTTCCTGCCCTGTTGATGAAAGGTGGCAGGAAGGGGCTCAAGAACCACCGGACTGGCCACTGGACCCATGTAACTCATGTCAGTGTGTCACGTTCTTAACTGGAAGCGCTTTCTGGCCCCGCTGCCAAAGGGATAGACTCTTGGGACCACTATGTATTCTCGCATCAAAAACTCTTTGGAATCATTCCTGCGCTTTGCCATTTGAATCCATGAAACATCAACAAAGCCAGAGACTTTCTTTTTCTTTTCTGAGTAGTCTTAACAGCTCCTTTTGTGCTTTGTTCATTTTGGGGGTTTTCGGCTTGCCTGGAGCAACGTCCCCGCTTGGTAAGCTGGACGGCCAGCACATCATGGCAACCGGAGCCTTCTAAATACTACTGATGGCTTCCGTCTGGGCAGCCAGTGGCCGCATGCCACAATGTCACGTTGGCTGTGCTCCTGCAGACTGTGGCGGCTGTTGACAGCGGTCTCTGTTCGTCTGCTTCTCTGGGCTGAGCCTGAACGGCGAAAGGACCAGCATGGGTGTGTCCGGGAACTCGGGCGAGTCTTAAAGAGACAATCCACATATTCTCAGGCTAGGAAGACTCGATGTACGTGCCTCCAGCGACTGCTGTGTGATTGTTCAGGTCGTGCTGGCTGGAGAAGGCTCTGGATCAGGAACCCGGCCAATCTGGGTGGTCCCACTGCCTCCACTGGCCTCGTTTCCACATGTGCCTTTACCCTACTTTGTTGCCAACTGAGCTGAACTTTGTCTCTCTCTTGGGTGATTCTAGTTTCGGTTCCTTTTGCAAAATATTTTGAAGTCCTCAGTAGCGATGGAGAGCAATTGCTACATACGAGTAATGAGTTAGACCTGGGCCTTCCCCTTTGGGTGGCCTGCAGGAAGTCTCTTCCCTTGTCACACTCTGGTGACATCCCGGAGTGCTGACATCTTCAGAATGACAGCCTCACCTGCTGGGTTTCGCTTTGCTTCTTACGATCTTTAATGAAGAAACTTTCAAAAACAACAACAGCAACACAAACAACGACAAAACCCTCTATTTAAATTATCTGAGGTTTCTTTGCCAAAGACTTAAAAGCTGCAAAGATTTCAGAAAACTGTGGGAAATGGACCCTCTGTTGCCAAGTTTCAGGCAGGAGAGAACACTCTTTCTGAGTGGTTTTCATCGTCTGCTGTAATAAATGATTAATTTCCCCATTATATTACATTAAAGGGATTAAAAATGATACTACCCTCCTTTTATATCCAATTTTATGAGTCACTTGTATGGTCGTGCATTGTAACAAAAATGGACCAGGCAGTTAAATAAACTGCACCAGCAGAAGGCTTTGGTGTGATGGGAGTTTCTTTTAACCTTTCCTGTCCACCGTCAGGAGTGGGTTCAGAGGGTGTGTGTGCGCAGGGGTGGGGGCTCTAGGAGGGAGGTTTTGTTCTGAAACAGGGGCCCTCCGGGCTATGATGGGATCAGAAGCCAGTGCCTGTGTGGCCTCAGGCAGCTGGGGAAGCAATTTTGCACCCCTCTAGGGCGTAGGACTTGATGAGCCTTCCTCTGCCCTACAAGCTCACTGCCCTGGTTCCTTATGGCTGCCTTAGGAAATCCCACAAACTAGGAGGTTGAGAACAACAGAATGTATTTTCTTACAGTTCTGGGGCCAGAAGTCTAAAATCAAGATGTCTACAGGGTCATGCTTCCTCTAGGGAAGAACTACTCCAGCCCTCTCTTCTCCTTTCTGGTAGCTGCGTGGTTTATGGTAGCATGACTCCAATCTTCACGTGGTGTTCTCCCTCTGTACATATCTGTCTCCAAATGTCCCCTTTCTATAAGGACACTTATCAGATTAGATTAGGGGTACACCCCAATGTAGGACCCCATCAGAACTAATTGTATCCTCAGAAATGCTGATGCATAGGGGCACATGTACCCCAACGTTCATAGCAGCACTCTCCACAATAGCCAAAACTCGGAAAGAGCCTAAGTGTCCACAACGGATGAATGGATCAAGAAGATGTGGCTCATCTATACCATGGAATACTCCATGGCAATGAGAAACAATGAAATCTGGCCATGTGTAGCAACATGGATGGACCTTGAGGGTGTTATGCTGAGCGAAATAAGTCAGGCAGAGAAGGACAAATATCACATGTTTGCACGTATAGGAGGATTAGGAGGTACTTAACTGAGGAACACGGGGAAGAAGGAGGAAATGGTGGGGGAAAGGGAGAGAGGCAAACCGTGAGAGACTCTTGAATGCTGAGAACAAACTGAGGACTGATGGGGGAGGGGGGGGAGATGGGCATGGAGGAGGGCACTCGTGGGGATGAGCACTGGGTGTTATATGGAAACCAACTTGACAATAAACTATTTGTAAGAAAAAAAAAAAGAACTGATTGTATCCTCAAGGACACCATTTTCAAATAAGGGTGCCATTCTGGGGTCCTAGGGGCTAGGACTTTAACAGAGGAGTTTGGAGACACAAGACTCCACCCACGGCTCTCCCCCCTACGCCGGCTTCTCCCTGACTCGTCTCTTGTAGCTTCAGATTCTCCCTCGCAAGGCTGCAGGTAAATTGGCATGTCAGCCAGGCTTTTCCATTCATACCGTGAGATCGATTCCCCTCCCCTGGCCCCACGCCGTTTAAAGAAGAGCAGAGCTAGCTCGTAGGGAAGCCCCAGTGCAGTTGAGGGACTCAAGACTCGGTCTGTGTCCTCCCTATTCTCGTTCCTACGTCCTCAGATTACAACTCTCTACCCAAATCCGCATTCAAGTACCAGTCTGGCGTGTACTCACCCTGAAGGAATGAAGCACACGATTGTGGAATCTTAGTATTAGTGCTCACAGTTCACCTGGCCTACATCCTTTCCCACAAATGACCTTGACATTTCTGCTACCAGAGTCTCAAGCCCAGTGACCGATGTCCATGGTGGAATTCTGGGCCCTGGTGATCAAGAGGGACAGGTTTCTTGCAGGGGCACGAAGGGCTGATTATGAGATTTCTTATATCATATCCATGAGGCCTAAACCACGTGGGTTTTCATGCCTTGCATTCAAACAGCACCTTCCTGGGGGGCTGAGATTCTGAAGGACAGTGGGTAGGTGGGGAACAGGTGAGAACCCCAAAATTACCTGAAGGCTGTCATAGGATGCCTCCCTACCACCATCACACTCCAATACGCTCTGCCTTAGAGGGAAACGAGTATGTTTGAGCTCTCAGTCCTGCTGGAGGGGGGCGTACATTGAAAATCCTGCTCCCGGAGCTCCCAATGCCTCTGATGTTTAACTCTTCCTCTGCCTCAATCAGGAAGAGCTATTCTAAGTGATTACTGATATACCCGAGCTCATGTGTGATACTGTTTTCTATGTGTTGCCCTTGTTCTTTGTTCCAATTTTTGTCTCCCCCTTTTTTTCCCCTTCCTTTTGTGGTTTTAACCGAACATTTCATGTGATTTCATTTTCTCTCTTAGCAAATCAGTTCTACTTCTTTTTTAAACTTTTTTACTGCTTGCCCTGAATTTGCAATATATTTTTATAACAAATCCAACTCCACTTTCAAATAATACTATACCAATGCACAGGCAGTGTGAGCGCCTTCTAATAACAAAATAATCCTAAGTCTCTCTGCTTGTCCCTTGCCTTCATTCATTTCACTTATATATAAGTATATAAAGTTGAATACACTGTTGCCATTATTATATTGAGCAAAATGTTATCCGTGTTTGTTCAGTTAAAAAAAATTAGGGGTTGGGGCGCCTGGGTGGCTTAGTCAATTAAGCGTCCGACTTTCGCTTAGGTCATGATCTCGTGGTTCGTGGGTTCGAGCCCCGCGTTGGGCTCTATGCTGACTGCCAGGTCAGAGCCTGGAGCCTGTTTCAGTCTGTGACTCCCTCTCTCTGTGACCCTCCCCTGCTCACTCTGTCTCTCTCTCTCTCTCTGTCTCCTAGAAATAAATAAAAAATATTAGAAAAAAAAATTAGGGGCACCTGTGTGGCTCAGTCATTTAAGTGTTTGACTTCTGCGGGTCATGATCTCACGGTTCACGAGTTCCAGCCCCGCATTGGGCTCTGTGCTGACAGCTCAGAGCCTGAAGCTTGTAGCCTGCTTCAGTTTCTGTATCCCTCTCTCTCTGCCCCTCCCCTGCTTGCTCGCTTGCTCACTTGCTCTCAAAACAAATAAACATTTTAAAAAACCTTTTAAAAAATAAAAATAATAAAAAATAATAAAAAAATAAAAGTGTGTTATCTTTGCTTATTCCTTCCTCAATGTTCTTTATGTAGAACCAATCCCAAGCAGGCTCCATACCGTCAGCACAGAGCCCGATGCGGGTTTCCATCTCACAAACCGTGAGATCATGACCTGAGCAGAGATCGAGATTCAGATGCTTAACCGACTGAGCCACCCAGGCACCCCTATTAACAGTATTTTTTATTTGCAGCATTTCTTTTCGGTCTTTCTTAGGATGTCCATCTTTCTGCGAACATGGCCTGTCTGTTCTTACATTCCGTTGACTTTATCCTTTAGCACCCTCAGCACATTCACCATAGTTATTTAAAATTCTCAGTCTGATAATTCCAATATGGCTGCCATGTCTGTCTCTTCCAACCATATTTTTTTACCTTCTAATATGCCCATAATTTTTTCTGGGTAGCCAGGTACGTATGGTGTCTGGGGTAAGAGGAGCGGATGTAAATGGGCCTTTACAATGTGGTGGCGGGGTGCAGGGAAGGGGAAGTACCCCACAGCTCTGTGACAGGTGTCGGTCTTCAGGGAGCCTGTGTGTCTGGGCTGTGAAGTATACATGTGTTTCTCAGCTTTCTTCTCCCCCTTACGTGGATCAGGCTGGTGTGAATAAGCCAGAGTTGGGCATTTCCCTTCCCCAGGTCAGTCAGGTGCTGGTCAGCCAGCCAGCAGGCGTGGCTCTGGTTGACCAGTCTTCCCTGAGGGCAGGCCGTGTTCCAAACTGCACTGGCCCATTTCACAACGGGTCCTCCTCGCTTCCCCCACCTGCCTAATGCAGAAGGCCATTTTTCTCTGGTATTTGAGGTGGGAACCTGGTGGAGGTAAATCTCACAATGTTGTCCACAATCAGCCTACAGCAACTGCTCAACTATGTCTTGGGTTTTCCTACCCCCAAGGAGGGGATATTAAGGTCTCTGCTTACAGCCAGTGACAAGGAGGCCCAGGAGAGGATTGTAGAAGAACATTCTCTATTCCATTTAGTATACCTATTTCTCAATGCTGAGTGCTTTTAATAACCTTTCCCCTCATCCTTAAAGTAATACATAGTCATTGTAGACAACTTTGGAAAAATCAGAAAAGTGTGTTTTTTAATTGCTATGTATAATCCCCCCCTTTTTTTTTTTACCCAGAGAGCATTACTGCTAATATTCCTATATATTTTATTTCTGATTTTCTCCTATGTATCTGTCTAGACAGATAGATGGTGGGCCAATTCATAGAATAGAGTTGATATGATAGATTACATTTTTATATCCTGCTTCTTCCAGTTAAAGTGCTATTACAATTATCTCTTATGCACATCATATTCAGCGGCTGCTGAATTGTACATTGCTAGGATTTCCTACAATTTTATTAATTGTCCCTTGTTTGGGAACTTTAGGTTTGGTAATTTGGGGGCATAAATATCTGATAACATTTGATGACTTCCTTTGTTTAGTATTCTAAAAGTGGGATTTTAAAAAATTTTTTGGCATTTGAGAGAGGGTTAATCTACTCCTTTAAGTCTGTTTATGTATTTATTTAGAGTGCATGTGCACACAGGGATGGGGTAGAGAGAGAATCCCAAGCAGGTTCCATGCTGTGTGCTGTGAGTGTGAAGCCTGACAGGTAGCTGGAATTCATGAATTGTGAGATCATGACGAGCTAAAACCCAGAGTCAGATGCTTAACTGACTGAGCCGCCCGGGCGCTCCGAAAAGTGGGATTTCTATATTAAAGGGCATGAACAGTTGAAGGGATCTTGACAGGCACTAGCAATTTATTTCCAGGGAATTTGTACCCATGTCCTTTGCACATCCTAGTGTTGTCTTACGTGATATTACAATTGCCCAACATGTTGGGGGACAGTTCTTCACGGAGTTAAAAGGCCATTGTCCTGTTGTGGAGGGAATATAAAGAGGACATTCCCATCGGTTTTGTTAAGACACAATGACGTTGATAAGCTCGCAAAGGCAGCACCCTCTCTCCTACTCAAATGCTTCGGATATGTTTCCCCCACTGCCTCTGTGGAAAGCTAGAAAGCACGAGAACAAGAGCTCAGAGAGAAGAAAGCATTACCAGAAATCAGTTACCTGTTGTTTTTTTCCTAAATAGGCCCAATCATAACAAGAAGGAGACGGGAAAGGAGGAAATGAAGTGAACCAAAGTCATAGTTAGCAGCTCACATTTCTTCTCAACAAATCACGTAAAAAATGCTGCAGGAGGCAGATATTTACAATGAACAGAACCATTATTTCATGAACCAGGAAACTGGGGGACATTGGTGGGAATGTTGGCCAATCAGCCCTTAGAGTGATCCTGAGGCCACTTCTAGAAAATAATCAGTGTTTGCAGGACCCATAGATGTCCCCAACTGACCTGCAAAAACCTCTCTGGCAAACCCTTTCCTAATCCCTTTGTTTCATTAAGTGTTTACAATGAAAGAGTTTAGATACTTTAGGAAGGTATACCCACCACCCACTTATTACCTAAAACATAATAAACAGAGTGAGCCTTTTGCTCATTATTACGCTCTCTTCTTTCCACCTTTGCACCCCTACACCCACTGCAAAAGCAGTGATTCATCATTTAGTGTTTATCATTCCCATGTATTTCCTTAAACTTTGCTATGCAGGTATGTAGCCCTAAGCGAAATATAACCTTGCCTCTCATATTTCTTTGATCTTTTGTAAGGACACTGACTGCTTATTATTGCACCTTGCTCATTTGCTCCACATGCTATCCACGAAACTCTCTCGTGTTGAGCATGGCCCTCAGGTCCTTTCATTTTTTGCTGTTTAATACTCCTTCATATGTAAATGCCACTTATGTATCCGATCTCTAATGATGAAGATTTAGGCGGTTTCTTATTTTTCGTGATTAAAAACAACGATGCCACATATATTCTTGTACACAATCTTGGGCGACTTCCTCTGGCTTTCTCTACAGCTGAGGCCAAAATGTCTACGCAGCATTAACTTTTGTAGATATTGCTCATTTGCTCTTCAAGAGAGCTGTGTCTTCAGGCGCCCACCGTCTATAGTCCCATCGATTCAGTAGTACCGATTTAAAGTCCTGTTAATCTGATGGATTGTAACTGGCAGGTCCTCAATTACTACTTTTAGCATTTTAGGATGTGTTTATTGGCTATTGGGGCCGCTTCTGCGAAGGCCTGCGTGTTCATACTGTTGGCTTAGTTTGCTTTTGAGGTGGTTCACCTCATTTTTGAATGGACAAATTTGAACAGAGCAGTATCATGATCATCCCTGAGAGGGGAAAAGCCATCACCCAGGGGCAGCACTGGGGGAAGTGGCTGATGTGTCTGGGTGGTGGTGACGGGCCATTCTTTAGCCACCAGCAGACAGAACCACCACCTTCCCCTCCCCTCGTCCCCGTCCTATGGGTGAGGGGCCCAGGCAAATCTCCCAGAGTGCCGTATTTTAGGAATGACCCCGGAGAACCCAGTCTAACTCCCCCGAGAAACCAGTTCTTAGCTAATTTATTTTTTTATTTATTTTTTAATGTTTTATTTATTTCTAGGAGAGAGAGAGAGACAGCGTGAGCAGGGGAGGGTCAGAGAGAGAGGGAGTCACAGACTCTGAAACAGGCTCCAGGCTCTGAGCTGGCAGTCAGCACAGAGCCCGACGCGGGGCTCGAACCCACGAACCGCGAGATCATGACCTAAGCGAAAGTCGGACGCTTAACCGACTAAGCCACCCAGGCGCCCCTGTTCTTAGCTAATTTAACTGAAATGGAATTTACTGAAAGAGTGCCATCAATGCTGAAAGAGTCAGAGAATCAGGCTTGGACGAGGGTTCCTGAAGCAGAAGGGATACCCCAAAGCATTCCACAGAACTGGGCTGATGCAGACACCCTCCTCAACCCAGACACTGGACAGCACCACTGACTTTGACGCTGGGAACCATGGTGGTGACTTTGTCCAGAGAGGCTTCACTGTATTTGAGTGGGTTCAGGAGAAAATGGAAGGAAAGGAGGTGGAACCAGGCCCGTGTAGAGAAGGTGTTGTAAAGGGAGGCAGAGAAATGAATGAGACTATGCCTACGGGGCATGTGGGCTCAATGGTTTGGTTTTGTTTTTTTTTAAAGATGGGAACTATAAGAGCAAATTAGTGTGCTCACAGGAGGGAACCAGTTCCAAAAAGAGAGCAAATAGCCACAGGAGCAGTTTTGAACAGTGGGAAGGAAGGGGATACTTTGTACTGGGAGGAAGGACAAACCCAGAGAAGGTGAAATAAATGGGGATAGATGCAGGGAGACGAGAAATCAAGGGATGTGGTACCTTAAGAGTTCTTTGCTAAATTCTTCTGTTTTCTGGGTGAAATCAGATCAATTGCCAGTAACTAAGAGGGAGAGCAGGATGTTGAAAGCTTGGGAACGGGGAAAAACAGACACAGCACTCAAATTTCAAAGGTTCTTGTTTTTATTCCTGGTATTTTTATATCCCACGATAAAAATCGAATGAAAACAAAAATCCTTTAAATATTCACAAATGGGGGGCACCTGGGTGGCTTAGTTGGTGAAACGTCCAACTTTGGCTCAGGTCATGATCTCGCGGTTCGTGGGTTCGGCCCCGCGTCGGGCTCTGCGCTGACAGCTAGCTTGGAGCCTGGAGCCTGTTTCAGAGTCTGTCACTCCCTCTCTCTCTGACCCTCCCCTGCTCATGCTGTCTCTCTCTCTCCTAGAAATAAATTTTGAAATAAATTTTTTAAAAAATGTAAAAAAATAAATAAAATGTTCACAACTGGGGCACCGGGTGGCTTAGTTGGTGAAACATCTGACTTTGGCTCAGGTCATGATCTCGCGGTTCGTGAGTTCAGGCCCCACATCGGGCTCTGTGCTGACAGCTCAGAGCCTGGAGCTGGCTTCGGATTCTGTGTCTCCCTCTCTCCCTGCCCCTCCTCTGCTTACATTCTATCTCTCTCTCTCAAAAATGAACATTAAAAAAATTTTTTAATGTTCCCAAATGAACAAAAGGGGGGTGTCAATTACTTACATTGTTTTCTCTTTGGACTAAACCACTAACCCCTGAGAACAGTTTCTGTGTCAAAGAACACCATCAACTTTGTGGAATTTCTACAAACCGCAATCTGTTTACCTTTCTCCAGAAACAAAAGTGACGGAATAGTTAACATCTGCTTGTCCTAAGCTTAAAGTCCAAATTGTAATATTTATTCTGACTAACCTTCAGAGAATGACAAAGGAATCTTTTAGAGCCACGGGAAAAATTTAACCAATGACAACAGTCTGTGACAAGTGCTACATTTAAGAGAAAAAGAGACGGATCCAGAAACAGCTTCCTTTGCTCTTCTGGAACTAGAAATGGGCTTTTTATCCTAGGAGAATCAGAATTACCCTCAGTGGAGGGGTAAACAGCACCAGTGACTGCCTACCACAGAACCCAGGATACCAGGCACTGTGGGGGTTTCAAAACTGTTTTGAAACTTACCGCCCACACTAGCCACCTCCCTGCACCCAGTGAATTTCAACACTGGCCTGGTGGTGCAATGTTGATATTCCCCTGGCAGAAACTCCTTCCCAGAGGCTATAGGATGGGGCCGGGCTTCTTAGGGGCAGATTCCCCACACAGTGATTTGATAGAGCATGGCGCACTTGTCAATAAATACATTTCACTCGAAAACTTATTTTCAGCACCACGTTTTGCCAGGCCAGACATTTTCTCATGGGCTCCTTCCCCCACATCGTGCCTCTGATGCTGCTTGCTTCAACACCAACAATGATTTGGTCCATTTCATTTAAAATGATCATTGGACCATGTCCACTCCGAGTCTGATTTCTTTCAAGGCTGATCTGATGTCCGTAGAGATCTGTGCCTGTGGACTCGTGTTAAATTGTTAATTGAGTTACAGCACTGCCAGGACGTTGGAAGACCTTCCCTTCCTGGGTGTCCCAGTGAAACGCTGGCTGCAGTGAAGTTATGTGCGTTGAAAACATGAGAGCTGATGAATTACAGCCAGAACGGGACACTGACCGCAGTTAGTCATCCCTAGGGTTGGGGGGCTCGGGGGGGGTGGGGGCTGCACTGTTGAGTCTCAGAACTGAAGAGCTTCCAGAACAGCACACGCACCCCCCCGCCCCCCGGGGGCGGTGGGAGCAGTGGTGACTTGTAATCAGTGTCCCCTGCTTCTGGAAGCTTTGACACGCAGCACGTAATGCAGGGCTGCGGGACATGACTCAGCACCCTGGCCCCACTCCTGGGAGGAGTGCAGTCTCCCTTCCCCAGGACTGCAGTTTCAATGCTATTCCCTGTGACTCAGCTGTCACGTCCTCTCTGGGCAAGTTCCACCGCAGGTTCTGTGGGCCAGAGCTCTTAATGGAAATGCAAGGCCCGATCAGCCAGGCAGATGGCCACACCAGCTGCCACTTCGCAGAGAGACCGGGAGTTTCCCCCTGGGTCGGCAGGGAAGGGTTTCCTGCGAGGATCCCACGTGCCGAGTCCTCGGGGATGCGAGACATTCTGCGGATGTGAGTTAGCACAGGGAAGCTCACCAGGGCTCCTCCGATTTGATATAAATAACTCCGCGCTGGCAGATGGACCAGAGCCAAGGAGTAATGAATTCTAGGACAAACAAACGGGCCTCCGGGACGCCGGCCCAGCCGCTCCGAACCACGGCTGGCAACAGGTTTGGAGGTGGCGGTGGGCGGCAGCGGTACCAGCAACACGCGGTCGTCCTCGGGCCGGGAAGCCGCGGGGCTGCAGACGGACGTGCGCCCGCATCACCGGGAAGGGCCGGACGCAGCAACCGGAGCGCGCGCTTCAGGGGGCGCAGCCGCGACGCGCGCCGAGCGGCCGAGCGGAGGCTTACATGCCAACCCCCGAGTTGGGACTTGGCTACTGCACACCGGCTCCCAGGTGCCCTGCTTGAGAGACAGCAAGAGTCATGAGACCGCTCCGGCCCCACCTTCGGCAAACAAGGATGCGTAATGACGCAGACGTGCATGGGGGCGGGAGACCCTGGATTCCGCGCAGCAGTACTGTACTCGGTACGATGAACCCGGTGTAAGGCAGGCTCTTTATTGCATTGTTGAGATCCTGTTAAGGGGGGGTGGGGCGGGGCAGGGAGATGAACCTAGAGTGGGAACATTGGGGAACAAGGGAGTAGGGGAGGCCGGGTTGCCTTGGAGCTCTGCTGCCAGGGGTGAGGCGGTATGGTGGTAGTGACGTAATGATGACGAGTGTAAGGACAGGCAAGCCACGAAAGGTGATTGGAAGCGGAAATGGAGATTCCTGCGTTTCACCCAGATAGGCTCCCTGCCCTCAGTAGAAGCAAACTTACATCCTCTCTGGATAAAAGCATCCCCATCTTAGGCCCTTGGGATTCCCCCCAAGTTAGGATCAACCGGTGAGTTCGGAATCAAAGATCATGAAAGCTGCAAGCAAACAGGCCACCATGAGTGAGACTCAGTAGAAACTATGAGTCACGGAATGAAACCTCCTTCCTGTAGGTAATGAAATGATCAGATGCAAAACTATATAAAGTAACAATGTGTCCAATGTATAAAGACTGAAAAAAAGATCATAAAAATAGGCAAGCAATAAGACACTATAAAAAAAATTGACCAAGAAGATTTTGAAAAAAAAATTTTTTTAAGGCAATGTGAAAAAATGAAAAATAGAAATGTAAAAGCTAAAAAAAATGCACCTTGATGAGTGGGTGAAACAGCAAATTAGATATAGCTGAGGAGGTCACTTTATTTATTCCTTGAACAAATATGTATCTAATATCTACCACAAGTCAACTACCATTCTAGGCTGGGGGACCACAGTGGTGGATAAAACAGGCAGAAGTCACTGCCCACACACAGGTTACAGAATAGATTGTAACAAGTCAGTAAAATACATAGCATGATATTTTGGGAGCCTAACTCAGGGAAGGAGAATAGAGAGTACGGAGTTTGAGTAGAGCTGTATTTTAAATAGGAAGGACAGAAAAACACCCCGCTGAGAAGTTGACTTGTGGTTAAAGATTTGAAAAGGATGAAGGAGCAACCCAAGAGAATATTAAGGGGGAAAAGCATTGCAAAGGGAACAGCAAGTACGGTGGCCTAGAGGTAGGATACACTGGCTATATTCGACCTCCTTAGCAGATCTAGGTCAGTGTGGGAGGAAAAGTGGGGGGTGGGGTCTAAGAGGTAATGGGAGGCAGGTCCTGGGAGGCTTGCGGAATAAGAGAGGATATGCCAGGCAGCAGTCACACTTGAAAGGCCCATATGAAGTTGATGGTTATGAATTTATATTTGAATTTAGCTGTAAAATGTGACTTGAGAGCAGTCCCTGAGGCTCCTTCCATCTGGGCTTGTGTGATGCTTCTTCTCTTGTGTCTGGAGTCTGCTTCCCCCTCTAGTCCATCTTTGAGATTTTCCCAGATTCCTTCTGCCAGATTCATTTGCACTCTCATCATTGCTACTTCACTCTGCACTGCATAGAACGGACACTGTATCATTGTAACTGTTTTATGCCTTCAACCAGGAGCCCCTTAAGGATAATGAAGAGCCTTAGTGATTGCATGCAATGCTCAATACATTGAACCGCGCTCTATAAAATCCCACCAGATTATTGCAGGAAAGGGCTACATGGTAACTGTTTGCAAGAAGATTCTTTTGGTGTTGTCACCAGATTTGGTTTGTCTTTAATTTAAGCACACTGCTGAATGTGCAATCAATATTTTAGTAATTATGTACAAATAGTTCTCATTATAAATCAAACTTGTTATTACTGCCTTGAGCTTTGGCTTTGGTCTCTCTTCTTGGAGACCGGGTTGTTTTCCCAGAGTCGGCTGCCCATGCCAGTTCCCTACAAAGCTACACACCGGCGTGAGCTGCTCAAGAAGGACAGAGAATAGTCTCCTGACACAGCTTACAGTAAATCCTCAGCCCCATACTCACCAACAAGAGCATCAGACCTCTGCTCCTAAATGCAGGATGCCGATGAGAAGGCCACCATGACCTCTAAGGGCACGAAACTCTCTGAGGAATTATTGATACCTACCATCACTCAACCTGAAGAAAGATCTGGAACACAAACTGCAAGGCAGAACTGTCCTGTCCTGTGTTGATGTCCTCCTGCCATTGTACCCTAGAGGCCAGTGGGTCACAGGGTGCTCCCTACGTGGGGCAGGGTGCGTATGGGGTAGGGGATCCCCCAGGCAAGGCAGGTTCCGTGTGGCAGGCCAGCTCTCCAGAGGAAGTGCTCTAGGCAGCTGAGGACAGGTGCGCTGGCCAGGGAAGGGGCACCTAGATTTGCACCCAGGCCAATCAGTCCACATGCCCAGGACATTCAGACTCAAACAAGATGGCTTAGCCAACAATGATGAAGGGAAACACAAAATCTATGTATTTTTTTCTTCTTTTCCCACAAGAAATTAGGCTTAGTTGCAAACCAAGACAAAATCAAGACATAAGGGTTCTTTAGGGCCCCTCGGATGAGGAAACCCATAGTAGCTCAACATTTTCATGAAAGTTCTCTTCCTGTCACTACCACATGGCTCAACTTTATCTAAACTTGCTCAAAGCATGATGATACATAGTTTCCGATTTCACCAGGGATCCTCTCTGAATTCTTTAGCATTCCCTTCCAGAGTCTCCACAGTCCCCCTGCCACCCCCACCCGCCACTGGGTTAGGACAGAGCGCTACCATTTAGCTGCAAGTCACCATAAGCACCAGCATTTCTGGCCGTGGCAATTTCTTTTATTATTTTTTTAAATTTTTATTTTATTTATAAAATAAATATTTATAGGAGAGAGAGAGAGAGAGACAGCATGAGCAGGGGAGGGTCAGAGAGAGACAGGGAGATACAGACTCTGAAATAGGCTCCAGGCTCTGAGCTGGCAGTCAGCACAGAGCCCTACGCGGGGCTCGAACCCACGAACCGCGAGATCATGACCTAAGCGAAAGTCGGACGCTTAACCGACTGAGCCACCCAGGCCCCTCAAGACCATGGCAATTTCAACTCCCCAAACGTGCACTGATGTAACCAGGACCAAGAGGAGGAAACACTGTGGCAGAGAACAGCACCCCACCAGATGGCCTGTTCCTTAGCTTTTCAGTTAGAGAGAGCCGTCCCCTGACTCGACAGCAGAATCAACACCAGCCACACATATAAGGCTTTCATTTGACTTCTTACAATCAGAAGGAAAAATACTCCCAACTCTCCATTTTATCCTAACATTGCATCTGCTTTTATTGTCCACAGAGCCTTTGTTTCAAGCCCGGCACAGACATTGTAAGAGGGCTCACTAACTACTCGTTTTTAAAAGACAAATCAGCGCGTCAAACCTCTGCTGTACGGCTCCCTTCTTGTTCGAAGCGACATTCATGCACCTCTCTGCGTCCTTGTGCACTGGACTCACGGAAACCCCGCCTGACCCTCCCCCTCCCCCGCCC
The DNA here is from genome assembly GCA_017311185.1 of Proteles cristata cristata. Taxonomy (NCBI): domain Eukaryota; kingdom Metazoa; phylum Chordata; class Mammalia; order Carnivora; family Hyaenidae; genus Proteles; species Proteles cristata. The sequence goes on along the minus strand of JAESUZ010001077.1, from coordinate 65,694 downwards.
CACACCTGGTTCCCACGGCGGGTCACCCAGACACCTGCAGATTCTATTCCCTTCCTGCCTTTGGTTCAAAATAAATTAGGGGCGCCTGGGTGGCTTAGTCGGTTAAGCGTCCGACTTTCGCTTAGGTCATGATCTCGCGGTTCGTGGGTTCGAGCCCCGCGTCGGGCTCTGTGCTGACTGCCAGCTCAGAGCCTGGAGCCTGTTTCAGTCTGTGACTCCCTCTCTCTCTGACCCTCCCCTGCTCACGCTGTCTCTCTCTCTCTCTCCTAGAAATAAATAAAACATTAAAAAAAAAATAAATTAAAAACCCCAAACAAAGATTCTGAGAAGAGACGAAAACAAACACCCAGTTTACCCCGAGAACTAGTCATTTACCCCCTGGAGGTCTGAATAGCTCACGCCTTACGCTGAATCAGGGTGCTGAATTAAAACCAAAAAAAAAAAAAAAAAAAACCAAACCCCAAAAAACAAAAAAAACGTGTTAAATATATAGTAAAGCCTTAACCTCCAACAGATGACTAATGGGTGTTATGCTGTGTTTTGTTTCTTGTTAAATTCCCAGAGATAATTATTTACTCAATAAAATTTAAACAGTTATCATAGCATAATTGGACGCTGAGGGTAGTAGTTTTCTCTCCCCGCCCCTTTCCAGCTGCAGTTGACACAGTGTCGTAGACAACATGATTATTAGTCTGCGCCTACAGCTTTGTGACAATTTATGGGGAGGAAATCCACAGGCCCCATCTTCTCTAACAGCCCTCCTAAAGGTGCCCCTTATAAATTGCTCCCTGCCCTGAGCTGTCACCCTGTTATTTCTAACTGATTCATTTTCTCCACTCCTCGGGAAGGGGGTGGGGGCGGTTTTGCAAGCTTGGTCTTTGGGAAAGAGAGACCAAGCGAGCTAGAAGCTCTCTGCTTTGTCAGTTGCAAGCTTTTCAGGGCTGGGAGGAGCTTGGACCATCCAAGAGGACCATTGGACATCTGTCTAGCAGTCTGAGGGTAACCTGGATGCTAACTGGGAAATATTAGGAAGAGATGGGACCCAGGTGATCACAGAGGACCACCTGTCCAGCCTGCCGGTGAGCTAACTGGAGCTCCAGGGAGGAATGACTCTGCAGCTGAGGGTTAGTTAGGAGTTAATAGTTTGTAGAAGATCTGGGTCTAGATCAAGAGCAGGTCATGATCGTTCCCCCATGCCATGCACCCCGGAGGCTACCGACCCCTCTCCCCACCCTGCATTGTGGCAATTTTCCTGGGCCTCTTCTGACTTTTAAAAGGTACCATTCTTCTGCACGACTGAATTTCTATGGCATCCTGGGAAATGTGATGCCTGGGCTGTGGGGGTCAGGAGAAACCAACCGCTATTTGGAATATACCCCCCCCCACTCCGAATCACTCTAATTTATCAAAATATGGTTCAGGAATCATGAAAACAAAGCATAGGTTTGGGGCACAACTGGAGGATACAGAATGGCCCTTCTTAGAACCCAGTTGAAGACAGTAACATTTCAGCCATGTTCTGTGCAGCTCCTTCTATTACCGGGCGAGGCAGGGCAGGCCACCAGGAAGGGGATGCGAGCAGTCCCAAGATTTCTATCTATCTGGGCCAGCCAGCTCTTTGTGTGGCGTGGCAGAGCTGCTGCCTTTCTTGGAAACCCATAGCCAAGGGCGTCACTGCCTTTTCTCCTGACTCACAAAGGTCTCCCTCTATCTGCATTTTATTACTACAGACATCGAATGGCTGCCATGCCCGTCTGCAGAAATTCTTTGGCTTAGCAGCACCTCTGAGTCATCCTTAGAGAGATAAGAGGAGCCAAGAGGCAGATGAGAAGGGCACAAGTGAGCTCTGTCCCGGGGAAGAAGGTAGAGGGAAATGGCAGCACACCAAAGACCCAAAGGATGCAAAGACGCTGCTGGAGGCTGTTCCGTCCTCCTCTGCATTTGCCTTTGTTGATACCTCCATTCCTGAAGTTTTCAGATGTCAGTCCCTGCCAGCTGGGAGTCCAAGGAGATTGTACTGTGTTCTGCTTAGAATCAACCAGTTCTCTGGGGGCGCCTGGGTGGCTCAGTCGGTTAAGCATCCAACTTCACCTCCGGCCATGATCTCACAGTTCGTGAGTTCGAGCCCTACTTCGGGCTCTGCATGGACAACTTGGAGCCTGCTTTGGATTCTTTGTCTGTCTGTCTGCCTCTCAAAATCAAATAAATAACATAAAAAGAAAAAAAGACTCTACCAGTGCTCTGAAAATGATCTTTCCCCTACTCCTCCCAATAGGAAATAAACAATGCTATGGAGATTGAACTCATCCGTAATGAAGACACTTCTTTATTGGAAAAGGTATTTTTCTTTTCCAAAGGGGATAAAACATTATTGACCAGCTGGTTATTTCAGTTTATGAAAACATACAGCATAGGTGGCTAATGCTTTTCTATTATTTTCGATGATGGTTGGAAACTATGAAAAAGGTGAGAAGACTTGAGGATTTTTCTCCCTGAAGATGAAATACAAGTTGCATCTAGGAGCTCTCAGAAAATAGTAAACAGTACCTTGAAAAATATTATCAAACAAGAGAAAGAGAAATACTGTTATGTTATCTTCTGAGTAGCAGATTGTTAAAGCCGTTTTCTCAGGCAGAAGGCCCTGATTAATTGCATTCTCACAACCAGGGAGCACATGAGGGAAGTCAGGTGTCTGCTGATTGAACCTGTTAAGGTCTATTCAGCCTGGGGCGCCTGGGTGGCTCAGTTGGTTAAGCGTCCGACTTCGGCTCAGGTCGTGATCTCACAGTTCGTGGGTTTGAGCCCCGTGTTGGGCTCTGTGCTGACTGCTAGCTCAGAGCCTGGAGCCTGTTTCTGATTCTGTGTCTCCCTCTCTCTCTCTCTGACCCTCCCCTGCTCACGCTGTCTGTCCGTGTCTCTCTCTCAGAAATAAATAAAAACATTAAAAAAAAAAAAAGTTTTGTTCAGCCAAAGTACAAAGGTGGAGACCGTTCCCACCCTGCTCTTCCCGCCGTCTACAACCATCTCTTATAGAGGATCCCATGTTTTGCATTTTTAGGAGCCTGTTTCCAGCACCCAGTAGCCCACACTGTTACATCCGTCTCAGGCCATTTGCTGGGCCACTGAGCCCACGGGGCTGCCGTGGGCTTTGGTTTGCTCACAATCACAGACACGCTGTGGCTCACGGACTGTGGCTCAGGCTCCCCATCTGCACTGCGGGGAGATTTACACCTAGGAAGCGGTAATAGCTTGGTTTGGGTTTCCTTTCTCCTGAGAGCAGAGCCTGAGTAAAGAATTGGGAGCAAGGGCACCTGGATGCCTCAGTCCATTAAGCATCAGACTTGGGCTCACGTCATGACCTCTCAATCCCTGAGTTTGAGCCCTACATCGGGCTCTGTGCTGACAGCTCAGAGCCTAGAGCCTGCTTCAGATTCTGTCTCAAAAATAATGAATCATTAAATTTTTTTTAAAGAATTGGGAGAAGATTTATCATTTGGAAGGTATATTCATTTCCTAGGGCTGCTATAACAAATTACCACAAACTGGTGGCTTAAAATAACAAATGGAGGGGACACCTGGGTGGCTCAGTCGGTCAAGCGTCCAACTTTGGCTTAGGTCATGATCTCATGGTTTGTCAGTTCAAGCCTGCAATCAGGCTCTGCTGTCAGCACAGAGCCCGCTTCTCTTAAAATAAATAAACATTTTTTTAAAAAGAAGTAACAGCAATGTATTTTCTCACGGTTTCAGGGGCCAGAAGTCCAAATCAAGCTGCCGGCAGGGCCGCGCTCCCTCTGAAGGCTCTAGGGGAGAATCCTATGTGCCCGTTCCTGGCTTCGGGTGGTTGCTCGCTATCCGCGGCTTTTCCCAGTTGCAGCTCATCACTGCAATCTCCCACAGTCACATGACCTTCTGCGTCTCTGTGCATCTTCTTCTGTTTTAAGAACACGCTCATTGGATGTAGAGCTCACCTGAATGTGTCACCTCCACCCTTATCTTCATTACATCCCGAAGTTCTGAGTGGACGTGAAATCTGGGGGAAACATTATTCAACCCAGCACAGGGCTCGAGGCTTTTAGGGTCGAGTTTTGGAAGTAAGTAATGTTGACAGTGGGGGAGTGGATGTCATGGAAGGGGATAAAGAACATAGCTGGTGCTCAAAATATGTCCCTCACCAGGTATTCCTATGCCTGAGTTTTCCAACAATTTCTAAGCAATTTGACTCAATCTTCAAGACACAGTCCTCTGAGAAATGGCACATATCTTTGAGAGATTTGTCAAGCTGTGACTCTCAGGGGGGTGGGGAACATTAGAATCATCTGGCTGGGGGGAGGGGGGCAGGGTCTTTTACCAAGAACATCTGTCCCAGGAATTCTACAAGGGGTGGATGGGAAGGTGTGCCTTGCAAAGGAATCATTTAGGTCGTAAACTGCCCTCACTCTGCAAACGTTTTATATATCTCAGGTGTGAAACTTCTGTTTCAAGCCATGGTGACCCACCGCCCGGCAATCAGCTGACCCGAGCACTTGTCTGGGGGCTGGGGAAAGGTATGGGGGTGGGGAGAGGTGGGTAGAAAAGAGAAAACATACCAAGAAGCAGCCCACTGAAAGAACAGACCACCCAATTTCACTCTTCTTACGTTTTCTAGAATAAGAAGCCTCAGATGTGTAGCAGGGATGGCAAATCCCAGTTTGGCCTGCTCTCTGGAATCATGTGTCAGTTATGTACCCAAGTAGCATGCCGGGTGGGGAAAGATTCTGAGGCCGCATCTGCGCTAAGTGGGAAGAGAGCCCCGATGGAGTCACCATCGACCACAAAGGTCCCCGGGGACTATGAGGGCCCACGCCACACATTTGTCATCCCTGGTCTATAGCTTCTGGGGGGCCCATTTCCTAAATATGTTGTTGCCAGATAGAGGTGAGAGGGTTTTATGTCCTGATATAAAAATATACGAAGTCATAAAAATAAGCGATTGCTATGCTATCACTCCTTTTTTCTATTTCTACAGATATCTTCATGCTCGCTGTATAAATCTTGTGATTTTTGAATCATAAATTCTTAGAGGCAAGACATGGGATCTGTTTATACTCACCCCCGTGACTGCGCCTGGGCCAAGCCTGAGCTCAGCTCCTTGGAGTGGGTTTGGAGGAGTAACTAAGACTTCGGGGATGGGAGTGTTTCAGTCCCATTTTTGCCGTGTGCACAATGCCTTTCAACCCTCAGCAGCTCAGGGTCCCCATCTGTAAAATGGGAATAACCATTCCACCCCTATCGGCCACCGCAGGCTGGTGTGTGGCGTGAATGGAGCACAGGTCTGGGCCCAAGACAGGCTGGGATTGTTGGGGTTTTTTTTTTCTTTTAAGTTTATTTATTTATTTGGAGGGAGGAGGAGGGAAAGGGGGAGGAGGGACAGAATGAAACCCAAGCAGGCTCTCCATTGTCAGCACAGAACTAGATGTGGAGCTTGAACTCACAAACAATGAGATTATGACCTGAGCCGAAGCCACGAGTCGGGCGCTTAACCGACTGAGCCTCCCAGGCGCCCCTGGAGTTGTCTTCTAGAAATCATTCCAGCACATTCTGAGGGCAGTGCCACGACAAACAACAATGTTTGCAGAGGAAGACACGGCCCAGGAACTCCTGCTCTGATGGTTACAGAAAGACATCTGGAAGTCTCCAGAGCCCAACGGTTCAGAAGAGGCCCAACCAAGAAACGTGACAGTCTGAAGGGTCAGCGGTGCCCCGCGATGGGCCACAAGGAACAGTCTGAGAGAGCTGGCGCCAGGAGCTGACCTTTCACTGCACTGGCATCAAGTGCAGGAACCCTGGCCAAGGTCATCTGACTTCACAGCCAGCCCCCGAGGACATTAGAAGGAGCCTTCGAAATGACTCAGTTGAAAGTCTGCTCTGAGGAGGCAGGAAGAACAGCCATTGTTCCAGGATCCCGAAGGTAATTAGTGGTTGAAAGGAGACCAGAGCCCCAGTTTTAGATGCCAGGAAGAAGAAGGTGTACAGGGAGCTGGAGGGAAGGCCCAGGAGGAACCCATATTCACTGTGAACAGCTGCCCTTGACCCCAAAGGAATGGAGCTGAACTCTGATATCCGTGGGTCCCTTCCCAGGTAAGGGGGTGCAGCTTGAATAGGAGAAAATCAGCCTGTGGGATTTCTGTTCTTAAATCTGTTTAGAGGCAGCTGGGTGGCTCAGTCAGTGAAGCATCCAACTTGATTTCATCTCAGGTTCATGAACTCAAGCCCCGCATCAGGCTGTACGCCGTGTGGCACCTGCTTGGGACCCTCTCTCCCTCCCCTCCCCCTCTTCCTCCCTCTTTCTCTGCCCTTCCCGCATTCTCTCTCTCAAAAGAAATACACTTTATTTAAAAAAATAAATCAATCTGTTTAACCCTATATAATGAAACCAGCTGGACAGCATGAAGCTGTGGGTTGTGAGAGCAGAAGGAGGCGTGCCTGAGATCTGAACCCCAGATCTCGAGGAAGTGAACCTTCTGTATAACGGTTGTGGGTTAAAAGATGTGCAGCGGGAGAGCTCTGCCTGGTGAAGGAGTAAGATGAGGGAGACACTGGGGCGGCTGGGTGGCTCAGTCGGCTAAGCGTCCTACTTCAGCTCAGGTCATGGTCTCATAGTTCGTGGGTTCGAGCCCCGTGTCGGGCTCTGTGCTGACAGCTAGTTCAGAGCCTGGAGCCTGCTTCAGATTCGGTGTCTCCCTCTCTCTGACCCTCCCCTGCTCATGCTGTCTCTCTCTCAAAAATAAATAAAATATTAAAAAAAAAAAAAAGATGAGGGCGGCATTGTCTGCAGAGAATTTTAAAAAGTTAACATAACCATCTAAAAGGTGGTCTGTTTTTCACTATAACCTTGCACTGGCAATTCTTAAGTAACGTTCCTGATTCAATATTCTGCCCCGAATAATCTTTTGTTGGTCTAAATTCTAGACACCTGTGCTTACTGTTGAGTTTAGCACTATACACTCAAGCCTATATTAGCACATTCTTATTCTTTATCCTTTAAAAAATGCTGTCTTCCCCTTGGAAGTTAACTTGCCACATGCCTTTGTTTCCAAATAGCGCGTGAGAAGCAAACAATGGGAGCCCTTGTAGACGGAGATGCGAAGTTGAGAGGCTTCAATTCTGCTGTCGTGTGGAACCACTCAAAAATATTTGCAAACTGGCAGAATCCACCTTGAACAAAGCACACAACACTTTAAAATGATTCCTTGAGATCAGTGCAAACAAACTGTGGAGAGGGCTATTACTCCTGGGGACAAAAAAGTGAGGAAATAGAAAAAAGAATCAAATGTAAGGAAGAAACGTTAGGAGAAGCGACCACAAGGCCGGCCTGATGAAATTCAAAGGGCAGTGTTTGTAGCCCGAATCACTTTCTCTAGTTATTGGAAGAGAATGCGATGGCTCAGACAAGCCCCTACTTGCTGTCTTTTAGATACTCCTCTGATTTTTGCACATGTAAAACTTGAGACCCAAATACAAATAGAAATTTGTGATAAATTTGCTGGTGATGGGTGTTTAGTGAGAGTTTTTCCACAGTGAAGACACTTGAAAGCTGCTAGAATTGGTCCTGAAGAAACAAAGATGTGAACTGGAGGTATTACCCTTTCTAGAATTTGCTGTGATATGGGATTGGTATCTGTCAAATTTATCTTTAGGCTTAAAGCTTTCCCTCACTACTTATATGTCTCTTGTTACAGGGGAAAGAAAACTTCAGTCTATGTCAGCTATACTTTAATTTTTAAAAAGAGAAAACTTTAGCAATTAAATAAAAGATCTTCTTCGATGAACTACGTGACACATTGGCAAATCTGGCCGCATGCCTTTTGAAGGGGACTGAATTCAGGATCAATTTTGGTGAAACCATTGTCAAATGTGTAGAAGTCTCAAAGACAAAAACTGTAATGTTCTATTTGTTACCAACATGTAGGCAAAAGTCTCCCTTTTCTTAGAAAAAAAATGTCTTTACTCTCCGCCCCCTTTTTGGTAATGTACTATTATTTACTTATTCAACTTCCATGATTATGTATGTGAAGTGTAATAAAAGAAAATTTTCATTCCCTGCCTTTTTTTCCCTGCTGTGACTGATTTTTCTTTAATTTTTTTAAAATGTTTTATTTATTTCTAGGAGAGAGAGAGAGAGAGACAGCGTGGGCAGGGGAGGGTCAGAGAGAGAGGGAGTCACAGACTGAAACAGGCCAGGCTCTGAGCTGGCAGTCAGCACAGAGCCCGACGTGGGGCTCGAACCCACGAACCGCGAGATCATGACCTAAGCGAAAGTCGGACGCTTAACTGACTAAGCCACCCAGGCGCCCCAACTGATTTTTCTTTAAATTCATGCTATTATTCAACTCACTGTGTGGAGGGTAGGGGAGTTGTTAAAAAGAATCCACTCTAGGTTTGAAATACAAGAGGCCGGTGATGGCACAGTCACATAGCATTCTGGGAGTTTCTGTCCTGTGAAGGTAATACTCACTCCTTCAGAGAGAATAACAACATATAATTTTGTAGTAACAAGGAGAGAATAACAATATATAATTTGCAACAATAGCACCAACACCGATACTTAACATTTTTCCAGTGACTTGATTACACAGCAGGTATTTGCATCTGCTTCTCTTCTGCCCAAAGGGGGTGGAGGGACAAATCCTATTGGGATGCGGGTACCTTGATTCTGGGGGGAAATGTCAGCTTCTACTCAGGGTCTCTTATTTCAACCGAGAGCCAGCCTGAGGAAGGACTGGGAAATCTGTAGCCCCGTAGCCTTCCTTCTGCTCTCGTTACCGGGGAAAGCATGTAACGTTCCATGCTCCCTTCCCCTAGCTCCTTCTCAAACCTTACCCACTAGAGGCTGAGTGCAGAAAGCAAAGGTCTTGCTTCCTGTAAACATAGCACTTAGCACAGTGGCTGCCCTGCAGGCATCGAGGCTATGGCCTCTAGGGGTGGATGGTCTAGAGATAGAATTTTAGGCATCGGCCACCAGTGGAGGGGAGAGGAGTTTTAGGGGCAACCAGTTGCCCCTTTTGAAACACCTACTCTGCGATTGGTAGGTGGCTTAAAGAACTTCATAGCTGGTAGATGGCTCTGGCCTTCCCACGGGGCGCCCACGTTAAACTCTAATGAGACTTTTGATCTGAGCGCCCACTCTCAAATGGTTGCAGTGGGAAGGACTGTGAGGCTTGGTCCCTGCCCGCTGAGAACAAAGGCTGAGATTGATGAAGAGCCTCTTCCTCGAAGAGAGAGCCCAGAACGCTGGCTCAGAGGTTCCATACTTGCTATTCCTGTTTTGCCTCTCAGCTGTCAAAGCCAGGCATCTGTCCCACATCCTAAGGTCACCCTTTCCTTACACGTTTGACAAAGGAGTAGAATAAAAATCTGGATGCTTTGGCAAACGCAAGTATACATTTGGCTCGTTTGAAGTCACATCATGTTTTCCTTGAGCCAGGGTCATAATCCGAGAGGTGGGGGCCGGGCCAAATTTTGAAGAGACACTTGGCAACCTTAACAACTGGCAAAGAGGCAAAAAATTGGTAAACAATGTGTTAAAAATATGCCAAATGCCAAGCATTTTGTATTTCATCTCTAATGTTTGTTTATGGATATTTGCTGCCATTTTTCAGGAATTCCAGTAGCTGGTACCCAACGATTACAAACCTCCACCTGTTACTGAGAGGAGCGTTCGGAGATACACTTGTGCCTCCAGCCGCCTGGAGAGGGTGAAGAGCAGAGGCGCTGGGGGCGGAGGGTGACCTCAAGGACCCCAGAAGATCCCTTCCTTCCAAAGCACTTGCACCACCTTCCGGGTGGTGAATCAATGAGGAAAAATCCTGCCTAGGGAGAGAGAGAGAGAACAGTTTACAAATGTTTGTTGACTTAAAGTTGCTGGTGATCAATTTTTTTTCCCTGAGATCGAGTTTTGATGGAGGAAAAGAAGGAAGAAAGATGGGAGACTATAACTTTGTTTTATTTATTTGTTTGTTTGTTTTCAGAGACAGCGCAGTGGGGTAGAGACACAGAGAAGGAGAGACAGAATCCCATGCAGGCTCCACACCATGAGCGCAGAGCCTGATGTGGGACGCGGACTCACAAACTGTGAGATCGTGACCTGAGCTGAGGTCAAGAGTCAGACACTTCACTGAGTGTGCCAGCGGGAGAGGATAGAAAGGTACATAGGAGGAGAAAGGGAAGGCATCCTATATCAGGGTCATCCATTGCCCAATGTCCTGGGGTCGGCTCAGAACATACAAATGCCATTGGGTCTCCCATGCCAATTATCTGGGGGAGGTCAGCACACCATTCAGCCGGCAAACTGGAAGACATCCCCATGCTCACTTCCCCACTGTTCCTAACCCAATAATCAGCATCGATGCTGGTGAGGTAGAGCGGGATTTGCTCTGGTCGTGCTATGGTAACAATGTGTGCCAAGGTATTCCGCAGCTTTGCTTCAGTGGTTCACCTGTAATAATTACGTCAGCCTCTTGTGTTTATAAGGCCCCTCTGCTCCTAAGTCCTGAGAAGAGCAGCAGGAAGAGAAGGAGAAAGTTATTTATTGAGGAACCACTATATGCCAGGCCCTTTGCTAGAAAGTTCCATGTTTTATGTCCAAACCTCATCGATACCACAATGAAAGAACTATTTTTGCCAAGTCACAGTGGGGGAAGTTGAGGATTAGGAGGGTGTCACGAAACTGGTGTTCAAAAGATGCTTTGCCACTTAGAAAAAGCAAAGTCTTACATGAAAAGATGTTCAACATCACTCATCATCAGGGAAATACGAATCAACACCACAATGAGATACCACCTCACACCTGTCAGAATGACTAACATTAACAACTCAGGAAAGGACAGATGCTGGCGAGGATGCAGAGAAAGGGGAACCCTTTTGCACTGTTGGTGGGAATACAAGCTGTTGCAGCCACTCTGGAAGACAGTATGGAAGTTCCTCAAAAAACTAAACATAGAACTACCCTATGACCCAGCAATTGCACTACTAGGTATTTCTCCAAAGGATCCAAAACTGTTGATTCAAAGAGGCACATGTACCCCCAATATTTATAGCAGCACTATCAACAATACTCAAATTTATAGAAAGAGCCCAAATATCCATGGACTGATGAGTGGATAAAGAAGATGAGTGGATATATATATCCACATACATATCCACAGTGTGTAGAATATTATTTGGCGATGAAAAAGAATGATATCTTGCCATTTGCAGCAATGTGGATGGAAGTAGAATGTATTATGCTAAGTGAAATAAGTCAGAGAAAGATAAATATTATATGATTTCACTCACATGTGGAATTTAATAAACAGAAAAGATGAACATAAAAAAAAGGGAAGGAAAGAAAGATAAAAACAAAGAGGTAGGCAAACCATAAGAGACTCCTAAATCCAGAGAACAAACTGTTGGTTGCTGGAGGGGAAGATGGGTGGGCGCATGGGCTAAATGGGTGATGGATGGGCATTAAGGAGGGCACTTGTTGGAATGAGCCCTGAGTGTTGTATGGAAGTGATGAGTCACTGAATTATTTTATATATATGTATATAATATATTTTTTATTTATTTTTTATTTTAAATTATATATATATTTCATATATATATGCATATATATACACATATATATGCATATATATATAAGAAAAAGTAAACTCCTCTATGGCCAATGCAAAGGGCAGGCCCCTTTTGAGGTACATGGTGAGGGCAATGCAAGCTCTTTGCAGAGTTTTGCTATGCTTTATTTAGTCCCCTTTGTTTTTACTTGATGCCCAGCTGTACTGCCATGTTGAAATACTTACAGCGACCTTTATGGGAGAAGCCTGTTCAGGTCCCTGTCCTGTCAATCCATCCCATCACTCTGAGTGTTCCAGAAGGCTGTCAACAGGCCCAGAGTGTCCCTTCAGTCCAGCGAGGGCCAGATAGAATCCCCTGATGAGATGCTGGCGAAGCCTTCTCTGCCCACCCCACCCCTCCATGCCAGGCACCAGGCTAACCTGGTGGGCAGCTGCCTCCTGTATTAAGCTCCTGGACCCTGAGAACCTCCTTTGACTTGTTTCCATCCGACCTTGTGGTTTGCTTGTGTGTAAGGAACCTGCTCACAGATGAGGCTATTAATGAAGGAAGCAGACAGAATTCTGTCTCATCTGAAGATTACATCAAACGTTAAGGATGAGTAAAATCGCCTTCTAAATTAGCCCCAGCAGTGCACGTGTTCCTGCTTGCGATCCTCTCATTCATTCTGGAAGTGGGCCCATAACTGCCTTCTGAACAGGGGTCACGGCTCAACCTTCAGGAGAGCTCCATCTAGCGGAATTGCTTTCCATTACAAGCTCTATGCTGCCAAGGGAGTCCCTTTTGCGTAAAGAGTCTGGCATTTGCTTCTTATTTTAGGCTCTGTGACAGCAGGATGATTGGGCATTTCCTCAGTCCAAATAAGCCGAGTTAGCATACCGTGGAGGTAAGCACGGTGTGTGTAGCTGGGTGTGAGAAACAGCGAGACTGTTTTAAAGCCTACTAACTTGGGTTCCACTTACTCTTGCCTAGGTGGAGCAGAGTGGATCTCTTAAACTGGGATGGAGTCTCCGGCTGCTGGGAAAGTGGGGGGGGCGGGGAGGAGAGGAGAGAGCAATGCAAATGTCCTGGAAATTTCCGAATAAGATCAGGCACGGGCAGATTAAATGAATGTCGTCCTCGCAAAAACAGGCAGATGAGCTGGCATCCCGGGCTTCAGAAGCTGGCACACAGCCATCGAGAGAGGAAAATCCCTGTCTGTCCCCAGCTCCTCCAGGCTGCCATTGCACGGAGGTCCTGAGTGTTCAAATTCTTTCTGCATCCCCTGTGGCCCAATGTCATCTGAACACAAATGACTTTAGTCCCCTCTTGCCCCTCTCCTTTAGAGGCAGCTTGCTATAATTTTATAGGGTTAGAATTTCAGGGAATTAAAAACTGCTCAGATAACCCCCCACCACCCTGCCACCCTGAAACTTCTGCGAGGAGTAGTGGATTCATTTCCTGGGGCCGCCTTAATGAAGTACCACCAAGCAGTGGCTTAAAACCACAGAAATGTATCCTCTCTCAGTCCTGGAGGCTGAAAGTCCAGGATTCAGGTATGAGCAGGGCGATGCTCTCTCTGTGCTTCCCTCCCGGCTTCTGGTAATGTTTCCGGCCATCCCTGACCTTCCTTAGCTTGTAAACAGGACCCATGAGCCTCTCTCTCCAGCACTACATGGGGTCTTCCAAGCCTCTCGTCCCTCTGTGTGCCGGGGTCCTCAGCTACTAGGACCCCGTGTGTATGTTTCTTCCCATCTTCTTATAAAGATACCAGTCACATTGGATCAAGGGCTCGGTCTCGTCCAGCGAGCCCTCATTGGATCAGGGGCTCAGACTCCTTCAGGGTTAACTCCCATCTTGATTCTATCTTGCAAAGCTGCTATTTCCTGAGGTCACATTCACAGGTACTGGCGGTTAGGACTTTGACATATCTTTCTGGGGACACATTCAAGCCATGAGAAATAGGAAGGGACAACGGCAGGCGGAAACCACAAGACCCACACTCGTTTCAAGGGTGGGGAGGGAGCCTGGGGGCCAGGGCTCCTCAGGGAGGCTGGAGGTTGTTTTCTCCGGCTCCCATGGTTCCCACGCATCCAGACCTCTGTTACAGTAGGCTACGAAGGCCACACCAGACAAGACATCACTCACGGTTAATTTGAAAAGATTAGAAATATATTCTATAAAATTTTTTAATGTTTATTCATTTTTGAGAAAGGGAGCGAGAGAGTGTGTACAAGCAGGGGAGGGGCAGAGAGAGAGGGAGACAGAGGATCCCAGACAAGCTCTGTGCTGAGAGCAGAGAGCCCAATGTGGGGCTTGAACTCACCAGCCAGGAGATCATGACCTGAGCCCAAGTCGGATGCTTAACCGACTGAGCCCAGGCGCCCCAGACATACATTGCAAACATGTGCCGTTTCCTTCAAAAGGCAGTAAGAGCCCATTATTTATTTGGAATGTCTCCTATTTACATTTGTCAGTAACTTACTGCCCTTTATTTTTGGTGGGTGGATAGGAAAGAAATACGACCCATTTAACATCATCTGTGCATGTCTACTGAAATAGCGTCAAGCAGAAATATGTAGGAACTTTCAATCATTTTATCTAGGATTCCCTCTTATCTACATTATTTATTTTAAAAAAATTTTAGTAATGTTTATTTATTTTTGAGAGAGGGAGAGACAGAGAATGAGTGGGGGAGGGGCAGAGAGCAAAGACACACAGAATCTGAAACAGGCTCCAGGCTCTGAGTTCTCAGCACAGAGCCTGACGCAGGGCTCGAACTCACAGACTGTCATATCATGAGTTCATGACCTGAGCTGAAGTTGGATGCTTAACCGACTGAGCCACCCAGGTGCCCCCTACTTTATCTCTTTAATAGATAATTCGGTAGAACCCATTGCACCAAAGCATAGAACATTCTTATTCGTTACATTTTTTACAGTCCTGTTGCCTTGTCACTGATAATGCATGCATGTTTGCAACACTTAAGTACTGTCCTTGTAGAAAATACTTCATTCTCCTTTCACACAAACATAATAGCAATGCCTGTCATGTACTGACTGCTTCTATGTGACAGACACAGCGTTAGTTGATTTCTATGCATCATTTTCTTTAATCCTTAAAATAGGCTTATGTCGTATCGTTTCCACTTTACAGGTGAGGCAGCTGAGACTGGACAGTGGAGTATCTTGCCCCAAACCACACGGCCATGTGGTGGTGAAGCTGGGATTCAGATTCAAGCTTCTGAAAGCTTATATTGGACTACCTTCATACAGTATCTCCCACAGTCATCCTGGTAGATTACCCTTGACCCATCTAGTTCCTTTTCCTTGCCTCGACCTTTAACTCACAAGAAGACCAGCCCAGGTTTAGGTATAGAGACAAATGCCTAATGGCCCAGACCCATTTCAATGTTCCCATATGTTGCTTTTGACCACTAGGTGGAAATACTCCTGTTTTCTCACCTCTAAAAGATCTTGAGCTTTTTAACAAACACATTTTTTAACTCATCTCCCCTCTTTGGACCCCCCAAATCCAAATGTCTATACAGCCAGAACCACATTACTGGTGAGTCAAAGCACACAGAACTGGGCCCACGGACTACCCTGCTCATCACTTTATTTAAAGTGAAAAAAAAAATCCCACAGTGATTCCATATGGTGGTCGGTCAACAATCTACTTATATACAGTAGACCCTCTTGGCTTGGAAACTACACCAATGTGTGCTTTTGACCCATAAACAGCTATATCAATGAGCTAAGCATAATAAAAGTTATATATCTAAAGTAGGTGAAGATGGGATGAGCAACTTAAAATGGCCTTGGTAGCATTTATAAAATCACATCTAATCGCTGTGGACCATGACCCTGGTATAGATGATGGATGGAGAGTAGTGTCCCTGGGAGTGTGGACTTGACCTTATTGGACAATGTGCCAGGCGCTGTGTAAGGTACGGTGTGCACACCGGTGAACCAGATAACGTGAGCCCTGGTTATAGCACAGACCGATGAGATCTGCCTGGGAGGTGTGTGTGTTTGTGTGTGTGTGCTTGCGTGTACTTCTGTGTATACAACTGATCTTTATCACTCATAGATTCCATATTTGTGAACTCACTTACTACTAAAATTTAGTTATAACTCCCCAAATCAATACTTGTGCTTTTGTGGTCAGTTGTTGAGATGTGCAGAGCGGTCAAAAGTTTGAACCACTCGAGGTGACACATTCCCAGCTGAGGGTAAACGAGGCAAAGCTCTGTTTCCTGGTTTCAGCCCCCACATTGCAAACACATGTCCTTTTCCGCATCGATTTAGTGTCATGTTTCTTGTACTGCTTTCGTGTTTTGTGTTGATTTTGCCATTTAAAATGCCCCCAGGTACAGTGCTGAAGCTCTGTCTGGTGTTCCTAAGTGCAAGAAGGCTGGGGTGTGCCCCATGGGGAACATGCGTGTACTAGAAAAGCCTTCTGCAGGCCTGAGGTATAAGGCTACTGTTGGGACCTCAGTGCAATTAATTAACAATATATATTAAATAAGGTGTCTTTAAAAACAAACATGGGGCACCTGGGGGGGCTCAGTCGGTTTTGCGTCTCACTCTTGGTTCCAGCTCAGGTCATGATCTTGCAGTTCGTGGGATGGAGTCCCCAGATCAGGATCTGTGCCAACAGCGTGGAGCCCGCTTGGGATTCTCTCTCTGCCTCTCCCCCTGCTCGTTTTCTCTCTCTCTCTCTCTCTCTCAAAATAAATAAACTTAAAAAGCAAAGAAACACACATAAAGCGAACTTACGTACTGACCAGTTGATGAAAGATAATGTGATCCAAACTCGAAGAAAACTAACCCTGTATTTTTCCTTGGAGTAGCAGTTCCTAATTCACTGATTCAGTGTTCATGGTGAGCTTATGGATCATAACTGCCGAGAATAAGAGTTGGCCGTATATTTAATACACACATGGAGTTATACTGAGTGGTAAGAGAATTCCACGTGATCCCGATGAGGGCTGGCCTCTATAAGAATCAGTACAGCTGCCCAGCAATGTCTCAGATGCACCCGTGCACAGAGATGGGAGGAGGAACATGGATTAAGGCAATTACACTAGGCGACAAGAAAAGTTACTAGATTAAATGCTATTAGATTTAGAGAGGACTTCTGATTTGTAGATCAAATAGTCTAATCTTTGCATCCTTCATTTAAGGCTGGAAGGTAGAGAGAAGAAAAGGGAAGGGGGGAAAGCCCCGGAGTGTCCCGCACACACATGAGGGGATAGAAGGACTGGGAAGGGCCGACTTCTGATCCCACGAGGGGCTGAGAAAGAGCAAGACTAATCACGTGATGACAACCACAGATACTAACATGTTCTTACCGTTTCTCTGTTAGTTTTCAACCTCTCCCTGACTTTTCCCGCCCTTGCCTGCACTAAATTGCCTTGGATGATTTCAAAAATATTTCTAACCTTATTTGGAGTTGGCGGGGAGCAAGAAAAAATGCCCAGAGAGGGAGGGGGGGCTCCCTGCAGTGCCTGAGTGAGGAGAAGGAAGCTTGGCAAAGGGTAGATGGGGCATTCAAGAAGAGCAGCCCATCAGTCCAGGGACCCGCTGAAAAGAGAAACAAGGGTTATCCCCACAACACAGACGTTGCTCTAAGACAGAGCCCACAGGCAGATGGTCCCTACGGCCATCCATCCCAGAGGGACCTGGACCTTTTAAGAACCATGTCAGGAAGTTTCAAAGACTACAGCAACCGGGGCTTGTGAGAAAAATGTGAGGTCAACTCCGAGCGCTGTGTTGGTCTATCTGAGCCACAGCACCAGGAAGACACCTCAAGGCCCGAGGGAGAGTGTAGTGTCAACGCCTGCTGGAAGGCATACAGCGCTACTCAGAACTAGTCAATAACGCTTTTGTTTCCGTATCACAGAAAATGATCTTTCTACTGGGAAGTGGAAAATAGAAATAAGCCCAGAGATATGAAACCCAGAGAGGAAGAAGCCAACAGCTTGTCCTGAGCACACAAGAGCAAGAGCCAGCTCTTCTGAGCTCAGAAGGAGTTTCCAGGGACTAGAGGCCTTTGAGGGGTGGTCTGAAGAGCCAGAGCCACGAGAGAGAAGTGACAGCTCTCAGTGACAAATCTGATGTCATGATTTAAGAGAAGGGAGGAAAGTAGAATGTGAGATGTAGAGACAGCTGAGTATTAATTCCTGGCTGAAGGTTACAATCTGCCATTACTGGGCATGAGCACTAACAATAGGTGGTGACAATCTAACCACATTTCCCTGTTTTATAGGATCGCAATTATATTAGCCAATCTTGGGCAATCCAGAGAGCTCATGTATGTGGATCTTGGCCAAGGCTCTCATGGCTGGAGAGAGGCTGGCGAAATGTGAATTGGAAATCATCACATCTCAACAACCATAGCCTGGAAGTTCACCTGATCAACAGCATAGGCTGGCTGGTGGCAAAGCTCCCTCCCAATTCCAAAATGCAGGAGAAGTGGTGGGATGCCAATTTTTTTGAGCAAGAAGTTGCTAACTTACTACATTTCTACTACTGCCTTTGATACTGGGAATACAAAGATGCATTTCTTCTTTGAGTGAGCTCGGGTCTCAAAAAAATTAATCCCAGTAATTCCACTAAGTTTCCACTCGAAAACTGGTATATATGCTTTCCTAACATATTTAGCCAGAAGGAGGAAACAAGGTGTACCTGGTGCAGGTAAGACAGCCTCCAGCTCATATGCTGTTAGGCTCCGTGTAAGCCTGCTTTAGCCATATAGAAATGGTTAAGTTTCCAGAAAGTGTGGTATAACTCCCATTCTCTCAGACCAAATGTGCACACCTCTCCCCTATGAGGACTTTATGAATTAACTCTGGGCTGTGCCTACTTAAATTTTTTTTTTTAATGTTTTATTTATTTCTAGGAGAGAAAGACAACATGAGCAGGGGAGGGTCAGAGAGAGAGGGAGTCACAGACTGAAACAGGCTCCAGGCTCCGAGCTGGCAGTCAGCACAGAGCCCGACGTGGGGCTCGAACCCACAAACCATGAGATCATGACCTAAGCGAAAGTCGGAAAGTGGACGCTTAACCAACTAAGCCACCCAGGCGCCTCTGTGGCTACTTAAATT
Organism: Proteles cristata cristata; assembly: GCA_017311185.1. Taxonomy (NCBI): domain Eukaryota; kingdom Metazoa; phylum Chordata; class Mammalia; order Carnivora; family Hyaenidae; genus Proteles; species Proteles cristata. The sequence continues at coordinate 47,015 of JAESUZ010001077.1, read as the reverse complement.
TGAATTATTTGGTGACACATGGTGACTACACTAAGTAAGGTATAGAATTGTTGAATCATTATGTTGTACACCTGAAACTAATAGAACGCTGCATGTTCATTACCCTTCAACTTAAACATTGAAATTATTTGGGGCGCCAGAGAGGCTAAGTTGGCTGACTGTCCAACTTCAGCTCAGGTCATGATCTCACGGTTTGTGAGTTCAAGCCCCAGATCAGGCTTGCTGCTGTCAGTTTGCTGCTGTCCACTTCTCTCTCTGTCCCTTCGCTGCTCACACTCTCTCTCTCAAAAAACGAATAACCATTTATTAAAATATATATTTTTAAATTGTTTACAATTAAAGAAAATTTAAAAATCATTTGCTCAGTGGCAAATTTTCAAGGGCTCAATAGCCATATGTGGCTAGTGGCTACCATATTGGACAGCACAGATTCAGAACATTTCCATCATCTCAGAAAGTTCCGCAGGACAGTTCTGACCTAGAAGGTCGCACCTCCACCTTTGAAAGCGCTTCCGATTTTTCCCAGGTACCCTAGCTGAGTTCACCTCCCACTTGATCCTTTACAACTAAAATCCTGTGGATGTCCTACAGACCATCTCTGCTCCTTGGCGTGGTCAGAATTTTGAGCCTGTTGTTAACATTTGTCAGCACAAAGTGGAACATCATGCTTCATTTCTTACGTGGTGGCTCCTCTGACGTTTCTGCCAATTTTATATTTTATGCATCACATTTCCTTTTCTAAGTCATCGTGATGAATGAAAGCCTGTCAGGGTTTGGAGACAAATGTAGGAAAACTGAAGAGAACTGTGACAGAGAAGCATTAGCTGGAGGACTGGGTGCTGACTGGGCTGACTTCGGCGGGCTGGCCATTAGGCAGACCTGGACCTGAGGCTGGTTATTAATGAGGGGATCATTCATGATCAAGGGGCTCTGACGGCAAGCATTCCAAGCAGTCATTATACCAGAGCCCACTTGACACACCTTAATCGCCGCAGTCAGTATAATTGATTTCAAAGTCCTCATGGCTTGATATTCAGATAAATTGACACTTTATGGAGCCACACCCACATACGGTTTCAGACTAGAGTGGAAAACCCACAGTCCTAGCAGAACTTGCTCACGGGGAAGATTTTTTTCCTGTTTCTGCCTCTGTCCAAGGACCCCTAATAAAACATCACAGAACAGAAACCAGTTTCTCCAAGTGATTTTCCAGAGAGTGAACCCTGCTCTCCTGAAAGTGTCAGGGCTTGCTTTTTTTTTTTTTTAATGTTTTAGTTATTTTGAGAGAGAGATGGAGGGGGAGGGGGAGAGAGGAGAGGGAGAGAGAGAATCCCAAGCAGGCTCCACACTCAGCCCGATGCGGGGTTTGATCCCGTGACCGTGAGATCATGACCCGAGACGAAATCAAGAGTTGGACGCTTAACCGACTGAGCCACCCAGGAGCCCCTCCTAAGACAGAACTTTTGAGTATTTTGGTTAGTCAAATAAAGGCACTGATACTGCCCAGGCAATTCCCAGAGGAGCCTCATGGAGGCTGTTTCTGGGAGATTTTTCCTCCAAGAGAGAACTCTGGTTTGCTCAGACACCTAGAATCACCCTGAAAGAGCACAGGAGAATATTCTTGGAACAGGTTTGGCATCAGGGCATGCGCTGGCCTGGTTACCTGATAGTTATTACACATCATGTTTGCAGGAAGGTGCCAGCATGCCAAGTGCATTTAAATGAATATTCAGAAATGCGACTGGTGTGGTAAAGAACAGACTTTGGCAGAAGCAGTTGTGGGGCCCTTGACAATTACAGCTGAGGAAATATACTGAGATGGGTGGGGCAGAACTTACGAAGTAACCTTCCAGCTTGACATTTTTTAAATTTCATATTTTCCAGCATAGCAAAAGGGAAGACGGACTGCTGTCACAGTCAAGGGTGTCCCTCACTATATCAAGAGGCCAAAGTCACAGTGCATACCAGATGCAGGAGAGATAAGCAAGCAGATGTGGGTGCTGGCTGGTCTCTGCAGTAAAGGCAAATTCTTCAGGCCAAAGTTTCCAGTGTTTTATGAGATATAAGATGGCGGAGGGGAGCTGGGTGGCTCAGTCGGTTAAGTGTCGGACTTCAGCTTAGGTCATGAGTTCGAGCCCCGTGTCAGGCTCTGTGCTGACAGCTCAGAGCCTGGAGCCTGCTTTGGATTCTGTGTCTCCCTCTCTCTCTTCTGCCCCTCCCAGGCTCACACTCTGGCTCTATTAAAAATGAATAAATGTTAAAAAAGAAAAAAAGATAGGAGGGGGTTAAAGACATGGGATCAATCCGTCATTCAGGCATTCATCCATTCATTCAATTGTTTATTCAATTGCTTATTTGTTTGTGGGAGACTGAAAAATTTCCCCCTCTTAAAGCCCTCCTTCCTTCTGCCCTGCCCCTGTAGGGAGATGGTCTTGAAAGACTGATGAGCTAGGCAGACATACTCAACATGATAATACACATTAGCGGTCAATCCTGGTGAGAAGGGCTTGTCTTGTTCAGGTCCTGCTCTGGGGAACTGGAAAGTTTTATGACTTGTGCGGAGGAGGGCAGGAGAAGGGACCTAGTTCTGCCTTCCTACATGGTGTAGGATGAACGTTCCTCATGATCCTGTAGAATGGAGCCAGGACCCTGGGGAAGGGGTGGGGAAGGAAGGGGGAAAGGAGAGGGAGCAGAGAAAGCAGGGAGCCTCTCAGGAGCACCTGGAGGAAAACTCTGAATTGGGGGGCGGGGACGCTGAGGGAGAAGAAAGGCAATGTCTGGCCCCATCTTCTGAAAGCATGTGTGTTTCTGATTGGCCAGAAATAAGAATGTTTTCTTTCTGGTAATGGACTGATCAGTGGCCCTCAGACCCTGTGGGAGGGAAGCTTAAGGCTAATCAAGGACTTGTTCATCCATAGGTCCTTGGAGGCCCTTTGTGAAGAACCTTAGAAATTTCACAATGGGATTATCTCTAGCACCTGCCTGTAAGGACTGACTATTGGGAAGGAAGGACTCATGAGTGAACAAATGGACACAGCGATGAGAGAAAGAAGCAAATAGTCGCTAGTATATGCCAGGCACCTGTGACAACACTGGGCTCCCTCAAGAAGATTCCATGAACAGGTGTTTTACAGCTAGGTTCTAAAATATCTTAGTAAAATTTTCTTGCTGGTAGGCAGAATAATGGTCCTTCAAATGCCTACGTACTAACTCCTGCAACCTATGAATATGTTACTTCTCATGGCAGAAATGACTATGCAGATGTAATTCAGTTAAGGATCTGGAAATGGGAAGATCATCCTGGATTATCCAGATGGGCTCAATGTAATCACAAAGGTCCTTAGAAGTGAGAGAGGGAGGCAGGAGACTCAGAGTTAGGGGAGATTGGGCAACAAAAGCAGAGGTAGGGGTGATGCCATTTCTGGCTTTGGAGATGGAGGAAAGGCCATGAGCCAAGGAATGTGGACAGTGTCTAGAAACTGAAAAAGGAAAAGAAACAGATTCTTCCCAGGTCTCCAGGAGAAACGGTCAACACCTTGATTTTAGCCCAATGAGACCCATTTCAGATTTCTGATCTCCAGAACCGGAAGATAATACATTTGTGTTGTTTTGAACTGTGTCTGCGGTCATTTGTTATAGCAGCAATGAGACACTGATATGCCTCCCCTTAACCAGATGACCTAAAGTCTTGATGAGAAAAGTAAAAAGGATGGATTTCTTTCATTCACATTAGAAATATAAGATATTATCTTAGGAAGGCAAAACAAAGCATGAATAACATATAGGATGTAGGTTCCCCCCCAATAAGTGGGATTCTTACCTGTTAATGCCCTGTTTTTGGAGCCTGAAAGTATGCAGGGGGAGCCCTGTCCTGCCCAACACCAGCCAAAGCAACACCCCACATGGATGGACTGGACCTCACCCCTCCTTCCTGCTGTGCCTACATTCAGCTGCACTTTGCCCACACTTGCTCTACTGGTGAGTCTCCAGGGAGCCCGGCCTCTCCCCAGGGAGCTCCTCTTAGGAGGTCACTGTCAAAGCCCCTCTTCCGAAGAACTGGTCAGCAGACTTTTGCTAGGCTAGATGATAGAGGCCCCTCCACCCCCAGCCAAGGATGGGTTATTTAAGCATTTGTTTTATTTATCTTTTTAAAACATTTTTTGCATTTATTTACTTATTTTGAGAGAGAGAAAGCCTGTGCACAAGCAGGGGAGGGGCAGAGAGAGAGACGAAGAATCCCAAAAAGGCTCTGTGCTGACAGTGCAACATGGGGCTTGACCCCATGAACCATGAGATCATTACCTGAGCTGAAATCGAGTCAGACACTTAACGGACTGAGCCCCCCAGACAGCCCTAAGCCTTGGTTTTAGACCTGTGTGGCCCCACGCTTTCTGGAGGTGCTGTAGAAACCTGCCAGGTCTCCTGGAGTAGAACCCTCATGACAAAGACTTCAAATGTTCCCGAGTGACAGGACCATGCAACTGCGAAATCAGCTGTGTCTTACTTGCAGCTGCAAGCTCGTGTGATAGAAATGAAGATATTTTCCCCAGCCTAGTCTCAGGGCCCTAGAGGGCTGGGTTTCTCTAACTTTGTTAAAACTTTAATTTTCAAAAGTCTGGGCCACAGAGCTCAATTGTCCACTGAGGAAAGAGTCTGTGCTTGTAACGAATGACCACAAACTTGAGGCTTAAAATGACACAAATTTACCCAAAGAAAACAAAACACCAATTTGAAGAGATACCTGCACCCCCGTGTTTAGTGCAGCAGTATTTACAATCGCCAAGATATGGAAGTGGTCCAGTTTTACCAATAGACAGATAAGGAAGATGTGTACACACACACACACACACACACACACACACACACACACACTGAAATATTACTCAGCCATAAAAAGGAATGAGATCTTGCCATTTGCAACAACATGGACAGATCTAGAAGGTTTTATGCTAAGTGAAATAAGTCAGACTGAAAAAGACAAATACTATATGATCTCATTATAAGTGGAATCTAAAAGAAAAATAGATGAATAAACAAACAAAAAGCAGCATCATACTTACAAATACAGAGAGCAAGCTGATGATCACCAGAGGGAAGGAGAGGGAGGATGGGCAAAATGAGTGGAGGGTAGTGAAAGGTACAGGCTTCTGTCCAGTTATGGAATAAGTCTTGGGGAATGAAAAGCACAGAGTAAGGAATACAGTCAATGGATTCTGTGTTCCCCTCTCTCTCTGCCCCTCCCCCACTCACACACTGTCTCTCTCAAAAATAAACATTAAAAAAAAAGGAATCCGGTCAATGATATTGTAATAGTGTTGTACGGTGCCAGGTGGGCTACACTTGTGGCACAGAGAAGTCACTACTGAACACCTGGAACTAATGTAACATTGTGTGCCAGCTATACTTAAATTAAAAATAATAAAATAAAATAAAATAAAAAATAAAGTAAAATAAAATAAAGTAAAATAAATGACACAAATGTATTTCACAGTTCTCGAGGTCGGAAGTCTGAAATGGGTCTCACTGGGCTACAATCAAGGTGTCGACTGGGCAGTGTTTCTTTTGCAGCCTCCAGAAGGTTTCCTCCCCTTGTCCGGCTTCTAGAGGCCGCCCGAGTGCCCTTGTTCATGCCACTCCCGAATCGGCTTCCATCAATCCCCTTCTTTACTGTAGTCAATTCTCCATTGCCCAGCCTACCAAGAGGCCATGGGGGACTGAGAGAGTGAGGAGTGGTCTGGGCCCTGACACAGGGGCTAGATCCTGCCGGCCTGACTGGGTGGATTTTCCCGCCCCCACTTCCTCTGCTGCCCCCTGCTGGTGCCAGAACTTCTGACGGGGTGACCAGGCAACCACACCCAAAGCCGTGAGGCTAAAGATCTCTGTGTCCCAGTTTGCTCAGGAAGAACATGGCCACCCACCTTCCAACAGCGCCCAGAAGCTGGCACGGTTCACCTGTGCGGGCCCACAGGATCGTTCAGGATGGTCTAAAAACCAAAGGCCTTTCCCCACATTTTCTGGACACACTCACAGCATCTTAGGGAAGCAGAAGGGTGGCCACAACCTGCTGATAGTGCATTCTTGGTATTCTCTGCAAGTGGAGGCCAAATTCTTCTCCAAGGTCCCTGTTCCTAGTTCACTCCACCAGCGGTGTAAGAAGGGTCTGTGCCTTTGTTTCTTTGTGGACAATTGATATTGTTAGAGCTGCTCAAATTCTACCAATCTGCCAGGTGTGTAAGAATATATCATCATCCACCAAGACTTTGCATGTTCTTGGTGAAAAATGACATTGGGCAGCTTGGCACACGTGTATCAACTATTTGGATTTTCTCTTTGGTGAAGGGCCTGTTGGGGTGTTTTGCTTATTTTTAAAATTTGATCTTTTTCTTATTTTCCCACTGCTAGAAGTCCTTCGTGTATTTTGAATACTATGTTAGTTGCATGTATTTCAAACATTGTCTCCCACTCTGTGGTTTCCATTTGTTCTCTCTTTGTGGTGTCTTTTGATGAAGAGAAGTTGCTGAATTCACCAGTCTTTTCCTTATGCTTAGTGCCTGTTGTCTTCTTTCTGAAATCCTTCCCGATTCTAAGGTCATGAGAATATTCCGCTTTATTATTGTTTAAAAATGTTATCATCTCATGCATTTTTAACCAGTTCTCTTGTTTTCAGCCACACCTTCCTTCTTTCAGAAGCTCCAGGTGCCTGACCTCTCTGAGATTATGAAACACCACAGACCTGCCTCTTGGTTTCGCCCAATACCACAAAAGAAAGCATGGTAAGTCCATGCAATCGAATAGCACGTACCATGTACAACATTGTATTACGTAGAAGCAAGCCAGTGAGGTGGGTAAGAACACAAGATTCTGACACTCACCAGCTGTGTACCTCTCCATCCCTCAGCTTCCCCATCTGTAAAATGAGATAACCATATATAGAGATGTTGTGAGGATTAAGAGTTGATATATGTACAGTAAGATGAACAACTGTAGGTATTTAGTCAGGAGTACATAAGAGTGATTATTGTTTAAAAAAAAGAGAGGGATTATTGTTATTAATAAAAGAATGAAGTAGATTTATACCCAGAAGAATAGCAATCTCTCCAAGGTATATTATTAAGTTAAAAAAAAAAAAAAGCAGCAAGCTGAAAATCATGTATAAGAGAGAAAGAAAAAACCTATAAGAAAAAGAGTATGACCACACTTTAAAAGGAACTAACGTACATCCATATATGTGCTGAACATTTAGGAAAGGATACTATAGAAACTGTTAAGAGAGGTTTTCTTGGGGTAGAAGGTGAAAGGGACTTTATTTAACCTCTTTTGGTGCTCCTTGATTTTTTTTAGCATGTGTTTTACTGTTATCATTAAAAACAAGCAGATTAAAGTGTAGATAATTGTTGAAACTGGAGATTAGTTACAGTATCTCTACTTTTATCTATGTTTGAAATCTTCCAGAATAAAAAAATTCGTAAATAAATTAAAGCAACAACAAGTATCTTCGTCAGACACTGCAAAATCCCATGTTGAGTATTTGCATGGCGTGAAATAATTCCTTGAGGACAGTTTCCTTGTCAAGCTGCATGGGGCCAAGCCCACGGAGACAGACAGGAGCCGTATGGTAGAGAACCATTTGTTCCAGAAGAAAGCTACTGAGCTCATAGTACTATTGTAGGGTAATTTTTAAAAACCATTCTGAAAAATGTCAAGGCCCTAAAATGTTTTCTAGACATCCTGGTGTTCAATTTCTGGAGCCTATCAAAGACAGCCTTTTTAGGGAACCCCTAGCTTTCTCTGCAGTTAACTACTGCCACAATGACCTTCCATCTGAGTGAGAACACAGATTAACTTCTCGATTCCCACTGAAGGTCATGATCCCACCATCTGCTTATTTGGTTTCCAAATCATATGCATCAACCCTTGTACAGCAAAATATAGGATCAAGCATTATATACTCTCACCAATAGGTTCAGTTTAAAGTATCATTTACCCAGCTCTTCATGCTGGGTGGGAAAGGTGGTCAACGCAGACAATTGCCTATGTAGCATGTGCATTCTGTTTATTCCTAAGTATTCTGAATTCCCTTCGATCAGATTGGAACACCAGAAGCCTTGATACTTGAACTAAATCTGATTAGCTCATCATAAGATTATCTTTATCTAATGTTGCTGCAAGAAATGGCCACATGATTTGGGGCGCCTGGGTGGCTTAGTCGGTTAAGCGTCCAGCTTTCGCTTAGGTCATGATCTCGCGGTTCGTGGGTTCAAGCCCCGCGTCAGGCTCTGTGCTGACTGCCAGCTCAGAGCCTGGAGCCTGTTTCAGTCTGTGACTCTCTCTGACCCTCCCCTGCTCATGCTGTCTCTCTCTCTCTCCTAGAAATAAAAAAAAAAAAAAAAAAGAAAGAAATGGCCACATGAAATTTATTTCCTCACTTGCTATAAGATGATATTCACGTTATCTGAAAGTTTATTTCCGAAATTGGGGCCCAGAAAAATTTCCTATACCACTATGAAACTGAAGGGATTTTTTCCCAATATTGAAAATCACATAGTTTCAGCATGTCTCTCATTTTTTCAAGCTCTTGGAAGCTCGGATCCACAAGCTCCTGTCAGTCACAGCAACTCTGTTGCCCCAAATAATGTGCTTTCATTCTCCTCGTTCCTAATTCTTTATTTGCCATTTCTAAATTTTGTGTATGTCTGTTATTGTCTCTCTGCATCATTTTTTAATAGATTATATCCCACACAGGTACACATCTCTTTGGGCAACTGGGGACTTGATCTCTTTCTTCTGGCAGGATAATTAGGAGTGGTTTCATGAAGACATAGCATTTGAACCAAGTCATTGGGGATAGGAAGTTTTGACAAATTCCGACAGAAGAAACAGTATGAGTAAAGAAGTGATGGAAAGAATGGACAGCCCATATTTGGGAAATGGTAGGATTTGGTTTGGTCAAGACGTGAGGTATAAAAGATAAATAGAAACCCAGCTGGAAAGATGGCTACACCCAGCTCAGTAGGAACTCACAGGTTAGGTATTACAGCATAAGAGAAGGATTTTTTTTCTCCAAAATAAGGGAAACTACCATATATATTATAGGCAGGGCATAGATACCATCAAGACAGAGTATAAAGACAAAAGTAAAAGGACAGGACCTGCTACAGCAAGGTCCCAGCTGTGATGGCTTTGAAATGGGACTAAAAGCACCTGCAGAGAGCCTGACCTTGGAAAGAACATAGAAGGAGAGAGTGACATTGAGCCTACAGGCCAGGAGCCAGGCTCTCCCCCAAACTCTGTTGCTAAGGATGTTCAAGTCATTCTTTTCTTTAGGAGTCCCTTGGTAAGCATAAATCAAACAGTATCACACACTTCACCATGGCATTGAAGTGAACTCCTGCCTGATAATTCATGAAGGAAGGTCTTTTTTTGTTTTGTTTTGTTTTTTAATTTTTTTTTTTAATGTTTTATTTATTTCTAGGAGAGAGAGAGAGACAGCCTGAGCAGGGGAGGGTCAGAGAGAGAGGGAGTCACAGACTGAAACAGGCTCCAGGCTCCGAGCTGGCAGTCAGCACAGAGCCCGACGCGGGGCTCGAACCCATGAACTGCGAGATCATGACCTAAGCGAAAGTCGGACGCTTAACCGACTAAGCCACCCAGGCGCCCCGTTTTGGTTTTGTTTTAACAGGAGAATTCTAGCCAATAACTTCGGAGAGGATAATGAAGTTTAATAATGAGCATTTCGCTGCTTTGAACTAGTGGATTTAGGCTACACTCATTGGTGGATGCTGCAAATAGCAGGTAAGCCTTTGAGGGCAGGAAGGATAAAGACAAAAGGCTTTCTAATGAAGTGATCTGTCTGATTGGCTGGTGATCTAGGACAGATAGGCATTGGGAAACACGGCATTGGTAGAAATAACATACCTGGTGACAAACAATATGTAGAATGTACCACCATTAGGAAGAATGCTTGCCTAAAATAATGGAACCTGAATCAAATCTCAACTCAAGATGTAAATTTCATTCTACAGGAGAAACAGTAGAAGAAGGAACTGGTTAAATGACACCCTGAGGCAGCAACTGGCCAAGTCTAAACTGTGCAAATTCTACGGGACAAATAACCCATTTTCAAACAGATCAATGGCATTGTTTTTAAAAAGTGTGTAACAGAATAGAATAAAAGGGGTTAGGAGGCACTCAAATCAAATGCAATGTATGAATCTTATCTGGATCCCAAACTGAATAAAGCAACCTTAAGAGGACATTTTTAAGACAAAGAAGTTTGACTAGTATGTGATATCAAGGTATTATTGCAAAATTGTAAGGATAGTGCCATGTTGGTTATCTTAAAAACAAAACAAAACAAAACAAAAAACAAAACAAAACAAAACATCCTTATCAGGTAGAGGGGTATATTGAAATATTTACCTACCAGTGAAATAACATGATGTTTAGGATTTACTTTAAAACACTCCAGAAAAAAATTTAGGGCATAGGTGAAATAAGATTTGTAAGATATTGATAAGTATTGAAGCTGGGTGGTGGAGATTCACTATATTAATCTTTTTACTTTTGTCATGTTAGAAAATTTCTGTCATACAGAGACGCTTATTTTAACAGACTTTATAGTGACTAGTTTGAAAAGCCTTTCTATATTTGTTTTGTAATTGATGCGAGAAAGGGGACATTTTCATGTATGGTGTATGAATTCGGACATAGATGATCAAAGGACTAGGTGTGTTATTTTACCTAGTATAAAATGGCACTTTTCTGTACTTGTGGTTTGTGGAGATCAGAGACAAATACCTTTCATGACTCTTAAAAAGACAAAAACAATTGAACTAAATTATCTTCTGGCTTCTACTGCATCGATCCCTGAAGGTATCAAGACCCATAGACCCTTCTGTGAGCCATGGGAAGACTGGCTCCTGTCCCCAGCTTATCTGATTGACATCATAACCCAAAAGGCCTGGACCAAACCCCACCACAAGCCCCGTATTGCCAATGTGGATACCTCAAGCTGAAACCTGGTCTAATTAAAGGTACCTGCCAGATAGAGATTGACAAACTAACAAAAATGTGTTCATCTATTCAGTTCCCTTGGTCAGCAATTTTTTTTTACATTTATTCATTTTTGAGAGTCAGAGCACGTGAGAGGGAGGGTAGAGAGGGAGGCACAGAATCCGAAGCAGGCCCCAGGCTCTGAGCTGTCAGCACAGAGCCCCACTTGGGGCTCAAACTCACAAACCATGAGATCATGACCTAAGCTGAAGTCAGGCCCTTAACTGATTGAACCACCCAGGTGCCCCTCTTGGTCAGCAAATATTACAGAGCATTGCTTATGTGTATTTAAAAAAAATTTTTTTTTTCTGAGAGAGAGAGAGAGAGACAGAGAGAGAGAGAGTGAGCAGGGGAGGGTCAAAGAGAGAGGGAGACACAGAATCCAAAGCAGGCTCCAGGATCTGAGCTAGCTGTCAGCACAGAGCCTGACACGGGGCTCAAACCCACAAACTGTGAGATCATGACCTGAGCCGAAGTCAGATGCTTAACCGACTGAGCCACCCAGGCACCCCTCCCGGCTTATGTGTATTTTAAGAGTGCAAGTCTTTTTAAATGAATGGCTTATCTCCTAACTCAGATCTCCTCCTCCTCCTCCTCACCCCCATTATCACCACAATCATGTTTATACTGAAACGGTCAAACAAGAGAATACCGTAGGAGATCAAACAAGAGAATACCGTAGGAGACAGAGCCAGTTACCTACTATACTAGGAAGAACAGGTGCCCCAAAAGAACAAACTGAGGGCTGAGGGATGGAGGGGGTTAGGGTGATGGGCATGGGGGAGGGCACCTGTGGGGATGAGCACTGGGTGTTATATGTAAACCAACTTGACAATAAACTATTTTTTTAAAAAAAGGAATGATAGGCAGAGTTCAGCAACAACAAATGTTCTGTTACCTTGAGGACGGATCCTGCTCATCCTCCATGGTAGATGTTGGGGTGTATGACCCAGATCCCATTTCGAAGTAAAGAACTAGATTGTCAGCTGCTGGAAATGTTGCCAACAGATGGCCCTCAGCTGTCATCCCTCTTTAGGAATTCCCTCTTTAGGAATTCCTCTTTAGGAATCCCTCTTTAGGAATAGTTGCTGAAAATAGCTATTGTGCATCCAGAGAACCCCACTTCCTGGGAAGCCAATGAATGGTTGACTCAGGAGTAAAAAGGCCTTGCACCCTCAGTGTAAAACAAACCTGAAAAGCCAGGCCAGCTTCTGAGGTCCCCATGGGGGTGGCTGAGGCCCACCTTCTCCGGCCCATTCCTGCTTCCTTCCTTCCTCTTCCCCAGGTGCTGATCCTGAGAATACTCCCTCCCAAACTTCAAGCAGCTGATCTCCATCTCAGAGTGTGTGTCCCAGAGAATCCAACCTGAGACCCCTCCAATGGCACCACTCTCCAGAAGAGTTAGACAGATGTCCTCCAAGGAGCCATGTTGGTGTCCCCAGCTACTGTTAGGAGAGGTGAAGCCAAGTCTAACTCCTGCCTCTCTCTGCCTTCTCAGGCCACTCATAAATAGGTGGCTGGGTGAAGGGAAGGAAAAATCAAGTCACTGATACCCACTGCCCAGTAACCACCCATCTCATGGAAAGGTGTGGAGACGCCATTGTTGCCAACATCTCAAATAACAACGTCTCCGCTGAAATTACTGTTTTGCTTAAATTACTTGGATGCAAAGAATATTAAATGGTTGCCTTGCCTAAAAGTATTTATTATGGAAATAATGTCATTCCTTCTGCTACCTCGCCTGTGTAGATCACATACATACTGGGGCAAGATGAGCAGGCATCTCCTCCTAGGACAAGGACAAGCACGTGACCAGAAGTGTCTATCTTAAATGCCACTGGCTCCATGAGTCATGCTTCTTATGTTCACCGCCATGCCTGGCAAAGAACCTGGCACTCCATAGGATTATCCTTATTAAGGATTCAACTTAATTCAAGAAAGAAAGAAGGAGATCCCACCTTTGCCATGAGCCTCTCATTGGTGTCCTCACCAGGGTATCGTATATTCTGACCTGGAACTTTGAGCTATTTGGTGGAAGCTTTTCTATGTTCATCTTTGTATCCTTGCTCCCTGCCACTGAGTCTGGTACACAGTAGGTGCTCTGGAAGGTATGACTTGAGTGAATGAATAAAGGTTCTGCAGATCAAGGTTAGTGTATAATCAGGGCGCCCAGGTGGCTTAGTCGGTTAAGCGTCCGACTTTCGCTCAGGTCATGATCTCGCGGTTCGTGGGTTCGAGCCCCGCGTCGGGCTCTGTGCTGACTGCCAGCTCAGAGCCTGGAGCCTGTTTCAGTCTGTGACTCCCTCTCTCTCTGACCCTCCCCTGCTCACACTGTCTCTCTCTCTCTCCTAGAAATAAATTAAAAAAAAAAAAACACTAAAAATAAATAAATAAATAAATAAATAAATAAATAAATAAAAAAGGTTAGTGTATAATCATCTATTGCTGAGTAACAACCAACGTCAAATCTTAGCAGCTTAAAATAGCCACAATTATCCGCTCACCATTCTGGGCTCAGCTGGGCAGTCATCTGTGGGGTCTCATAAGGCTGTAGGGTCTGAGAAGGCATCATTTGAATGTCTGGGGGTCCCAGCCAGGGAGCCTCAGTTCTCTTCCATATGACAGGTAGACAGGGATAGACACCCATGTACCTGTGCTTATCAAGCCCTGACTGGGTCACCTGTGCTGGCGCACATAGATAGGCCCGTGTGAGTCACGTGGCCCAGCCCAGCACCGACATAGCAGGAGATGACCCCAGGTCCCAGGCGCAGGGAGGAGAGCTTCATTAGAGGCCACGAATCACATCACTACCTACCATGGGCACATCACCCCAGGTTTAGCCACGTAGGGCCAGAATTCTGGAAGAATTCTTTTCCTTGCAGGGGTTCCCAGGGGATTGAATCTTGGATTTAGGTATTTCAGAAGCAGTAAAACATCAACAACATAACAATTCGGGAATAGTCACGCAACACCCCCCAGAGGAGCTAAGTGCACACCCCCACAGTGGCAGCAGATACGGGGATGGCCTGGGGTGGGAGTTGCCACAATGGTGCCTGGACAGCCTCCTCTGAACTTAGCTCGGGAGTTCCATGCCCTCCTACACCTCTAGAGGTAGCAGGCCTGGCCATCTAGATTGGGGATCAGGGCAACTATGTCAACAATTAGACCTGGGGCCAGGAAGGGGTGAATGAAGGGATCGGAAGAAGAGGTGTGGGGACAGGTCAGGGAGCTGGAACCAGAAAGCTCTTAGCCATACCCTTGGCTGCTGAATTGGTCAGCAAAGGGCTCTGGCTGCCCCCCAACCCCCATCCGCCCCAGTGCTCGGCCCACTATATACCCTGAAACCTCAGAGCTCGGTACCCAGGTCCTCTCTCCATTCATCTTTTGGGACCCCTGATTGTCATGCTCTGAGTAATTAGCAAAATTAGTTTGCCGTAATTATATCATATCTTCTCATCGCCTTCAACACAGCATAAACATTTATGCAAAGTGGGAATATTATCAATAATCAAGTATTTATATAACATCTGCTGCGAGACAAAAACCAACTGAATTAAGACATTCCACAGTGAACTATTTGAATTCCTGAGACTTCCAGAGCACTCGGCCCCTAGTTGGGAAGCGATGTATTTGGGAGGCTGGGGAGAGAAATGTTGTCCGTGGCTATAGAGAAATCTTTGGAGTCGAGGTGAATGCATGTTTGTATGGGTTACAGGTCAAGGACAGGTTACGATCAGGACAGAATAACCCGGAGCTAATTATGTAGAGGGACCTGTTTCTTCCTGTGCAGGCTTTTAGGTTCTGCGGAGCAGTGTGGTCCACAGTAAGAAGACAAGAGGCAGGGGAACACCCCCCCCCAATCCCTCAAAATAAGGTCACATTTATAGGTACCACATTTATAGGACTCTGACATATTTTGGGGAAACACAATTTAACCCACAACACCACCCCCCATAGGCCACACGTCTGGGAAAATCCTTTGTTTTGTCGTAGCTGGGAGAGGGTTGGAGCCCTATTTGAGATTTGGTCCAGAAGTCGCTGAAATCCTGGGGAAGAAAACTGACCCCCAGTTCTAAAGCTTTAGTGGTTCTCCATTGTGCTGACTTCCAACTAGAGACTCTTACAACTAGAGGCTGAACGTCACTTTGGGGGTGCAGTTAATTCGTTTGCTTTGCGAAAAATATACTGATATACCTTTTATACAGGAAAACTAAGGCAAGTATTCCGTTCTGAAATGGGATGGCTCAAGGGAAAGGCCTTTCTTGTAATATAAAAGCCTGTCTTCATTAATTTGCAGTGTTTCTGGGGGAAGCAGTTAAGCCTGGATTCTGGGTAGGGCAAAAAACGGCTTCAAGGGCCTTCCTTGGCTTAGGGTGGGGGTAGGAGAAGCGGACGGTGGGTGGGAGTTACAGCGGGTGCAATCTGGAGCCAGGCCGGAGAGGGACGGTAGAGAGCAAGTTACCCTGAAGCCTCAGCGCTGTGCTGGAGCTAGCTGTGCGGACTTTGGAAAAATTGTAAAACTGTCATGAATTTTCCAAACCGGTTGGTAGGCACAGCCGTCATTAAAAATTAAATTCTGGGGCCATTTGGGTGACTCAGTCAGTTAAGCATCCAACTCTGGATTTTTGCTCAAGTCATGATTTCACGGTTCGTGAGTTCGAGCCCTGCTTGGGATTCTCTCTCTCCCTCTCTCTGCCCCTCCCCTTCTCCTTCTCTCTCTCTCTCTTAAAACAAAATAAACAAACTTAAACAAACTTAAAACAATCAAATTATGTCAACTTACAATTAAATACATGATATTAAAAATAAAGTTCACAAATGCTCAAGATCATTGCTTCCTAATTATTTTGCTACATTATTGTTGAGGGCTATCATGTCGGTTGGTGGAAATTCTAGAATGTTGCCCACTGTGCATCTCTTCCCAACTCCCCCTCCACGGCAGCACGGCCGGCAGCTTGAAATCAGCCGCCGTAGGAGCATTTATACCATGGGAAGTACACACATAGGAATCAAACTCGTCCAGCCGGTTGCTAAGCACTTACCAACACACCACTGGCCGGGGACGCTGCGGAGGCTCTGGGAGTTGTCCGGTTTCCAACACTGCTTGCCTCTGCTGTGCTGGAAGAGGGGAATTAAGGAGCAGGCCAGTCTCTAAGCCCAGGGCAAACCAACATGGAGGAGCCCAGCAGCCCATGCAAGCCAGTGACTATGTGGCAGGAGGGGACGTGTAAATGTAGGGTGGCTCAATCCCGACGGCGACACTTCTGAGGATTTGTGCACCATGTAAGCGCAGTGCTAGCAACTGAGTACTACGGGCCCAGCTCCCTTCCGAGGCTCCCAAATTAAAAAGAATATTTCGACATGGCTTGTGGATCCTCAGAAACAGTCTCAGAAGGGAACCTTTGAGAAAGGGCTGAGTTTCCCATTATGCCACAGGCAGGGGCTCCCACTGTTGTTTTCAGGGAGCACGGCTGCTCTCAGTTCCAACAAGCCAACCGCAGTCTATTCTGTAGGCTTTCTCAAGAACTACAATGATCTCCTGTGCCCCAGGACTCCCCCAGGGGGTGCCATTTGTAGCATTTCCCAAAGTTAGCTGTCCACAAAATATCTCAGGGGCCAGGGCTCCACAAAGACAGACTTTGGAAAGCTCAAAACCAGCCACGTGGACATCACGGACAATGACCTGGCCAGTGGAGCATTTTCCAACCCCAGCGTAGCTCAGTGATCCTAAAAGAAGGAAATGCTTATTATTTTCCCATTTGTGCCTGTGCTCAGGAGGAGCCTGCCCTCAGACCCCTTCCTCCTCACTCCAGTCCCTAATGTATGTAACAGGGAGGAATCTTCGTGCAATGATCTAGAAAGGAAGAACAAACTGCAGAATACTGGCAATCATATTGTGTGGCCAGAAAGCATCAGTGGGGGGACAGGGTTGTGAAATTTAGCAAATAAAAATACAGTTATTTTTTAAACTAAAGCTCAGTTACATTTGCATTTCAGATAAGCAAGGAATAATTGTTAATATCTGCATGTTCCATGCACTATTTGGGACATACAAATGCTAAAAACATATTTGCTGCTTCCCTGAAAATTTAAGTGGGCACCCCATATTTTCCTGGGACCACAAGTAAGGGCAGGGTTTTGGGGGACAGATCTGGTGGGACTTTGAGTTTGGCCACTTAATTAGACACATGAGCAAGGTAAGCAACTTCTTTGACCCCCAGTTTTCCCAGCTCTGAGTAATTATGAGAGACAACATTTCCTGCACAGGGTGGTGGATAGAATCTGAAAGTTCATAAAAAGGGCTCCAGCACGAACTGTTAGCACATCGTAGTTGCTTAACCACGGTTCGTTCCACTCTATCTTCACATTGTTCTCCTTTATTGGGGTTACTTGTTGTGGAAACATAATTTTGCTGGACGCCTGAAGGGTATCATGGGCAACAGAGCCACTTTGTAAGACTTTCACTGCTTACCTTTGAGCTTCTTCTTCTTTTTTTAAAATAGTTTATTGTCAAGTTGGTTTCCATATACCTTTCATCTTCTTTGGGCCTTTGGTAGTTCAGGGTCAGGACCTGATTGACAGTTGCCTTCTCATTATTCCCAGGATAGCCCTCCAAGACCCCACCAACCTTAACGCCATGTAGAAGCCATTGTGAGACTAAACCGGTAGCCCCTTGTCTACCTACTAATTGAAACATTCAACAATTCTACCAGGGACAATAAGCTGAAATCTTAACAGAAGCCTCCATGTGCGGATTTTACAAACACTGTTCACTTGGCTTGTAAATTACGGCTGGAAAAACAGGCCAGGGAGGAAAGAAGAGCTCTGCTCACATGGTTCTCCTTCGTGTCTATCCCTGTCACCCTGTGGGTGACACATCTCTGTTTTATTCTCAATTTCCCAGGCTACTGAAGGAGAGCTGCAGAATCGATGTCCCAAAGATGGTGACGACTTCAGGCTGGATTGGTCCTGACACTGGTTTATATAATTATTTTAATCACTGAGTTAATACTGTAATTATGTTCCATTTGGACTGATACTCATGATTTAACATTCGTTAGGAGTACGCCTGGGTTAACTGGAAAAAAATCGGTTGGCTTGGGAAGGGAGGTGAATGCCAGGCAAATTTGGAGCAACTCAGTGTTCTAAACTGCCTGTGTATAATTCTGGAAGTAGATAATCCATATGTAGCATATAGACAGCTAACTGAAAAAAAAAAAAAAAAGCCATTTCCTGCAAGAGAAATGAGAACAGTCCAAGGTTGCCATTGTTCTAATTCTGGTTTTGGTTTTCCCCAGAGCACAGGAATCTTCACGATCTTTTCAAAACAACGTTAAGGAAGTCGAAAGCTTCCTTTTAATGAAAATACAACCTCATTTGAATGTTTAAAAATATCCATTGAGCATGCGATCAATTGCTATCCTACCTACTACCTGGGCATCTAGGATGTTTGTAGAAGTTTTAATTAAATGGTAACAGGGAAAAGGCTATAATTTAAGGGCGTAATTACCCAGAAAAACACTTTATTTCATTATTAACTTCTTCAGATTGATCTAAAGTGTATAGAAGCCTTGCTTTTAGGTAGCAAAACAAAATCAACTCTGCCCCTCATTAGCAATATTTTTAACTGCTAATGGACAATCCCATGTGCTCGTGAGGACGGGAAGGGGATCTCTCATGCACAGTCGGATTGTGAACACGTGCTTGCCAGACGGTCCGGCCAGAAAACCACGTCCACATGAAAACCTGTATGTGAAGGTTTATAGCAGTGTTATTCATAATTACCCCAAACTGGAAATAACCCAAATGTGGCTCAACCGGCGAAGAAATAAACAAACTGCTGTATAGTAATACCGCTCGGTAATAAAAAGGAACAAACTGCTTATCCCTGCAGAAACAAGCATTGTGCTATGAGAAAGAGCCCAGCTTCAAATGGCTACCCACCATATGATTCCATTTATTGCGAAAAAGGCAAAGCTGTAGGAACAGGGAACAGATGAGTGGTTGCCAGGGGTTGGGGTGGGGAGGAAATGACTGATTACAAGGATCCGGAGGGAACTTCAGCAATAACAGAAGTATTCTATGGCTTGATTGTGGTGTGGTTACATGACTACATGCATTTGTTAGAATTTATAAAACTGTCGGTCTTTTTACTGCATGTAAAATTTACTGATTGAAGAACCGGTCCTTTTGTGGCTTCCTAAGTATCATGCTGATGTTGGATAAGCCTTCGTCAATAGCATTGATGCAGTGTGGGGAGGCTGGGCGGGCCCTCTGCCCATTGGATATTTGGTCTAGGTGCTGCGCTACGCCTGCTCTCCTCTGTCCCAGCAGGAGGCAACGCAGTCGGGTGACTGGGCCCGTGGCTGACTACAGTGCTCTTGAACGGTGGCCACAATCTGTCCCTTTTGGAAAAGGTCCTCTGTCCCACGACGTTGTCTGCTCATCGGCCACACCATCCATGGATGCTGGGACATAGACGTGTCAAGTAACAGCTGGGTTTATATTTGTCTGCTTGGCTTTAACGATGTCTTAGTCATATCATGGCGACTGTTTCATTATTTATGACAAATACTGTGACCAATACGCAGTCATTGACACAGATCTACAGGCCCCAGAGCACACACGTGGTGGGGTGCAGTCATGGGCAAATGTCCATCAGCCACCACAGGGGGGTTACTCATCCTTCTAACACTGTACATGAGTCTACATCTGCTCTAGGTCCTAAAAGAGGATCAGCAGTATCATCCTACTCACAGAATGGAATCTTTTTTGGGACAAGGGCCCACAGACTGTATGCTTAGGATATAAAGTATCTAACGCAGAGCGTTAAGGCTCACTATTGAATTTGAGGAACTCAGTCTGATTACAATGAAAAGGGCTGCAGCCTTTTAAAAATATTTTCTTTACTGACTTCCTTCATTCACAGCAGTTCAGCCCTATGTACATCATTTCGCTACAGCTAAAAACAGAATAGTTTAGAGGAAGCAAAACATACCGGATATAAACACGCCCGGCTCTCTGCAAAATCATTACAATAGCAGGCAGGAACACAAACTTTGGAGCATGGGTGCAAAATCCACATACTGGCTTTGTGAGCTTGTGGAAGTTCATTAACCTCTCTGACCCGATTTCCTGTTCTGTAAAGTTAACAATAGTCCCCTCAGAGGTTTGCGGTAGTGATTCCATGACATAACCTGTATGTGCATAACTCAGCAGGTGACTTCAGCAAATGGTGGTCCTTTGCCCAAGTGTTAACTGATGTGAAGTGAGCCTTTCTCTTTGCTCATATTCTCTTCTTCCTGTAACAGAATTGTCAGTGATTGCTGCTGTCGCCCCTGCTGGCGGCCACAAGTGGATCGATTTACAATGGGGATTTAAGATCAAGAACAGAGGCTGCAGTCGGTGTCCAGAGGCCCTGTGGGGGTGGGGGAGGGGTGCTCAGCGTTAAACGACAGCTCAGCATTGGGCAAGAATCCTGGTCAGAGCTGAGGGCCCCGGCTGTGCTGACAGCCCTGACATTTGCGGGGACTAAGGTCTGTGTCTTTATTGTCAGCAATTATTTTTCCTCCAGATTTGTTGGGATATAACGGTTATACAACACTGTGTAAGTTTAAGGCATACGATGAGCCGATTACATACATGTATATACTGTGAAATTATTACCACAGTAAGGTTAGCACTTCCATCACCCCATAAATTATTGTTTTGCGTGTGTGTGTGTGTGTGTGTGTGTGGTAAGAACATGCAAGATCTACTCCCTTAGCAACCTGCAAATATTTAATACGGTATTGCTGACTATAGTCACCAAATTGTATATTAAACCCCCCAGTGCTTATACATCTTATAACTGGGTGTTTGTACCATTTGACCACCATCTCTCCATTTCCACCCCCCACCCCCACGGCCCTGGGAACCACCATTACAGTCCTTGTTTCTGTGAGTTTGGATTTTTAGTTTCTGCATATAAGTGAGATCGGACAGTACTTGCCTTTGTCTGACTTATTTGACTTAGCGCCATGCCCTCAAGGTCCATTTATGTTGTCGTAAAGGGCGGGACTTCCTTCTCTTCTAGGGCTGCTTCCTATATCAGGAATTATTGCTCTATCCTTCCTCTACTTTCTGAATCATAGCCAGTTCCGGCTTAATAAAAATGTCTGCTTTAAAAAGGAAGGAAGACTCACAAGGAACGCTTATGTAAATAGCCCCACTTTGCCCCCTACTTCTCCAGAGCAGAACCTTAAACTGTTGCTTCTTCTTGTTACGGCTCCCAACTAGAAAAATACGTCTCTTCTTGAGTCATAAACAATAGCAGAATTAGGCAGAGAAGAAGTCCTACGGTGATCGCACCCTCACTCTGTTTGCCCTCGTCATTGGACAGTTTGGGGCTACGCATAGTTTAGGGTGCACACATGGTTTCACGGCTGGACACTTTCCTGCCACAGGGCTGACTGTCCCGGGAGGCCTTGTGTTATGTTAGTGACCCTCCTTGGCCACAGCTGATCGGAGTGACCCACGCAGCCTATGAACGATACTCTGATTGAATAGTTATGTTGGATTGACCAGGGTCTATCTCTTAGAATTTGGAGCTGTCATATGTAGAAACTGGAGAGTTCATATACTGTACATACGCACACACAAAATTTATATAGTGTGTACACACACTGACACACATAGGATCTGGCCAGTAGGTAGCAGACACTGGGAATGGAAGGCTTTGGGACCCAGGCATTGGGGGAGAGAGCAGCCGTCATATGCTCTGTGCAGAGCAAAGTTACCAAGGGAGACAGGAGGAACGGGAGGGAGAAAGGATTGAGGGGCAGTGTCTGGAGCTACTGCATTCCTACCCTGCCAGCCTTCTGGGGTTCATTTTTCCCTGGTCTCTTGAGGTCCCCCTCTAAATTGACGTGACTTCACCTGACTGGGCTCCTAGTCCCCAGAACCTTTGTACAAACCAGCAAAGTGGTCAGAGGAATAGCTGCTGGTTTCACCTACCAGCGACCAGGGCTTAATGGTCTAAAGACCCATTTTTAAAAGACACTGCTATGGATCCGTACACATGGCCAGGGGCCAAGATGGTGCGGCAGCGTCCAAACCCTGCCCTCGGCGTCTGAGGGGCTCCTTCCTGGGGTGGATGGGGACTGCGCTTCACCACGAAATGGAAGCAATATGCCCACTGGTGCAAGAGGAACAAACAGGGTAATTTCTAGGAAAAGGCCAAGTTCTACGAGAGTGATTGGTAGGTTAAGCTCTAGCTAGAAGATCTCACCACGGCACCCTCTGCAGTCAGGGGCCCTGGGGTGGGGGAGGGAAATGGAGGCCCAGGAAGAGGGGACAAGAACAGAGACTGACAGAGGAAAGGAGAGAGAAAGGGACACAGAATGAGGAACCACAGAAAAAAGGGCAGGGAAGTTGGAGAGGAGCCGTGGACGAGGGTGGGGGAGGGGCAGCTAGAGAGACTCCCTGCTTCTGATACTTTCTTCTCATCAGTGACCCCTGCTCCACGGCATGTCCTCTCCCCATCTAGGTTGTCCTCATTTTCGGATTTTTTAAATGTTTGTTTATTTTTGAGAGAGAGAGAGAAAGAGACAGAGCGTGAGCCTGGGAGGGTCAGAGACAGAGGGAGATACAGAACCTGAGGCAGGTTCCAGGCTCTGCCCTGTCCACACAAAGCCCAACATGGGGCTTGAACTTGTGAACCGTGAGATCATGACCTGAACTGAAGTTGGACATTTAACTGGCTGAGCCACTCAGGTGCCCCCCACCCTCCACCTTTTTTAAAGAGTTACTAATACCTTCCCTGTCTATCTCACAGGAAAGAAGTCAGGTCCAGGGGAAGAATCGTGGGTAAAAAGCTAAAGTCTGAGGGGCGCCTGGGTGGATCAGTTGGTTAAGCATCTGACTTCAGCTCGGGTCATGATCTCACGGTTCGTGGGTTTGAGCCCCGCGTTGGGCTCTGTGCTGAGGAATAGCTCAGAGCCTGGAGCCTGTTTCAGATTCTGTGTCTCCCTCTCTCTCTGACCCTCCCCTGCTCACGCTGCCTCTATCTCTATCTCAAAAATAAATAAAACATTTAAAAAAAAAAAAAGCTAAAGTCTGAGAACATAGCATGTGCAAAGGCTCTGAAGCAAGAGGTGTGTGCACTGGAGAGAATGCCACTGGAGTGGAAGAGAATGGTGTGAGACGATGGGGGGCCACAGAGTCCATGCGAAAGACTTTGTTTGGTACTTTGGGGAAGGAGGGGTACTTGTGGTCAGCTTCAAATCCTGATTCCTCTTTTCCTATCATCTATCTGTGTACATCTGGTATGTTCCTCTTTACCACCCGCATGTATAATACAGCCACACCTCTTTTATTTCTCTTATTAATTGCTGGAGCCCCATACGTCCAATCGGTCACACGTGAAGCCTCCCCACTAGTCATCCAAGAAACCCAAGCTCTTAGTCCAAAGGGAACAGATTATCATTCCCAACACCCCGGAGAGGATGAGAAAGGCTAGCGCGCTCAGCTGTGCCTTGTCACAGCTTCTGGTCACTCATTGTCTGGCACTGTCCCAGTCACACAGATACGTGTGTACTGCGGAGGGGAGGCCAGGTCCCAGGGTTAAAAGCAGACTCCCCTTGCTCGGCCCGGCCGTTGTCTCCAGCGGGGAGTCGAGGCGGCTGGGCCTGCAGGAGGCACCCCCCGCCCCCGGTCCAGCTCCAGCCCCACCAGCAGCACAAGAGCCCCTTGAAGCCCTTGGTGCCCCTCCTGCTGGAAGACCTCACTTTGGGTGATCCTGGTCCTTCGAGAAGCCATTGGGCTTCCCTGCAGCCCGGCTTCCCAGCCCCTGGCACCAGCCCTGCAGACAGGGGCCGACTGTGGAGGTGCTTTCATCAGGGCATAAGACCTCCCGCTGCCCTCGCACAACGGACACTATGCAGCCCTCCATTCCTGTGACCAACAGCCTTGCCCTTGATGACATAGAAGGTCTCTTCCCAAGGCCACCTGCCCCTCTCCATTTCCACACACAGAGGGTAATGGAGTTCATCTTTATTTTCTTCTCCTTGCCCAGTAGCTCGTTACTATAATATTATTAATATAAAAATAATGAAATGAGGGGCACCTGGGTGGCTCAGTCAGTTAACTGTCAGACTCTCGATTTCGGCTCAGGTTGTGATCTCACGGTTCGTGGGATCAAGCCCCATGTCGGGCTCTGCGCTAACAGTGCAGAGCCTACTTGAGATTCTCTCTCTCTTTCTGCCTCTCCCCTGCTTGCATGCATGCACTTGCACTCTCTCTCTAAATAAAATAAACATTTTTAAAAAATAATCAAATGGGTGATGGGCATTAAGGAGAGCACCTGTTGGGATGAGCCCTGGGTGTCACAGCCAGGGAGGAAATCACTGGGTTTTACTCCTGAAATCAGTACTACACCGTATGTTAACCAACTTGAAAGTAAATAAGTTTAAAAAATAATGAGATCAGAAAATATCAATAGAGAAACATGCCATGTTTCCTCGACCAATAAAAGACATTTCTAACAGCATGTCACTCACAAAAGTCACAGTTTCCATGGGTGAGTGTGCTCCCTAGAATCATGATGGTGCATTCCATGAAGCCTTCAGGACATGACAGTTCCCTGAGCATGTGGTGGCTCTTCGCCCTGACACCCGGAGTCCCGCTGTGAAATGTGGTTTCGTTGTGGACATATTTACTCTGAATAAACATTACTGGTATACATCTCCCGAGACCTGACTTTCTTAGAAAATAAAAACTTTCAATCTCTTTATATTTTCTAATAGTAAATACTTCCAGAATGCTCTAAAAGCCTTAAGTATGTATTCTTCCACAGTTTCTTTGTCATCAAAGTAGAAAGGTCCTAAAATCCTATATATTCTTGTATCCAGAATATACAAAGAACTTTCAAAACTCAATAATAAACAGCCCAATTAAGAAGGGGGCAAAAGGGACGCGTGGCTGGCTCAGTCGATAGAGCGTGTGACTCTTGGTCTCAGGGTTGTGAGTTCGAGCCCCACGATGGGCACAGAGTTTACTTTAAAAAAGAAAAAAGTGGGCAAATGATGTGAACACATGTCTCACCAAATAAGAGACAAAGATGACCAAATATGAAAATAAGAAGAAAATTAGCTGTGGCCTGCAGATTAAAGCCACAGTGAGATACTATACATCCAGCAGAATGGCTCAAATTACAGCAAACAACTGGGGTGCCTGGGTGCCTCCATCGGTTAAGCACCCGACTCTAAATCTCAGCTCAGGTCACTGTCTCATGGTTCATGAATTTGAGCCCCACTCTGGGCTCTGAGCTGATAGTGCAGAGCCTGCTTGGGATTCTCTCTCTCTCTCTCAATAAACTTAAAAAAATTAAAACAAAACAAACAAGTGACAATACTAACTGCTGATGAGGATGTGGAGAAACTGGGACTCTCATTCATGGCTGATGTGAATGCAAAATGGCACAGCCACTTTAAAAAACAACTTTGTCTGAAAAATAATTTTGCAATTATATATATAGGGGTGGCATTCATACCACGGAATACTATCAGGAACTAATTACTGATGCCACCGACAACTTGGATGGAGCCTAAGGGCAAGAAGTCAGACTCAATGGTTACGTACTATATGATTCCATTCACATGACATTCTGGAAAAGTCAAAACTACAGGGACAGAAACTAGATGGTGGTTGCCAGGGGGCAGGGGAGGTTGATTACAAAGGGAAACAGGAAGTGTTAGGGTGCTGAAAATAGTCTGTCTTGACTGTGGTGGTTATACAACAATACATTTGTGTCACAACTTATAATAAAACTGTGTACCTAAAAAAGGTAAATCTTATAGGAGGGAAATCACAAACTTAATAAACCTGATGTCAAAAATTGTTTGTTTTTCCACTGATAGAGTAAATATTTAGAAAAAGCCCTTTTAAGAACTGTATATTTGTCATTTTTAAATGTTGTGTTATTTATTTGTATTTATTTATTTGTTTTTTATTTTGTGTAATTTTTCAGCAGCCTCCAAAGCTGGCGCGGAGCCTGAGGCAGAGCCCGAACTCACAACTCCAAGATCAAGACCCAAGCTGAGACCAAGAGTTGGATGCCCGACCAACTGAGCCACCCAGGCGCCCCTCTTTTAAGAACTTTAAATATGCGTATTTTCCATGGTTCTTCTGCCATTGTAGTAGGTCCTAAAAGTCAATACATTGAATTTGCTTTTCCACTTTAGGATCAAATGTTTTGCCGCCTCTGCCTGAATTAAGACAACTCGTAAGAGCCTCATCTTAAGAATGTAGTTTTTCTCATGACTTAAGAGACCACGTAGCCTTGTTTACGGGGCTACACCTGCCCATAAGAAATCAAGAGCCTGGGTCACGGTGAGGAGCTCCAGTCCCCTCCTATATGCCACCTTGTCCAAGCTGGTGGCCAATGTATGATCCTGTCCTTCCCAAAGTGGGAGAGACATCAGGGATACTGAGAGAAAAAGAAACATACCTTTCAACGTGCACTTCCTGCTGTGCCTCACTTTCCCCAAATGTCAGCGGCCGGAGAGAAAGGTCCACCAGGGTCCTTTCTAACTGTCCTGGCCAGTTAAGGCGGTATGTTATGAGGCTACGTGGGGCATAAGCCCCCTTCTCTCCATGGGTTATGGGAGCAGATGACAGCTTTGGGTCAGCGACCACGGTCTTCTGAATTCACTACGGAAAAGGCACAGCCCTCACACCTAGTTTCGAAGAGTGGGAGGGGCATCTGGGTGGCTCATTCGGTAAGCGTCCGACCTGGGCTCAGGTCATGATCTCATGGGTTGTGAGTTCGAGCCCCGCATCAGGATCTGTGCTGACAGCTCAGAACCTGGAGCCTGCTTCAGATTCTGTGTCTCCCTGTCTCTCTGCCCCTGCCCTACCTCTCAAAAATAAACATAAGAGAGAGAGAGAGAGAGTGGGCAGGCACCCAAGATGGACAGCAGAGTGAGATTACAGGGAGTGAACATGACGTGGGAGACTACCGCTGTGCCCAGGGAAGGAGAGCTGTAGGAGACAGAGGGAGAGTGACGTATGACAGATGGGACTCTGCCACCAGCATCTCCTAGGAGCTCTGCCGGCGCACAGTTGTGCCTCCTCCCGTTTCATTCTCTCCCCACCGTATACATTAATATTTTCATCTTCAGTTAACACACATGGAAAATAAGGCTAAGAAGAGAAGCCGCACGAGGGAAGTCAGTAAGTGGGCAGCAGGACTGAGTTTTGATGCCAGGGCTGACCGCTACTCTTCTGCTCGTCCCACTACACAGGGGAACAGGGTAATGTCACCGGTGTCTTGCGGTAGGGTGAAGTTGCTGTCAAAGTCTTGCAATTTGTCATTTTAACTTTAATGCTATTGCTAATCTTATTCTTTTTTTTAGGTGTATTTATTTATTTTGAGAGAGAGAGCACATGCTAGCGGGGGGAGGGGGGGCAGAGAAAGAGAGAGAGAGAAAGAATCCCAAGGAGGCTCTGTGATGTCAGCGCAGAGACTGACATGAGGCTCGAACTCACGAACCATGAGATCATGACCTGAGCTGAGATCAAGAGTGGGACACTTAACCGACTGAGCCACCCAGGTGCCCCCTCACCCCCAGCTCCGTTTACCTTATTCTTTTTTTTTTTTTATGTTTTATTTATTTCTAGAGAGAGAGAGAGACAGTGTGAGCAGGGGAGGGTCAGAGAGAGAGGGAATCACAGACTGAAAAAGGCTCCAGGCTCTGAGCTGGCAGTCAGCACAG
The DNA here is from genome assembly GCA_017311185.1 of Proteles cristata cristata. Lineage (NCBI taxonomy): Eukaryota > Metazoa > Chordata > Mammalia > Carnivora > Hyaenidae > Proteles > Proteles cristata. The sequence goes on along the minus strand of JAESUZ010001077.1, from coordinate 19,209 downwards.
AGCCCGACGCGGGGCCCGAACCCACAGACCGCGAGATCATGACCTAAGCGAAAGTCGGACGCTTAACCCACTAAGCCACCCAGGCGCCCCTCCGTTTACCTTATTCTTAAATGAAGAGTTTTTGTTGTTGATTGGAAAGTGTTTCTGCAGATCAGCTTTACTAAGGGAGTGGAAGAAAGAGACGTTATCTAAGCAGGAGTTTCAACTTTACCTTGGGGTGAAGATATCTGTGTAGTAATGAGGGAGATGGAGAGGGAGAGGGAGAGTGAGGTGGGAGAGGGAAAGAGAGAGAGAGTCAGGCTCACAAGAGCATGAGAAATCAGGGCGAAGAGGGTCATAGAGCGTCACAATCCGCTTGTGTCCCTCCCCACTTGGAAGTGTATCCTGCGCTCCCCTCGTTCAAACCTTAGGGGACAGCGGGTCTTACAAGCGAGGCAGTTCTTAGCAGGGCCGCCGTGGAAACGCTGGTCCGGATTCCCAGCATCGATGGACCCCTACCCTGCTGGGCTTGGCTTCAGCGCTTCCCCCGGACATGTGTGTCTGCTGCGGGCCCCGCCTCTGCCCAGGCTTGGGTCCCCACCTCTTCCTGGCGGGGCTAGAGCTGTGGCGAGGCAGTGTGTCCACCTCCCGTGGCGGCCGGCAGGGACTCCACACATCGCCCCTTCTCGGAGCTCCTGTGGTGAGCACGGCCATGTCCAAAGCCCTGGCTGACCCTCCAGGACGTCCTGCGTGCCTCAGGGCTGTCCAGCTGGCTGCGGCTCCCTTCTCGGGGACGCTCAGGGCCCAGGAGCAGGCAGCACTCTAAATAAAAATGACGACTCAGCAACAGAATGTTGAGGCCTTTGAATGCTTACTCTGTCTCCTCAAAGGGGGTTATGCAACCGGCGCCCACAGGACCCCACAGCTCCCCCAACCTGGTGGCCAAGGGGAGTCGTGGACCCTAAGACAAACAGCAAACGTTTCAAAACAACAGCTCTTCCACCAGAGACAGAACCTTCGGTCGAAGTCCCTCTTTTGCCCGGTACCTCACGGTAAAGAGTTTGTTGGCTGACTCAGCATCAAGAGTGAACACGTCATCTTTTATCTGTTAATATAACAAGTTCCTCTACCCAGGTGTCTCACCAGTTTTCTCGACTTTACGAACAGTTGCTTTTCCATGATCTGTGCCAATGGAAATGCAGTCGTAGAGTAGACCCAGCTCCCCAGGCGGGTTTGGCTTTGGAAGGAACTTCAATACTTAAATATGGATGTGGGTGTCTCTCTGGAGGAATCCACAGTTCTCTCCACTGAAGGGATGGGATGGTAGACAGATGGTAAAAGGGGCTCATTCTTCCCCTCCTTGCATCCATCCCTATCCCTATATCACCCTGGAACTCTTCCCATTAAGAGCCAGGGGTCTTTTTTCCCCAAGTCTCAAATCTGGGCTGCCCGTGTCTTGCTTTGGCCAAAAGAATGTGCCAGAAGGAGCAGCATGCTAGTTTAACCTGAGGCCTCAAAGAGCCCGGCATGTTTGTGCTTGCTCTCTCAGAACTCTGCCACCACCAGAGAGCAAGGCCCGGCTAGCTTGCTGGAAAGGCGAGGGGACAGGTGGACAGGGCTCAGTCTGGCCCAGCCAACCCCAGTCTGCCAGCCTGCAGACAGCACATGCATAAGTCAGCCTACTCAGCCGCACCTAGGCCTGAGGACCTAACCACGCTGAGCCAACTCATGGAACTGGGACCCCAAAATGTAGGGACTTATTACACAGAGGGACCCATCCCCCCTGCCAAAGGAAGGTTCCAGTAGATCACATTCAAACTGCTCTTTGCACTTATAGGTAGAGAGAAACATGAATTCTTCCTTCTTTTGGTAGTTGAGTCAAATGTGGGGTCTAGGAAACCCTAGACTCCATTTCAAGTCCTTCACCACCCAGCCAACTGGTATTTTAAAGAATTTTCTTATTATGAGATCAACAGCGAAGTGTTTTCTGTCCTGACTCTGTTGTTGAGGATTCCACTAATAATACACAATAGAACCGACATTGGACATCACAGTGCACCTTAGAGATCAGGAATAAGTCACACCATTACCTTACAAAGAGCCCTGTTTGAGCAAATCATGAGAAAAAAACCTTCTATGGTCAAATATAAGTTTAATAATCTCTGTCACATTCCCCAAACAATTTTTCATTATTGTTTTTTTATTCTGTTTACATTTGTCACATACATCTCTGTAATACGTAGACACGGGCCTATATTTGCTATACATTTCTACCATTTGATTGTGTTTGGATCAATATAGAATGTAGAGGTCAGGGTAGGGGAGAATACTACCTTTTTCTGAAAGTAGATTCTTATGTATTTATTTAGCACCTTTTATTTAAGGAGCTCGATATACTTTAACATTCACTGTAGCATCCCTTTGTTATCTCTGGGTGAGGAAAGTGTCAAAAATGATCACTAGTGCTTTTTTACAGAAAGAAAAATGAAAGCACAGAAAGATAAAAGTAGCATCAGTGAGCTGAAAACAGTCATAGTAGAAACTTGGGTCTTTAGCTCAGCATTCTCCTCTGTGAACCATATTTTCTCTATTTAATACACTCCATATCCAAAGGTATAATGGTTTCTGCCATTTCTATAACATCTCTTTTTAAATTTTTTTAAATGTTTATTTGCTTTTGAGAGAGAGCAAGCGAGCACGAGCAGGGGAGGGGCAGAGAGAGGAGACACAGAATCTGAAGCAGGCTTCAAGCTCTGAGCTGTCAGCACAGAGTCCGACGCAGGGCTTGAACCCATGAACCGTGAGATCATGACCTGAGCCAAAGTCAGATGCTTAACCGACTGAGCCACCCAGGCGCCCCATAACATCTCTTTGGATGGATGTTAACAAAATGGGCAGAACAGATAGTAAATTCCCACAAACAAATCATCCTGGCAACGCAGTTACTTCCTGCGGTTGTTTGTTCGCTTTTTGCCGGCTAAAGAGCCCCACAATTTACGGAGCCACCCTCTGCTTCGCCATCAAACACCATAACTGACTGCTAGTACTCCAGCATTTCCAAGAGATCTGCAACCAGTAGGGAGAAGGCAATGACCAGTGGTCATTGCTTCAGCTGGGCACCTCTGGTACCTGGCATATGAGAAGATTAAATACTCACTGACCACAATGGATGGACCAACCCAGGTAATTCCTTTCAATCTGACTCATGCTGTGTGTTTCCTCACTAGAGGGCTGGTCTTAGAGAAAAGGGTCTCTGTGATAAGTTTTCTTAAATGCATAGTATGAGGATTCTGCTTAAAGTAAGAACGCCAAGCTTCAGCAACTTGGATTTTTAGAGATTTAGCTAGGACCCCATGGCCTCTGTTGGAATGAGTAAATACATTCACCTCAGGGGTGAACTATTTTGGGGGTGGGAGAAAGAAGGACACACTATCACTTAGCTCTGCCTGAGGATTGACAGATTCTTAAAAACATTCAGGGGGAAAGTAGGGTTTCTCCTTTTCCTTACTTAAAAACAACAACAACAACAAAAAAAGAACACAAACATTTTCAAAAACAAAAAGTCACTCCATTGCTCCCTGAGCCTTCCTCCAAGCTTCACAGTTCTAGCCTTTTCCCAAAAGTGCTTAGTACAGACATCCCTACTCCCCAAAAAGCCATCACCAAAACACAGGCAACCTACTTGCAAGAAGGGGTGCAAAAATACGTAAAGAAGATGAGTATCCTAAGGAGAATTTTCAAGAAAATCATTACAGAGTAAAAACAAAAAGGGAGTGTGTATCAAGAAGAATGTTATGGAAGTGAAATACAAATACGGGGGGGAGACCCAAAAAGAACTGAACAAGAAGTAAAACAGATGCCATAAAAAGACAAACTACTGATAAAATGATAATGAGGGAGGGAAAGGGAGGGAAGGGGAGGGGAGGGGAGGGGAGGGGAGGGGAGGGGAAGGGATGGAGGAAAACCCTAAAAGGAGGTAAAAAGTGGAGCGACGTGTACCCGTGTCATCAGCTGATAGGTGACTGTGGGTAACAATGAATGGTAATAACAAATGCAGGTTTTTAAAAAAGTGCCCGATTCTATAAAGAACAAGATGGGTCCAGAATGTCAGGTGATTTGACGATGTACCGAAGAGAGGGGCTTCTGCGCGCAGATCCGGGATGCCGCCCCGCCCCGCCCCCGGAGCCGGCGCGCGGTCCCCAGGCCCCGCCCAGCCCGCGCGCGCGGCCCCCAGGCCCCAGACCCCGCCCCGGAGCCGGCGCGCGGCCCCCAGGCCCCGCCCCGGAGCCGGCGCGCGCCCCCAGGCCCCGCCCAGGAGCCGGCGCGCGCGGTCCCCAGCCCGCCCAGGAGCCGGCGCGCGCGGCCCCCAGGCCCCGCCCAGGCGCAGGTGCGCTAGCCCCCTCCCGGCCCGCCCCTGGCCCCGGTCCCGCCCAGGCGCAGGTGCGTGCGGCTCCCCGCCTCCAGTTAGGGACGCGCGGCCCCTGCGGTGCTAGCTGAGGCCCGGCTGGTGGCCCCCAGGTCTGCGCCCGCCCCCACCGCAGAGCGGCTCCGAGGGGGCGCCGAGAGCCGCTGCCGGTCCCCCGCGGCTCAGCGCCGCGCCCTACCCTCCCCCTGCTCCTGCACCGGCCGCGAGGCCTTGTCGGACCCGGGGTCGCCGCACTCCTGCAGCCCCCCGCCCAGGCGCGCCTCCAGGTCGGCGCAGGGGTCGGGGAAGCGCGGCCCGAGGCCCGCGAACGAGTCGCAGCGTGGCGGGCTCTCCTCCTGCACCGGGCGGCCCACCGGCTCCCCCGGGCCGCCGCCGCCGGGCCCCGCCGGGCCCTCCTGGGAGTTCTGGCTGACGTAGACCACGATGATATCGCCCTTGAAGTTCATCACCTGCCCGCTGGAAATAAACGTGGAGTTACTGTTTCCAGTCACATTTCCTACAAGGGGAGAGGAAGAGAGAACATGCAGAGGGTGAGTCATCAGTTGTTGGTGAGAACGTGGTCTTGTGAGAGGGAAGTTTCCCCAGGAAGCGGGCTGTTCTGGCGGCGGCCCCTCCGCACCGACACCGGCTCTGACGTGCGCCTGACACGCCGAGGGGCTCCATCATTTGTCCTCTCGCCAGGCCTGACTGCGGCAGGGGAGGCAGGGAGAGAGAGGAGAGCGGCAGGCCACGGCCCCGCTCCAGGCGTCGTTTGCCACATGGGCCTCCGCACACCGGGCGGCAGGACTCACACACAGGCGCACCTGTTAGCTAGGAACGCGGGTGCGGGCGGGAGACCCACGTGCAGCAAACAGCCGCCGGCCTGCTCGGGCTGGAGGGAAGGTCATTGCCAGACAGGACCCTGCAGCCCACCTCCGCCCGGCATCCCCTCTGACAAGACTGTCATAGCTCGGTACCTTCCACGTCGGTCCCTAACAGTTCAGCCATGGGGCCCATTCAGGCTCAGTATTTAGCGGACGTTAAATCAGTTTCCTTAACTCTGTGTTTTTAACTCCCGGAACCAAAGAGATTCGGAAGACTAAAATGCAAAAAAAAATAAATCCTATAAATCATTCTTTCCTCTGGAGCCTGAGGAGTGTTTTGTCCCTAGGGGGTTCTAGGTCACTTCTTGGGGGGGGGAGGGGGGTGTGACTGGATTTGGCCAGTCTTTAATTTGGATGGTTTTTTTAAAAAAATATTTTTTATTTCTGAGAGAGAGAGACAGCGAGAGCAAGGGAGGGACAGAGAGAGAGGGAGACACAGAATCTGAAGCAGGCTCCAGGCTCCGAGCTGTCAGCACAGAGCCCGACGTGGGGCTCGAACTCACGAACCGTGAGATCATGACCTGAGCCAAAGTCCGCCCCTTAACCGACTGAGCCACCCAGGCGCCCCTTGGCCAGTCTTTAATTAACGGGCCTTTTGGAAAACAAATAGAACGTTCAACTGTTAGGGAACTTGCTACTCTCATTCTTCTTCTATTTTAAAGACTGATACTCTAGAAACGTCCCAGGTGGAAGGAAGGACCATGAACCAAGTAGCTGCAGAAATGTCCCAACACTTAGTATCGGAAACAGAATCTTTCATTCTGACGAGAAGAGGTGAACATCAAAATGGCTCCTCACTGTTAAATTCCTCATCTTATTTTCTCCTCTGCTGTGACCCAGCTTTGTAACAATTTATACACATGAACTTTCTATCACCACTCCACAGATGAGATTTCCCCCAAATTTGGAAGCCATGTTTGGATGGCCTGACTAAAATACCAACAGCCTACAGGAAATCCCTTTGCGGAGCCTTCCCTTCCCCCACAAGATACCTCCAGGGAAGCTGAGATGGAGGCCCAGTGACCCATGAAACTATAAGGATATTTAAAATGTGAGCAACTTGGGGCATCTGGGTGGCTCAGTTGGTTGAGTGGCCAACTCTTGATTTCAGTTCAGATCATGATCTCCTGGTTCTGGAGTTCAAGCCCTGCATCAGGCTTCATACTTGAAGCACAGAGCCTGTTTGGGATTCTCTCTCTCTTTCTGCCCCTCCCCTGCCTGCTCTCTCTCTCAAAAATAATAAATAATAAAAAATAAATGTGAGCAACAAATCTAAATATCTATGACTTATGCTATTTCTTCTATAGGCAGTCTATATGTGGTATGTATTTCAAGATGGGTAGTGGTGGGGATTTATTTGCCAAATAACCCCCCAGGCAACACAGGGGAAGCCAGCTTGTGTTTCCATTCACTTACTAGCTGGATGGCTCCACGGTCTCCATTTCCTCTGAAATATTCCAACCATGCTCATAACATACAATGTACTCTACGCTAGTGGTCTCCTTTCTGGTATGTCTATGCCTTTCGGCTCCCGCCATTTACTAAGTTGGTTCTCAGTTCTGTTTTTACCAATTGAGCTAATTAGTAAATATAATTAACTATTTCGTAAAGTGGTGAAATATAAGTGTGATAAAAAGGGGAAATGTTGGGGCGCCTGGGTGGCTCAGTTGGTTAAGCATCCAACTTCCGCTCAGATCATGATCTTGCTGTTCGTGGGTTTCAGTCCCGCGTCAAGCTCTGTGCTGACAGCTCAGATTCTGTATCTCTCCCTCTGTCTGTTCCTCCTCACTCTCTCTCGATCTCTCTCTCAAAAATAAACATTAAAGGGGCGCCTGGGTGGCTTAGTCGGTTAAGCGTCCGACTTTGCTTAGGTCATGATCTCGCGGTTCGTGGGTTCGAGCCCCGCGTCGGGCTCTGTGCTGACTGCCAGCTCGGAGCCTGGAGCCTGTTTCAGTCTGTGACTCCCTCTTTCTCTGACCCTCCCCTGCTTACGCTGTCTCTCTCTCTCTCCTAGAAATAAATTTTAAAAAAACATTAAAAAAACATTAAAATCTTTTTTTTTTTTAAAGGGAGAAACGTTTCTGTAAACACCCAAGTGACTGCTTTGCAAGGACCCAAATAAGAGGCCACGACAGAGAGACAGCTTCAACAAGCTGCTGAATTGGTGCAGTGGTACAGGAAAGAGAAACATTGAGAAGAGAAACAAAACAAAACACATGAAACGTGCAGAAGGATCTTGCACTCAAATTTGCTTTGCAAATGTCTGTAATTTCTCATTCCACACTGAAGACAGAGAAAGTGGAAATTAAGAGCGTGAGGTTACTGTAAAAAATGTCTGAGGAAACTATCAACACCCAATACAAAAATAGTCAGCGTGAACGTTATCTGTTTTAAATTTTAAAAGATATTTAAGAGGGACTTCTGGGATGGCTCAGTCAGTTGAATGTTTGACTCTGGATTTCAGCTCAGGTCATAATCCCAGGGTCGTGGGATTGGGCCTTGCATCGGGCTCTGTGCTGAGTGTGGAGCCTGCTTGAGATTCTCTACCAGTTCCCTCTCCTCAATTTGCGCTCTCCCTCAAAAATATTAATTTTTTTAAAAGTATAATTTTCTCAGTATAGCTCCTTTAGTCTGTTGTGACAACATCAGTGATGGGGTGATTCTATTGTTCTTCAGTAAAATATAAAACTACACAGAGGGCATCACTAGCCACAGTGTGATTTATGGTTTTGAATTTAATCTCCCATCTTCTTTGTCGTCTTCATATTGAGATTTATCTACTTATGTCATGGTATATACGATTTCTCCCGCATTTTAAATTTTATTTCCCAACAAATCATCACCACGAATCCATTATTGTTTACCTTCCTCTTTGTCAGAGTGTTCAGTTTGTCTGAGCTCAAGTAAAAGCCCATGTTTTATGATCTTGAACATCAAGATTCTGTTTAATTATTCACATGAAGAGTTTTATCCCATGCCAATTGCCTCATGGCAAACAATATCTTTGATTTAGAAGCTATATTCTGTTTTCTTTCCCTTCCTCCCTTACTTCTTCCTCTTTCTTTTTCCAAAATGGAACTCGAATCCTTTCACCCAAGATATATGTAAACATTTCAGAATCTTCTGATTCATAGGCTGGATCAAGAATATTATTCTTAGAGGGGAGGTGGGGACAGAATGGGGGGTGTGTGTGGACAAGACCTTTAAATTCCTAACAATTAGGATATAAAGAAAAGTTATCTAGAAAGAATATGAGATTCTCAAATGATTTTATTCTTCGCATGTACTTTTTCTTTCTTTTACCCAAAGTAATGACAAAAACCACCTTTGGTTAAGTCAAGCCCAGTTCACCCATGCTGACGTTTTTGAGAGTAAACTGGTACAGACTGAACTTCCTTAAAAAGCTTTACTGACTTGTCAATGACAGTAAGTGGGCAGAGCCATCTTCCCAGGCGTGTGACCTGTGCAGCCACATGGGGCCCTGCGCTCAGAAGGCCACACCTGGTTTCATGCTCTGCTGTCACCATCTTAAATTCCTTATTAACTTCTGCACATGGATACCTCGTGTTTTCATTGTTCAGTGGGCTCTGGAAATTTATGTAGTGGGTCCTGAGCTGGCAGGCAGCTCTTAGAAGTATCGCTCTGGGTGGGGCGGGGAGGAGGTCATGAGGGGTGGTAAGCACCTAGGTGGTTCAGTCGGTTAAGTATCCAACTCTTGATTTCGGCTCAGGTCACGATCTCATGGTTCATGAGTTTGAGACCCACGTTGGGCTCTGCACTGATGGTGCTAAGCCTGCTTGGGATTCTCTCCCTCCCTCTCTCTGCCCTTCCCCCATGCATGTGTATGCACTCACTGTCTCTCTCTCTGAAAAAATAAATACACTTAAAAAAAAAGAAGTATTTCCCTGGGGTTTCCCCCCACACAGATGCTTTCATTTAGCATCACTCTTTTTGGAGGTAATATCTTGTAGGTTGGACGTCTTTCAATATTGCTGAAGTGTTTGTGGATCTAATTTTCTGTATTGATAAAGAACTAAATGGGGCGCCTGGGTGGCTTAGTCGGTTAAGCGTGTTAAGCGTCCGACTTTCGCTTAGGTCATTATCTCGCGGTTCGTGGGTTCGGGCCCCGCGTCGGGCTCTGTGCTGACTGCCAGCTCAGAGCCTGGAGCCTATTTCAGAGTCTGTGTCTCCCTCTCTCTCTCTGACCCTCCCCTGCTCACACTGTCTCTCTCTCTCTCTCCCCTAGAAATAAATAAAAATATTAAAAAAAAACAACCTAAATGTTCAGTAAAACACTAAGCTGCAGAGGCTACCTTCTGGTGCCACTAAAATAGAGATCCCATGATATGTTTCCACAGTAACAACAGTAATGGAAACAATACCCGAAGTCCAGAAATTCTGAGTGCTCCCTCCGTGCCCGGCGGGCGGCATAGCGTGCACCAGCCCGCGGCCACCTGCGTGTGAGCCTTACGTGTTTGTTTCCCCTCTCCTAACACTGCCTCAAGGACAGACATTGCCAGACAGCCTTCTTTTCTCATGGCTCATCCTGCTACCGACTCACCTGCCAGGCATCTAATTATGTCAGCGTCAGCCTGGTGCTGTAGTCCTTGAAGAGCAGAAGGTGCCAACTGGTGACTAAAGCGATGAGGTTTCAGTGGCTGCCTGAGTACAAGAGAGTGAGCAGCGGGCAGGGACAGAGAGAGCAGGGGTCTGGAAGCGTCCGGGCTCGCTCTGCTCAGCCCTCCCTCCCTGTGGGATTTGGGACAGGCCACCTAACACCTCTCCAGATTTCAGTCTGCTCGGTCTGTGAAAGGGGAGTCAAGTTTCAAGCCCCGCCAGCCTGGCAGGTGCGGCCGCAGAGAGCAGCTCACAATACCTGTTAAACGAAAGAGTAAGTGAACGGGTGGATACCCGCAGGATGGCACGAGGGTCAGGCGAGAGGATGGATCTGAAACTGCTTGGGAAACAGCAGAGACTCAGGCTCAGGTGCACCGATGGCGCTACGACTCCTGGAACGTGGTGCCAGTGCGCGTGCGACTCGCAGGGAAACAGATTGGGGAGATGTGCCAGGTGCTTATGTTATTTTCCAAACCTGTATTGTTGGAAGATCTCAGCGTGTCTTGAAGACAGAGAAGGCACTTCCCTCTAGAAAATCCAACCAACTTCTGTTTTCTTCGCTGAAACAATTCATCATGACGGCTGTCACTCATGAGGTTTGAACCCTCATCTGTACAGTTCCACACTAACCCTCCACGGTCTCGTTTCTCCTCACCCAAGTCAGCTCTGAGTTGCCTGGAGCATGGGGGCAGGTCAAGGTCTCTTCAGAAGGAGCTGGTAATACCCTTATCCTGTTATACACCTCAGTCCTGAACTATCCTTCTCCATAGCAATCATCCCTTTTAGGACAGAAAGGTTTTATAGGGCTATGCAAGCTGACCAGAAAGGGCAAGGCCCTGGGATGGCAAGTCAACAGGTAACCACGTCAGCAAGTCGCGTGACATGTGGGTGCGGTGGGGCCCCCTTTTCAGCATGGTCATCATGGCTTCTGCGGTTGATATCCGCCCCTAAAGGGGTAGCTTCTTCCAGTGAGTGCCAAGGAAAGTCCCAGATTGTTCTGCTGTAAGCAGGGGTGGGGGGGCAGCTGAGGGGAGATATGAAAAGGGGGAGGGGGCCTGTGTGGCTCAGTCAGAGTCTGACTCTTGATTTCGGCTCAGGTCATGATCTCACAGTTCATGGGATGGAGCCCCGTGACAGGCTCTGTGCTGACAGTGCGGAGTTTGCTTGGGATTCTCTCTCTCTCCTTCTCTCTCTGCCCCTCCTCTGCTCGTACTCTTGACCTCTCTCCCTCTCAAAACAAATAAATAAATAAACATTAAAAAAAAAATGTAAAGGGAAGGATGGCATAGATGAGGCTTATCCAAGATGCCTCACAAGACTTTTAGTCTCTGTTGAGCCTCCAGGAATACAAAACAAAGCAAGAGTCTGTCACCCCCTTTTCCTTAACTCTCGTCAGCTGCCTTTCCAACAGCTTTCCCCTGCTAGGCTGCCCCTGGCAGTGACTGCAACTTTATTTCACTTGAGGAAAAAGATGGGGTTGGAGGCCCAGGAAAGAAAGAGCTTCCCTCACAAAAGAACTGGTAATGATGAAACTAGCACCTTCCTAAGATAACTGGCAGAAGGGAGACGACTCCTAGTGAAAGTAGCCATCACTTCCTGTGCAGACCCTAGTGCCCCTTCCTGTGGAACCTTCTGGGCCTGGCCTGGACACTGCCCCTCGCTCAGCATCACTCAGAGTAGCCAACTATCCCACACCTGTGTTTGCCCTTATTCGACAGCACACTGAAGAGTCCCCACCACAGCAAGTAAATGAAATCACTATCAATGGCACCCACATAATGGCAGCAGAGCAGTGGTTTAAGGCACAGGCTTCATGACAGACAATCGGGATGTCACGATAGCCTACTCATCTCTTGGGGCTCCTGGGCTGCTCAGTCAGTTAAGCGTCCCACTTCTGCTCAGGTCATGATTTCATGGTTCATGAGTTCGAGCCCCACGTCAGGCTCTGTGCTGACAGCTCAGAGCCTGGAGCCTGCTTCGGATTTTGTGTCTCCCTCTCTCTCTGGCCATCCCTCGCTCATGCTCTGTCTCTCTCTCAAAAATAACATTTAAAATTTTTAAAAAAATAGTCTACTCATCTCTCAACACAGGCAGCTGGGAATTGTATTTGAAGCTACCTAAAAGTGGGATTTGGGAGCCAGAATGCCATGAGGATTTTTAATTAAATTAGAAATTTCAAAGAATTCCTAATATTTAAAATGAATTGGTTCAGTTAACATTAATATTTCATGTGACTTAACTAGATTTCCCAGGTAACTCGAGAGAGTTAAGAATAGCACTGAAGTCAACAGGAACAACGGACAAAGGAAGTGTCCCATCATGATCAGAAAGATGTCTACACATTGTAGACATGTGTCTACATGTGTCACATGGCCAGCCCCACCAAATCTCTATTTCTTGGGCAGAGAAAACAAGCTTCATTTTAAGAACTCAATCTCTAACAGGATTCACATTTTTAAGCAAGGTAATACACGCTCCTCTCAAAAGCTTATTATGTTGTTTAAAATGCATAACGTATGAACACTGAAGCAGAAGAACTATATCAAACAGTACCACCCAATTGTTATGTAGATTTTCTTCCAAAGAACAGAACTAAAAATATACACAAATACACTCAAACTACCCAGACTACATGGATTTCTTTTGGAATTTCTTAAAAACTTATTTTATACTTAACCCATATGCTTCTCATGTGATTTTCCTTTTTATGGAAACGTAAGCTCTGTTTTAGGCATTTGGAAGAAACGGAGTATATGATGATAAGGGCAGGGAACCAGTATTTAATAGTTCCATTCTGATTCATGCTTGATAGTTAGAATGGCTTACGAATGAAACTCTTCCAGAGTGAGCCCCATTAGAACTGAGGGAAAGCAAGCAGGAGCGAATTAAAGTATACAGTGAACATGGGGCGCCTGAGTGGCTTAGTCGGTTTAGCGTCCGACTTTCGCTTAGGTCATGATCTTGCGGTTCGTGGGTTCGAGCCCTGCGTCGGGCTCTGTGCTGACGGCCAGCTCAGAGCCTGGAGCCTGTTTCAGTCTGTGATTCCCTCTCTCTCTGACCCTCCCCTGCTCACGCTGTCTCTCTCTCTCTTAGAAATAAAAATATTAAAAAAAAAAAAAGTATACAGTGAACAGATTTTTCATTTATTTTGAAATAATGCATTGACTTCTAGCACCAGTGAATATTGACCAATAACCAATCTTAAAATGTCATTTTTACCTTAACAGACTCACTGAGCTAATACCTGCCTTTGCAGAACTTAGCTAAAAGCGCAACCCAAGCTAGTGGGTGGCCTTCCAACAGGAGAGAAAAGAAAGTTAGAAACAGAATTGTCCACTGGGGGCGCTTGGGTGGCTCCATCAGTCAAGCGTCTCATGTTCTTGGATTCGAGCCCAGCATCGGGCTGTGTGCTGACAGTTCAGAGCCTGGAGCCTGGTTCGGATTCTGTGTTTCCCTCTCCCTCTCTGCTCCTCCCTCACTTGTTCTCTCTCTCTCTTTCTCAAAAATAAAAAAGTAAACTTAAAAAAAAGAAAAGAAATGGAGCATTGTCCATTACCTGGGGGGAGAGGAGGGAAAGGGAAGAAAATTGAGGTAGGAAAGCCTTTATTTGTCCTTTCAGGGTTGAACTGGATGATCAAGAATAGTCATTTCGAGACAGGGGGACGCAGGGATGGGAGAAATGGGGTCAGGCAGGTGCCTTCCATCCTCCAGTGGCCCTGGCTCCCAGGAATTAGACTTGGTGTATCTGTGCCATTTGGATGAACCAACTCACAACTGCCTCCTCTACCCAGGGCACTGAGGTCTGTCTAGGATAATTAATGCCAGTCCTTCTGCCCCCTGCCTGGCCTCCAGCTCCCCCAAACAGACTAAAGAAGTCGGAGGCAGAGAGTGAGCTTAGGAAACAAACAGGGAGGTATGGCCTCTTGTTCTCTAATTACTCATGACTGGCTGAATGAATGAACGAGCTGAACACACTGTGACTAAGTCACCTTGGGAGAGACTGGGAAGATCAGATGTGGCGGAGCTCATGGAAATTCCCACTGAATGGCACGGCGGCCTGGAGATGGTTTGTTGATAAAGATGTGGGGATGCCGGGTTCCGTAGGAAGGACAGAAAGTGCACAGAAGGGGCGAGTGGCTGTACAGGCAGCATGCCTGCCTACCCTGTTCAGAAGCAGCATCTGAGCTGCATCTTGGGAGGACAGGAGGAGTGGGCACTCTGCGAAAAGGGACAGTGCACAGACAGGGTGGCTACAGGAGAGTGAGGGGTGTCCGTACTAAAAGGGGCTGGCTTTGGCCAAAACTGAGGGGGGTGAGTGGGGGAAGGAGAGAGCAGGCTGAGGTGATCCCAAGTTACTGATTTCTTCAGTCGTCCATTCCCTCACCTCAGTCCCTACTTGCTCTGCAAGCTTTCCCAAGTCTTTGTGGCTCAGTAGGCTCTCAACAAAGATATGATAGAAAAACCAATATAGGGGTGCCTGGGTGGGTCAGTCAGTTGGGCGTCCGACTTTGGCTCAGGTCATGATCTCACGGTTCGTGGGTTCGAGCCCCGTGTCAGGCTCTGTGCTGACAGCTAGCTCAGAGACTGGAGCCTCTTTCAGATTCTGTGTCTCCCTCTCTCTGACCCTCCCCTGCTCATTCTGTCTCTCTCCCTCTCTCAGAAATAAAAACAACAATATTAAAAAGAGGAAAACCAATATGTAGCTGGTGTTCATTAATAATCGCTGTGGACCCTGTAAATAAACAACTGTTTCCAGCTCCAAAGTGGCTGAACCAAGTAAGTGATTTCAGGGGCCAAAAGCAAGTCACCAGCCACTACAGACACATTATTCTTTTTTTTCACAGGAAATAATTTTCTAGACACAGTGAGAATTCTCCAAATTCTAGGTGATAGGATTTGTAGCCAAGGTAGCCACCATTATGTCATCAGGATAGTAATTTAAGAAGTAAATTACAAAGTGGTTATAGAAGAGATAACAAAATGTTTGTTTTCCCCTTATGGGCCTTTGCTAACAATTCTCAAAGTTCTTAAAGAGTTATAACATTGAGGGGTGCCTGGGTGGCTCAGTCGGTTGAGCCTCCTACTTCGACTCAGGTCATGATCTTGTAGTTCATGGGTTCAAGCCCCACGTCAGGCTCTGTGCTGATGGCTCGGATTCTGTGTGTGTCTCTCTCTCTGCCCCTCCCCTGCTCGTGCTGTGTCTCTCTCTGTCTCTCAAAATAATAAACATTAAAAAAAGAGTTATAGCACCAAGAAAATAGCTTTAACACTGGATATTATTCTTAAAAGTTACACTTGTAGAACTGTTTGGAGAACCATCATTCACTTCAAAGGGATGCTGAGGGTGAAGGAGATACTTCCCCTACTGAGGAAGTGCCCAATCATGTCATTGTTTCCAGAAACCACTGGATTTGGTTGTAAGTTTTTTTAAATTACTTTTTGAGAGAGAGAGAGAGAGAGAGAGGGAGAGCATGCAAGTGGGGAAGGGAGCAGAGGAAGAAAGAGAGAGCATCTTCAGCAGTCTCCATGTTCAGCAAGAAGCCTGATGCAGGGGTCATTCTCATGACCGTGACATCATGACCTGAGCCGAAATCAACAGTTAGATGCTCAACCAACTGAGCCACCCAGGTGTCCCCGGAAGTTTAAAAAAAAAACAACCCACATATAAAAATCTAAAACCCAATAAAAAAGGCCACCTCCTTCAAGTCTCCGAGAGTATAGTGGCTTTTAGGAGATCAAATAGGATTAGACCCCCCTCTGATCTTTCACTCAAGCTCCATTGTCATTCATATGTTATATAGAGCATAAATTATGACAATCCTTAAAAAAAAAAAAATAACGAGGAAGTGCTATTTTGACCAGAAACCAGAAGGCTTGTTCATGCAGAAGCAATTATGGAGAGAACAGCGCAGCCTCAAAAACCAGTCTGGCTGCTGCTTCCCCTCAGGCTAGAATGGATTTGGCCCTCTTGCTGGCATCCACAGGCAGGCTCTCGATGGATGTTTTGCATGGCTAAGCACCAGATGAACAGAGAGAAGGCAGTGTAAACTTTCTGCAAATTAACACCACTTAGCTGATGACACGCTTTTTTCCCCTTTCCTCCATGCCTAGCTGTTTAGTGCTGGAGAAAGAAATGATAATGAAAAGCAGACTAGGGCATTGTTTTAACTCTTTACAGGAGAGCACAGGTCTTTTGGCTTTGTGACACTACGAAAAAAAAAATCTCTTTAAGTTTGACCAACATGGGGCTCCTGGGTGGCTCTGTCAGTTAAACACTCGACTTCCGCTCAGGTTATGATCTCATAGTTCAGCAGTTCCAGCCCTGCATCAGGCTCTGCACTGACTGAGCCTGGGAAGGCTTGGAATTCTCTCTCTCTTCCTCTGCCCCTCCTCCACTTGCATTCCCTCTCTCTCTTTGTCTCTCTCAAAATAAATTAATAGACTTTAAAAAAAATAAACAAATTTGGCCAACTCCTCTTCCAACAATCGCTGAAGGCTTTCACACAGTGGTAAACGTCAGGTTCCTGGTGTCACCAACTGAGACACTGGTCTGCCTGTGGCAGCATTACTGAGACACGGCCAGGGCCACAGTCAGCTTTGGCTCCCAGCGCCCCACAGTCCAAAACACTAGTGTTTTGTATGTCTCTATGACCGACGGGAAGAAGATTAACCACTAAAAAAAGAAATAGAATTATATAAACGAACAGTAGAGCCAAACTTTTAGTTGTGGAAATTCCTTAAAATCTTAATGTTGAGGTCTTCTGAAGGAAGAACACATCAGCTCTATGAAAATATCCCCAAACGCACCTCCTCCTTTCAGTCTGAGAATTGATATTATAAAATTTCCCCACCAGCCAATTTTGTGTAGTTACAGCAAAACCACAAAGCTTGGAAAACAGATGAAAGTACACTGTTCTACCAAATAGCCCAGGGGCCATCGCCAGCATGAGGCAGAAGACACACTGTGGGATCACAGTGTATATGTGTGTGTGTGTGTGTGTGTGTGTGTGTGTGTGTGTGTGTGTAAATATATATACATATATTTTTTTTTAAGTTTGTTTGTTTATTTGGAGACCCCTTAGGGGAGGGGCTGAAAGAGAGGGGGACAGAGAATCCGAAACAGGCTCTGTGCTTAAAGCAGAAAGCCCAATGCGGGGCCCAAACACACACACCGCGAGATCGTGACCTGAGCCGAAGTCGTATGCTCAACCGACTGAGTCACCCAGGCGCCTCCTGAGAAGCCCTTTCAATGGAATATATCCATTTATTCATTTTTCTGGAGAGAGTGTCTATAGCTGTCAGAAAACTCTCAAACAGATCCCTGACCCCCCATGTGGGAGATAATACCCAGAGCCCACACCATCAGCAGCAGAGTTCTTCATAACTACGTAATAAAACAGACGGTGTTTTAGCCTTGTGAAAAAAGTTGTAATATTATAATTGGTGGGCCATTCGTGCTCAAGCAGTGATGCAGCGATAAGTCTCTGTTGTGATTTTAAACTGTAAAATTATCCTCCCGGGCCCATAAATATGTTATATGCAGTGGTCATAAAAGGGGCTTCTCATATAAAGCATGAAAGGACATTTTTACGGCATTATTAATTTGGTATAGAGCCAACAAGCTACTCTCCAGAAATATTAATTAAGGATTAAGTAAACAATGTGTGTCCCCTGAAAATTACAAAAGCTTTCTCAGGGGAGATTTGAGATTTGGTTGTTTTGAAAACATAAACAGAACCCAGAGCTCTGAGAGCACGCCTTGACTTCAGCCAGCCCCAAGGTCATTGCCTTCAGAGGCTCTATGCTGGGCATGGGGCGTGTGTAAATGAAGACCGCCCCAGGGGCAGAGCATAAAGCCACGCGGCAGTCGGCACAATCCCAAACCCAACATGCCGACTGAGTCCAGACCCACCCTGCAAAGAGGTCTCTCGGGAGAAAGCGTGTGATGAGTGGAATTTCCCCCAAGCTCAGAAGGGAGAGACGGAAGATCACTTACCAGAGGCAGGTGGCTGGTCCCCGGAGGGGCCTCCGGACCCAGGGCCCCCCCTCACTGCGCCGGGAGGCCTGACGTCGGCCCCATCCGTGGGCTGGCCGGTGCCATCGGCGGCTTCTTCCGGGGGGCGGCCCATGCCATAGGCGCACTGGGGCAGAGGTCCGCTTTTCGGGGCAGGCGTGGGGGGCTCCGCGTCCTCCGCGGGGGGGCTTCCGCAGCCTGCGTAGCCCTCTGCAGAGCTGCAGCTGGCCACCCAGCGGGGGCAGCTGCCGCCCTCCACTTCTTCCTGCCAGTACTTTTCAGGGGCTGTGGGGACGCCGTCGGTCCTGCACAGGGGCTCCGCGAAGGCGCAGCTTTCAGAATCCACCATGCTCTCTGTCCCCGTGAAGCACTGGCTTAAACTGTCATTCTCCCCCACCTCCAGGGGCTCGGGGCACGGGGGTGTGGCTTTGCTGCCAGGCCGAGTGAGGGGCAGTGAAGAGTCCGGGGTCGGGGAGGGCCTGTCTACATATTCGTCTTCCATGGGCATCCGCCTGAAGGGGTCCCCCTCCATCTCGCTGACCAAGGGGAGCATCCCCGTGCACAGGGCCCGCCCGCCGCGCACGCACCCCCACAGATGCCAACACCGTTGGGACAGCACATGTCCTCAGGAAACACCTTCTCTTCCAGAGTCAGCAGTAAGACTCCTTCACAGATTTCACGCTGACTAGAAGCTTCCATATGAGCGCTGCTAAAATTGGTGCCTGAGGACTCCTGCGGGTTTCGATGCAGAAGGCACAGGTGTTAATACCCGGACTTGCTAGAACATGTTCCTACTACACACGGCTGAGAATGGCTTACAGTCATTATTTCCACCCTAACAAGTACAAATGGACCACTCACTCTGGCGCTTTGCGTGTGTCATTTAAAATTAGAGTGGGGGAGAACCCGAAAGTGGAATCCAACCAGAAACAAGGGAATCAAACTGCATCTCCGAGGAGTAGCACCTTTGCGCCCAAATGAGGCAAAGAGCTAACTCAACTCAGAACACAGGGTTTTGTCCATATACATTCGATCTAAGTTGTTTTTTTTTTTTTTAAACGTAAACAAATAATGAATTCTCGCTAGTAGCTTTGTGTTGTGCTGTGGTACGGTTTAGTAATTCTGAAACCACTTTCTGTGTGTTCTGGAATTGAGCAAATGAGCAATTATGCTGAGAATCTCTGGAGCCAGCTTTCATCCTGTTGGGAATGGAGAGGGAAGATTGAAATCCAGGTAAGGGAAAGACCCCATGAATCCTATGTGGTTGGGGTTGGAATTGGGAAAATCAGGATTAGCTTATGGTTTAAATT